>CM043867.1:33189271-34426568 GCA_023846275.1 Vanilla planifolia | reverse complement strand
TTGTTATTAGAAAGGGGGGGTTGCCTGATATGGGTAAGATAATTTCATTTCAATGCTTTCAAACCTCATATTTAATGATGTTTCTTAAAACTTGGATTTTGTCCATAGACTTACTGGCTTATACTGTGAATATGAATGAAAAAGAAAAATGCTGAAGTCTACTATTAGCAATATTAAGATCCTGGTTTGTTTTCCATTCATATTATTTGGACTTTGTCTTCTTACTTCACTCAGTTGGATCGAGTGAAGCAGATGTTGAGCACTTTTTCACTAGAAAGGTCTTGGCTTGCCTAACAATGGCGTGTGAAACCTGCAAAATTAGCCATGTATGCCCATTTTTATGTTTTCTTGTGTTGGTATTTGTAGTTGTATGGAATCCATGGGAGAAGAAAACCAAGTCCATGGCAGATCTTGGCGACGAGGAATACAAACAGATGCTTTGTGTGGATGCTGCAGCAATCGAGAGACCAATCACTTTAAAACCGGGGGAAGAATGGACTGGTCGCTTGGAACTCTCTGCTGTTCCTTCCAGCTATTGCAGCGATCATCTTGATCATATCCTGGGAGTCAAGTGAGAGGAAAAAGCTCTCCATCTCCACCAAGGTGTTCTGGATGGGGTTAAGAAGCTTGAGTTTTATCATGGAAGCTCTTAAACCCAAGTTTGTGCGTGTGTAGGTTCTTCAGAAAGCAGTCTCTGTGGTTTGTGCTGTGTACTTTGGAATCAACAGTGTTCACTAACCCTTTTGAAAGTGTATTCAAGTATAAAAATTGTGCTAGAAACAGAACATGTACTCTTTTTAGTTTGTTGGTTCAGTATTATCTCATGCAGCTTAGCTATTTTGATTTAAAAATATTTCCTTTGTCAAGTCATTATGTGAACCATCAAACCCAACAAAGTATATGAGTGCTGCTTCATACTTGTAATAGAACATTTGGGGCTGTCACTAGCGTTTTACATTTGTATAACTAAATTGAAATACTTAATGCTATCAAAGCATGTAATAGAACATTTCTCGAACATCTTGTATGAGATAAGCTTTAAAGTATAGCTATTAATTTGCACATAGTAATGTTCTTTTTGTGTCACCTATGAAAAAAATGGTAGGTAGATAGAGAGAGAAACTCTTAAATCCTAAAACATGGATTGTACCATTGCTCACATAAGTATGCATTCCTTTGCTTTGCTCAAGTCCATATTAGTAGACAAAAAACCAAGTCATCGTTGTCATTGTAAGGGATGATTCATCAAAGAATTATGCATTCCTTATACCATATCAATATCCTTCAAAATCTAAACATTAATATTTTGTCATTTAGGTAGATGATGATTTAGGCCATGGATGTCTTTGCCTTGGGGGTATGCCACATCTCTAATTATATAGGAGAATCAAGACCCTAGTTTGTCCCATTAGCTCCCTTGTAGAAGAGATGGTTAGCATTTCTTGTAACTTTGTCCTATCCATTTGATAGTATTATTGTAACTTTGATCAAATAACCTCACAGGACATTGACCATAATTCAAGCATTGACTCAAGGTTTTTTAATCAAGGAAATAAAGCAAACTCTAATAAAATAAACCTAAGATCTTTAATAAAAACATGCTCTCATTGCACCTAGACTAAGTATTTTGCAAAATATGATAGTTCTTATGTTTTGTATTATTAAGAAAACAGTGACCTCATTGTATTTATCATAGAATTAAGTACAACTTCTGCACTAGTACTTAGAAGGCCCACAAATCCATAAAAATGAGTAGACATACTCATTTGGCATTTGAGGGTCCTTCCATGTAACCAAATCTACTATAAAAGTTATCTCTCAAAAGATTTATCCTAAGATTGTGTATAATATACCTTATTATTATGATAGACCTCATAATCAAAGATATTTTAGGAGGAACTTGTTTTGTTTTTATACTCTATATTATTTAAAGAATGCAATAAAATAAATATATTAACTAATTACATAATTACAATAAGCCTGGCATAATCATTATATGCATTTTTGAATATTTTTCTTAGAAATTTTCAATCAAGTTTTTCTTTTTACATATTTGTTTGCACAATCTCTTATATCCCTTTGAGCATCTTTTAAATAGTGGAATGCATAGTTTGGGGTTAAGGTTTCAAGTTAAAAGTAGGGATAGAGACTATATAAGTAGTGGATGGGTTATGTGATGACTAGAATTAGGTGTAAATCTAGGTTCTTTGGTGAGATGAAAGGTTAATGAGGTTTTCATACATCATGATAAATAACTATTACCATGCACATGCACTATGGTGTGTAGTGAGAGATATATGAAGATCATATCAATGTTTAACTTAAAGTTATTTCAATAATTAACATGTCTATAACATAATAATGAATGAAAGAACAATATCATCACATATGAGAAGTACAAGATATTTATGTAACTTTGATAAAACTTCTTAAAGAAAATAAATGAGACAGTCACTAACGTGGAAGTGACTAAACAAATGGATTATATGCCTCATAAATAAACTAAATAAAAAGCTATTTCTAATTGGATGCTACTCAAAAGAAATAAAAATTCAACCAAATAATGTTATATCAAGAATAATCAATTAGAATTTTAACAAACAAGACAAAGTCTTAAGAAATATAGTAATTTTCATGGTTGAAGTGTTTTGGCATAATGAAACTGAGAAAGAAACAACATAAGAAATTAAAACTAATATAAAAGATCATCTAAAGCTTTTTGAAAAATTGAGATGAAATTTTCACAATATAGGGAGATTGTGACAGCTAAATTTTTAATGTGAATAAAATAAATATATGTATTTAAGTACAAGATACTAATATTTTGATGTTCGCAAAAAATATTTTGATATCCCTCAGAGGTGTATTAGAAATAATAATTTTAGTAATGCCTTAAAGTATGTATTGATGTAACATATCTCAAAGGACATATAATTAAAAATAACTCTTTATGAGAAATTTATTGATATGAGACTTATAATATTTCAAATTCAATTAGAATTATTGTGAATTTTCTTATGTTAAATAATAATATTTAAGACAATAATGATAGAGTAATAAGCTTATACTAGCAAGGGTAAATTGATCATTTACCCTTCATCATTATCTTAATTAAAGTTAATAGAGATAAGCATCAAGCTGAAGATATTGCTTGTTTGGGAATCTAACAAGAGGGAGAGAGGAAATTACAAAGGAGCAAACAAACTTAATCAACTTCAAATATTCTCTTAAAACATATTTCATGTATTAGATATATGTATCATAGATCTAGAACTCAAGATTATTTTAGTTAGTGTGTTCCATAAAAAGCATTCTAGAATGTCAATGGCTGGATTTTAGATTTTAACACACCATTACAAAGTTGCCATTATGAGAAATCCATGGGCATGTAATTTGTATTTTTGAAGTTCATTTATTTATTTTTTTTGCAATTGTTAAAGATAAAAGAACTTATTAAATAATAAATTAATCCTCTTATTTAATGAGTGGATAAGCTCTTTCTTATGTCCCAAAATCTATTTGCAACATTTGGTGTTTGGGTGAAAAAGTAAGAAGAGAGGGAAATGAAAACTAGAGTAGAAGAAGGAAGGAAATCCAATCATCCAATGTGATTTTTTGAAGAGATTCATTAAGATTGGGAGTTAAAGGAAGGCCTTGAGGAAAAAGAGTCAGTTCTTTAAAGAGATTCAAAAAGATTAGGAGTTAAAGGAAGGGCTTAAGGAAAAAGAAGAGTTTTTTACCTTTGTCTTGCTAGAATTGCATAGTAAGGTATATTCTCAACAAAGCTTTCTTTCTTAAAGCATGTATTTTGACTGCTTGGAACATTAAGAAAGTCATACAATGAGTTTTTGTTTGGTTTATTATAGTTAAATATATTTATTATTTTTCAACAACAATGACCATACAAGATCTTTTGGTATGGCCCTTGTAGTAGAAGCTAGCAAAGAACCTTTGGCCAAAGTGTGAGTGCGTATCGATAGAGCATCATATTGGTACAATATTATGATTGGACAATAAAACAAATTATGGAATGTTTAAATAAGAGATCATATGTATAATCCCTGCTTTAATCAAGTATTTGACATGAATCATATTAGTATGACTTGAAGATCAAACAATGCAATGAACTCACGTAATACTTGACAAAGGTTATCTATTTGATCACTCATCTATTCAAGCATCTATTAGGGTTTGTACCAATATGATAAATTGAATCAAACAATAAGATGAGTTAATACAATGTTTAAAAGAGATTCTCCATTTGATCTTTTGTTTGACTGAGTATTTATTATGGAACATGTTAGTCTAAAAGTAAGATTGAATGTGTATGATTAATTCATGGAATGTTTAACAGAGTTTTCCCATATGACCCTCCATTCTATCAAGTGATGGATCATACAATACTAAAGAGAGGACCGTATTGTATAATGTGAAGTCAAAAATGCAAAAATTGCAGCGAGTTAAGGGATGATTTGGTATAACTTCTTAATAGTATTTTTTTTATAAGTTGTTATTAGAAATTGATTTATTATTGATAAAAGATAATGTGAATCATATAAAAAATGAGAAGAGTAGATAGAGAAAAAGAAAATATTATAAAAAAAAACTTCTCAAAATTGTTAGATATGCAAATTAAATAACTATGATATAAGTGAATTGTTAAAGATCTTTGACACTTATTATAAAATGCATAATAATGTGAGAATTTGCATGACATAACATTATTATGCATATTCTCATTCCAATATAGCATTTTGTTACTATTAATATATGTATGTATGTGTGTATGTATATGTGTGTATATATATATATTATATATATACATACATATTTTAATGTATAACTTATATTTAGAAAAAAACTATAAATTAGAACATATGATAAGAGAAAAAAAAAGAAAAAAAGACTAACATAACTTAGTGATATGATAGATCACAAAAAGAATAAAAGTTAAGAAAGAGATTTATCTGTTTTGACCGTATCTTGTAATAACCTGATGATAAGATGCATTCATCCCTTAGTGTCGTGGTACTTAAAGGTGAGGCCACAACATGCTAGAGGCTGATAGCTACATAATGAAATGTATTGTCATGCTTCACCTATCATTACAACCTAATACCGTCCTTATTAACTTTAATATTAAAAAATTAGATCTTAAAAGTAATTCGGGAACACTAACCATCTATCCAAGAGAGGAATGATAATTATGACTAACTCTTGATAAAGTATAAATTACCTATTCTTCAAAATTTTGTTGTTCCAAATTATAGGAATCAAGCAAACAACATCTCCATTAAAACTATTTATTTTTTCTTTATACATACAACATCATTTCTAATAATATTTAAAATAAATAACATCATTAATATCTTTAACTAAAACCCAATATTATCTCACCATGAAATAAAACACATCACAAATTAGCTACTAAATGTTTCAATCCACAATCACAAAAATATCCTATAGAACTATACATATGATATAAGAGAAAAACTATAATGAGTGTACATAGTTCAAAATACCTTATTATACACTCTAAGAGTTCCAACTCATATGCTATTAGGTTCCCTTGCCCATTGAACATCAAAGTGATGACTATAATATTCAATAGGAGAGTAAGTATAACAAACTTAGTAATAAACTAATAATTAAAGACAATAAAAAAATATAAATATAATAATAATGTAACATTGATATGTAATTCTATAACAAATACATATCTTCTAAAAAATAATCATAAGTAATAATGTATGTACAATATTATAGCAATATCAAAACATATACGTAATACTTATCATAAGTAATCATGCATCTAAAATATAGCAAAAATATCTAAACATATACATACTATCATCATTTATGCCAACATGAAATAAAACATATCTTTGTGCTTAGTTGTAAACACATTTTTTATTATAACATCTTTATATTTATTTATAGCATTATTTTCTATTTCAAAATATTAAGCCTTATTTTCCCAAATAACTTTTATCATTAAAATCATTTCATCTCAACTGGTATCTTTCATATCAATCGTTAGATTGCATAATAAATGATAGCCACCAAATCGCATAACAATGAAGTTAGTTGCTAGTGGTACCAAACACCGTTAGATCACACAACAAGAGACATCAAGGGTAAGGTCATAAGGAAAATATTATTTTACTTTTCATTCATATATATATATATTTTTTCTTGTTTTACTTTTCCTTTACTTTCTTAAATATTGTTTCAATTTTTCTTAGATCATGTTAATATATATTTTCATTTACTTCTTTCATATAAGGTTCCTAATTTAAGGCATATTTTCCAAGTATTATATACATATAATTATTTAATATATACATGTGAGTCTATGATGTCATGTTATGTCTTTTAATTCATGTAATATATAAAATATAAAATAACAATTATTTACATTGAAATTAATTTAGGAGTCTTACCTAGATTATTAAAGACTACTCTTTTATTAGAATTGCACACATTTTGTAGGTCTTGTGTAAATTAGATGGATAATGCATTTGGAACCATTTATTAATACAACTAAACTTAGTTAACTAACCTATTATTTTAACCAATAACTATACAATTTCTTAAACAAATAAAAGTATCAATCTTATAATCACTAAACAACATGCACTTTATGATTACCCTAGCCATAAAGGCCTTCTCAAACAATCGATTTACTTGCCATCAATCCTTCTTTAATTTCTCTTAGAAATCAAAAGGTCTATAAGAGTACTACAACAACAAAGTTCCATGAGATAATGAAGCATCAATCTCATATCCCTAGAGTCCTCATTGCCATCAAAACACTAAAAAACCTAAATTCCAAATGAAATTATTGTCACCGATGTGCAAAATCTATAAAGTGTGACTAAGGTGGAAAAATTATAAAATATTTAATACCAAACAATTGTACCAAAGCTTCTCTTTTAGAAAAACAAGTTTTTAGGAAAGTTTTAAAATTTTGTAAGATCATCTTACAACTCAATTAAGTAAATCATACAATATGATAGAAAGTGTAATTAAACTGACTAAACTAAAGAGAATATACAAAATAAATTAGAATATTATTTTAATTTGATCAAGTGTTATATAATGAATTGATGCTGTGGGTTGAATGAGTCTTTTAAGTTGTGAGAAAATATTTGAATTGTAAGCAACTATATCAGATATCATACAAGTATGATTGTGTAAAGAGAATTTTTTCTAAGATGGAATGAGTAATGGATAATGTATCATATAGTATGATTAGAACAATAGTATAAGTACAATACTATTAAGAGAGAAATGACATGGAATTGATAATTATAATAAGAAAAATAATATGATATAATATCATGAGAATAAAGAAGTAAATAAATATGATGTAGGGTAAATTTAGAGTTCTACTATGGTCTAAATTAGAGCTTATAATATTGAAGATATTTAATAGATTATTAGAAAATATAAAAAATATATATAATAATCAGAGTTAGGTGATGCATTTGATGTTTTAAAACTATTCAAAGATTGATATTCTAAAGTTGTAACAATAATTATTAGGTTGAGTAGGCAACAACTCTTTAAATATTAAGTGAAAAATCATATAAAAATAGTTTTTATCATATCTAATTTTATACATAAGATAAAGAATTTAGATAAACTCTGTGCAAAGTATTTTAATAAAAAAATAATTCTAACTTTAGATTTCTACCTAGAAAATAATAATTATTAGAAGAATTCACCTTTTTAATGATGATGTGGGTGTTTATAGAGGTGAGAAATTGTTTGATTACTAACTCTCTCTATGGAAGGTCTCTTATCTTCTATCTTTATCTCTCATAAGGAATCTGGTTGTCAGCTCTCTCAGTGAAAGATCTCTTACCTTTGATCTTGTCTCTCATAAAGAAAGTTAGAATCTTTTCAACTAAGATTGGGTGCATATATTTTGTTCATAAAGAAGAAACCATACAAACAAAATAAATTTTATTCCATCATTTTTTCTCTCTCTAATGTGATGAATATCCTTATTTATAGAAATTTCAAATGTTAATCACTAATTTTTTAAAAAATAAAAAATAATAAAAATTTTGAAATTAATTGAACTAAGTAGTTTTAAAATAGATTATGAGTTTTGCCTGATGAAACGATTGAGCTTAATCGCTGTAGTGTGGATAGAGGTCTCGGTGTGTCCGTTCCAAGTTTTAGGTAAGCACAGGTTTGGTAGAACAGAATGAGCAAGTGAAATTGGCAGGTTGGCACGAGTCATTACGGGTCAGCAGAATAACGGGTCGATGCAGGACGATCTTGGGTTAATCAGTGTTCTTGGATCAATTTGGGTCACTTGGGTATGTTGGTTAACTCAAGCGACGACAGTGGGTGCTGACGGTGGCATTGACAGTGGTAGATGATGGTGAACTACGACAAGAGATAAAATCAATTAAAAATTCAATTTTAAACAATTTTTAACCAAATTTTGTACTATTAAACTTATGAAACTGGTGCAATACCAACGAATGTGTGTTTGTGAGCTAATTTTAGATGTTCCTACATCAAAATATATGGTTATAGTATATGAACAATTGAAGCTATTGTATAAGTGCAATCAAGTTATAGGAGCATTGTGTAGGACCAACATTGGTTACAACATAAGATGAGTATCTAATAAAAGGCATCATTGACATGCAATTAAAGCTATTATATAAGTACAATGAAGTTAGAGTATCATATAAGAACATCATTGGTTATGACATAATAATAATATGCAATTAATGGTAACAAACATATGTGATTAAGACATCATATCAATATAATTAGTAGAATTAACAATAGAATCAAGAAAATATCAAACATTTTACAATATGAAGTGAAGGTATCGTACAATGTAATGTTGTATAACTAAAAAATTTTTTAAATTAAAAGAACAAATGATTGAGAAAACCACAAAAAGACTCTAACCAATAGGAAACCTTCAGAGTTAAAGAGAAAAAAAGGTGAAGAGACACTCAATTGAAAGGATAAAGCCATTTAGAGAAGTTCAATGGCCAAGAAATGCTAGTAGACGTTGGTTGCATATAAAGAGGGTGAGGATAAACTTGGGAAGAATTTATATCTAGAAAAATTTGAGCAATTAGCTTCTATCAAGTACATTAAAATGAAAAGAAATAGAAGGTTGAAATATCTCCAAGTGTTGGAAGGAATCTAGGATGGTTTGGGCATAAGGCAAAAGAAAAAAAAATTAAGAATATTCAACCATAAGTACTATAGCACCCAAGAGTTGAAGATAGAATTTGTGCTATATGTATATGTTTTGAAGATTTTTGTTTGCAAGTTAGATCTCCTCAAATGATCATGTAAATTGTCATAAACTTGAAGATATTTATTCAGGAAAGTTTATGTTTATGGTTTGATGATTAATACATTATGCTTACTAGAGGTTTAGAAAATTTGAAGATAATTTTAAAGAAAACTCTTGAGGATGATTGATTCTTTTTTAATTGGAAATACTTTATAACATGTTTGATTGTCACATGTTACTTGAATATGATAGAATTGTGTAGGTTTATTTATAAGCTTCATATATTTCTATACTTGTGTGATAATTTTAAGAAAAAAAAAGAAATACAAATTATGACTTGTGATAAGAGTCATAAAGAAAAAAAAATATAAGTTTGTGAAAAGATAAAAAGAAAAATTAAGAGAAAATGAAAAAGAGTTTGGTTAAAGGAGGACAAAATTCAAAGGATTATAAGATGAATGATTATCCAAAGTGATGACTACAATTTCAAAATAATAGTTTAAAAATAAGCCAAATGAGCCATCAATTTAGATTATTTATATGAAATAACATGTTTCTAAGAACAAGTTTAACCTTAAGAGTACAAAAAATAAAGAAAATAAGCAAATTCATAAAGATGACAAAAAGATAAAGTGTCAATAGCTTTTATATGAAAATTTTGTTTTGTTGTTATGATTCATTTACATGTTTTTCTTATATTATATTACTTGAAATTAACCCATGTATATGGCAACCCAAAAATGTGGCTTTTTTTACATATATATTCATGTATTTGCCGCTAAACTAATGATGATTGGTTTAGCTTAGTTTTGACCTAACACATTTAAGTCAAAATGAATAATGAGGGTTAGCATATAATGACATAACATAGAAGATACATAATTTGCTTCTAGATGTCTTGTAGATATGTTTTATTTTATTGGAGAAAAGGACATGTACTAGAAATGTAACTTTGATGTCAATTTAAATAGTTTGTTAAAGTTTGTAAGATAATTATTTTTTAAATATTTTAGATGTTTAATGGATAAATAATTTTCTTATTGGTGAATGTGATTTAGTGCAAAGTGGCTTTAAAATGTAATTATTTATAAGCAAGGTTTATTTTGTTTTTACAAATCTCTAAAAGTTTTTTAATAAGAGAGTTTTATTTTTTAAGAAGAGGTTGCTTATGTTGCATGTTTTTACAAAAAGAAAAAGAAAATTTTTTATGTTCTTAAAAATGAAAAAGGAAAAGGGAAAAGGTAAAGCAAATAGATGAAGTAGCATCAAATCTAAGAAATACCAAGTTGGGGTTGCATAGTCTATTAACAAGGTATTCATTACAAATTAATATATTGTATGATCATTATAGTATATATTAGACGAGAAAGTGATAAATGAATATGGTTGTCTGAAAAAAAAATGCTTGGAATTTATAATATGATGGAGTCATCATGTGATATGTTAAGGAAGTAATAAAGTATAGGTATTGCATCTAAAGTGATGCAAGTGAAGGTTATGATATATTAGTTTCAAAGTATGGTATATTAGGTGGGTTAGTAATGGTTAAAGAAAGAATAATATCATACATGAATATTAAGAGGATTTAGAGAAATTGTACGGTATGGTAAACTCAACATATGATATGGTGTGGAGTTTTGTGATGTTCGTTGGGCATGAATGGTGAGATAAGAAAAAGCTTTTAAGGCTATACGTTAATAATATGCATGTTACATATATTTTAAAATAACATATTTAAAAATTCATAAATATGTATAACATAGTAGGGATTAAGAGGATAAGAAATTTGAAAATGATAATTTCATCTTGAATTTTGTTTAGTAAACTTAATAGCTTTTATTTAAATACATTATAAAATTAATACATGATTTATTATCAAATTTAAATATTTTTATATGTTATCTTTTATTGTATATTTTGATACATAATATGATTATTAAATGAAATATATGTGTATCATATTGATTAATGTGTTAGATATGATAATAAGATTTTATTTAAATGTAGATGAATATGTTATATAAAGTAAAAATTGGGTTAAAAAATGACACAATAGAAATATATTTCTTTAAGATATCATGGTTATCTTATATAATTAGGCTTAAGTGTGAAGGCTATATCTTATGGGCATTATGATCTTATGAGATATATTATAAGTACTTTATACAAAATGACCAATAACAAGTTTGAAAGTCATACTATGATATTAAATATATCGTTAATATTCTATGTATGACAATCATGTATAGGCTTAATGGTTGTACCTTTGTGGATGAAGGCCGACTATTGATCATTTAGATATGAGTTATGGTTATTATTGAAAACTAGAAGAAAATAATTAAAGGGGAAATTAGGTCATATACAATATAATAAATAAAAAAATTTAAAATTAGTTAATAGGTGTGAAAATGCATTATTATATTTCATTTGATTTCATTTATAATTTTTGGATATTATTTGAGACTCATACATTATTTATTGGATATTGTTTAATGATTATTTGTTATCATATTGTAATGGCATTGTTCTTATATTTGTTTTTTCATGTTATGTCTATTTTATGTATTATTATCTTGTTAATATATATGCTGAGTTCTATAAACTCTCTCATTAATATTTTCATTACCAATTATGTCTTCACTATACATCATGAGTGAGATTATGATGCTATTAATAAGGAACTTGCTCAATAAATAAGTCGATGAATAGAGTTTTGTGTGAAGTGGTTTTATGTGGCTCTATATACAAAATAGTTTTATATGTGTTTAAATGATGTCATATATGTTAAGTACATTTTGTTATATGGTTTTGCTTATATAGCTTTGTAGTTGAGATGTTTTGTTTATAATTTTAAATGTAAATGGTTTTATTTAAGCATTCTTTCTAAATAGTATTAGTATTTCAATAGTTTTGGATTTGTCTTACAATTAGATCCTTATCTCAAACGTCAGATTATTCTCATGTACTAGTTATTAATTATTAATCTCATTTTATTTGTAATAATATAAAATTTTAGTATATATTATATACTTTTAATTCATGAGATTATGCTAATAAAGTTATATATATAAATATATATATATATATATATATATATATATAGACATAAAAAAGTTAATGTTTTGAAATATAATCTTTATAAATTAAATGAAATACTAACACCCAATACATCACACAGATGTTTTACTTAGAAGCATATTAATTTTATTTAGACTAAAAAATGTGTCAAGATTAGCCTTTTTACTTCTCATTAGTCTCTATTATCATTGTTATTATAGGAGTCAATAACATATAATACTTATTTATTACATATTTCTATTTGCTTTAAATAGTTTGTCAAGTTAATTACTTCTATAGTTTTTTTTTCAATCATTTGAAGAACAGTTAATAACTTTTTAGATAGTTTCAGCTTTAAATTCAATATAAGAAATTCTTTTAATAGTCTTATAATTCTATTGGTACAAAATTTGGCTGAAAATTACTTAAAAAGGGCTTTAAATTAAGTTTTTGGTTGTTTTCAATGTCGTTTGCCCTCAGTTGTTGCCATCACTACAACCACTAATAGCCACAGTCGTCACACAGTAGTCTTGCATCTACTAGACTAACATCGACCTCTGAATCAATAACACGCTTGATCCGTGCCAACCTCCAAACTCAGTAACTCGCTCAACTTATGTCGACTTCTTAACTTAGTAATCCTTTCAACTCACACCAACCCGATCTACGAACACATCAACTCATCAACATGTGTTGATTCTCTTTTACTCGTGTTGACCTGAAAATGAAGCTGAAGCATCAACGCCTCTCTGTCTGCACCACCCACCAAATAAGAACCCGAGACAATAAGTTTAGATCCACCTGCATCGTGTTAATCACACCACCTGCTATCTTATCACTCACTGTTATTGCCCAACATGTATATATTTGTTTAGAAACTATTTTAATTAATTTCATAGTTTTTAATTCATTTTTTTTAGTTTTTGGGTAGAATTAAAAATATTTTTTTTTATAATTTATGATAATATTTTGAATTTTGAAATGTCTTTTAGATTTAAAAGTATCAATTGGTATTCCAAAATATTCTTTTGTATTCATAGGTTAACAAATTATCATTGTACCTTTGAAATCTTTATAAATAAGAATGCTCATCATGTTGTACCCTTGTGTGATATGAGCTTATTGTTTGCAAAATTCAATGGTGTGATTACGAAAGTGCCTTAGGAAGGCAAGCAAAAGAGTCAAAATGAGAGATCCTGACTTATTATTCAACATTCACAAAAGTATCAAATTGCTAAAAAAATCCTTGATCATTGTATTTCATATTTTAAAAAATTTAATTGCCATGTCCAAATTTCTAGTTTGTACATGTAACCATGTGATTTCTTGTTTGGCTTTGTGCAAACTCTACTTGTGTGTGTACATTGTTATTTCATCATTAATGCAAGTGATTGGATTTTTGTTATTTAAAACCAATTTTTTTTAAATTGAGAACCCTTATGTTAAAATTAATGCAAGTTCTTGGCTTATAAAAAAATTCTTACTTACCTGATAATCCTAGGATTTCTTATTCTAACCTCATAATACCTTTGAGTAAGCCATTGTATGAATATAACATTTGGATCTAAGCCTTTCTCAATTATTTATGAGCTAAAATAGGTATGGCATAAAAGTATTATTAAATTAATAAAATCTTAGGATGCATGTCATGATTTTAATCAAAGTTAACAATTTTGTTAGATCATATCATTAAAAAGAGTTTTTTAAGAGTAATGCAATGATATTAAGTTGATAATTTTTTAGTATTTGGATAATTAGTTATAAAATTTTTTAAAAGAAAAAAGTGATATATATATATATTTATACATATATATAATTTTAAATTATGGAATGGTATACTTTTAATTTGTTGATTTTACTCTCATGTCTTAATTGGATGAGATTGAATGTGATTTTGATTATGTTAAGAAGAGGGAATAAGAGTAGAAGGGGGGCCATTTGAGTGAATAAAAGCTCGAGTAGAGACAGAAATGAGGAAGTAGAAGAGAAGGAAAGAGAAAGAGGAAGAAGAGAAGGGCTTGGTTAGGAGACCAAAAGCAAGAAAAAGAGTGAGAAAGCATAAAGGAACTTTGGAAACCATTGCAGCAACTCAGAAGAGTTAAAGAGAAGAAAGATAAGGAAATGGAACAGAGTGGTGCAATAGTTAGAAGTGAGTATAAATAATGGGAAAAATAAAGAAATGCATGATTTAATTTCATTTGTTTACCTTGTTTAATCAATTATATACAAGCTTTAAGTGTGTTTTAATTAGCATATAAAGTTAAGAGAGTCATTGATGCCGGACGGATTACAATAATTTGAGCAATACAGAAATTACATCCACACACCAGAAATAAAGTAAACTTGAAAGGTAAAAATGTGAAAATTCGAAAAGAAATAACAAGCAAGAGACACCCGTCCAAGGCAATCTTAGCCAAGAGGGGGACCGTGAGCAACACAGAGGTCGCTCCGTAGGCTAGGTGGTCCGCAACACCTCGACGGCTCAGACGCGGGGTACTCGGATAAGGGTTTAAATACCGAGCGAGATAAATTTTGAAAAGTGGAATGGTCGCACCGGCGCAGTTGAAAGGTACAAAGATCGCGCTAAATCACCGTAAATCAGAAATTTAACAGATATTATTCGAGTAAGAACCGTTCAAGTCCGAGGGGAACCCAAATCTTAAGAGAGAGAGAAGCGTCGAAATCCGGATGAAAAGGCGAATGTGACGATGAGTAGTTATGAAACGTTACCGTTGTGGTAGCGGCGGGGTATGGAGAGTATGTCGACGAAGGGATGAAGATGAAGATGGCATCGTTGATAAACTGGCACGGCCTCTCACCGCTTGGGCCTCGCACCCCTCCTCCCAGTACCGGAGCCTCGACGAATCAGCACGCCGAAGTCTTGTTGGAATCACACCAATGACTCAACAAGTGAAAGCAAAGCACTAAAATACTTAAACAAGCTCAAATATCAACTGACCTTACATAGGGGTAGGCCTCCCTATTTATAGAGAGCCTAAGGGTACATCGGTAAAACAACTTTTAGAGTTTTAAAGGAATAAAATACGTGAAACTTGGAAATAAATAGGAAAATAACAAATATAAAGGCTGCATATCAATTTTTGCCTTTTAAAACATTAAAAAAAAGGCAGGAAATAGTCAAAAGATGATCCAGAAGCTGTTGCCAAACAGCTTTTAAGGCAAATCCGGCGGGCTAGCAGCGGTTGGCGGCGGCGGTCGCGGCGGCGAATCCGGCGGCGAATCCGGCGGGGACGCTGGCGCGGTCGAGTCGTGTTGTCGCGGGTCGGTTACGGGTCGGCGTGGGTCGGAGACGGGTCGGCGCGGTTCATCCAGCAGGTCGTGCGACCCGAGCCATGACACAGGTCTGAACCGGGTCGCCCCGACCCGCCACCCGCGGGCGCGTCTCGCGCGAACCCGCGCGCGGGTCCGTCAACTCAACGGCCGACGGCGGCGAAGCGGTGGCGGACGGTCGCAGTCGGTGGCGGAAGGCGTCCGGCGGCGGCGAAAACCGGAAAAAGAGGCCTTTTGGCCAAATTTGGGTCCCCGAATCCAAAAATAATGTTCTTGAGTGTTAATTCGAGCCCGAAATGCAACTTTGGGCTCCAAATTGATCCTGTTCATGAAGAGTAACTCCCTTGGTCGTCGGGTAGTGCAGGAGCGCATCTGAACAGATGAAGTACGTCGAAAATCATGCATGGCGCTGGTGTCCCCACCAGTCATGGGAATAAGGTTGGAGTGGTTGGAAGGCATGTTGAATCAAAACTTAGAGGACTCAAATTGAGGAAATTAGTATTTGAGAAGTGTTGTATAAGTATATTGAACTAATTATACTTGTATGATCAACTTAAATTAGTTTTTATTATTATGTATGCATATACATTCCTAAGTTATGATCTGAGTTTCTTTGGATTACAGTTCAAAAGCATACAAATTGTGATTTAGTTGTATTTTTACCATTGTTCTCATCTTCATTGACACAATCTTTTACTCAATAGTGTTATATGAGTTTCTTTGGTCCTTTTCCATCATTTTTTTATATCAATGTTTTGTTCATTTGTTTTCAACTTTCAATATCAAAACCTTGATAATCTATTCTTTTTCATCTTATATGTGACATGATCTAATATGATAGGGTGAGAATGCCTTTTTATATAAATAAATATTAAACAACTAGCACTTTTTTATGGTGACTAAGCTCTGAATAACTTTTTATTTTGTTAGATATTGATAGAGATCATATTATATTAATAATTGGATCTGAAGGATAATGATTCAAAGAAACATTTGTGCCATACAAAAAATAATACATTAAAAATCTATGATAAAGAAATAAACAAGAAACTATTGAAGTAGAAGCATTTATTATTAACTTACAAATACACATCCGTTGGCGTCGCACCAATTTCATAGTTATATCGGTGTAAATTTGGTTGAAAATTGCTTAAAATACTCAATTAAATTATTTTTATTGATTTCGTCACTTGCCACCATTCATGGCCATCTGCCACCATCACCACTGTCGTTAGCAATTGCTAACACTGCCCGAGTCAGCCCACATGCTTGCGTGACCCCAATGACCCAAGAACAATGTTTGACCTGCTCGACTTGCGACGATCCTTTACCTACGATGACTTGCTCGATCCACTTCAACCCACATCGACCCATGCCAACTAGCTAGTCCTCGTTGATCTGCGATGTTCCGCTCAATCCTCGCTCACCTAAAACTAGGCCTAGACTTGCTAAGACCTCCACTCACACTGCACTGATGGCCCATGCCTATTTTGATACCTGTTGTTTAGTCACTCGCCATTACCAATACCCAAAATACATAATCTGTTTGAAAACCACCTAATTTAATTAATTTTATTACTTTTGGGGTCAAATTTTATGTAGAATATTTCATTTATAATTTATGTTGAGTTTTAGAATTGTAAAATATCTTTTAAAATTCTAAAATGTGTCATTTGATATTTTTAAATAACGTTTTATATTTCTAAGTGAGCTAATTATTATTGTACTCTTGAGATCTCTATAAATAGGGATGCTCGTTAAGTTGTAAGGATGGAAAATAATGGAATAAAAAAATTATTTATTTATATACTTTCATCTTTATGAACAAAGTATGTGCGATGAAACATTGTTAGAGAGAATCGAATTTTCCTTGTGAGATACATGATCAAAGGTGAGAGACTTTCCATCGAGAGAGTCGACAACCAAATCCCCTGTGAGGGAAAAAGATCAAAGGTAAGTGACCTTTCACTGGGATAGCTGCTAACTAAATAAATTCTTACTTCTACCCACACTCTTAACCTTTTTTAATAACCCAAATCACCACCACATCACCTTTTTAGCCTTTGACACTCCAAGTTTTATCACCTATGAAACTACAAAATATCATCACAAAAAATGCACCATTTTAGTAACTTTTATATTCTAGATAATAATTTAAATTTAGAGTTGTTTTTTTTTATTAAAGTACTTTATATAGACTTTATCTTAAATTTTTTTGTTTTATGTGTGAAATTAGAAGTAACAAAAACTATTTTATAATATATTATGTTTAATACTTAAGATTATCACCTATTCAACTTAATAATCCACATTATAGATTTCAAATGTCGATATCTGAATAATTCTAAAATATCAAATATGTTACCTAATATTGATTAATTTATAATATCTTTTTACATTATCTAATAATTTATTGAGTATCTTTAATATTATAGACTTTAATTTAGATTTTAGTATAAATCTAAATCTGTAAGGCATCAACTATTTTTTGCTACATTATGTCTCATTTATATCAAGGTTATGCTTTTAAGATTTTTAAGCAATTTATTGTTACATCATTATTTTATATTATATATCCATATTTAGTCTTTTTTATTTATTATCTTAGTTGATTTATTTCTTAAATTTTTTAAAGTTTCACTCATATTTACATTAGATGGTCAAGAGATAAGAGTTTTGATGCTATAGAAGAGGATTTTACTCTTAAAATATGATATTATATAGTATTCTATGAGGAGTTAGGCTGATGTAACATGTTAGTATTTGTGTTTTGTATACACTTAGTGTTATACTTATTGTGGTATGTATAATTATATACAAGGTCTATAAGTGTGATTTTTTATTTATTCTAATAATTTATTTCATTTATATTATTTATTTGATTAAATTTTAGATTTTTATCTCATTATTAATTCTCTATTTAAGATTATTTGTTTTCATATGTTTAATAGTTTTATATTTAAAGATTTATTATTAAATTTAATTATATGATTTGTTAGGTGAGGCCTTAACATTATTACTAAGTATTATAGATTAATTAAGTGAAAATCTATCAATATGATTATGGTTGCTAATTAGTTATGATATATGTATAGGCTAAGATTTAGATATTTGATGATGTTAATAGATGTGTGATGATATATGATATTATGAAGTAGGAATAATGATAATTTAAGGAAATCAATGCTCTATATTTTTAAAAATATGAGAAATGATAAAAATAAAAAATATTAAAAAAGAGAAGTATTAAAATTCAAAAATCATAAAAGACAAACGGCTATGGCATATTTGTGTACATTAGCAATTTATTTCTATGAATACTCTTTAGTTGCCATTCATATTTGTTTATTATTCATTTATTTTGATGAGCTATGTTTTATTATATTTCATCTTAATTGATTGTATATACTATCAATTTATCTATTGAATTTGTTATGCTCATTACCTGTATTATAAGTTATAATATATATATATACATATAACTAAAAGAACTCAATAGCATTTAACATAGGCCCTTAAAAGTGAGTGAATGTTGAGCTTTGTGATGAATTTTTTATGAGACATTTTTATGATTTTGTGTCATATATGTATCTAAAGTTATATGTGGATACTAACATGAGTGTGTGATAATTGTAGACAATATCTTAGGTTTGCACGTGCATTATTGTAGTTTAAGTTTAAGTTTTCTTAATATTTCTATTAAAAAAGAATTTGAATGCTTATTCATCATTGCCCTTAATTGTTTGGTTTTGTATCAGTAAGATATTTGTATATTTTTTGTTAATTGTATATATTATTAAATATTAATAAGAGAAATAGTTAAGGTACGACATGTAGGCTTTTTTATAAGCTTTTGAAAGAGTTCTTAGCATCTAAACCAAAGTCAATACTCAATGTTTTTAGATTTTTTTTAATACCTTTTTTATATCAATATATTTAAGAAATAATTAATGTGATATTTTAATGTTTAATTAGTTAAACAATTTAATTTATATACTAAATATGTTGACTTCAATTTTTATAGAATTTTTTTATTGATTTACTTTTTATTATTTTAGGTAAGCATAATTATAAAATTGTTTTGTTTGATGATAAAGATCCCTTATTTGCTTATTTATGATTTTGGAATTCTAAGATTTACAACTTCTTGAAAATTGATAGATTTTTCTAATATAATTCTTGGAAAGTGAATTGTAAATTTTTACAAGTTAATAATTACCTAAGTAACATTTAGATATTACAACTATATATATATATATATGAAAAATGAAAGAGTTATAGAAAAGAATTTGTGCTTTTTAAAATTGAAATTTGGAAAAAAAATAACATAAAATCGTTCTAGCAAGGAGAATTCAAATCCTAAATTCATGAGGGAGAAGATGGAATGTCACCTTGGTTAGCTTTTAAGTAATAAGGTTTTTTTAATTTACTGTCAAGAAATTTTGTATGATATTTCTGTTTTTTAAATTAACTTAGTATTTATTCATTGCTGTTTTAGCATAAATATTAATTTAAAATTAAATATGAATTTTGAATTTTCAATAATATATTTATTGATTAATAAAAATATTTTAATATTGTATTTTTAAATAAAATGGAGATATAATATTTCAACTACTTTAGAATAAAAAGAATATATGTATGATATTACTTTTTAATTTTAGAGAATATTAAAATGATTAATTTAAACTATAATCTAATTCATACCAAAATATCGGAACTATCAAAGTGATCCTTTGATAAAAAAAAAAAAAGTTGAAATCGATAGTTTGCACGTTGTTTTTATAGTAATTAAAAAATGATGTTTCAAAAAAAAAAAAAAAAATATTATTTTATTATTTTTGCTATTGTAACGAGTTTGACACGAGCGTTTTGAAGACCGCCGGTTAGTACCCCTGATCTTTTGCTCTAACAACACGGTTCCGCATCCACCACTAAATTTGCTCAACAGCGAAATCAAGCCGCCTATTAATGAGCGGTTGGATCATTTTTTCCCGGCTATCGAATGGGCGGTGGATTCGAGAAATCCTCTGCGCTAAGATTATTTCTGTGCGCCTTTTTCCAATTTGGTCGATGCTTATAAAACAACTTCCATTAAAGAAGAACTGACAGTAACTGAGGTTTGTGGAATTGACTGATTCTTCTCCGAGTTGAAAAGCGCGGAGTGGGAGATCACTTGTTTTTGAGAGGCTAGCGTGGGCTCTGATATTCTGTGCATTCCAATTTGCGAAAGTTTAGGGTTGCTTCGGAGCTCTTCGCTTATCGTGGTTTCCCTCTGGGGTATCGAGCTGGGAGACGGAAGCTTGTGAGTACTTCTGTCCAGCTTATCTACATTTCGAGCTTTTTCTTCATGATCTTTCTGCTTGACGGTGTTTGTGTTTCAATGCTTTGCTATACTGTAGAGTTCTGCTTTGGGCTTGTTTATCGTTTCCCATATTTTAGCGACTCCTGTTTCTCTGCAGTTTTAATCTTCGATTGCGGTGGATCGTGTATGTTGGTCTAAGGGATTCATCTAATCTTGTGTCTTTTCCTGGAAACAGTATCGATGAAGAGTTGGTGGCAACCACAAGCGAGTAGGGAGGAGATGAATTCTTGTTTGATTGCCATGCCTTTTCTTTTGCATTTGTTTTTGACTTCGTGGAATGTGATACTTATGCTTATGTATTCTGATTTTTTTTTTGCTTTTGCATACAGCAACAAGTTCGTTTTGCTAGTTCGTATAATCCGCGTCTTTGCAGAACGAGCTTGTCAAACATGTTTATAATCTTGCGAGCTGCGCGGAACTTATTTATAATGTTGCGAGCTGCGCGGAACTTATTTATAATTTTGCGAGCTGCTTTGTTTCTGTTGATTTGGTAGTGGAAAAGTTGGTTATCATGGAAGGGACTGCTGAGGAGAACTCGTCTGAGGCTCCCCACATCAAAGGAAAAGAAGATGTCCAAGTGCAGCAACAATCTGACAATCGCATTACCTTGCAGAACACGGCTCCCATTATTGCAGGGGACATTGGTTGGACAGAGCATTTTGCGTCAATTGGATCACCAGAAATGTTACTAGAGGCCTTGGCAGGTAAAGGTATAAATTTTGGCTCTGGAGCGCATCCTTTAGTGCAGCCTCCTACTACTAGCTCTTGTCCTTCCAACTTTCCTGTGAATAAAATGGAAGGATTAACAGCAAAGTCTGTCAATTCCACAATCTTGTGCAGAAATTTTTGCTCTGGTAGTGTTGAGGATTCTCCTGTTAGAAAAGGTTTCTGGGAAAACTTGACAAGAATAGCAGGCGGATCTAGAAGTGCTTCAGCTCATAATGAATCTGCCAGGGTTGATGTCAGGAAAAAAGTGGCCGGAACCCTTATGTCACAGTCATCGATAAAAAGGCCTCCTGCATTTGGACAATTTGGGCTATATTTTCGAAAGACCCATGATAATGTAGTAGAAGATGACCGAATCCTCTCTAGCAATACAGTTGCACAATATTCTCCAGGATTCGTGACAAAAGATTCACCTGCTTTAGGATCTGGACGATATGTTGTGGAGAGCAATTTGAAGGGTAAAGAGGCTGCATGTGAAGATCATGGAACAGATAATATTCATGGACAAATAACTCAAAGCCAAACTAACGTGGGGACAGATGATAATATGGTAAAAAAGTTTGAATCATTGCACAACCCTTTTATTAAGACTGATGAAAAGATCTTATTTGGTGACACATTTGACCATACTGATTCAAATGCCCATGTTGATTGGATTAGCTTACGGGAGTGGATTAAACAAAAACAGGACAACTTCAACAAACTTGAGCGGTTGAATTTGTTCAAGCAGGTCATGCAGATAATGGATTCTTTGCACTCAGAAGGCATTGCATTATTGCATTTGAGACCATCATTTTTTGTGGTTTCACTGACAGGTGCTGTTAATTATATTGGCTCATTTTCAGTTTTAGTACATGCAAGGAATTCTATGGGCTTAATAATTCAAGATGCAACATCAAAGTCTCATCTGAAAAGGAAACAAGAGACAGAGCGAGATGTAGACTTTAAGGCTATCCATTTGCATAAAAATATCAAATTTGGTCATGATCAAGAGTTGCATAGGATATTAACATCACCTTTTAAAAAGAATGAGTTTGTTGTCCAGGGGAACATACACCCATTAGGATCACGTATTAAAGGAAGGATGATTGAAGGAACTAATGATGGTAGTATCAAAGCAAATGATAGGAACATATCTCCTTTAGGTTTTCAAGAGTCTTTATCCCGATTTCATTATTTGGAAGATAGATGGTATGCTAGCCCTGAAGTTACAAATGAGAATTGTTGCTCTTTGGCTTCCAACATCTACAGTCTTGGCATTTTGTTTTTTGAGGTATGATAAATAATGATAGTTGTACTTGTTAATTTTCTTATACTCTTTCTTGTTGTAGTTTGTATCATGAACTTTGTGAACTAAAATCTTCAAGGATGCTTGGCATAACTATTGTGTAGAGTTATGTGCTTGGATTTTCTATTTGTATAGTTCCACATAAATGCACTGCATTCATAATATATTTATGTTTTCATACTATTTTGGATGTTTCTTTTTCCTATATATCAAATGTGCATTGGATTTTGGTGAGAGCATTTGATTTAGTCGAAGTTTCTGGAGCTGATTTGAGCCATTGGTATGACGGAATAGTCATGACTTAGATTTTATCTAGGTTATCAAGTTGTACTTTAACAAGCCATAAACCTATTCAAAGGGTTTGGAGAACACATTGAATATATCTTATTTTTGAAGCTATCTAGTAATGTACTTGATTTTTAATGCAACCTAAGATGTAAAATTGGATTGCTTATTCTCTTCCATTTGAAAGTCAAATTTGATGCAAGTCTCATGTCCCCTTTCCAACAAGGCTAGTAGTGCATTATTACACTTATCACTCTTGAGTGAGGGAGATATTGAGGAGATGTGTGCTTTCTCCTTATTTTAAGAGTTAATATTTCAATCCTATGTAATTGGAGAAAGGGGAAGCTAAAGTTTTCTTTAATATGTAGTTCTCATTTGATATTTGCTTTAATTTTCTCATACACTTTTTGTATCAACAATGGTGTATCATATGGTTTGGTGATTGTATGTTGTGCCCTCCTTGCTGAAAACAAATTTGTAATATACATCTAATGTTTTATTGTTTGAAACCCATAATGTATGGTATTTTAGCCACACTTACCATATGTACTTGTAGATATCTTTTCTCTCACTTAACCAAATCATTAGTTGGAATTATTAGTTAATATGTTATGCTTCTCTTGGTGCTTGATTTTGTATCTATTATCAAGTTTTTCTTTCAAAGAAAATAATTTAATATTTTCTAGGTAAATAAAAGCTTTTGGTTACATTCTGATATATTGTGTGAAATATTTTTAAAATTTTTGAACATAGAAATGTGCTTCTTTAAAAATATATTGATGAAGGATGGGTAGAAGTAACTTCTATGTTGTGATATGAGATGGAGGTGACGATAATGAGGATAATGTTGGAGATAAATCTGAATCACAATTTAGATGTCAGATTGCAATCCAAAATCCTTGAATAGCAACTCAGGCTATGCATGCATGCATGAGGAGAAATCATAATTTTTAAAAGCAAGATGTCAAGACAAAAGATTTCTCTTTTTCATTTCATATAAGAGGTTTAAATAGATTATAATACTAAATCTAGATTTAAAAACAAAATAATAAAACCTTATTTCCTAATAAAAATATGCAAAAATAATAAAAGATATAGATAAGGATAAAAATACAATGAGGGTCTTATTTATGTGATCTAATGTAAACAATAATGAAATAAAAAATACGATGAACTTGAGAAAAACTAAAAGAAATGCTATGCATACCCATTATGGGTCATTGTTTTTGATTGAATACACAACTTACGACAAAGTAAGGCTTTCTATGTTCTAGGCTCCAATGAATTAGCTCACTCTACTAAGAACTCCTTCATATAGAGTTGAACTCTAAATAAGCTTTAAAGAATTCTAGTGCAGGTCTCGCTATGTTCTTTAAAGTTAGCCAAGTGTTGTGATGGTGTTAGATCTCGCCAATGGCCCAAGAATTTGTGAGAAATATTGAAACTAGAAGAGACATCAATCATAACATTATCAATAGTAAAGGACCTAACAATAGAAGATAGAGGAAGCTATTATATATTCTCATCATATACTCACTTTTATATGGCATTAAATCTTTAGTATTAAAGATATTGCCAATAAACATATAGTGTGACAACTCTAGGATATAAATATAAGAATTTAGTTTTTTCAATAATTTTAAAAGAACCAAAAGTTCATGAATATAATTTTTTGAATTTTGAGATGACAAATATCTCAGAGCTAATATACATTAATACATAGTCTCTCATTAAATTTTCTCAAAAATTCTATCATAATATTTATATATTTTAAGTTATTAGATTCAATCTGTTGCCTTATTTTTTCATGCAAATTTTAAAAATATTTTATAATAAAAATACAAAATTAGAATAAAAATAAGTAAAAATATCCATCAAATCTACAGATGTTTTTGAATTTTGATCATAAATTATTTCAAAAGTAGATAATTTTATAGTTTTAGAAATAATATTTGTATAAGTAAATTTTGTCGTGGATAGATATAAATACTAATTCTCAATACTTATATCAACTATATTTCTTAATAATTTTCTCTTATTTATTACCTCACCTTGACTATTATTTAGAATGAAATATAAATAAAAATTTTAATTTTATTTTAAATAATTTTCATAAAAGTTTTCAAAAATATGTGATAAACGTTACATCTCTATCAGAAACAATAGCATTTTGTAATCCATATAGTCTAACAATTTCTTTAAAGAAATGTTTGATGATATGGAATACATCATTGGTTTTTTGGTAAGAAACAAAATTTGACTTTTGAAAAATCTATCAAGTAGCACAAATATACTATCAACGTGTTATGCAGTATGTGGTAGTTTTAAAACAAAATCTATGGATAAATTCTCTTATGGTCTATTAGAAATAAGTAAAGACACATTTTTCATATTATTGTTTAGTGGTATTAGTTAATTTGCAGATTCTATATTAGGACACAATTCTATATATAGATCTTTTTATTAAAAGAAAATAAAATCTTAATCCATTAGGTTAATAATCTTATCTAGACCTATATGTCTTCTTATTCCTTTTGAGTGTAGCTCAATTATTTGGAAATCATATATCAAGGTCTTTAGAATACGTAAAGCTTTTGCTTTAAATAAGCGGTCATCTGTTAAATAAAAAAGATTTTGTAAAATTATAGGTCTATTGTATAACTTTTCATAGAGTACAAGAAAATAAAGATAAGTCAAGTATTCATCTTTTATATGTTCAAAACTTGGAATGTTGAATTCAAGTGTTTATATAACTAATGTTAGTCGAGGCATTGCATCTGCTAGCGTTTTTTGACTTCCAAGCTTATATTTTAGAATAAAAGAATAGTTTTGTAAAACGTTTGCTCATTTGACATGCCTGTGTTTTAATTTCTGGAGTATTGATACATTTTAATGTATGATAATCAATACACAAAATATATACTTTGTGAGGTAAATAATATCTCTGACATGTTAAAACTTGTATTAGTACATAAAAGTCTTTATCATAAGTTGAATATTTTTGTTTAGCATTATTTAATTTTTCATTAAAATAAGCTATTAGATGCCCTTATTGGTGCAAAATTTTGCGTAGTTCAATTCTAAATGCGTCATAAATAATCTCAAATTCTTTAGTAAAAATTAGGTAATTTCAAAACTTGTGTCTTCATTAAGACTTTAATTTGTGCAAAGGTTTTTTATGTTTTTTTGGTTCATAAAATTTCTCTTTAATATATCAATATTTGGAGTTAATATTGTATTAAAATCTTTAATAAATCTTTTATAAAATATAATTAGCCTATGAAAACTTCAAATTTTAGCAAAATATTTTTGAATGAACCAATCTATTATTATTTTAATCTTTTTAGGATTAGGCCGTAAGCCTTTAGTAGTTATAATAAGTTCTAAAAAAATTATTTTAGTCTACAAAATTAGTCACTTTTTAAAATTAACTAATAATGTTTTTGCTCTTAATACTTAAAATAGTTTTTTAAGATATCATGTGAGAGAATTTATTAGCATTATATGTTAGATTGTCATCAAAATAAATCATAATAAATCTTTCAATAGAAGATTATGAAATCATATTCATTAATCTTATAAAAAATTAGGTATATTTGATTATCCAAAAGACAGCTAACAATTAATATAATTCTTTAGGAGTTTTAAGGACCATTTTTCATTCATCTTTAGGTCTCATTCTAATTTGATGGTAGCTACTCTTAAGATCTATCTTTGAAAGATAATTTGCATTTGAAAGTAAATATGTCATATCATCAAGTTGTGAAATGAGAAGTTTATATTTAATTATAATTTTATTAATGGAGTTATTATCAATACATATTGTTTCATCTTTTTTAGGTGTTCATAATGTAATTACAACACATAAGCTTAAGCTTTCTCATAGAAATCCTTTTCTAAGGAGTTGTTCAACTTGTCTTTCAAGCTTGATATGTTTAATGAGATTCATTTTGTAATGTGAAAAATTTGACAAATATAAAATTGGAATGAAATCAATGGCATGTTGGATTTCCTTTATTGGATGCAACTCATTTGGTAGTTCATTGAGGGTGATGTCAATGCACTTCTCCAATAATTTAATAGCTTTTAGAGAAATAGGGACATTAGATTAGTTAGTTGAGTCTTCCCTGATATACATCAGATATAAGAATTGTTTATCAGAGAATTTCTTCATCCTATCAAATTCAACTCTCTTCAAATTCAAAAATATTTCTTCTTTTAGCTAACATCACTGGTTGGATTGATTACTTATAATTCTTTTCAGATGATGGTTAAGCAGGTTATACCATGTCAGTTGGTTCAAATGGGTGTAATAAAGGACTCCTTCAATTGTATTTGAGCACATAAATGCTATTTTTCTTATAATTTATGACATTAAGATCAAACAATTAGTCTTTCTAATAAGTTATGATTATGTCTATAAGTAGGATATCACATAAAATTTTATTTTTATTAGTTGTAAATTATGGGAGCACTATGTCTACAAGATGGATGAATTATGCAAGTTACAAACTTAAACAAATTTCAAACTAATTAAAATTATTTAACAATGTATAACAATGAAAGATTTTTTTTTCTTAAATCTTAATTGTTTTTACTTATTTTATAAAATATTGTTAGGCTTTGCAAAACTAATTATATTGTACAATAAAGTGTATACAAAAAAGTTTCAAGTGGTTTGATCCAAACTCGGATTTATATCTACTTTCGATCAAATAGCTAAGCAATCCATTAAAATATTGGTTTAATATAAGTCTACAACACTTTTTTAATAAAAATATATAATTTGACTTGATAAAAGCGTATAATATCAATTTAATAAAAGCTTACTTAATGGCTTAATAAAAATCAACAAAACAAAGATCAAATAAAAGTTCCAACAATGGGATAAAATACTCAAATAAAGCTCAATATAATAGTTCATATAACCTTTGAACAAGAGACATTATTTTAAAATAGAGTGATATGCAATAAAACTTAAGGAAGAAAACTAAAGAGTAGTATGTGGTCTAGCTCAGTGAAATGATGGTTGGTATGATGATAAATATAGTTTGTAACTCTTTTTTTCTCCAAATCCTTCTTTAAGTGTATGATGATTACAATGGAGATATTTTTCAAATAATAAGTGAAGCATTAATCTTTTTTATCATAATTGGATGCGTTTATATTCTAAATTCTCTCTAATGGGTTAAAAAACTCTCAAATGACTAGAAAATCAATTAAAATAGTTGTTTTATCCTGAATTGATCATATTAATGATCCAAGGGATCATACAATTATGATACACAATTGACAACATTATTTAGTCAATTGCTAACGTCCGATTATATCATTTTTGTTGTGCAAAATAGATCATATAGATATGATGAGAACATCGTACGATATGACTAGAACAAAATGATACAAATCTAAATTTTGAGCTCTTTAAAAAATGTTATATGATACACTATTGTACATTACGATAGGTTTACAATAAATTCATTTCTATTAATCATTAACATATTAGAATGATGTTTATTGTACTATTACGATGCAAAATTGTGTAATATATTACTAAGTCCTAAAACTAGACTTTTAATATAAAATGTATCGCGATGTATGAAACTTATATTGTATTGTTTGACCGAAGACAACATGCTCATAGTTTTACTAAATTCTCCTTAGTTTGACTGTGATGAATATCATTTTATTGTGTGACTATGATCAACTCCTCATATGGTGATGTACTTGTATGGTATGAGGACTATATTGGTATGAAAATACAACAAATTCTAATTTCTCGAGTAATACTTGTAGTACTAACACGAATGGTGAAATTGTATTGTTCAAACTTCAATAATACAAAACCTCAAATTAGACATCTCAAATAAATGGTCAATGTATTGTTTGATAAGGGTATCGTTTTGGTACAAAAAGTATAAAACAATCACATTATTTAGGATCGCTTTTAGTCAATACTTTGTCTAATCTAAATATTAACTTATTGTACTGTACGATAGATTCTTCGTGCAAGGATGATTAGTTTAGCCAATGTAACCGACGCTCTGTCTGATCCAAATATCTATTGTTCTTATTGTACAATAGGTTAATAATATAATGATAATTAGTTTAAAAAATGCAAACCTCAATTTAATTTCTTTTCGAATTTAATTTGATTTAGTCTTAACACATGATATAATTCATTATGAATGTAATATTTTAGGATAGATAATATGTTAAAATAAGATAAAAAAAATTCATATCTTAAGAAAATTTTAAGTATTTCAAGTAAATTGTTATATGTTTTAATATTTTAATTATCAAAATAAAGATACTCAATAAAGATTTTCTCCTCTGTTGCTTATTGATGCGAAAATGTGATTTTAGGAAATTAAGCAAAAAGCTTACTTAGGACAAAGGCGAAGAAGTCTTATCACTTAAATTTTTCAAATACCTTTGGGAGGATAATTAGAGCACCCTTTGAGATTGATTGGTATAACATGGTAAAATTTTGGTTTAGAGGCTCGAATTTAAGTTGTTTTGGGTGCATGGAACTATTAAGGGTAGTATGTCTCTATTTAGGATATCCTAATGATGTTGAAAATAAAGGCGACGTGGTCGGAGTTGAGATGCTGCAGTTAGATGTAGAGGCAGTTTTACCGGGTGTGCTGGCGGCTCGGTTGTACCCAATTGGGTCTGCGCGGGGGTGCGCGTGGTATGCATGGGTTGGTTTGGGTCATGACCTGGTTCAGTTCAATGTATTAAATGTGGGCCAATTCAGTGCCATAACATTTTGACTCAATTAGGATTTGATGCGGTTCAACGCCTATTCGGTGTTGTTGAGCAACGTGTGTTTGGTTAACATGCACGTGTCTGATGGGGAGTTGAACTCCTGGGGGGAGGAGGAAAAAAGGTAACCCTTGAAGTCGGGAGCCCTCAAGAGAAATGGAGGGCGATCGAAGTGACAGGAAGCTCGGGTGCGGAGAAGCAGAGAAAGTATCCTGTAGTCCAGTAAGGTTGGATTTGGTTGCCTTGTGTTAAGAGCTCGAAGCTAAGGAGAAGTTTAGCTCAACGGATTGAGAGTATGAGTTTGGGGATGGAGGGTGCGCTCTGGTGAAGATCCTTTGAGTTGATGGGAAGAGTATTTTATAGTCAAATGTTGCCAAACCTGCTAGGTTTCCCTTCTTCATCTTTATACTACATGATTTGGTGGGTTGCTAGGTGGAGTGTCAGGTAAGTATCTTGGTTTCCTCTTTTCCTTCTTTTTTTTAACTACATCATTTGGTCCTCATCATTTATGTTTTATTGAAGTGTTGTTTACAAATTTTATGAAGAACAAAGAAGATTTTTAAGGGCGAGTTACCAATGAAGCTTTGAGTTAGCATCTTTTAAAGATGATGTTTTAAAAATGGATGTCATCGTTGATTTCACTCATAAAATAGCTATAATTGGTAACTATGATTTGACATTGTCTTTTATTGAATGGTTGCCTACTTGGTCCTTTAGTTTAAATAAGGATGGAAGTATTAAGGTGGGGGTTTGCAAATAGAGATTGTTTCTAAAAATGATGATGTAAGAGAACCATGGTTAAGCTTTTTGAGGTTTTTGCCAAAAGTAATGAAGGGAGAGCATTTTTGGGATGATGGTGAGAAAAGGGTAGGATGCAAAACCAACTCTTTTAGAGGTCTTCGTGTTACTGATAATCATCGAAAGAGAGAAAGGAGGGCAAGATTGCACTTCTTGAATTCGTTATGTAATGCCCTTGTGATGAAAGAAAAGAGATGATGGTAAGAGCATGCTTTTCGAAGCCTTTATGTGATAGAACCATGATAAAGGATGAGAAGAAGTCCAAACCTTCTCTCTCATGTTATTTTTGCATCATTTAAAATATGAGAGACATAATAGATGGGTTATTGCGTACTTTTATCCTTTTGGATTAATACAAAACTAATAGTTAAACTTGAGGCTACTGGGTAGATGAATATTAGTTTTGTAGGTATTGGATTACTTAAAGTCAGGGGATGAGATAGATAAGTTTTGAGTTTGTAAAAGGCTTTTTCATAATCCTCTATCCATATTAGTTTATCCTTATTGTGCAAGAATTTGAATAATGGTTAAGCTTTTCTCTTGACTTGGAGATGAAATGGCTAGTCCTGTGATACGTCTAGCGAGATGTTAGACATCCTTTAGAGTCTTTAGAGAGAGCATGTTTAAAAGATTTTTTATCTTGTCAGGGTTTGATTGATTCCTTCATTTGATGTTATTTAACCAAGAAATTTTCTTGAGGATGTGTCAAAAAACACATTTTAAGAGGTTGATCTTGAGATTTCAGAAAGTTTTGAAGGTTTCTTTTAGGTCTTGTTGATGTGCCTCAAAGCATGTGTTTTTTTAACTAAGTCATTTGCATATGCTTTAGAATTTCTGGTTTTCTAAATCCAAAAGGCAGTGTTGATCATAGTTGAAAAAGTTGCCTCAGCATTCTTAAGTCCGTAGGTTATTACTTTATAACAAAATGTTTTGAAGTTGGTAATGAATGTAGCATTCTCTTCATTTTCTTTTTCCATCTTAATCTGGTGGTATCTTGAGAAAGCATCTAGAAAATTGAAGCATGTGAAGTCTGTGGTGAAATCCGCTAGATCATTAATTCGAGGCAAATATAGTGAGTTTTTTGGGCTAAAACGATTAAGATTGGTGTAGTCAACGCACATATGCCATTTAGCACTACTTTTTTTTACGAGTACCACATTTGTTGGCCATTTGGGATAGCGGATTGATTAGATAAAACCGACATTAAGGAACTTTGAGACTTCGTCTTTAATTGCTTTTTGTTTTTTAATGCAGAATACTCGTTTTTTTGTTGGATGATTGCGATTTTTGGATCTATATGAAAGGTGTGCTGGGATGTTAAGGGGTCCACTCTTGGCTTGTTTGAGGGTTCCCATGCAAAAACATTTACGCACGCGAACAAAAGCTTAATAGTGGCCTTTATTTTTTTTTTCATCTTGATCAGTAGAGAAAATTATAAGCTTGGTTGAGTCAGATAGATGGAGAGGAAATGAGACATAAGTGGAGATAGGGTTAACAATTTCTCTTTTGGGGAGTTCAATGGATAACTTTTGTTTTTTATGGTGTTTAGGTAGCATCTCTTTGACTGTAAGTCTTTGTGCACTCGGTTCACCCCTAAAAGAGTATTGAATTTCATGCATAGGTGTGGCATTGAGATGACTATATTGAATTGTTCATTATCGGCCTTCTAAGGATAGCATTGTAGGTAGGAGTGACGATGACAATGAAGTTGGCCATTTGCATAGTAGAGTCAAAAGAATTTCCCGTTGTAATTGGTAATGTGATGGTTTCTTTTGGCTTTAGAGACTCTCCCAGAAGCTTATAAGTGATGTTATAATTAGGAAGATAAGGTTTTAATTAATAGCGATTTTTGATTGAAGAGTCTAATTGTTTTTCTCAGTTTTATCAATGGTACTTGGTCCAGCAAGTTTATTCGAGATGGAATTAGGTTCACAGATTTTTTTTTCGGTATTTTTGGAGGTGATATTCCTTCAATAGTCTTTTGATTAAGACTTTGAGGGCCTTGCATTCAAAAGTTATGTGATCGTGGTCCTTTTGATATTTATAGAATTTTGTTGCATCTTGATTATTCCTTGATAGTAGTTTTGGCTTTTGATACAATCCTTCTTTTTTAATGGTTACTAACACTTATTTTAGGGGTTTACTTAATGGAGTATTGAAATGTCGTGCTTGTTACCCCCGATGGGGATGATCTTAGGGGACCCTCCTAGGGTAATCTTTGTCATCTCATGGCCTTTTTTGTCCTCAATCGGAGGGCCTCAGAGATAGTGATGCCTTCTCTTCTGATCTATTAAACAGAGCTAAAGAAAACTCATTAATGAAACAAATTGCTCTGTTGAAGATTTCTTGTGAAGACTTTAGTGATATTTGAGCAATTGTTTTTGGAAATCTCCTGGTTGAAGAGACTTGATGAGGGTTGTTTGGATAAGTCGAGATTCCTTCTGATCAATCTTTTCAAGTGCTTTGAAGCATTGGAGGTAGGCTCAAAATAGTTCTAATTATTTTTGCTTTAGATTGAGAAAAGACTTATAAGCATTTTTAAGTTTAATACAATTGGTGAAGGATAACAAAAATAGCCTTTTGAGTTGGTTAAATAAAGAAATAAACTTAAGAGACAATCTCTAGAACCACTTTGGTGCTACATCTTTAAGATAGAAAACATTTTTCATCGAACTGGCTCAATCATAACGTGTAAAGAGACATTTGTCTCAAATTCTCTTAAGAAAATATATGGTTCTGAATTGTCGTAATAAAAAGTGGAGTTAGGCAGTTGAAGTTTAAGAGGTAGTGGCGTTGAAAGGATTTCTTTGATGAAAGAAGCTTCCTTGGTGATATTTGGGTTGTACCCATATTATCTAAACAAGTTAGGCTCATTATTGGGGGGATAAGGATGTTCATGAGGTGGATCAAAAGTAAGAGCATGTGGCTTTACAAGATTCGATAAATAATAAGTGAGGGTCTTAGTTGTGTGTGAGCAAGAGGATTTTGCGTCATCAGGTGTAGATCATTTGTTTAGATGTTGTGAAGGGGTGTATACTAGAAAGTTTTTGGAAGTGGATGTGATGTAATAAGATTCGAGTGTTGTGGGTAGGGTATTGAGTAATTTTTTATTGGAAGGAGAGATATTTGGTATGTTTCTCCTCAATAAGATAGCTAAATTTATTTTGATTTGCTCTCTTATAAGCACGGAAAGGGTGGAAAGAAATTTTGCAAATTGTTCAATTTGTCGTTGAAATAAACAAAAAATATTACAATTGGGTAGTTGAGGAGATTCTAAATTTTGTGAAATTCGAGGCAGGGATGTAGGAACCTCCACTGTCTCTTGGTTGTGACTATCAAATGCTTCCTTTTCGAGAATAAATTTGGCTTCTTCTTGGTTTTTCATTTTAGTTTTCTTGCTTCTTCCCACAAACAGCACCAAAATATGTTAATGCGAAACTAGGATTCGAGAAAAGTAAATAAAAAACTTAGTGCAAAGGCAAGGAAGCTTAATCAAACGTAGTTTTCAAATATGTTTGGGCAGAGAATTGGAGTACCCTCTGGGATGGATTGCACAACATGGCAAGATTTTGGTTTAATGTCTTAAATTTAAGTTGTTTTGGGTTGCACAATGTTATTGGTGGTATTTTGTCTCTATTTAGGATGTCCTGGTGATGTGGAAATGAAGAAGATGTAATTGGTGTTGAGATGGTGAGGCAAGATGCGGAGGTGGTGCGGAAGGGTTAGACGACGGATCAGTTGGACTCGGTAAGGTGCACGTTAGCGCATTTGAGGGTCAGTGTGGGTCTTGACCCAATTCGGTTCAACAGCTATTAGGCTAGTTCAATATCTTAACATTTTGACTAGGTTTAGATTGGACTCTTTTTGGTTCCTATTTAGTGCGGTTGACATGCATGTTTGGTTAATGTGTGTCTTAGTTGGGGAGCAGAACTCTCGCAAGGATAAAAAATGGAGACCCTGGAAATTTTGAGCCCTTGGGGGAAATAAAAGAGGGCAGTCAAAGCAATAAGAAGTCAGTAAGGTTGAATTTGAGTGCCTTGTGCAAAGCTAAAGAGAGGTTGACCTTGACGAATGGGGTGGACAAATTTGGGGACGGGGGGTGAATGAAGATGATCTTTTGTGTCAACAAGAAAGGGATTTTATACTTGTGTTTGGCAATTTCTGCCAAACCGGTTGGGCTCCCCCTCTTCTCCTTTATTCTTGCATGATTTAGCAGGTGTTCGGTGGTGTTCCTGGTAGGTATCGTGGCATTCTCTTTTCGTTCTTTTTTTATTTGCTTCTTTAATGCTCGAGCCTGTGAATCTTAGTTCTAGTTACGGTCAATACCCAAACATTTCTTTTGAGCTCTTTGAGTCATATAATTAAGCTTTTTTTAATAATTAATCTAATTGGTCTTAAGATGTAAGATCTGAAATTAATACTTAAAAAAATATTAGTTAATATAATATAATGGTTTTGTTGTTATCAACAAGTGGTGTAATAATCAAAGAGCATAATAATATCTCTCTTTTAATGGTAACAAAATTATTAAATAAATATAACAATAAAAAATATTAAATTATTTAAGAATACAAATACTTGTCTTACATTCATATTTTATCTCAATATATGCAATTTAACACAACAAATAAAGCATAGGGGTGATATGAATATTTTTCATTTCTCAATTCTTTTCATTTTTTTGCTCTGCATCAAAAGATATTACAAAATTACAACAAGAAAATAAGGGATGCACACAATTATGCACTTGTTGAAAATGTGAGCATAACATAACCAAGAATTCATAATAATCTTTAAAAGCTAATTAAAGAACTTCTCACTTGTTGAAGAATAAATTCAATAAATAAAAACTTTTAAAGGTTAAATTACACAACTCCTAAATTGATACTTATAAAAATTAAAATTATCACTATCAGTAAGCAAGTACATATGTTTAAGATTTTAATTTAAGCAATATGCTTCTATAGAATTCTTTCCTTAATTAAAACATGGAAAGCATTGTTATAAGCATAATTAATTTAAGATATAAATTTATGAAGCTAAATAGCTTTTAGGTTGGTCAAACCACAATCAAGTGAAGCATTATTTTTAGGTACATTCTTTTTTTTGTAACCCATATATAAGTAGGATACTTAGAATTCACATTAGTTTAAATTTTACAATACTTAAAAATATGACATTTTTTCAAACAATAATTGCAAGTAAAAGATAAAGCGTAATAGAAATGTTCAACATGTATTTCATGAGCATTTTTAGATGCAATATTCTTATGCATGTGATGCAATGCAACACAATTAGATTGCAAATTTTCAAATTGATTAAAAAAAGCTTTTTCTTTCGCATTCTCACAAACCTATTTTGCTAATTTATCTTTAGCATTTTTCAAATCAAGCACATATTTCTTATTCTTCTCAACTTCTCACAAAGAAATAAATATTGCTTATGTTCTTTCTTCAAGTTTTTATGTTTCAATGCAAGAGATTCAGAAGTATGAACTATTCAAAATAAATTATATTCTAAGTTTTTATGAGAAAATTTTGTTACCTGATCTTGCTCACTCCCAGATGATGTATCATAATGTGCCATGAGGGACATAACTCCTCTAATATAAGACATTGGGAACAAAAATGTTCCATTTTCTTGCATTCATGGTAATGTGTCTCTACAATCCTTTCTTCTCTTTTGCTCTTTAAATCATCTTTATTCACAAGATATGAACATTATAGCGCACAAACTAATAGTGCTTTCCTTCATATCATTGGAGTTACAATCAATGTCCATGTGCTCATAGAGATTTTGCAAATCATATTAAACATCATGAATTACATCAAGAGTCATATGCTTCTCAAATACAACATTAGACAAGCCTTAATGAATAATATTTGAAGCATGATAATTCAATTGAACAAGCCATTTTTCTTCTAACAGAACCCATTCAAAGACTTTTTAAGAAAAGCATTACCAATCATTTTACAAAGGAATTCAAAAGGATTTTCTACTACATTTCATAATTTAATATCAATTGGTTTTATAAAAACATGCATATGCTTTTTCGACAAAGAATAAAACTTTTCTTCCAACAAAAGAGGACACAATGAGACTAAGTTCCTTTACCTAATGAAACATGTTCATAAATCATATTGTGAGGCATTGATATGATCTTTTTGTGAGATTTTTTTTTGATTTAATCTTGTTTTGATACCCTTATTATAAATTATGAGAGCATGATGGCCACAAGAATGAGGTGAATTATACAAATTATAAACTTAAACAAATATAAAACAAACTCTAATTGTTTGACAATGTATAACAACAAAAGGCTTTCTATTTTTAAATCTTAATTACTCTTATAATTGTTGTTTTAGAAAATATTGTTTAGTTTGATAAAATTAATTGTGTTTTAGAATAAGTGTACATAGAATTTCAAATAGTTTGGCCCAAATGTGGATCTACATTCACCATCGATTAAATGACTAGGCAATCCATTACAACATCAGCTTAATTAAACTTTATAGTATTAGCATAATAAAAGCTTATATAACACTGACTTGACAAAAATTTATAATGATCTACTTAATAAAAGTTTATACAATGGCATGATAAAAGTCAATAAAATAAAGATCAAATAACAGTCTTAATATTGGGACAATTTAGTCAAATAAAGCTCAATATAGTCATACTTATAATCAATGAATAATTGAATAAGAGACAACTATAATAATATAAAAAGCTATGTAATAAAATTTAAGAAAATTAAAGAGTAGTATGAAGCTTAGCTCAATACAATGATGGCTAGTATGATAATGAATGAAGAAAAAATTATAGTTTTTTTCTTTCTCCAAATCATTCTCTAAGTATATAATGATTTTAATAAAGATGTTTTTTAAATAATAAGCAAGTAAAGTATCAATCTTTTCTATAATATTTAGATATTTTTATATGCTCTTAAAAATGTTCTCTAATGGCTCTAAAAAACACCGAGAAACGATTGTATAGAAAATTATTTAAACTAGTAGTTACTTATATACTAAATTGATCATATTATATGATCTAAGGTATAAGTACCATGCGCAATTGATAGTATTGTCAAGTCAATCACCAACATCCGACTAGTTCATTTTTGTTGCACAAATGGATCACAGAGACAATGACATTTTGCGGTATGACTAGAACAAAATTGCTCAAATATAAATTTTGTGTTCTTGGAAAAATATTGTACGATAGACTGTTATACATTATGATAGGTCATATAAAAAATGCATTTTTCATTAATCATAAATTATCGTATTAGTATAATATGTGGGTTATACAATTACCATGCAAATCTGTACAATATATGGTTAAATCCCAAAAGTAGGCTCTCGGGTGAAATGTATTGTATTATATGATTAAAAATAATGCACTTGCAGCCTAAGTCTTGAACTCTCTCTAGATAGGTAAATGGATCATATGACTATTGTGAATAATATCGTATTTAACTGTTATAATCAGCTGCTCACATGGTAACAGACTTATATGATATGAAGATCGTACTCTTATAATAATACAATAAATTTTAATTTCTCTCATCACTCGGTTCGATCCCTTGTTCAATCCTTATAATGAAATATATAATACTAATACGAAATGTGATATCGTGTTATACAACCTTTAAGATATTTAACATCTAATCAGACATCTCGAGTAAATGATCAATGTATTGTAATTAAGCTAAATTACTAGCATCCTCAAGTGTCTGAGGAACACGTAGCTCAACTTTCCTCTTAATATCCATCCTAAGTCTTAAGACAAATTTATCAAGTAATTTATAAGCTATATTAAGACAATTAGTTTGGCTACTAGTTCTTAAAATGCTTTCAAATATTCTATTATTGTAAAATTTCTCTATTTTAGTAGATATACTTATCAATGTAATCTCTTATTATGGTATTTCGAACTATGTTTTTATCTTAATTCATCTTTCATTTCTGCTCATGTAAGGTCCCTTCCATTTAATCTTATTTCTTTAGCTAAGGCTTCAGTCCAAAATATTTTTTCATGCCTTACTAATTTCAATTTAGCAAAATATGTCTTTTGGTAATCCTCAAACCCATAACACTAAAAAAGGGTCTACATTTGTGCATCTACTATTAACCTTATTATGTATCTCTTGTCAATCAACTCTGTGATTCCTAATATGTTCCCAAACCTATCCTTTTTCTTTAGGAGTGTGTTAGTATTCTTCTTGGTGTTCATTTTGTTAAGGTGGGATTGCATATGTTTTTTAGCTAACCATGACATCAAGTCGATCATTTATGGCTTCTTATGTACTCTTTAGGCAAGTTAACTTAATAGTGGTGTCATGATGCATTGCATTTTAATTCAAGCCTTATAGTCTCTAGGTTGTCCATTTGCTTTTGCTTTGGTGGCATAATGAAATTTTAATATGTCAACAAAATTATATCAATATGAGAAAATTTAAATTTTGTTATAAGAAGGATTTAATATTTTAATATTAAATTTAAGTCTTAAATTAAAATAATAATATTTTATGAAAAAAAGAAAAGAGAAAAATAAAATATAATTTTTTTTATTTTTTTAAGTGCAACAGTAGACTAAATTAATTAATTTAAAAATGTGTTTATATAATAATGTAAGTAGTTTTTATTAGAAAAATAAATCAAGACCTTATGTATGTAATTTATATTTTAGGTGGACTAAATTTTAATTTGTGAATCACTCCTTTAGGGGTCACTCAAAGGTTAATGATAAGTTAAGTTAATTTCAAGACTGATCAATAAAAGTAGAAATTAAAAAAAATTATTGTGCTAATTAAAATATTTAAAAATAATAAAAGGTACAAATAATGATGAAAAGACCATGATTGTCTTATCTATGTGACAATTAAAATTCATAATAAAATAAAAAATGTGATGAACTAGAGAAAAGCTAAGAGAAATGTTATGCAAACCCATTATTGGCTATTGTTTAAAATTGAGTTCATGACCTACTACGAAATGAGTTTTTTTGTTTTCTAGGTTCCATTGGATTTATCTGATCTACCTGATATGTTGTATCATATACCTTGGTTGATATTGATATTATGTTGGATGTGTGTGCAAGTAATAAAATCCATTTCGTGTTTTTGGCACAAGACATATGATTTGATAGGGTTTGTACATTCAAAACCATTGAAAGGAATTTCCAAATGAGTTGTAAGACTTCATTGGTGATCATATCCTTTATTTCCATGACTAAACAATGGTTTTTCTGTCTCATTGTGTTGGATGAGCAACTATATTCATTCGTTGTTCATGGTTTGATATAATTTAAAGGTGGTAGGCATCCATAAATTCTTTTTATAAGTTATTCACACTAAAGTTATGGTATTCTAGATCTATTACTTATTCAACTTATTTTCATTTTGAGATCCTTGATTGACACAATAAACTAAACCAACCTACTTTATTAGATGTTAGCTTAATAAGAAGAAATAAGTTGTTAGACCGATTGATTAATGCTTTCAATAATGCTAGTTGCTAAGAGTAGTCCTTTGCTATGCAACCCACTCTTACATTACTTTCTTTGAACTATATTCTTTATCTAATTGAATAAGTTGGATTTCCACCTTCAAATTAGAGTATTCAAACCAAACTTTGAGTATGAAGTCCAATTAGGTCAAAAGTAATAGCATTTGGTAATCATGTTTAATTAGTTAGTAGTTTGGCAGGTAGGTTGCACGCTCAAATTCCTAAAGGGCACCTTAGGGAGCATCCACCAAACTGGGTCGTAATTGTACTTGTTAGATTCAGAGTTAGTGCTTGTCATCAGATTCAAAGTTAGTGCTTGTCATCAGATTCAAAGTTAGTGCCAAGAACATTGATTCAATGGTTTAGTCAATTAAAGATCCATCTCTCTACTTTAGCCTTCTTGAACAATATTGAGTTGAGGTTAGCTTTATAGATGGTAGTAGTATTTGTGGTTCTTTCAATGGCAAGAAACCTAATTCTAGTCACTTTATTCGAGGTGCCGTATTGGCTACTAGAAGGAAATCTTTCTCTAAGTTGGATTGTCTAACTGTTATGTATGTGGATATCTTTATTTAGAACTTTCCTGATATAGGAACTTTAGTCTCCTTTATGGGAAGGGCAAAATGGGAGCCTTATTTGGGAAACTTTTGAGCAACCAGGTAGTGGTATTTTTTATGTTTTCAAACAAAAAAGTTCTCTTAGTGGTCATTAGTTAACGAATGAAATGATTGCCTGTAAGGGTTTTGATCTTTAAAGCTTCGAGTTTAGAAAGCAAATAACTTGATGATTAAGCCTCCATCAAGTAAAATATAGTACCAAAAGAAGGCTAAACTTCTTTAGAAATCCTCGTATCATCTTAGGATGACATATTTGGTATCACATGTTGCAGTATTGCATAGAATTTAAACCTTCAACCATATTAGTTTGATCTATTTATATGAGTAATGTTGTTTATTCTCCAAAAGAATTGTGAATATCACATGCTATGACATCACTTTATTACCTTGCTTATAATCTTGTTGGTATTGGATTAAAACATTTGACTAAGCTAAAAGCTTTAGTTATGCTATCTTTTGATTTTATCAGTAGCTTGTTGTTTCTAAAACAAGTAGGAGCTTTTTCACCAAAGAATTAAATTTAAGGAAACCTTATCTTGTTTATCTAGGACTTATATCATGTAAGTCCTCTTACTTGTTCATAATATGCCTTCCTTGTCTGAGAAAAGAAGGTCAATGGCTTGAAGAAAGATCATTTTGTCACTTACAGTATGGGTCACATTTTAGTTCCAACTTTTTGCAGTTGTATCATTTTTTTTTTCTTTGCCAGCTATTCTGCTATTTTGAGACAGAGCAAGTGCATCTTGCTGCCATGTCTAACCTCCGAAACAGAATTCTTCCTCCAAGTTTTTTATCAGTGTGTCCTAAGGAGGCTGGTTTTTGTCTTTGGTTGCTTCATCCAGACCCATCTTCTCGGCCAAACTTAAGGTAATGATTTATTTAATATGGCTACTTCTTTGTATAATGATGCCTGATGTTTTAATGCTTCCATTTCATAAATCTTTTATTCTCCTTCTTTTTTCTCTTGAAAATCTTCATTTCTAAGGATTTCGCAACATGAGTTTTGTATGAAATTGAAGTGGTTTCTCTTCTAACTACCATGTGCATAACACATTACAAAAAGCGTAAACATGAGTTTTATCCTTTTGATGGCTTCGCAACCTTGGGTAGAACTTGCTCAACTTGTTTGCTCAATTCAGTGAGTTTAGTATTGGCTTAAATTTAGATAGATGGTTCAATTGTAATATACCAGTGTTGAAGCAAAGCTAACAAAAAAATTTGAAAACTCACATCGATTCTTTCTGCTACATTTGTGAATATTCAACCTTTTCATAATAATATGTTTTCGTGATTGTTTTTAACCTTTTATGGCATGGTTTAAATCTGTCGGAGGACTAGATATTGCAATAACTTGATAAACTCTTTTTAAGGGCTAGTGTGATCTACTTGAGTTGCAAAGGTTTATGAATTTCTAGGCACTAACAATTGTTAAATTTTAGAAAATAATGATTATTTTGGTCGTGTTTATTCTCTTTTATTTGATCGTATTTTGCCGTAGCTTTTAAGATTGCATTGCCTATTTAACTGAGCTTGTTTCTAAGCCCCATGTTTTGTTGCAAAGTTGATACATGTCTGAATGCACTTAAGGACATTTGTGCTGAGCTTTCATGTGTTACTGAAATCTTCTATTCCACAAATTAGTTTTTTCTTACCTGAACTTGCATGTCAGAGTTTAAATGCCCTTAATGCCATAGTGCAAGAATTTTCTTGCATCTTGTATAGCTGCCTGTTCATTTATCCTTTTCAAGTAAAAATCGATATTGCTGGTGTTTTATCATTGTAATCAATTCTATCTCCTGTATTTCTTTATTTCCACGATACAATGTGAGAAAATGAAAGACTGAACTAAACCATAAACTTACCTGGCTTGTTGCTTTTTCCCAGGTGGTCAAAGGCCTAAAATTTGGAAAAATAGCCCTTTGTCACCTTAAAGCTTCGTTGGGTGAGGTAGCACATTATAGTAATCCACACACAAACAAACATGCATGTGTAAATTCTTGTTTTTAACATTGCAATTTATATTAAAATTAACATCAGGTGATCAAGTATATTTTCTAAGTAAAATTTTTTTATTATTGATGAAGAAAGATTGCAAGAAATAGAGAAAAATTGTTGACAGGCCTTGTTTGAAACTGTTATCTTCTAAGTTTAATTTTTAGCAAGGCAATGGTCGGTTCAGTTGATGTATCTTGTTTTCAAGTTTACGTGCTTCTAGAACTAGTGAAAGCATCTCAATTTATTTTCATTCTTTTGTAAACAATGCCATTTGTTTTCAGAAACTGAAAAAGATAATTTAAATAACATGCTTTTTTGCTTAAATCTTTTTGTGAAAACATGAAACCAAATTGTAAATGAGTTAAAGCCTAATAAGGGTAAATTCTTGATCTTGTAATCATTTATTCTAAAAATTTGCTAATTATAAATAAAATGATTCTGAGATGTGCATTCCAAGGTACATAGCCAGAAAATAGCATAGGATTTTGAAAAGGATACCCTCAACAAATTGATTTATTATGCCGAAGCGAGAAAACTAACCAGTTGTTCAGAGACAATTTGTCCAGATATCTTTGACTTGCTTTCTACAATACCAAATTCACTAAGGTTCGTTTTTCAGGTTTCCTGTTTCTTAAGATTCTTATAACTGCATCCTTTTTTTTGTTCTTTTTTTAAAGGTTTGCTTGATCTTGTTTAACTAAGTTGACAAGAGAGCAGGAAACCTCTAAAGATAATCACATAATGCAGGAAATTACATACTTAATGAAAAAGATATAAGATAATCCTTTTAATGAAGCCTATTAGCTTTTGAGCACCTGAGCATCCTTGCTTGGGTCAAATTTAAGCCAATCGCTGTCCATTGGCATGTGCAATCAAGCTGCTGACGCCATTGGCTTGAGCACATGCATGGCCAACCATGCCCATTAAAAGCATGCTACGCTAGGCATCAGAATGTCCATGGAATATTCAGGATTGGCACTAATGCAAATGCATACTGAAGAATCACTTGACTCTCCCAATTTATCCCAAACCATTCTTAAGATGCCGAATACCCAGTATATTCATGATATGTTGGGTTATGCCTATTGAATGTGATTGGATATGGCTAATAAGATCATTTGTTACTGCATAAATAGCACAAATTCGTCTAACACAGATAGTTCTATAAGGCTTTTTAGCAAATAACATGATCTTTTTTGTTTATTACAGGGAAGTTCTGTCAAGTAGCTTAATATATGAATGCAAAAATATTCCAGTTACAGATCTAACATTAGCACAAATTGATGAAAAAGATCCAGAAGCATATTTGTTGCTACATTTTCTTTCATCCTTAAGGGAACAAAAAGTAAATCAGGGTGCAAAGTTGGTTATTGATATTCAATGCTTAGAAGCAGACATCGAGGAGATTGAGAGACGACAATTGTTAAGAACTAAATCGAAGACCAGTGAACTGCTGTCAAGCTCTGGTGAGAATTCTGATGTGCATCCTCATTGCAGTTCTATTAATGCTAGATCAATTTCTGCATGGTCTATTTCTAGTGCAAATGAAGAAAGACTGTTGAAGAATATTGATCAACTAGAGCAGGCATACTTTTCTATGAGATCCAAAGTTGAGCTTTCAAAATCTAATACTGCAAAAAGATCAGATGTAGAGATCCTCAAGGTTCAGGATAATGTGTTTCAGTTCCAAGATAATTCAGGTGTGATGGAGGAATCAAAAGATTGTATTGGTTCTTTTTTTGAAGGTTTATGTAAGTATGCTCGAAACAGGAAATTTGAAGTTCGTGGTGGTTTAAGGAATATAGGTATCCATAATTCCACAAATGTCATCTGCTCTTTGTGCTTTGATCATGATGAAAACTATTTTGCTGCTGCTGGGGTGTCAAAGAAAATTAAGATCTTTGAGTTTGAGGTTCTTTTAAATGACACTGTTGACGTTCACTACCCACTGATTGAAATGTCAAGTAGAGCAAAGCTCAGCTGTGTCAGCTGGAATAACTACATTAAAAACTACTTGGCATCAAGTGATTATGATGGTGTTGTACAGGTTTGTTTATGGTTGTTGACACGACTTTTTTACTTATATAATGTTTGCTTTCAGGGAATTTAGAAATATAGAGGATGCAGTTTGTAAAAGTTGAAATTTTGTTATATATATTGAACTTAACAAATTTCCCTTAGTTATTCTGCTGTAGTTAAAGTTCTCAGGAGTGCATACATCCCTAGCCTTGTGAGTATTTTTGATTAATCTAAAAGCATTGTTCAATAGAATTATGCTATAAAGCAGAAGTCTGAAATAACAAATTGTTATATAAGACCTTCAGTTTTGCTGCTTCCTTTTTTTGTCCCCTCTGAAGTAAGCTGTCAACATTAATATTTTGTAACTCTTGTTTCAGTACTGATCATTTTTTCATTCTTAGTGCTCTCCTGTTGTTCCACTTTATATTTTACTATTATGGAAATTTTTTATGTATCTTTTAAATCTCTTTCTGTTATGTGTTGAATAATTTTTTCTTTTATGAATCTTTACTATGTGAGGCTTGTAACTACCACCTAATGTTGTGAAACTTAAATGTTTTTTTTAGCTATCTGCTTCTACAATTTAAATCCCGTTGATTTTCTGGTTCTGTTTTTGTATGTTTTACAATGTTCTGGCTTACTTTTATATGTGTTTGCTTTATTTGATGATTTCCTGTTGGTTTATATATTTAATTTTATTGCAACAAATAGCATGAATATACATTTTATTTTTCTGTAAATCAGATTTCTTTGTTACCTTTGCTTTGAATAAGGGTGTGATTTAAGCTATTCAATTGGCATCTGGGGTTGTGTTGAACCTATTTTGCCCAGTTCTAGGGAATTTTGTTCACACTTCTGCCCTGGCACATTGACAATTCCATTCACATATTCTTTATTTGTAAAGCGTGCTTATTTTTGAATTGTTATTTCCTGTTACGTTCCATTTGCTTGGTCAAAAATATGTTTTTGGCCCAAAGCTAGCTTATTTATGCTTTAGATATGTATGATGTTTTTGCCTTCACATAGATCCCTGAAGGGCCATTCTTTTACCCAGTGCTAGTATATATTTAAACATCATGTTCCTATTTCTATGCTTATTTTTCAGAATACTAAGATCCTAGATGTCAAATCTATCCATTGATGGTAGTACTTCACAATATGTTGTTGTTATTACAAGTAATTTTTTTTTTTTTTTTTTTGATTGTCAATTTGTGATAGTTGGGGTTATGGGAGTCTGGGAGGGATTTTGACGACAGCAAATGAGGTGGTAGGAAGAGTGGAGTGTTAACAAGTCTTCTTCTAATTGTTGCAATGTATTTTCTGTGTATACCTGTTCCTTATTCCTTTCATTTCAGTCACTGCCCTGAAGTTTTGAACGATTTAAATTTCCAAATGGTATATTCCTTGGAATTAGAATATTAATTATTTCAAAACTTATGCCTTATCATTTTTTCTGACTGTTCATTGCTATTTTGTGATCCAATTGGCTACTTGAATAATTCAATGATTTTCATAGTGTTTTTAATAGTTAAATGATTTTCATAGTTTATGTTTCTTTTGTGTGCTCACATTGTTTCTCTTTCATGCATGTTTTTGTTTCATAACTATCGAAATGGATCTTTTCTAGTTTCCACTGAGAGCTTAATTTCCTTTTGGTCGTGGTTCTTAGATGGTTATGCAATTTGGCCTTTGTTTGTGGAATTCAGTTATGGGATGCAAGCTCCGGTCAAGCATTTGCACAATATGCAGAGCATAAGAAAAGAGCTTGGTCTGTCCATTTCTCTCCTGTAGATCCAACCAAGCTTGCAAGTGGAAGTGATGACTGTACTGTGAAGCTTTGGAGCATTAAAGAGGTTTTCTCGTGTACTTCAAAAAGTCTTTTTGTTGTAGTGTTGGTGAAAAAATGAATGAACTAATACATTTCTCCATAAATCATTTTATGTTTAAACTAAATATAACAGTGGTGGACTCTTTTAAAGTTATTTAAAAAGCTGCACCTACTCCTAAACATGTTTTATTAAAAAAAAAAAGAGAGAGAAGCTTACGCAATACCTTTTTCAAATAATTTGAGTAGTTATTTTTATTTTTCATGGTGCCAACCCTTTGAAACTTTGTGTCCTTCATAGCTAGATTTGGAAAAAATTCATGTTGGACATCTTTTTGGTTAAGGGGGTTGTCATGGGTTAGTTTTGAGTTAGTTTTACATAAAATAATTGAGAAATACTATGGCATGTAAATACTTGTGTGGAACCCTAGCTTCCCTTAAACAAGTACTGTGAGAGCCCATTATTTAAGTTTTTGTGGTTTATTTGATTTTTGGCATCCGGGAGTCTTATCAATTGTGCCCTCTGTAGCACGTACAAGTATTTAATTGTTTTTGATGTACATGCACTTGGCATCATGTAAAGCTTGCATTTTGAGTTGTTTTTTATGGTTCAACTGATCAATACTTCATTCCCATTGGCATCCATAGTGGGGTAATTTAAGTGCTTAGATGTGTGGCAGAAGATGCTGTGTGGTGAGCTCTTTGGCATCGAAGTGTGGCACTTGTTATGTTTAGGTGGAAGGAGCCTTAGTTGAGGGAAATGGTGATTCATCTGTATAACTCCCATACCTGATGGAGAACTTGCTTTATAGACGAGAACATAAGTGGGGAATTCTATGAAATCTTTCTAGTTTATGAATTTTGTTCTCTGTTGAGTGGAAATCACAATTCAAGGACTCTAGTAAGTCACTTATTATTGTTCCAACTATTTCGCTACCACATTGTAGATTCCAATAAATTAAATTATAGTAGCAAGGTTTGTATTATCATCCATAGATCCTTCATTGTATTTATTCAACTAGTGGGCCTGAAAGAATAAAAAAAAGAATTTATGCTGTTTAACTTCATAGTCAATTTTGATATTATTGTTTGACTTTTGAACTTGTTCAATTAGGTGAGAGTTTTGATTTAATCCTAATTTGTATAATTGAAAAATTCATTGATGGACAAACGGTGTGTTTGGTCATCATTTATATTTAGGTGATTGGTTTGGCCACAGGTATATCTGCTTTACCTCAAGGCTCTTTTTGGTTCTGACTTCTTTAACCTTTGATGAAACTCTTACAATATAAATTAGGTCATTAAGTTCTTAATTTTTGTGGAACAGCATCAATTTTTTGTTTTTCTGTTATGTAGGTCCAATTCCTGTTTATTTTATTTTATTTTTTGAGCTTGTATAATCCAACTATGGGTATTCCTAGCCCATTTCATTGCTGACATGCTGTAGTAGGTTGAACTTGTATTGTTTATTAGGATGAATTTCCAAACTAAAAACCTATTGGTTTTGTAGTAGTTATGGAATGTACATGTGACATGATCAGTCTTGTTTTTGGCTGAATGATATTTTACTCTAAGTTTAATGAAATGTTAATTCCTTGAATTACAGAAGAATTGCATTGATACGATCAGGAATGTGGCCAATGTCTGCTGTGTTCAATTTGCACCACATACCTCCCATTTATTGACCTTTGGCTCTTCTGATTACATGATATACTGTTATGATCTACGAAAGAGCCAAACTCCTTGGTGTAAATTATCAGGACATGGAAAGGCTGTGAGCCATGTGAAGTTCGTGGACTGTGAAACCGTTGTCTCTGCTTCAACTGACAATACCCTTAAGCTATGGGACCTGAATAAAACCAGTTCAAGTGATCTCTCCACCAATGCTTGCAGCCTGACCTTTGCTGGGCACACCAATGAGAAGGTTTGTATAGGGCACTTATTTATTAAATTTCTAGATTCATTATTTATAGCAATATTTGCGATGACAGTTTTGCTTAAGTATTTGGTTGTGGACCCGCAGAATTTTGTTGGTTTATCTGCCTGTGATGGATACATAGCGTGCGGCTCAGAGACTAATGAAGTAAGTGTTTCGGTTTTGATTTCTTGTTTTATTATTAAAGTTTGATCTTCAACTGTTCCATGGGCTTGCAGTGGATTGAATTCATAAAAGTCCTTAGTTTTGCCACAATAATTCATAATTTACTGATTATATGGTTTATTGATAACTGTTACAAGACAATTTTTGTAATCTTCTAAATGCTACCTCCTCAATCTTTCTCGACTTCGGTTGAAAATAATGCATTTGTTGTTTTGAATGAACCAAAAGTCAATCTAGGTTTCACTTAAACATAGTTTGGTATAGATCAGTATGTTGTACAGTATTTTTTTTTTTTTTTTTGTATAATTTAATGTCCCTTCTATGGATTGCTTGCGTTGTAGTTCTAGACTAAGGAGAAGCATGCCTAGGGCCTTAAGAAGGAAGGGAAAGCGGTTCTTTCAAAGCATAACATGTACATTTGCAGGTTTTCTCTACTTGGCCGCTTTTTAGGATTGTATAGGATTACATAGACTGTGGCCAGAACCCAAAGATAGATATTTCATATCATCCACCAAGATTTGGGCTGCATGATTGCTGCAAAGCAAAATTGTTTGAGTTGATTGATGGAATGTAGGAGTTCTGATTGTGCTGTTCATGCAGCTTGGCTGCAAGGATGCAGGAGAATTAAAGAGGGCAATATTGAGGATGACTAGATTTAGATGAATGTTGGTTGGATTTTATTCTTGGTTGCAAATTATTATTTTTAATCTTGCATAACCTATTTCAAATTTTAATTTTAAAGCTAACCTCCACAGTTATTCTTCCTCAGATAATGGAACCTTATTTTTATGTTTACCCAAAGTTAGTGCAACGATGTACTGTTTCTTGAGCCTTCTCCCACGACCCACTTAACATGTCAAGTGACAAAATCTCTCAGATTACATTCTCTTGGAACATTTTGAGATGGCAAATCAGTTAGTACATTGTTGCAACAACTTATGCCCCATGATCATCTGTATCCACTAGTTTGTAGTCGTGGGTGTGCTTCTATCTGTAAGAGTAACAACTCCAGTCCTCTTGAATTATTCTCTTCAGCCAATGTCAACGATGGAATTCACGAGCTCTTTTTTAACTTGATATATAATGTAAATAATTTTTTGTTGTTCTTCAAAACCTTTTGACAAGCCTTTAGCTATACCCATTGGTTGTGACATCAAAGATAGGGTTTTACATAGAATCTTGAATGAATTTGAGTATGATAGAACTTCGTCTTCTGTTTTGCAACCTATTAAAATCTTCATCTTTATTTTTTTCTTGTAATTTTGAAAAAATGATCATAAATCAATCATCACTAGTCTCCACTTATGGGGCTTGCAATCTTAAGTGATTATATTACTCTGTCAGAAGTGGAAGATTATCTTATGTTTTTAGTCTTGAAGAGCCTCCTTAATCCCTAATTCCTTCAATTGTCTTTCTTTTTGGCATTGCCACTTTCAGAATTGAGTGTTCTTTGCTATGATTATCACCACGTTGTTAGGTGAGATGGATCTTAGATGGGGAAATGGAAGAGCTTTGCTTTAATTTGAGGGTTATTTCTATTGGGGGATGAGAAATACACCTACCTCGATTCCATGAGGGTGTACAACTCCTTGAGATACAGCCTCATGGAGTTGCAATTAAGCTCCTCTAGATGTTCATAGAAATAAAACTCACATTTGGTCATCCATAACTAAACTATATATCACTCCACTTGCAGCAAAATAAGTACAATAACTACAGAACATCTCTGATTAGATAAAACAATGAAAGAGCAAAACAGAAACAAGTTAAATAGAAGGCACAAAGATTAATGTGAAGCCTAACTTGGAAAAACTAGAACCATAATCATGAAGATCTTCACTAGATCTTTGAAAAAATATTGCAAAGCTACTCATTCAGCTTTCACTTTAATAGTGGTTGTAGCAAATCTTTAATAGTAGCGTTGAGGGAAGAAGGAAAACGATAAATGTTTTTGCTTAGAATGCACGTCTGCACTTATTTTATTGGATAATTGTATCCATATATATTACATAAAAATGTAGTTGTCTTGTATCCAATTCACATTAGAACATAATCTACTAAGAAGATGCAATCACTCATGTTGGGCATGTCACTTATTTTTACATGTCAAACCACTTCTATAAAAGTAATGACTGAGTTGTGTTTTTTTGCCTTCGTATTGTAAGGCTCTTTAAACCTATTCCTTCCACCATTGGAGAACGCCTGTAATTTTTTTCTGTTTGCAGCATATATAATGCCATGCATTACGTTCATAAAATCATGCCTGTGATGTTACTTGCACTTATTTTTGTAAGATTACATTTGACATGTTAGCCATATTAAGAAATGAGTTTTGCATCCTCATGAACTCACACCTATATTAGGCTATATTCTTTAACATTTTCTCACCTGGAGATTGATTGTTTTTTAAAAGAATTGTGATGTACAAATCAATCTCTTCTTAGATTTTTGATATTTTAGTGTAGCATGTCTGTTCTTTATTCTACACAAAGTCAATCAAGATAAAATAATACCTTAGTTTATTTTTAGTGATCACATTGTTTAACATATCTACTAGATTGTTCTTATCAAGGTTTTTTTTATGGAGAATCCTTTGTCATTAATTAAAGTTTTTTTTATAATGATTATGGAGTTAAGTTTGTTTTATTATGGAATGAAATATGGGATTTTTTGTCATACAAACTACACTATCATTGAATTAGGTGCAATTTTGTTGTTTTATATCTACTTCTTTTAAAGGATGTTTGAGTCATATCATTTCATTGCTAGAGTCTAAAATGGCAATGAAGTTAATCTCAGTGGTTGAGATTATCACGGACTTTGTGATATCTAACTTATTGTTGTATTGCCAATAGTATGTATGTATCCAAGGGTGTTCCTTCGACTGTCTACATATCCTCCAATATCACTGTTGGCATACACCTTTTAATCAAAATTATTCTTTTTGAAGTATAGACCCATATTTGTTGTTTTTCTCAGATGATGGAGAAGCTACTCCATTGCTTACCAATACTTGATCGAATTTGTCATGAAATGATGGACAACTATCATTGCATAAGCAATGTTTGGTCTCAAACCATAGCGTATATAGAAGTATTAGCTATTGAAGTGTAAGACATTTTTGCTATGAAATTCCACCCAAGCATGCTCATCTCGATTCAATTTATAATGACAACTCAATGGAGTGTCCTTGGATCTAATTTTAGAGTTTCTTTTGATCTATTCTTTGAAATACACATTCCAACTGTAGATCTTTCATTCAAATTGATCATAAGTTCTTCTTCGGTTCATAGATGTTGTTCATGCTCGAGATGGAAATCAAAATGTCATCATCAAAGAACATTAGAATCGCATAATAGTCATTGAATCTTTGGGAATAACAATAGTAGTTCATTTCCCTTCGTTCATAATTGTACTTATGTATTTAAGTATTGAAGTATGCATATCATGGTCTTGGAGCTTGTTTTAGATTATTAAAACTCTTCCATGGTACGTAATCCAATTTCTCCTTGCTCTTGAATTCAAATCCTTTTTGAGTTTTTCCATGAAAATTTATTCATCCAAGACAATATAATGAAGGGAAGGTTTGATGGAGAAGGGTCAAGAGAATCTCCTTTAAGTATATCTTAACCAAGCTTTGATATCAGAAATTGACTTAAGATGAGCATGAGTGAATTTTGTAATAGGATTTGAGATGGAAAGTGGCTATTATGAGGATGACAACGACGGTGGAGATAAATTTGAATCGCAATTCAGATATACCTTTGGATTGTAACTTAAGTTAGTGCACGCATGCATGATAAAAGAAACATACAATTTAAAAAGCAGTATGAACTAAATCAATCTTCATTGTCTTTCCATAACAACAGTTTAAATAGATTACAATACTGATCTAGGCTCAATAGCAAAATGACGAAAATATCATTCCTAATAAAATATATAAAAATGACAAAAATATCATGATCTTATTTATGTGACTCTTTACAACTCAGAATAAAATAAAATATAATAAACTAATAAGAGATGAATAGGATTTACTAGATTAGCTTAATCATCCATTGTAGTATATTTGCGTTATAGAATTTCATTATAAGTGAATCTTTATCAAATTCAGTATCAATCTGCATAGATCATTCTCAAAAATCATGACATTAAGTGGCCTAACTATATGAAATATTAGACGATTTAGTTATGTATATGTCATATCTAACTCATTTGGTGGTTTCATCACATGAAAGTTTAAAATATCTAGTTAGTAGATTTTTTGTTCCTTAAGCTTGTAAATAAAACAAGGAGCATTGATGTATCCTAATAAACAGAAATACTTTCTATATTGAAAGTTGGGTTAAACATTACATATATAATAAAATTAGAATTACTAGAAAATATATATGTAGGTAAAAAATATATATATGTTTAATTATGGAAATAAAATTAGGGATAAAAAAATTTGTTTAGATAGTACAAATTTAATTTGTTCTTTTTTGATAATTCTTTTGGTTTAGGCTCAACAAAAATAGGCTCAGATGGATTATGGTTGAAAATTTTCAAGTTTAGAAGTTGGTTAAATTTTAAATAGATTGAGATAAATTTTAAAAGGTTTTAAAGATTCAGATGCATATAAAAAGAAATTCATCCATTTTCTTTTGAGCGACATCAGTGATAACTCATAAATTTGGTGGATATATAAAAAATATTCATTTAAAATTAAAGCAATAACTTGGTTTAGGCATTAAGTTTTAACTAAAAATATCCAAGTATGTTAAGTATAATATAAGGTATGGCATATTAACTATATTAAACCAAACATTATCTAAGTAATGTTTATAATAGATATTATAGAATATGTTTAACTTTAATTTGAGTGTTAAATGTGATTTAAGATGCAGAATATGATAAATATTTGCAAATTTAACAAACGTAGATGACATAAAATTAATTATATAATCTTCTTTTTAATATAAATTATATAATTTATTTAAAAAATTTTAAAAAAAATTATATAAAACAATTTCAAGTCATATTCATGTGAATATCTGAGAAAAAATGATTATAATCTATAGTGAAATATGTAATGACAAAGTTTGTTTATGGGTTTGAGTGTAATAAAATTTCAAATGGTTATAAGATACTTGTTGTGATGGAAGTTTAAGATATCGATTTTAGGAATGGACATATTTTAAGAATGACAAATTTTTATGGGATAATAATAAAATAGACATGTATTTAATAATCTTATTTTAAAAACATAAAATTAAATATAAATTTTTAAAAATATATTTCATGTTCCAAATGAGTGGCAAAAAATCTAATTGAAAATATAAACACAACACTTTTTAGAAACAATTTCTAAACTAAATAAGAAATAAGTTGAGTTATATGGCTAGACAGGCCATTCAACAATAGTTGGGCCCCTAGGTGGGTTTGCTTTAGGTCACGTGCATGCTAATTCAGTCTTTGGCACATGGCCGTTTGGCATAGGCTCGGCGCATGTGAGGCACATGCCAGTTCAAAGATGCTTAGTTCCGATCTTATGCTTATTCAATGCTAGGGGTTGCAGCAAATTGTGCGAGGTTGGTTATGCACGAATGTGGCTAGTAGAGCTTAGACGCTGCAAAAACAGAGGAGCGGTCAACGGCTTGAGTGTAGATACTGCTGCGGGCACGAGCACATGCCATCAGATGCCATGCATGGTGAGAAGGGGCCAAGAGTGGTTGCAAGCACCAGTGGCTGTTGCGACAGACAATTGTCGAGTTGTAGTTGTGGTGGCTAGTGGCATAAAACTTGAGGTGACTTTTATTTTTCTCAAGCAATTTGATGGTGGTGGAATTGATGGCAACCAAAAAGGCTAAAGGCAATGGAGGTGCAAAAATTGAAGAGCAAAGTAACAAGCCATAACTAGAGACGGTAAAATCAAAGGAAGCTTTTAATGGTGACAGATCATCATGGTGGTTGGAACACCACAAAGGAGCCTTTGATTCCACAATTTGATTGAGGGATAGGAGAAACTCCTTTAGCTACATCTCAACCAAGCTCTATACAAAAGATTAATGGAGTATAGACAGGAGTGAATCTTGCAGTGGAATCTGAGGTAGGAGGCGACGATGATGAGGATAACGACGTTGGCAGAGATAAATCCAAGTTGCAACTTGAATAATTTTTATTTCAACCCAAAGAAATATAAATTAAAACCTAAGGTTATGCATGCATGCTCGATAAAAGAAACCTTATTTTTAAAAGGTAATGCCAAACAAATCAATCTTTATTCTTATTTCTTAACAAAGCTTTAAACATATTATAACAATAAACCTAATCTTAAAAGCAAAATGACAATAATATTCTTCCTAATAAAATATGCAAAAAAAGTTTTAAACATCATGAGGGATTTATATATGTGACTCATTACAATTCATAATAAAATACAATATAATAAACTAAATAAAAGATAAATAAGATATATTATATCAACTCAATTATCATTGAAACAACTTGTTCATGAAGTTTTAGCTTAAATTTGAAGTGTAGATCATCATTTGTAGTAATACTTAATCATTGGCATATGATTATAAACTTTACAATTGATGAAAAAAATTTCGTTACAATCAACTCCTTACTATTGAAAATTTTTAATAACCAAATTTTCCTTATAACACTTATGCCCATAAGCATCTTTTTTCAGATTATAAATATATTTATAATATAAAGCACTTCATTTTGATAACATAGTGTGAACTCCCAATTATCTTTCTTCTAAAGTGATACAAAGTCTTCTTTCATTGCATGCTCCCACTCAAAAGAATCTTCCATTTTCATGGCCTAAAAAATAACTTGGTTTTCTAGCATCTGTTAAGAGCAAGTAGTGAAGAGAGATGAATAGATTGTAGTTGGCCCTGGTGTAACTTGAAATACATGCCGATGTTATGTTTAGCATTGTCTCATCTTGTTCATATTCACAAACTATTCATATGCAGAACACATTCCATATCTATAGTTCATTGTGCTTTAGGTGTTGTATTTGAACAATTCTTCTCATCCTTAGTATCCTCAACTTTAAGAATACAATAATACTCAATGATGTACTATTTCCTTTATATCCATACTTCACTAAATATAGTTTCATTGGTCTAGATAATTTTGTGTTATATGGAATCCTTGAGCGGTGGCCAAAGTTTTCCATGTTATAGTCGATGAAGTAGCATAGTATGAGCTTTGTATCTATCTTGTCCTGATGCTTTAAGTTAGTGTGCGTCTACAACAAGCACCCAAACACTCTCGTGGTTCAAAAATACTTTCTTTCTTAATTAATCTTCTTTTGATTGCTTGAAGTCTGGCAATATGAAGGATACTCTGTTGAATATGCATGTAGTCATATTTATGGTAGTTGTCTAAAATTGTTTGTGAAAAGAAGCATCCAATCTCATACTCCATGCATGCTCATTCAACACCTTGTTCACATGCTTAGAGTCTCCCTTTTGTTGTGATTTGCTTGGAGTAATCTTCGTCATAAGGATCATGTTGAGTTCTTTAGTGTTAGAAAGATTTATTGTTCTTGTATTCACCATTATTGTCAAACCATAATTGCTTAATATGGAATGTCTTTAACTTCACTTCTAAGTTCCACTTCCAAGTGTCAAAGACATCCAGCATATAGTTTAGAAAGTAGATATAGAACAACTTAGTGAAGTCATCAATAATGGTAGTGTTTACCTTGATTCTCTAAGTGATAGCATTGGAGCGAGGCCCATATGTTCTTGTGAATGTGGCTCTTGTGTGGTTTCTAAGTAAAAGCTTTTGTCTTTGAAGAATGCTACCCTTGCATATGCCCAAGTTTATCCTCTCTAGATTTGGTGCTTAATCTAATTGTGCCATAATTTCCATGTCTTTTATTACTCATTGGCCATGTTGATCTTGTCATGACTGAGAAATTCAATATAATTGAACGAAGATGAGGCTATTGATTTCTTATGGTAATTAAGTCATATACGAAGTTTTGTTCTTGGTACTATGGAGAATCGTCACTATATTATTTGTAATCTTCCATGTATCATCTCCAAATGTAGTATGATTAACACTATCTTGCAAACGAAATGAGATGAAGTAAGGTTTCTTCTAAAACATAAGACATATTGTATGTTCTGAAGTGTTGAGTTCATGTTTTTCAATACCCCAATTTACATCGTTCCTTTGTCATGATGTCTAGAAGTTCATGATGACCTCTCATAATGTCTCGTAACAATTGTCTACATCGCATAGAAGGAAATGATGTGTTAGAGTCAAGGATCCATGTCTTATTACTGAGTATCAGAGTATCATCTATATTCTATCGTTATGTTTATAGATGTACTTGCCCTCGTAGGTTGACTATCTTTCTTCCTTGGAGTCTTGTAGTCATGTTATATATGTCCTTTCTTGTCATAATTTTAATAGATTAGTTTCTTCTTTTATCGTGAAGCCCCTTAGATTTGGACTTACATATGCCGATACGAGTAATCCCATGCTATCTACTATGACTTTTGCCTCATGTTCAAAATCAATCTTCATAGAACTTCATTGCATGGTCATCACATTAATCTCGTTAATGTGATTTATTGCGCAAGCTTCATCTATCATTTTTAGGTTGAATATTCTTCACATCAAATACGGTTTTTAATCGGTTCAGATATTTTATCATGAATGTCACAATGTTTCTATAAGGAACTCGGTTATATTCTCCTTGGCAACATTAAAGGATGAATTTCTTGAGAGTGCAAGCCTTACCATTCCCATCACTTGCATAATAAGTAGGTCATACTTTTCTTGCTTCATGGACTGGGGTCTTTTGTTCCAAACAAGCATTATTCAGCATACATCTTCCCTTTATTAGATTTTCTTGGATGTTGGTTTGCTTCGACTCTATTTTGCTTGTTTTTACAATTAATCTAGACTCTATCTTCAATTTTTCTGTTTGGCAAGATGTGTTTGTTGGATGGTAATCAATTCCTAATTTTGAGTTCAGTAACAAGCAACAGTTGAATTTCAAGGCTGGTTATCAGGATAAGATTAATCATCAAATACAATAATAATTGCGTAATTTCAAGTAACTCGGGCTAGCAACCAAAAAAGATTTTCTCCTTAACCCATTAGCTAATTGGGTTAAACTAATTCTAAGTGATTTAGCTCCACCACAATCCAATTAGAAGGCTACGAACCACTCACAGATAAAACAGTTTTTTTTCACTTTAATTTTTTATTTGTACTTTCGATTGCCTCCAGATTACAATGTTACTTCGTGTGCATTTAATTGTGTTGTTGTATTGAAACATGTAAAAGGGGGGCTTGCGGACGTTGTTCTTTTGTTTAGGCCAACCTCTACTCCTATTTCCCAAATGCCTGTATGGTGAACATTACCCTAGCAAATCCATTAATTGTTTTTGGACTTCAAATCATTTGCTCTTGACATAGTGCATCCGTCATTTCCGTTCTCCTTGAATTCTCAACGTTACAAGTTGAATAACTTCTATTTAGAGCCACACTGTTGCATTTCTCAAAGCCATTGACACTCTTGGCATATGGTAATTTTCTGCAGGTTTATGCTTATTATAAAGCTTTTCCAATGTCAATTACTTCGCACAAGTTTGGCTCGATCGATCCAATTACAGGGCAAGAAACTGGAGATAATAATGGACAGTTTGTCTCCAGCGTTAGCTGGAGAACCAAGTCAAACATGGTCATTGCTGCAAACTCCAGTGGCAGACTAAAAATTCTACAATTAGTTTAGGGTAATAAAAATAAATAGTTCATGAATTTGGATTCCTAATGCGGCTGGAGAGAGCCGTCCAATGCAGCTGGAGACAGAGTTATGGTTAGCCGAGTTAATCCCATGTCAACAATGGGCCTATTTTGACCTCAGATCAATGGCAAGTTGAGCATAAAGGTGTTCCGGGGGTCCTATTGATGAGCAAGATGCAAACACAGATTTAGATAAGTAGATATCCATCCTGTGTAGACTAAGCCGAGGGGCTATTTTGACCTCGAACCACTTTGAAACAGTGCTCCATTTGGGAGCATGAATATAGTTTGTGAACAAGACAGAGTTCATGCTTTGTAAGGCAGGACAGTTTCTGTAACCCGAAGCATCCTATGCACAGTTAAAGGTTGTGTTTTCATGAGGCGTTCATCTATATATGTGTTTATGGCACTCTGATTCCATCCCCGTGCTTACAGGTAAGCTTATCATAGGAGGTTTACTAGTTGTATAAATATACATTGATTATTATTTAGTATAGATTTGTTAATGATTTAAATAGTATTGAGCAGGAATGAGTCTTATGTTTGCATTCTGATGCAGGAGCTGTTTATCTATTTTGCAAGCTGCAACAGGTAAAAATATGCTATGAAGCTTGTATTTTGTTTGGTTTGGCTCCACATTTATGCAGTTTTATTGAACCTATTAAGAGGTGTCATTGCATAAAAGAACTTGTTAACTTGCATATGCAATTTAGAAAAGCAGTAAGTATAGTTTTTCTCTTTTTTTTGCTCTTTCTATATCTCATTGTATTTTTCTCTTTGATTATTTTTTCTTCTATCTAATATTTCTGCTATTCAAATATAAAGTTTCTGTATTAATATCACTTGAATTGTTGCGTATGACAACTTTCTTAAACCATCATGTCTTGTGTATATCGTTTCTATGTAGGAAGAGAATGATATTTACTAGGGCCTTTTCTTAAGGGAATTTTCTTTCCTTTGAATTGTATTTTTTCCTGAGCTTAAAATTAAAAAAATAGATGATTTAGATGTCATGTGTTACTTTTTTATTGTTTAATGCATTAACATATCTTCCTCCATTGTCAATCTCGAGCATCTATTCTAGCTATTTGAATTGTTATTTACATATAACTTTCACATATGTGGAGAGGGAACTAATCCAATTGTGACTAGTAGCATTTTAGTCATGAATGGATAAAGCTTTGTTTTTTTTGTGAAGTCTTTTATCAAATCTACTTATTTCATATTTTCAAATGGTACATCTTATCTTTATTAATTTATTATAGTATTTTTGTGCTGGATGAAAGTTTATTGTGTGCTTTTAAAAAAAGCGCATATTTTCTTTTTTTTTATTTTTTACAAATAATAATAGGTGATTTGACATATTAATAAAAGAATATTACCAATTTTTATAAATTAGTAATATTGTCGATTACGTTCTAAGCATTTGTAGTAAGCAAAGTAAATTTATTTTTTCTACTTCAAGAATATTATTAATTTTTATAAATTAAATAATATTATTAAAATGTGCTTTTTCATCATAAGATTTTTAAAAAATATCATTAAGATAAAATGTTTTTTAAGATAGTCAATATAAGATTATTAAAGATGTTAAAAAATTTAAATATATTTTTACAATAATTTAAATTTATTTTATGTCATATAAAAAAGAGTTTAATCAAATTTAATATTTTAATCAAAATAAAATTAAATATTTTAAATTAAATTTAAAATATATTTCTTAATAATTTGTACCTCTAATTATGATTATTTTTATAGGATTTGATATTTACTTTTTTTTTTAAGTTTTCACACGAACGCAATTATAGATTATCTAAAATTTAAAAAGTCATTCAAACAAATTTATTAGAATTATTTAAAATTTATTATAATAAAACAAAAAATTATTGCTAAAAGTTAACAAAAAAACGCCTTTTTAGACTCTCAAATCATGAAAAATATGATAGAAAAGAAAAAAAAATAACAAAAACTTGTATTTATAATCATATTAGAAAAAATCTTAATAACTAATTAACTACAAAAGATGGAATCTAAAGTCCTCAATAATACCAAATATTCTTCTAAAGCCCTAAATAATACCAAATATTCTTCTAAAGCTCTCAAGCTTTTGCCCAGACCAGATTGCTCACATTTAAACCTAGATTACTCAATCCTTATCTTGTTCCATTTCAAATAAATTTTGTTAAAAGCTTGATATCATAAAATTTTTCCAGTTTAGTTGAGGCGAACACATGCGAAGTGAGCCTAACTACCCAAAATAATTCAGTTTTTCGAGTACGTAACGGAAAGAAAACCATAGAACAGATTTGAAAAGGTAGCCGTTCTGTTTGACTTCAAAGCAACGGTTACCAGGGTTTTCAGGAGAAGAAATCCCCGACTCCAAACAAAAGTAGAGATCCGGCAAAGATAATTACCCTAAATTCCAGCCGTCTTCTGTTTCGGGTGAAGGCGACCAGCTTCGCCTCCTTCGCTATCGAGAACCTCTCCCGCCGTATTTAGCCCCAATAAAAATTCCAGAAGAGGAAGAGAGAGAGCAATTTGAGGATTCAAATTAGCTCTCCCTTCACCTGCCATGGTACCAGCTTCGTTGGTCCCCAGGCTCTTCCTTCTACTTGCTTTCTTGGGATTCCTCACCGGAGTCTCCGAAGCACACAAGAACCATGTCGTCGGCGGGAGCTTTGGCTGGAAGATCCCGCCTAATCTCACCTTCTATAAAGAATGGGCAGCCACTAAGACTTTCGTCGTCGGCGACCGATTAGGTATGCGTAATGTATTTATATACATTTCGTCTAATTAATTATATATCAGTTTAACCTTAAACTAACTATTACTTGATAGAAATATTAAACAACAAATATAAATAATTAAATTAATTAATATATAAATTAGTTTTTAAAATCTGCTAATATAATTATAATTTTTATTTTATAATAATAAGAAATTCAAAAACATGTGAAATAAATGTCTCAAAAATTTAATCTTTCAAAAACAAGTTTAAAAACTCATCTTAACTAAAAATTACATTAAAATATAAAAAATTTAAAAGAAACCAAATCGAATTGTATTGTCAATTCAGCAGTTGGGTCATGATTTTAGACCGGTTTGAAGCGGTTCATTGTACAGAAGGTTGTGAGCGGTAGATGAATTGGCTGTATCATCGGTTTGCGGTTGAATCGGCTTAATTGGTCGATCTGATCTGCTTTTCATAACCCTGATTTTAATTATGTGTATAAATTTGTTTCTCAATATTATTTTGTAAATTAAAAAATCAATTTTCGGTAATTTATTTATTTATTTATTTTCCTTTTGTAAGTGTTTTTATACAGATCGGGCGCGCAGAACGTGCTCGAGGTGTCAGCTGAAGACTACAAGAGGTGCGGGAGCAGCAACGTGACCAACATGTACTACATCGGCCCCACCATCGTTGAGCTCGAGACTCCTGGCTCCCACTTCTTCTACTCCGGCGTCGGCTTGCACTGTGAGGCCGGACAGAAGCTCGCCGTCGACGTCGGCACCACAGCTCCTCCGCCGCCGTTCGTCGCCGACGAATCTCTCTACTCAATCGGCAGCGACGACGACACCGCCCAGACCCCGGCCCCGTCACCCGTTAAACCGGTAAGTGGCGCGGCGACGACCGGCATCGCTCTGCTCGCCGCCCTCTCCGCATGCTTGCTTCACGCATCGCTCGTCTGAGGCGTGAGGTGATGCGGTCTTTTTTTTTAGTGGTTTTTTTTGCTGTGTTGGTCTACGTGTGGATTTGCTCAGTAATATCATCATAAATAAATAATTACAAATGCTATTTATTATGCATTATTTGTTCAACTTATTAATAATCTGTGATGATTTATCAATCCCCCATAGTTCAACGACGTTATCTTATCGATTTTCTTCTTTCGTGTTAGCACATTATTTCTTGCATTAATCATACTATTTTTCTTCGAAATAAGAAATTAATTTTCACTGTAATAATTTTCTAACATAATTACGTGGCGTTTAACTGGTTCAATGATTATTTCCAAATTTTGTCACAAAAAGATATAATAGAACAAGGAATGGTATTTTTTTTTTCTTGAAGCTTAATAGACTTTTGCGAGAATTTGGAAGCTTAAATAAGTATTTATGCTTTTAACATAAAAATGAATTTTAAATGATCTAACAGATCTTTTATTTAATAATTATTTTTGTGTTATTTTTAATCTAAAAAGTGAAAATTAAGATTAATTTTATATAAATTTTCCTTGAATTTAATATGTTAAGTAAAATTAATTTTAAAAAAAATCAATTAAGTATTATTTAAAAACAACATTTTTAATAATCTTATAATGAAAATATTTATTTTAAAAATTTTAATTGAATTTACTTTTGTTAATTAAAACTAAAATAGAATAATGATAATCATATGTAATTGGAATAATTTTTTATAAATAATGAAAATAATTTTATTAAAATATTAACAATTGTGGTAATTGCATCTCTTTTTCTAATGATCTATGATCCTTAAATGTAAGTCATATAAATAGATTTTTTAGTGACAACTTTGCTCGCTATAGGTCCTATTATTTTTTAATCATTTTAATCATTTTTTCATTTATTGTGCATCTAGTAGAATAACACATTTTTTAATTAAAATTCTCTTATAAACTTCTGCAAATGACATTCATAAAAGTTAAATTATAAATATTTAGTAACACTCTTCAAACTTAGTTTGTCGTACATCATTATAATTTTATTCAAATTACTTGATGTGGTCTTTAAATGTTTGGATGATTGGGTATATGAAAATGGTATATTTTTTATCGATATGAGAGTCAAAAATTCTAAAAAGATGAATTGATCACATGAGATGATTATCTTAATTTAGTCTTACAATATTTTCTTAATGTAAAAATATATGATCCCCATCTTTTATTTATATTTATAAAATATTAAATAGTAAAAGTCATTACTTCAAAAGTCTTTTTTTAATATAGTGTTTTTATTGTCAATTTAAAAAGTCATGATATATGCATAAACAAAACCCTCTTTTTTATTTGTAAACTTTTTTAATTTAAAAAGAAATATTATTTTATAATAATGTTTTAGTATAACTTCTATTTTGTAATGAAAATATATCATATATTTAGAACTCATATTTTAATTAAATTTGTAGCAAAATAAGATACTAATTCCAACCAAATTATAACAATTTATCATATTAAAATCAAGGAAATGAACGTATACTTTCAAACAAAAATGGATTACCTATAACAACAACTTTATTCCATAAAATAAGCCCACAATATGATATCTAAAAATAGTAAAATAAAACAATACTAAGTTATATTTTTCTCACTTTTTTTCTTGAGTCTCATGTAGTGTACCATGATCATCTGTAATTATTGATAACAAAGAAAAACCAAACCACTATCATAAGCTCGATAAATAACTACTACTTATAGTGCAAATCATTACATATTTAGGTTAACATCATAGTTGATTCATCATTAAATCATATGAAGAACAATCTCAGTAATAAAATGTCATAATTATATATATGCTTAAATAAGAAATACTATTTTATTCCCTTATTTTTTTTAAAATTTATTATTCCTTCATAATTGGTCGCTCTCTTAACCGTTTATTTCTTAGTTTAATAAGATTTTGAGATATTTCATAATGTTGGGTTTGGTAAGATAATCCCCTCATAATTGGTTTATACTTTTTTGAAACCCTTCTTCTTCAAACTATGCTATTTTTTAGTTTTATTGTCTATCTTAATACTCAATAGATTCATATCTCTTTCATATTGATAATCTCAACATATTTCCAAATCCTTTTATAATGTTACCAAGTTTTATAATTTAATAAATAATATTTTAAAAATTATTATTTCAACTCTTATGCCATGCATCATTTACTAATAAAATCACAAAGGTAACCATATATTATATGATTTAAAAATAAATATATCAACATAACATATGATAAAAATAAGCATAACATAAGAATTAACAAATATATTAAATCCTTAAGCATCTCAAAATTACTCATTTGTAATCTCATCAAATTAAGATATTAAAGATTCTATCTTATTAAGCATTAAACCTCAATATATATATATATATATATATATATATATATATATATATATATATATATATATTGATATTTTGGTTATAATAAAAGTTGAATTCTTGCAAGGAGTATCCATGAGTTTTACTAAGAAAAATGCTCACTTCTCACATTGGTTCCATTTGTTAAATTACCCAAATTCGAAATGCCCTAATTTTGATGCTTCAATAATAGCTTTTTTATTAAATTCTATCAAAATCTTACATAATAACTCATAGTTCTTTCCAATTCCCTTAAAGTAATCCTAAACCTTTCTCTCTTTATCAATTCTTATTGGTTAATTATCCAAAGTAACCCAAATCACTTGTGTACTTTATCTCAATATATGAAACTTTAATCACATAGAGGTTCCATTGTACTCAACATTCTATTGAAATCTCCCATCTTTTTTATGGCTAGCAATGGCCAATTCACATGGATTAATTTGTAAGATTATATTAGGAACTAAGTTTAATAAAGTAATTTTAGAAAATAATTGATTTTAATTAAAACTTTATGTTAATATTAATTTTTTAAATCTTTTGATCCAAATGACTTTAATTTTTTTTAATAAATTTAGAACAAATTACTCATAAAATTTTATCATCTTGAAAATTTGTATTGTTTGTTTTGCCATTATTTAATATTTACAATAATATTTTATTTAAAGATATTCAAATAATATTTTTTTTTTTATGAATATGGCTTCCTAAGATTGTAAAATTTTCACATAAATTATAAAATTGAATCCAAATAAAACATATTAGTTTTTATAATTATTTATAATTATTTTTTAATGGAGTAGAGCTTACATCTTACTTAATGCTCTACTAAAACTTTCCACAATTTTCATGGTCCATAGTGGCTGATTAGCATGGATTAGTTTACTAATTTATCATAGGGATTAGGATTAATCGAGTAACTTCAGAAAAGATCTAGTTTTAGTTAAAACTTTATTTCGATTTTAATTTCATAAATTGTTTTGATCTAACTGAACTTTAAATTTTTTTAATAAAATTTGAAATAAAATACTAATAAAATTTTATCAATCTTCAAAATTGTTATATTATTTTTTCTATTGTTTACTCATTTTTGATAATATTTCTTCTTTAAAAATCATTTAAATAATAAATTTTTTTATAAATATGGCCTTGTAAACATGCAAAAATTTCAAACAAATTATTCAGTTAGACTCCAAATAAAAATTATTTTTTTATAATTTTTTATAATTTTTAATATCATATAATAATTTTAATTTTTTTAAACATTTATAATAATATTTTCTTACAACTTTAACATTTTGTTTTGTGACTAAATTTAAACCCAAATTTCATTATATTATAATAATAGATTCTTAATAATTTGAGGAAGAAACGAAACGTAATCAGCTTGAACTTTTTTCTTTTCCCATACGGCTTATATCTCTTTTTCTGAAAATAGCAATGTTTTATAAAAAGTATAAAATTTTATATAATCATATTTACCTTATGAAAATAATATATCTCCTCCCTCATTTGACTTTGATATATCATTTAATAAACATATTTAATTAATTTTATTTTAGATAATGAAATTTGCTCTAATAAAAATTTATTGAACAAATTCATGTATCTCTAAGATGTTACAAAGATATATAAAAACATCTTTTTTGGATCATGTAAATCATTTAACACATTTTTCAAATGTTGTGAATGTTTGTTCTCATTGAATTGGGAAGCCAATGTCGGCGAGTTTATATAAGAATGTATGGAAGATGCAAGGACGTGAGAAGAAGCTAACATAGACCTTCATCGGACTATGTGGGTAAGATTTTCTTATCTAATAGTTAATGTGATAGTGTTACTTAAATATTGCACCACTTCTATCATCCATATCGACATCTAACTTTGACGCTCTTCTTTAGCTATGATGAGTTCTATCTATGTGGCGGATGATAAGGAGGAGGAGAAACTTTTACAACTAGATTTTAACTTGGTTTTGATACCAAAATTTGATAGAGTAATGATAGGATACAATTTTATAATGAGATCTAAAGTGAAAGGTGATGATGATAAGGATGATAGTATCGATAAAGATAAATCCAAATTATAACTCAAATATCTTTATATTACAATTTTAAGAAATTACATCACAAACTAGAGATGTACATATATACATGTTAAAAAGAAAACATAATTTTAAATAATGCCAAGCAAACAATCATTATTTTCTTTCTTATTGCATAATAAGACCTTAATTATATTACAATACTAAACTTAGAATTAATACAAAATGATAAAATGCTCTTTTTTATAAATAATATAAAAATAATAAAATATATAAAGAAGTCTTACGAGTTGTAAATATAATTTTTTATAATGACTAACTTTTAATAAACCAAAGAAAAGAAAATTAGATCTATTATATTAATTTAATATCATCGACTTGATATAGCTTATCTTGCTTTAGTCTATCTCATAAAAAACTCCGTCCTACGAAATTATATTATAAGTGAATCTTTATCAAACTTTATATCAATCTTTATAAGTCTTTTGTCATATCCCATGTGGCATAAATCGAAACAACTAATAAATTATACCTAGAATATGAATCTATTAGGTTAATTAGAACTCACAATATGAAAATACAGATACATGCTATTAAAAATAAGTTAAGAAGAAAAAAAAATCTATAATAATCTTAAAACATCTCAACAAAAATATTAACACGTAATAAATTAGCTATTATACTATATGAAAGTTTAAAAATCAATACTATTATAAAATTTGAAAAAAGATATAAATATCATTATATATATATATAATATCATTCATACTTATAAATTATATCAGTCTCTTAACCCATAGGTCTTGAATTATTTTTTATAAACTTTTAATTTAATAAGTGTCAACATCTTATCCTATAATATAAGTAAGAAATAAGCATAATATATTTAATAAAAAAATATTTAACTATATATAATAACTTAATATAATAAAGTAGCTGAATAATAAAATAAAGTAATAAATAAATGAATACATTGTAATATGTAAATAGATTATGATAACAATACATATATGGCTATATATATATATCCAATTCATCATAAGCATATAATACTTTTGTCATACTTTTCTTTCTTTTCATATTTATTTCTTTTTTATTCAATTTTATTTTTCTCCTTTATGTATTTGTTTGTCACATTTATTATTCTTCTAATCCTAGACTCTTTCATGACTCTTATATCAATACTTTCGGATTTTATATAATGTCTCATAAGCATTGACATTATGAAATGTTAAAACTTTATCTCTGAGTATCATGACACATAGATGTAAAGTATTTTATCATCACTAAATCCCACCCCTCAATACCAATATTTTATGATAATAGGGAACGAGATACTCAGAATACTAAAGTCTTATCTCTAAGTGCCTATGACATTTGAGAGTGAAATATCTCATCATCATCAAGTCTTTTTTCTTAATGCCAACATACTATTTTGACAAAGAACAAGATATTCAAAAAATTGAAACCTATCTTTGAGTATCCATGATACTTTGGATTGAAATATCTTATCATTACTAAATCTAGATCTTATCTTTAAGCACCATGACATCATGATGATATATAACACATATATCTTATCGTTGATAAATAGGGTCATGAACTTTCTTAGGTTATATTACTTTTATTTCATTTTTTTATCTTATCATACGTTTTGATTTATAACATCATTTAACTTATATATTTAAATATATATAGCTATTAATATATGCATTAATTATCCCAAAATAGTATAATTAAACCAGAACATGTGTAAAAAATTATGTAATCTAAATGTTCATATTATCATATATTCCATAGTAATAAGAGATTTTTAATAATCTACTTACATCACGAGATAATTGGTTTGACTACTTTACTATTCTATGAAGCCTCTTATATCACTTTTTCTTGTCATTTATTGATACTCATTGTTTTTTTTGTATAATGAACATTAATTATTATCAATAGTAATTCAACTTTTATTAAGAAAATACTTTTTAAAATCTTTATCAATCAGGTAATACGAACTACTCTTTTTTCATTTATTGTCATCATACTGTACAATGCGATCAATCTTATTATACTATATGATTAGTTTTAAAATGTCAGACTATTGGATTTTGTTGATTATACAAGTCTAATTTTCATGTTGAACAAGTACAATACCTAATAATCACTTGATTATATGTGAGATTAGACATACAATCTATACTATACCTATTAATCAAATAAATATACTAGTTTGATTCCTATTTTTGTATTTGCATGATTTGTCTTATTTTGTAAGATACGATATCTCTTACAGTATTTTATGAATCATATCTAATATTGGTTGGACAACAAATCATTTAATTGACCTTTATTAAGTAGTATGGGAATTGATTGTATATGCCGAATTTAATCTTCATACTAATATGATGACATAAAATCTCTAATAAGTACTCATATTAATCTAATTAATCTTTTGTGTGATATAAACATTAATAAGATTTTATAGAGTTCAATAAATAAACCAATAATATAACATATATACAGAATATAATATAACTAAATAAAACATGATAAATAATAAATAATAATCGTGAAATGGATTAATAAATCATAATTATTAAAAGAAGATTAGTATCTAAATATGTAACCAAGTAAAATATTAGCATATAATTTTCATATTGTCATTTATTTCTAATATGTTGTAATTTATGTGGTTCAATTTTCTCTATTTATTATCATATAGAACTAATAATAATTATATCAGTACCTAAATGATCTCTTGTTAACATTCATTTATATAGTATGAACTTAAGACCAATACTTATAATCATTTATTAGGTATGGTCTTTAGACTTATATTTTGTTATCTTATATAAAATACTAATGACACAAACACATATACACATAAATAAGGTTATGATGTCCATAATGTATAGCCTCTGAACATATATTAAATCATATAAGATGAGCATAAATGGCTTAGGAAATTAATTTGTTGTTATTATTTTCAATTGAATTTTCATTCACAATTTATTTTTCATTTATGTTAAATGTATTCCAAGCCAGAAAAACTTATAATTTGAAGCTATTAACCAATGTGATTTGCTTATATTTAATATTAATATCCATGCCATGTGTAAAAATGAGCAATAAAAAGATAACATGTAAAAATAATTTAACTTAGAATAAATATGTATTAAATTAATAATATATTTATATCAAAATTATCAACTTTACCTATTTGAATCTAAAATTAATTTTTTATCTAATTCTCTCACCTTCTAGGTTTTTTTTATAATAAAATGTATGCACACAGATTAATATAATATTTTTTTTAATAATTTTCTCCCAAATTTAACAAACTCTTTCTATGTTATATTCTACAAACTATATCATATATTATGACTATTCCTATTAGATCATGTGATTTTTGGAGATCCTTATCTTTCATTTCATATTCTGTTGATCATACATCTTATTGTATTATTTCTTTAATATTATAATATGGTCATCACCTCTTTTTCTATTAGATTGATCAATTTTAGTCCTCTAAGCCTCTAATTAATAGTATAATATGATACACATCATACTTGTATGATCCCTTCAAGATTCTAATTAAATTGTTATACCCGGTAAAATATTATAGGTTTAATCTTCAATAATTCAATTGTGGCTTGGATGATTTCAGATCGATAGTAGGATGAGCCGGGAACTCAATTGGAGGCTATTGGAATTTCTGAAATTTTCTGGGGATTTTTCGGAGCACCGAGATTTTTTTTAAAAACCGGAATTTGGATTTTTTTTCTTTTACCGCGCGTGAACCGGACCGGAGCGGTTCAGCGAAGGCGGGGCGGTTCGCCGAGGTGCGTTTGGATAAGCCGCGGATAAGCGGATCGGACGGGCGAGATCAGCGGTGGAGATTAACCGGCTGATCGGGTGTTAAGCGGCGTTTTTGGAAGGTCAACCGGTGCTTAATGGGTCTTAACGGGTCATTACCGGTTTAAGCTGGGTATTTAACCTGAACTGTTCGGCTGTTAGGGTTTCGAATGGCGGCTAGAGGCGAAGTGTTCGCGGCGAACGGCGGTATTTTCCGGCAGTCTTCCAAGGGGCTTTTGGTAACCGGAGGTTCGCGGGACAGAGGCAAGCATTTTGGTACCGGTTTCGTTCGGCGAGGAGCTGCGGTTGATCGCGTGCGAGCTTCACCGTCGCCGGCGACGAGCAAAGGTAGGAAATTCAGTTTTAAATTAGTTAATTAGTAGAAATTAAAAGCATGGAATGTTTTGCTTAATGAACACAAGCATGTGGATGAAAAATCGGACTTAGTTGAATGCTAATCTGCGTCTTTTACAATTTTTGGATTTCTGGAAAATTTCCCATTTCGCCGGAAAATTTAGTTAATGCTTAGGAACATGTTAGGGATTTGTATTATCAGTTTGCCATTGAATTAGTTAATTAATTGTTGGATTAATCTTACGGCAATGGTGTACGGGCGAACTCTTTCGGCGGAAATTTTAAATTAGTGGCATTATTGAAACATTAGGATAGTACGAACATCGAATTTTGTTTCTCCTTGTTCGCGTTCGCCAGAAATCGACGGAAGGAATTGGATTGGTCGGCGATTGCTTCAGTTAGGGTTCGCGGGCGTCGGACCGAGGAAGGAGAAGGGTTTAGATTAATTACGAATTTATTTAAGTAATTAATGGTATTTATATAATATTTATTAGTAATTATATTTATTTAAGCATCGACCGATTAACGGATTATTAAAGAATTTGGTTCGGCAGTGTCGCGGTTCAGCGCGAGGTTTCCGAACCGGCAGCGAAAACCGGTTCAGCGGGATTCGGCGCGGAGGAAAATTTAATTCGGAAATTAATCCGAATTTTCGGAAAAAGGATATATGTGGAAATTAAATTTTATTCGGAAATTTATTCCGAATTTCGGAAAATGGATAAAGGGCAGAACTTGATTTTGGAAATTAAAATTTCCTGAAGTGAGGAAGAGGTGATTTTTGGAAATCACGTAGCCAAGTTGAAATTGACTGTTGGAAATTACCCATAAATTCAGTGCAGCTGGATCAGTTGGAAGGAAGTGTGACACTTGGGTGTTACCAGAATAGTCAGAATTTTGGTACAGTTTGTGTTGCTTGGATGGCAATGACATGGATTGAGTCAGTTTACTCAGTGTTGGCATATTTCATGGATTGGCATACTGTACCGGACTAACATAGGCCCTATATGATGTTTTAGGGTAGTTGTGGTAGGTAACTGTGCGGTACAGACTTAACTTTCACAGTATACATGTGGACTGGTATGCGCCTTGTTGTATCTGGACACATGTTGCCGAATCTTGGAGTTAGAGCTGGCAATGACTGTAGGGGCGTGGCTTCTATGGAAATTTTTGGGAGAGGACTTCTTGGGACGGTGGCTGAGTCGATCTCTTCTGGTCCACGAGTGTAGGCCTGCGCGCCTGAGAGTGGCAGTGGCAGGGGTGACTCGCCGTGGCTAGTCAAGTGTGTAGGCCTGCGTGCCTGAGGGTGACAGGGGTGTCTCACGTTGGCTAGAGATCTATGTGATTGGTTCTGTCTATAGTCTCCAGAAGATTGATTGAAGAGAGACGCTGCGGTGTCGGGTGCTAGGCGTTGTGATGCGTGCACAGAGATGGGCGTGTCCCGCTGGCATGCTTTGCCTAGGCGCCATGCGTGCACAGAGATGGGCGTGTCCCGCTGGCATGCTGCCTGGGAGCACAGAGGAGAGCTACTCTGGTGTGACTGGGGGTGACTGTGGTTGGTCAGAGTCTGGGACTGAGAGTGCCTTTCCACCCTACATTGTTATGCTGTATTCCTATACTCTTGCTATTATCCTTCTCTTGCATGTGAATTTTTACTAGCTGTCTTTCCTACTGGGCGTAGCTCACTCCTCTATTATCTATATTTTTCCAGCGGCTCGACAGCCTTGACGCCACCCAGATTAGGTGGGATCGTGGTCAGCAGGCTAGTGGAGGATATCTGATCTGTGATTTTCTGAGACATTTTGGTTAGTGTGATTGATACTATTGGATGTATTCAGGGAGACTGTTATTCTTATGTCATGTAATATGTGAGGGTGATTCTGACTTATGTATCTAGTTGGATGATATTGTATTTGTTGGACTTGGATCTTATTCTTGTGATGTAGTTTCCATTCACTGTTTTACTTTATTGTCTTGGTGGTATAGTGTGTGGAGTGCCATATTTTATCTGAGGATGTTATGTATTTTATTTTTGATGGTGAGGTCATTACATGACTATGGAACTTAACCGTGGGGATTCAGACTTCTATTAGATCGGTTCTCCTACCGGTATGTGTTAGGAGTATGGGGTCTAGTAGGAGTAACATTGCGCGAGTCCATCTGTTAATTCAGGAGTCATGAACCTGATTTGACGGTGTACCTGGGAGATGGGATCCACATTGTTAAGGAAAGTAGGTGTGTAATGATGTGTTATATCCTATGTTTTTCGTAGGCTACTCAGGTTGGTATGGGACGATCTGAGCTGTCTATATGTAAAAAAAAAAAAAATATGCCAAAAATCAGCCTAGGAAAAAAATGGGGTGTAACATAAATTAACTTGATTATTGAGTATGATTAAACCTATTATATTTGTACAATCACCCATATAAGTACTTATACAATATCCTAATAGATAAATTTGATCTTTTTATTCTAAGTGGCTTAGATTGATTTTTTAATATGATCTCACATACTATACTTGTGTGATCTTATCACTTACCCAACTCTTACTGACTTACAACGTAGTACTTATACAATTGGGGTAATCGTTTTGTTTGACCTAATCACTAATTCTTGTATGATACCTCAATATATTAATTTGATTCATTATTCCAATGGTTTAAACTAATCATGTAATAAACTAATCATATATACTATGAATCCTATCACATTTATGCAATCATACCATAACAATTGCAACGTTCTCTTGACCCTCTTAGTTTCAAATCAAAGCATGTCTTGTACTTCTCAAATTTATTCCCATGGCTCTCTTAACTTCTTACACTGATTAAACATATCTAAACATGCATAAAATTGGTTAAACATGGTTAAAGAATAAAATTCAATCCATACCTTTCCCAATTTTGCATATCCTCTTTCTTATAACACTATTTTTTAATTTTTCTTCTCCCCTTTTTTATTTTTATCTTCCTCTCCAAGTTGCATTGAGTAATTCTCAGTATTTTTACAGAACTCTTCAACTCTTTTTTCACTTAAACTCATATATAAACTTTTTTTGCTCTCTTTTCTTCTCAAACTTTTGTTCTCTCTTTCCTCTTTGTTTCTCTATCAACTACTCGTTTTCTCTGTCTAATTTCTCTTTTATTTTTTGTTATCGCTCATTCCTAACATAGCTAAAAACATATTTAAACCCATCATTATTGAGGTCATAAAATCTTGGATTAGAAAATTACCACAATGCCTTTCAATAATTAAATTATATATATATATATATATATATATATATAGTTTTTTAAAAAATTATAACTAATTATCTAGACATCTAAAAATTATAAACTCAATGCTATTAGAAAGAAAAGAGAAAAGGCTAATAAAAAAATAATAAATAATGGTTATTCGTATTTATTTTTAATGATTCATCCCATGAGGTCATAGAAGCTATTAAAAAAATTAACTTCTACAATGGTCATTAATATGCCTACAATAAGAATTGATTCAAAAGGACTCTATGGACCTACAAAATGGTTCTCTTGCTCTCAAAAAAGGTTGCATAGCCCTTAGGAAAGGTCATGATGCTCAAATCATATCCATATTCTTAGATATCTTCAAACTTTTGGATACATTGCCAATGATTATATTGGGATGCATGATAAATTTTAGAGCAATTAATCCATGTTAAGAGCACACTAGAGTCTCATTTTCCTATTTTTAGTTAACATTATTAATAAAATATTATAATTAATTTAATTTTCTTAAATTGATATTGTTTCCCTTAATAATTAATAGTTTTATATTTTGTTAAATCTTGAGTCAACATGTTATAATGATAATTTCTAATAATAATATAGTTTATCAAGTATGAATATGAAAACATATATGATATTATATGATTAATCATATCAAAATAGTGATAGGGGGGATCAAATGTGAAAATTCATTAAGAATCAAAAGACTAAATGATAATGAATGTTAGACAAGGATAAGCAATTTAGTTAGAATAAATGACAAGAAGTTGGGTAAAATTGATTTAAAAATTATTTTTCTAGTGCATTTTCTTTGCTATAATCTCAAAAACATAAAAGAATTATGCCAAACAATTTTCATAGTTTCTTTTTCACTCATATAACATGCATTTTTTTAATCATAGCTATTAGACATAATAAAAATTAAGAATTAGATATTAACTATATACTAAAATTGATTTCTTAATCACAACCAATCAAGTGTCAACATATCCAATCTAGAGTTGACAATTAGGTGGGTAGATCATCATGTTATAATAAAATATCTATGTTATTATTAGACTTAAATTCTTGAGTTTAGTGAAATGGTAAAACAATTCATGCTTTTGAATATTATTAAGCCTAAACTCAAGCCTAGAAGCTTACTTTATGAGAGTATATTATAATAAGCCATGCAAAAGATTAGTTAAATGAATGATACTATGACATAAATTATGTTATGATGATAACCAATTTGTAAAATATTCTGATTTTTTGTATGTAAACATATAGTATAAATATATGTTAAGCTAAATATAAAAAATTTAATAATAAATATTATTAAATTGGTGAAATTTATAATAATAATTTTGATATAATATGTAGAATTGTTATATTTTAATATTATAATGAATGCAAGCTTTTTTTTGTTTTGATTTCATATCAATTAACTATGAAACTAATGGATTATGTTTCAAATCACATTGTTATTTGAGAATAGCAAACATGTCTTATAACCCATAGTGACCCATGAACCTAAATAGGTTTGAAGATGCCTCGACATCATACTTAATTGGGCCTGAGTCATGTCGAGCTTCGCTTAGCCAATAATCAATTTAATTTGTCACCAAAAAAGAAATTTGGTTATAAAAAACTAATTGATATATTTTCTATATTTAGGTAGAATAAAAATCTAAAAAAAATTCATTTCTACATCTTATGTTTCTCTTAAAGTTTGGGTATAATGAATTGATAAAAGCAATTATTGTCTTACAAGGTTTTTATTCATTTATCTCTATTATGTAATACTTTTTTTTTCAAATTGTATAAGAATATAATATTGATATTAAATTTAAACCAAATTTGTTTATCTTAATAATCAACCAAACGACGTGAATCAAATTTGATTGCATTTTTTTTTTTTCTTTTTTTAACTCGTTGTCGGGCTAAATAGGGTTTCTCTTTATTGGCAAGTTGGAGGCGTTCTTGCTGCTGTGCGTGTCTTCCTTTCCTTCACCGTGACAGCCATGGCGCCTACCAAGAAGACGGTGTGCTCTGATTTTTCTTACGGATTGTGTTACTCTTCTAATTTTAGCCCTGCCTTCTTCGTCTTAGATGATAATTCACATGATTCTTGTTTTTTTTTTCCCTTATTTCTTTTGGTACAGAAGAAGTCGACCGAGAGCATAAACAACAGGTTGGCTCTCGTAATGAAGAGCGGGAAGTATACTCTCGGTTACAAAACTGTTCTTAAATCGCTTCGTAGCTCCAAGGGTATAGTTGCTCTTCTTCGTCTTTGTACTTTTTTTTTCTGTTTTAAAGGCGATCCGATGATAGCACATTTTTGTGATCTGTTGTATTTAGATCGGATGGTTTTCAGTAGTTCTAGCTTAATAGCTTAGCTTTACTCAAGGTTTTGTACTTAGTAGTACTCTGCATGAAGGTTTGTTCTCATAGCATACATGTTTAAATTTTTTTTTTCTGTTTTAAGGATGAATAGAATTTGTTCATTATGCAAAAAGGATTATTCTTTCGTTATTATTTTTTTCTCGTGTTGTTTGGGATAATGTCATATTTATGCTTTATGAACATTGAGTGTTTTTGAAAAACAAAATTGAAAAAAGTAAATTTTAATTGCATTTATGAAGGGGTTTTGTTGATGCAGGTGTTTGCTTCTTTGATATTCGTTGTAATGGGCTCTTAATCTTTTAGCAGAGACTTATTTTGCACTCATCATTAGATTGCTCATGTGGGAGGGAGTGGCAAAGACGAGAGAAGGGTGCAAGATAGGCTTTTTTACATAAAATCCGTAAATGGGGAGAATCATGGTGTTGAGAGATCTGGAGGAGTTTCACTATTTGTTTTTGGTTACATTGAGGCCTTGAAAGCTTTACAAGAGATCATGTAGCTTTATGAAACAATTATAGATAAGATTATGTCATGGAGAATGAATAGAAGTGGCTTATAGCTTGACAAAAGGTTTCATGAGGCCTGTGAAGATCCATAAATGTTGAAGGATGTTGTGATGCTTTGATTGGGTTTGAGGCTAGCTTCACATGCTTGGTTGATCCATTTCTTTTTTTATGATGATCACAAGGGGTGCTGATTATTGAAATCTGGCAAGGTGTTTGGTAGCGAATTTAGAAAATGGATGCATACAACTCTATTCCTAGGCATTCATAAGTGGCTTAGTGACCACCTTGAAGGTTTGCATGGGATATTGTCTATGCGAGTGTGGATCTGGGAATATTCAATTCTATCAGGAAATCTTAATGTCCCTTTTGTTGTAGTTTCTTTCCTAGAAACTTTAGATCTCCTCTTTTCCTCTTGATTTCTCAGCTTTCCTTTGTTGTTGAAATCATTGAAGGAGAAGATGAAGAGACTTGTGGGACTCTTCAAAATGTTGAGCAGGGTGACAAGGAAATCCAAGGTGCCAAAAAACACATTGCCTTATGAACCGACATTAACTGAGAAAATTGTAATTGAAGAAGCCCAATTCGATGAGTGATTGAAAAATCTATTTATAGAGACTTCTTTTCGAACTACCAATGACAGGACCAAGAGCTTATAGATGCTCCTCTATTTATCAAAATTGTTGGAGATGCAGAGGATGTCTGTAGTGCTTTTGACAAGAGAGGGGTCTATGATGGTTTCATGAGTTGGGAGAAGGCATGTAAAGCTTTGGAGGTGATTAGGCATGCATCCATAGAGAACGTCTTTTTCTTTGCTTTGGAGAGCTGAATTTTATGTTATTGGTGGTGGCAAAAAGGCGGTGCCAATAATTCCTTATTTGGAAATTGAAGAAGAGTTTCAATAAGATGGCCTAATAGCGTGCTCAAAATCCATAGTATTGATAATGATGGTTCAGATTAAGCATTGGGCATATTCATCATTTAATTTGAAGTCTCAATCCAACATTTTCTTCTCATTTCCATTCTTTTTTAATTTAGGTTTCGTGCTATTTAACTTATCTATGTTCAAATGGAAATCACCTAATTCTTCAAGAGAAGCACAAAGTTTCAAGCTAGCATGATCTTGAGGGAACATGTTTGGAAGGAGAATAGTATATTGTTTAAACCTTGACTAGAGATACACTTAGTGGACCTGATTGATTTAGATTGATGGAATGCTCTTTTTGAAAGTGTGGTCGTAGCTTATGATATTAATAAGTGAAGGTGGATCATGCATGATATTTTGCACCAAGATGCTAGACAACTCAACAAGGAGGTGCATGCCCCTAGCCCTCATACAATCTCTCATAGATGCATACTGGAAGACTCAGTTGGCCTCTCAATTCCTTCTCTTAGAACATGATTGAATTCTTTATTTAGAGGATAGTAGTAGAGTTCCTTGGGTTTACCCTACTTAGCTTTTATTTGCCAATTTGGGATACATTTTGGGACGTCTTGGAGCAATATGGGTTAGTATTGGATTACAGTGATCGATATTGGATCAATTAGTACTGAATATTGTAAATGCTATCTTCTATTTTGCATAGATGTTGGAGAAGAAGGGATTGCCTTCTTGACTAGATTGGTTTTGGTTTTTATTCACTTTGAATCAAGACCCACTTGGAATAGAGGATGGGATCATACCTATTTGTCCTCTTCCTTTCGTATTGGGGGAAAAAATGTGGATTCCTCTGCAAAGGTTGTTGATTGAGTCAAGACATGTTGATACTGAAGCCTTAGAAGCTCCATGCTTACCTAAGGCAAAGTTGTACAAGCTCATGGAGCTGTTTTGGTGGGAGATCCCACATGTCCCATTGATTTGATCCTAGGCTTGCCTAGTTAGTGACCATGCAATATGTGTGGTGATGCAAACTAGGTTGTGCCACGTGTTTCAAGAGTCCCTGAACATTGAAGGGAGAGAATGAAATGAATTTAGGCCACTTTCCTTAGGTTGATATTACCCATACATGCTCCACTTGGATTCTATAGAAGAGTGGAAAGTTTGCTTCATTATTTCTTGTGGCATTGACAAGGTTTGCAACCAAGGTGGAGGGTGCCAAGCCTTTGGGTGTTGCAAATGTTAATTGAATCCATTTAAAAATATCTTGGCTCTTTGAGGTAGAAAATGCTAGTTAAGAGAATTGTTGACTTTCATGAACATTCCTCAACCTCGTCTTTCTCCTCTCTGACCTTTTGGAATTAGAATTGATGCCAAAACCAATAGTAAGGGTTGATGGCTCTTTTCAATTCCTATTGAATGTTCTTATTGGCACCTTGGGGTAAGATGGTTTTGACTACATGATGGCTTTGTTTTCCTTATTCTAGCTTGTTGGTGACTGTGGGGAGAATACGATGGATATTTACAAGCTAAAAGTCAAGTGACCATGCATGTGTGGAATGGCTTAGTGCAATTGTGGGATGCCATCAAGCAGAAGGACATGATAACCAAGGTTATGACGAAGTGACCTTCACGAGTTGAACCTAAGAGTAAAGTGGAATTCTTGCAAAAGCAACTAGCTAAAACAAAGGATGTGTCTCCCTTTTTAATCAAGCAATAACGAGAGTTTACTAAGAGGAAGGCATTTGTCATGCTTGGTGATTGCCAGAGGTTTTAGTGGTATTAAGGCCATGTGTTACTTAGATAGAGTCTCCCCAATAGTTTCATATGAAGTTTATAAGGGAATATTTATTAAGAGTTAGGCTTGAGAGGTTGACATAATTGAGCCCATTTATCTTGACTTTGACTGTGAAGAACTATCAGTTGCTTGGGAGAGTTGTAAGTAAAGGAATAGCTAGAGGGCTACTTGACTTGAGAAGCAAATGTGTGCTTTTTTTTTTCTTTTTCCTTTGCAATATGTGTTATTATTACGTTTAACTGAAGCATTGACAAATGAAACAAGTCTCCTTTATGTTGCATGTGTTGTAACCTATCTTTTAATTATTCTTTACCTATGTTGTGTTACTTCTATTAGTCATAGAGTGGAAGTGACAATGACAAAGAAGCCATGTTGGGTATTGTAGGATTAAGATTGTATGGAGTTTTTCCTGTACTAATTTTTGCTAAATTACTAACACAATAGTGTCATCATGTTTTCATTGTTAAATAGAAAACCCCAACATACCCTTAGTCCTCCATTGGCTCAAGAGTGTAAGTATTAAGTGCCTTAGGTTTTGGTTGGGACCATTGTGCATTGCTCTGTCTATGTGTGAGAATGCCATGTTTTTTTTGTTGCTTGAGTCTTAGGTTGTGTGAGTAGATAATGGCTTTCACTGCCTAAGAGGTGTGTTGAAGGTTTGAGACACAGGTTGCTCAAGCGGGTTTTGACTTGTGCTGCTTGGTGATGGTGGTTTGTTATGAGTCATGACTTCCTGAGGTTTAAGTAGTGCGTATAGGTTGTGGCTCAAATTGTTTAGGATTTCTTATGTGATTTCATTGTGAGAGAAACTTGGGACGATTGTACCTAAGGATCTTTGCTTCAGTGTTAAGATGTGGTTCCTATTCACTAAGAATGTAAATATGTGTTCTAATTGGTCCAAGAGTTGTCAAATAGGTGTGAAGGGCCATCACAATGAGTGTGCTTGAGTTGTTGGCTGGATGTTAGTCATGTTGTTATGGAGGAATTAAGGGCAAGCATGAATAAACATAATAAGAACAATGTTTAAGGAAATTGGAATATGCTGCTTTGTTAAGTTTGTCGAGTGAAAGACTTGCATAAAATGATAGCTAATTGGTGATAAAATTTTAGAACATTTTCCCTTCAAGTTTGAGGGAGTTCATTTGCTTCTATCTAGAGCTTGTACTAACCTGGTCTAATGTCTCTTATTTTGTTGGTAGCTTGTTTGCTTCCTCCTGTCATCATGAGAATTCACATTTGCAAAGGATGACATTACCTTTGTAGGATAGACTTATATTAATACTTTGTTTATCTTCTAAGGGCCAATTTATGTTGATTGAATGAAGGAATTCATCTAGGCAATTGGATAGGTTGGCACGCATCTGACATTTGTGACATTGACATGTGGGATCTTTAGCATTTTTTTGTAGATTAAGCAATTAATAACCTTGTTAGGTTTCTTTGATGCGAGTGTAAAATTTATGAAGTGATTGTCAGATTCTCCTGAATGAATCTCTTCTAAAACTTTGCCTACTTTAGCTCTCTCATGGTACCTAAGGAGAGGCTTGGGGTGACCTTTGTGATTGAAGGTTCAATTTAGGAGGTAGATCTTGTTGGTTGGGTTTGTCAATGCCTATTCTTCGGAGCTAGTATGGCTTCATCTTAGAAGACATTCAAAAGTCAGTCCATTCATTGGGGAGATTCAATGATCTACAAGATGTCTGTTGATCACAGCTCATGGGTAGGTAAGGTAGTGTTGTTGAGCTTGGTCATTGAATTTGTAATGACATTTTCTTTGCCATTTGATATAGGTTTGCAAACTTTAATAACATGAGTAAGTACTTTGCTTGTGCCAAATACTTTTTGAGATTAAGGTTACTAGTGTTTTATTGTTCTCGAACTTGATTAACAATGATTTGGAAAATTGTGAAGATGGTTACTTAACAAATAGACCTTTGGCAAAGTAGAGATCGGTGAGGAGTGCTTCATTCTTAGCTTGGTTGTTTGTGATGGGGAACATGACGTGAACAACATGATGCACTGTACTTCCCTTGAGGTTTGTTAAAACGATCCTCAATCTATTGCTTTACTCCCTTTATGCTTCATTGTTCCATAGGCATAAGATAGTGGAATGTGTATATGAGATTTCTTTATAGTTAATTAATGAGAAAACTTGTTGGAACTTGGGATTTGGGTGACATTATTAAAACATGATTTATGTTATATTCCTCAAGTTCCATTACCTAATTTTGAAGCTGAATAGAGGTGTCAGTGAAGTGCATGATGTGTCAAAGCAATTTATTTTTGACAATGTTGATCTTGTATGTTGGGAAATAAGGTCATAATCAGTGAGAAGTAGTCACAAGTGCTTGGGTTGGCCTTTTTAGAGGGTCTCCAAGTCCTTTTGTGCATGGTGGTAGATAGTTAAATGAAAAGGGTTTCCCATTGGTTGGGGTCCCTTCATTAGATTGTGTAAAAGTTTACTCGCACTCAGGTACCCAATCTACTTAGGTTTTGTTTTGCAAAACTATGAACAAGGGTATTACTTGATTGGTGGCTTTGGAGAGGAATCAATTAAGATTTGTAATCAAACTCATGAGGTTTTTTTTGGGAGAGGGCATCTTGAGGATGGCACAAACTTTCTTTGTGTTAGCTTTTCTTACCCTTCTCTGACATCACGAAACAGTTAACCTTTCCTTTGGTTGCCCTAAGCATGCACTTGAGTGGTTTGAGGCATATTTGATTGCATTATAATGTCTCATGAGTCTTTTCAAGATTGTGAAATTAACCTTGGAAGGAATTGCTTTTTACCAGAATATCATCCATGTATGTTTCGATGTTTTAGCCAATTTGATTTAGGAAGACATGGTTTATCATCTTCTTGTAAGTGGCATCAACATTCTTGAACTGAAAGGACATGACCTAATAATAGGTGTGAAAATTTGTAATGAAGGCATCTTTTATTTTTATTTGGTGATTACTCCTTCAAGATGTTTGGGAAACTAAGGTATTTGGTCAATACTTGGAAGTGGATAAGAATCCTTTAGGTAGGACTCATTTCAGCATGTGAAGTTTAGACTTGCTCTCACTTGTCATTATATTTCTTGAATAGCATGATGCTTGCAAGGAATTCTAGATATTGTTTGAGGTGAATAAACCCTACCTTGACAAGTTAGTTGACCTCTACTTGTTTGGCTTCTTTCTATTTTTGCGTCATGGTCCTTTTTTTGTTAGATTAGAACTAAATGGCGCTTCACATTAAGGTAGTGCTCAGCAATATCTTTTCCCATATTAGGCATGTTAGTTTCCATGCAAACACATGCACTTAGGCTGTCAATAAAGCTAGGGTGCTAGTTGTTTCATTTTGGTTAAGCACAGAAGAAACATTAACATTTTGGTTCATATTGCAAGGGTCTAGGGAGTACAATAGGTTTTTTCTTGGGACTAGTCCTAAAACTACTATCCTCTTAGTTTGTGCTTTGGCTTCCTTATATCTACTTCTTTGGCCTTCTTACTCTTGCTCTTTTTTTTTCAGGGCTGCTAGGTAGCAACATTTTGATGGAGGTAGGTTCTCATGAAGGGTCATGAACCTCTAGGAATTGTGAACTTGATAAAGAGAAACATTGTTAAAGTCACGATTAAATTGTTTCAATGTCATTCATTTGAGTATGCAATTGTAAGGACTGGTTGCTCCTTTTATAAGAAAGGTTGTTTTATGCATATGAGATCCACCATCTCCTTTGAGTGTAAGCTAGAGTATGATAGTTCCTTTGAGTGAGCTACTTCCTCCAAAAAATTTAATTAAGCTGCCACCAAAAGGTCTCTTGAGATTCATCCATTCAAAGGCATGAAAGAGATGGATGTTGGTAGAGCTTCCCATGTCGATTAGGATGGGCCTTACCACCAAGTTGGCAATTCATGTGGTGATGATGAGGGTATCATCATGTGGGTTCCTTCATTGTGATGAATCTACAATGTTCAAGGGTAATAAGATCACCAATGGTGGTAATTGGATTTACTTGCAAATGGAAGCCTTCTTTAGTTGATGAAGAGTGGGATGGCATTAGACAACCTGGTTTCCTTTAAGGATGACATAGATGATATTGTCCTCTATTTGTGCTTTTCCCTTAGATGGGTTTGGAAGAGTTAAGAGTTGGTGGTGGTGGCAAGAAATCCTACCAAGACTTGGGAATCACACCAACTTAAGGACTTGATTCTTGAAAAAAACTAAAATGTTTGCCCTCTTTGGAAGCCTTTATAAGTTTTTGAAGGCCTTGGCAATTTTCAATATTATGGCCTTAAGATTGGTGCTTTTCTTTCCTCATCCAAGTGAATTTTGTCTTCAAAAGATTATTAATATCTTAAGATAATGACATTATATATAAATACTAGTCATTTTCTTATTAGCCAATGTAGGACAAATGTTTCTTGTACCCTTCAATCTAGAAGTTTGTCTGGAGTTACTTCTTCTCCAATGATTTTTCTTTTAAAACATTACCTAATGTTCACATCTAGCCCTCCTTGTTTTCAAGTGTTGCAGAAAGTTAAGTCTTTTTATGTGAAAGCTCCAATTTGGGAAAAAGCACAATGTCAAGAGAGTTGAAAGCATTTCGTTATTTGGTTTTTGTTACATTCTGGTCGCAAAAGTTTTCCAAGTGTTCAAGTAGCTTTATGAGACAATCATAAAGAAAATGATGACTTAGGAAATCAACACTAACTCCATTATAACTCGACACAAGGATTCTGAGAACTTGTGGGAGCTCGAAATAATGACAATGTGTTGCTTGAACTAAGTATGGGGAAAACTTTGCTTGGTGATTAGGAACGATCTTCCTTTTTTATAGTTGTGAATTTTTTATCCCCCATTCTCATATGTGTTGACTCTATTGTCTTTTAGTAGACATAATTACGTGTTCGTGAAAACATGGAGTTTTCTCAACCAAAATTCTAGAGGAATTGATCCCCTCTTTTGATATTGTTGTAACGTGGATGAATAGGTTGAGAAATTGTAAATAGGAGTTACATTTGTTTGAGTAAAGTCCATCTTGTTGTCAGCACGTCATATGAACGAGTCTAGTTGGCATCATATTGACTTGATGTAAACAATCAATAAGAACTCCATTAGCTTTTGAATAAAAAAAATGGGATAACAAAGTTTTTGCATATATAACTCTTAAAGCATACTTATTTACATATATAACACCCATGTCTTTAATATTATCTAAATATCATCATGATCTTAAAATATTATTAAATGGCAATTTTAATTCTTAAAAGTAGCAATACATATCCCAAAAATGAGTTAAAATAAATTGAAGTGGTTTATATATACATAATACTTAATTATAATTATTTGCATATTCCAAACTTTAGTCTTTAATATTATCTAAAAATCATCATAATTTTAAATATTACTTAATGATCATTTTAACTCCTAAAACTAATTATCTCTTATAAAAAAAGTTAAGTGAACTTAAGAAACAATTAAATATAGCATAGTAGTTAATATATGGTTATTCATGTTTTCAAGTATGAAGTTTTTAATATTCTTTAAATACCATCATTATCTTATAATATTACTGTCAATAGTTATGACTCCTAAAATATCAACAACTAAATCTAAAATAAGTTTAATGAATTGAATTTAAGATACAAGTAAATATATAACTTCATAGAAATATTAATATAATAAGAATTAAAAGTATTTAAATTAATTAAATATAAATTACACTTGTGGATCTTTTTTTTAAAAATTTTTATTTTTTTTATAATAAAGTATTAAGAAATATGTCATTGGTTTTAAAAAAAGTAAACTTTTAGTAACTATTTTTAAAAAATTGCTTTAAACTAAAAAAAGTATAGTACACTATCTAAATAATATTGAGTTTGGTATTGTTTGTTTTAAGAATGAAAATGATTGTTAATATTATAAGATCATATTTGGATAATATTAATGTTTAGTTGTGTATGTAAAAAGATGCTTTTTGAGAGCTAAGGCAGTGTTGTTGAGCATGGTCATTGAATTTGTAATGACATTTTTCTTTGGGATTTGATATAGGTTTGCAAAGTTTAATAACTTGAGCAGGCACTTGTGCTAGGTATTTTTTTTAGAGTAAGATTACTGGTGTTATGTTGTCCTTGAATTTGATTAACAATGATTTGGAAATTTGTGGAGATGGTTAATTGACAAATAGGCCTTTGACAAAGGAGAGATCGGTGAGAAGTTCCATTCTTAGCTTGGTTGTTTGTGATAGGAAACAAGACGTGAACAACATGTTGCACAGTACTTCCCTTGAGGTTAGTTAACTTGATCCCTAATCCATTGCTTTGCTCCCTTTATGCTTTCATTGTTCCATAGGCATAAGATAATGGAATGTGTAGATGAGATTTCTTTGTAGTTAATTAATGGGAAAACTTGTTGGAACTTGGGGGGATTTGGTTGATGCTATTAGAACATGATTCATCTTCTATTCCTCAAGTTCCACTATCTGATTTTGAAGCCAACCAGAGGTGTTAGTGAATTGTAGGATGTGTCAAAACGATTTATTAATGATGACATTAATTTGACATGTTGGAAAATAAGGTCATAGTGAGAAGTGGTCACAAGTGCTTAGGTTAGCCTTTTTAGAGGAGGGTCTCCAACTTTGTAGTGCATGGTTGACATGATAAACGGGGATTTCAACTCCAGCTTGCAACTTGACTAACACATCATTGACTACAACCATTGGTGATAGATAGTTGTAGGAAAAGGGGCTTCCATTGTCTGCAGTGCCCTTGATTAGGCGGTGTAAAAGCTTACTCGCACTCAAGTACCCAATCTATGGCTTTGTTCTACAAAACTAAGAACAAGGGTATTTCTTGATTGTTGGATTTGGAGAGGAATCGATTAAGATTGGTAATCAAATTCACAAAATTTTTTCTTGGAAAGGGATGGCACGGATCTTCTTTCTATGAACTTTTTTTTACCCTTCTTTGATATCGTGAAGCAAATAACTTTTCTTGTGGTTGCCTTAAGCATGCACTTGAGTATTTTGAGGCAAATTTGATAGTGTCATAATGTCTCTCGAGTCTTTTCTAGATCGTGAAGGTGACCTTGGAAGGATTTGCTTTTAACTGGAATGTCATCCTAGTATGCTTTGATGTTGTAACCAATTTGATTTAAGAAGATATGGTCTATATCATCCTCTTGTAAGTGATTCCTTGTACCTCAATCTAAAAGTTTGTCTAGAGTTATTCTTTGTTTAGTGATTTCTTTTTTAGGGCATCACCTAATATTCAGACCCCCTCTTTGGCATTGAGTGTCATGAAAGATAAGTCTTTTTATGTGAAAGCTCCAATTTGGGAAAACGCACAATGCTAAGAGAGTTGAAAACATTTCATTATCTATTTTTTGTTATATTGTGGTTTCAGAAGTTTTCCAAGGGATCAAATAGCTTTGTGAGATGATCATAAAGAAAACGATGACTTAGGAAATGAACAGGAGGTGCCTTATAACTCGACATGAGGATTCTGAGAACTTGTGGGGAGCTGAAATAGTGACGATTGTTGCCTTAACTAAGTATGGGGAAAACTTTGTTTGGTGATTAGGAATGACCTCCCTTTTATATATTTGTGAATTTTTTATCCATCATTCTCATGTGTGTTTGACTCTATTGTCCTTTAGTAGACATAATTATGCGTTCGTGAAAACATGGAATTTTCTCAACCAAAATTCTAGAGGAATTGATCTCCTCTTTTGATGTTGCAATGTGGATGAATAGGTTGATAAAATTGTAAGTAGGAGTTACATTCGTTTGAGTAAAGTCCATCTCGTTGCTCAGCATGTCATATGGACGAGTCTAGTTGGCATCATATCGACTTGATGTGAACAATCAATAAGAACTCAATTAGCTTTTGAATAAAAAATGGGATAACAAAGTTTTTGCATATATAACTCTTAAAGCATACTTATTTACATATATAACACCCATGTCTTTAATATTATCTAAATATCATCATGATCTTAAAATATTATTAAATGGCAATTTTAATTCTTAAAACTAGCAATACATATTCCAAAAATGAGTTAAATAAATTGAAGTGGTTTATATATACATAATACTTAATTATAATTGTTTGTATATACAAAAATTTAATCTTTAATATTACCTAAAAATCATCATAATTTTAAATATTACTAAATTATCGTTTTAATTCCTAAAAACTAATTATACCTCCTCTAAAACAAGTTAAGTAGACTTAAGATACAATTTTATATAGCATAGCAGTTAAAATATACCTATTCATGTTTCAAGAATGAAGTCTTTAATATTCCTTAAATACCATCATTATCTCATAATTTTATTATCAACAGTTATAACTTCTAAAAATATCAACAGCTAAGTCTAAAATAAGTTTAATGAATTGAATTTAAGATACAATTAAATATATTACTTCATAGAAGTATTAATATAATAAGAATAAAAGAAATTAAATTAATTAAATATAAATTACTTTTGTGTATCTAACAAATATATTTTTTAAATTCTTTATTTCTTTGTAATAAAATATTGAGAAATATGTAATTGATTTTAAAAAAGTGAATGTTTAGTAAATATTTTTAAAAAACTCCTTTAAATTAAAAAAGCTAGATTAAGCAATCTAAATAATATTGAGTTTGGTATTGTTTGTTTTAGGAATGAAAATGATTATTTATATTATAAGATCATATTTAGATAATATTAATATTTAGTTGTTGTGTATGTAAAAATATATGTTTAAGTGCTATGTTTTAGTTGCTGTTTTCTCTTTTGATTTTGGAATAATGTCAAGTTTACAGTGTATAAGCATTAAGATTATTTGGAAAAAACATTTTAAAAAAATTCAAACACCTTTAACGTAACGATGTTGCAAAAAATTGGAAAAAAACTTTGGATGCTTTTCTTGAAGAATTAGATATTTAGGGAACATTATCTCTTTTGTACAGTTCATGAAATATTTTTGAATTTACTATTAAAATAGTCCTAATTATTATAAGTTATAAATGATAAATATTTATGAATTCTCTCTTTTGTACAGTTCATCACTGCCCGACTTATATGATATTGATCTTGTTTTGATAATGAAATTTGTTTACAGATTGTTTTTAATGATTGCAACTATATTTATTCTTTAATCTTTGTCAATATATTTGTATGCTCTCTCATAGGGAAGTTGGTCATTATTGCAAACAATTGTCCCCCTCTGCGTAAGTCCGAGATTGAGTACTATGCAATGCTTGCCAAGGTTGGAGTTCACCATTTCAATGGAAGTGAGTTTCTTGTCCTTCACATCTATAGATCTTCCTCATTCATTAACATGTTGTAGTTGTACACCTTTGATTTTAAAGGAAATTGTAGTTTTGGATAAATGATTTATTCTTTGAACTTATAAATATTCAAAAATATATTCTTTTTAACCATCACTTTAAAAAATATATTTTTTTAATTTTTTTTTTCATCAATTTCTTTTTGTAACAGATAATGTGGATCTTGGGACTGCCTGTGGTAAATATTTCCGAGTATGCTGTCTGACTATTATCGATCCAGGTTGATTTGATATTTTTAATTTTTATGATAACTTTATTGTTCTGTTTTTATATTAATGTGAACTTGGCTGGCCATCACTCTTCTTTACAGGCGACTCTGATATAATCAAGACTTTACCTGGAGATCAGTGAGACAGGGTGAGCATTTTTTAAAGGTTTCGTTGAAATGATTACCTTTCTTTTTAATCTTTGTTACGCTATTTAATCATTGGAATAGGATTATTTGATGTGTTGGAATGAAAAGTAAGATTTTTTTTTTTTTTTTTGCAATGTTTTATTTAGTATTTATTAAATATATATATTTAGGTATATTTGGTTGTGTTGCTTTGGTGATAGTTTACATTTTTTTTTCTTTGATTCTGTAATAAGTTTGGACTTGAACTTATGGTTGTCTTTCTATCTCATTCTCTAACTATAGTAATTTTTTACTTTTTAGAATGCTAAGAGATTATTAACCCGGATTAAACAACATTTCAACAAAAAAAGAAAAATCCTTAGTTGGATACACAATTAATTTACATTTTTTTTCCCATGTATTATCATCTTTCTCATATCATGTACATTGTTTAGCCAACTTTTGAACATACCTTTGCCTTATTATATACTAATTTAAACAAATGGATAAAAGCTATATGAGAAACATGTTTGTTGAAATTTGTGCAAAGCAATTTCTTTGAAACCATGCTTTATTTGTTGATTGCGTATGTTTATGTTTAACATAAATCTAAGAATTGTGAATGATTATTTGATTAAATTAAAAAATAGTTTTCAAACCATTTCAAATAAAAAAAACTCTAATTTAATATTAAGAGTTTATTGAGTTTTTTTATTGCATCTAATAATTTGATTAAATTTAAAGTTTATTTTTTTTAAAAAAAGTATAATTATTAGCTTTCATTTAATCTATAAAAAAGTTAAATAAATATTTTTAACAGAAAATAATGCAAAATAACTTTGTGAAAATTACCAAAATAATATATTCTTTTTTCCAGCTGAGTCAGTTTAAAGGAATAACATCTACAAAACATTAAACGATTACATTAGATACGCAAAAATGACAACTTTGAATTAGTGAATTAAGCTTTTATAAATAAATAGATAAATAAATTGAAGATATAGAAATAAAAAAAATATATACTTTTTAAATGTGCCAGGGGCGTTAGCCTTTTGAATGTTTGTTATATGCGACACATTAATATTGGAAAGAACTTGTTATATTCGCTTTTTAACGTGATGACGAAATGAATCTATCTCATTATTATAGTAATTAAAATAAAATATGACTGCAATATTTTAAAAATGTTCTAAGTTAAATTATTTTAATATGAGTAGCAATGATGATAAATTAATTTTTTTTTCACATGTATTAAAATTCAAGAGATAATTTCAATGGTTCAATTCTACACAAATCATAAATAAGTTCTAAAAATTAGGATCGATACGTTGATTTCACTATCTCTTTGACATAATTATGCTCTTAACTTGTAAATAAAAAAGGTCTAATGATAAATATATTTTTTCTAGTTTATATTTATGATGAATAAGTCATTCATATTTTAAAAATATTCAAATAAATTAATACAATATTATTAATAATGTAGCTGGTTATTTGATGATAATTAAACATTATAAGAAACCTTCTAACAAAATAATTTCTTAAACAAATATAAAGAGGATAGTGATGGTGGATCACCCAACTTTTAACTAAGGGTTTTCTTTATCACATAGATGGATGATGATGGATCCTACAACCCACAAAGACGACTAAGCCATTTCTAGAAATACTTCATTCTTTCTTTTGTTGTCAAAATATCAAGTATAAGTTACAAAAAAAAGCTAAGAGAATAGGATAGCACACAACTCAAGAGAGAATTGAATTAAAAATGGCAAGAGACCACCTAATGTAATTGACTCAAGTGTTTAGCATGATTAATCTTACTACTCATTATAGTTTGCACTAATCACTCAATGCAATCGGGAGACCACCTAAGAAGGTAAAACAAAACTTCCTAGGATTATCCTTGATCCACCCAAAGTGGTAGGAGTTAATTACTGAAACATACAAGGAAGACTACAATTTGTTATTATATTTTATCTAATCATATGATATAATTTATGGATCTCAAGTTAAGATCCAAATCATTGAAGAATCCACAAAGAGACATATAATTCGATCTAAATAAATCCTTAATCATATAAAACATATTTTAGAGCAACTCTAAGGATACAAAATAAATCCTTTCTCTCTCTCTCTCTCTCTTTCTCTTCTTTCTTTCAACATTCTTACTTTTTTTATATAAGTGTTGGATATAATTTTTAAATACATAATGTTTAATATTCAAAATACAAAAAAAAAACACATTTCCTCTTGATAAACTTCAAAAATTTCTAGCTGTCATTATCATAAAATATTAAAATAACTTTTGGGGCAAAACTCATTTTAGTCGAGAAAAATGTCATAGAAGCTTGCCTTAGCAATGTTAGTTTTGAGGGCAAATCAATCCAAACATTGTAGAAATGAGTTATTTGCTACCATAGACAAAATGTCATAGAAGCTATAAAGATAACATTTGTTGTTGACATATCTTTGTTTTTTGGATTAATGTAAGAGCAAAGAATTAAGGGATTAATGAAGATGTGTTTTTTATTGTTTTAATCTTGATCATATATTCTCTCTATAATCAAATTGCTATTATATGTTAATCTCAAATTCCTTTAATTTCATTGCTAACTCAATTCTTTGTTAAGATCTTAAAGTCATTCTTCGGAACTTCCTCACATGACATTTGGGCATTTTTTGAATACTCTCTCGACCATTTTTGAAATCATATTTGGGCTTCATTTGAATTGTGCTATGATTCCCAAATTATATCTTCTAATGGGTTTCCAAATTTCACTCTTTTGATCAAACTCTTTAAAAACATATTAAAATATTATAGAAACTTTGTTCATTATAACTATCATAAATTTTTGTAACTATTTGTAATTCTTTATAGCTAATTTTTCTCTTGTTTATAAATATCCCCTTAAAGGAATATGTAAAAATATTTTTGGTGTTTCTTAGATTTTCTTATCACATGTACTTTATGACACATTGATAATATTTCTTTAAAAAAAGCTATGAATTATTAGGAACATTTTTTTTCTATTTATATACATTCTTTTGTTTTCTTTCTTTATTTTTCATACCATTTTCCTAATCTAACATGCCTCTCTACTTATTTGTTCAAAAATTTTCTTAATAATTTTTTTATTTATTACTAGTATGCACACATGTTTAATACAAAAAAAAAAAAAAAATGAGGCCAAATTTATCTTTATACTTAGATCATAACATTTGCCTTTGATTATGTAACCATGTTGTATGATTCCATATTTAATATAATAAATATATCTTATAAAAGTCAATAAGTTTGATTATATATATCATAGTAATGTAATAAATAGTAAGCACGATTTATATTTTAATTTAATACAAAAATTATTAGATTACTTCTAGAAGGCAAAATTAATTTTAGGCAACGACATGTTTTTTTTAACAAAGAATGTCCCAGTTGGAGACTGTTAAATTATTAATTTACATTTATTCATTTTATTTCTCAATTATAACAATCAATTCTGTAATTTTTTTTTTGTCATATTATGATTGCAATTATCCCCTACTCGATTTTGAAATTGGCAACGAATCCGGCGCTGTTGCCCTAATCGCCGTTGTCCTTAATTTCCTCGGCGATATCTCCCGATTTCCCGCCAATCTCTTCTCCGCCGCTGCTTTACTCTTTCAGGCTTCAGGTATTCTTCCCGCCTGTCTACAAATTCCTATCTTTTGCCCATGGATATTCCTGCAATGTTGAGCTCGGTTGTTGCTGGCGTGTTATGATCTAAGTTTACTACGTTTTCAGTTCTTTAGCTTTCCATGCTTTCTGTTGGTTTGTTTTCTGGAGGGTGTCTTCTTCCTCGTGAGCATGTAATAGCAACATGATTGAGAGGTGTTAACTTTCGAACGAGGTGAGTGGGGTAAAGTTAGCGTTTTCTTTATCTATGAACGAAGATGCGTCATCCTTTAGATGATGGTTTCTGGAAAAGTTATAGGACTTAGTTAACACGAGAAAATCGATAATGAAGAGAAAGAATCTTCTGAGCTGGAAAAACAGTAGAGGAAAAAGAATTGCTTGGAGGCAATTAGTCTGAAGGATAAATTGGAGAATTGCTTGGAGGCATGGTCGGAGATGACCAACTATGTTGAAGAACATGGTTGTACGGTGACCTTCACCTATTGGACTATTGGAAAGAATGCATGATTGAGATCAGTGAAAGCATCTTCACATTGCAAGACTGACAATTGAAATCAGTGGGACTTATTGCTTATTTCTGAAGGTCAATTCAGACCTAAGTGTCCTATCAACACGTGTAGCATATTAAGTACAAGAGTTATATTTCACATCGAAGATCACAGAAAAATATCTGAGAGAAAAACTTCTCCATCCCAAATTAGTTTTAGAAGTGTAGATTTGACAATGTCAAGTCATTTGCTCTACTGATATTTGTAGGCATGTGCCAAATAGCAAACATTAGGAAAAGACACAAGGGACTCTCATGTTGCTTATTTCTCCACCACTTGAAAAAGTGAAATTTTAGAATCTCCCCATTGCCCCAAGAAGTGTCCACAATCATCCCTCACAACCATAGTGACAATGACCATGCCATAGTGGTTCATCGACTGGTTGATGTGAACTTTTATCCATTGTTGCAAGGAAGAGGTGACCCTATGAGACAATGAAGGGTGAATTTTCGCATCAAAGTATGTTGTGTCTAATGGCTCAATGAAGGATAAAGAATAGAAAAGATGTGTGAAAGCATGCACAGTGGTAGCAACCACTAAAGGAGAGGATGCTATTCCTACGAATCTTATTGCACTTGTGATCAGCATATTTGTGCTAATCGTCCCATCATAACACCTCTGAAAGATTATTGCTGCTCAATAATGCACCACCTTGTGTAACCTGAAGACAATCAAGAATGCCATATGCAAACTGCACCATAGAAAAACATATTCTAGATCCTCCATTTGCATAAACATTAGCCAAACTGAACACTGCAAACCTGGATTGGGTTTTGCATTGCCATAACCTATGCACCCGTCCAAGCTTTGTATTTTAGTTTTAAACGTTTATCGTACAAGTATGACAATAGTGTTCATAGTGTACTATGCAAAATTTTAGCACATTTCTCTTGTTTTTGGATCTTTAATAAGGCAATTTCTTAGATTGTACAAATATATTACATTTATTACATTAAGATAAGATGATCGTACAAGTCCGATAAGTGGATCGCTATTATGCGATAATTTATTTCACTAAGTACTGAGTTTTCAAGATTTTTTTTGTATGATACAAGCTCATGATAGTATGATAATATTATAATTGACATATTATAACTTAAAAGTAAGGTCGTACACATATAACAAATAATATTGTATTCGTACAATAATATTGTAACATTTTTATCATAAGTTTTTTAGATTGTCTGTTAAGAGAAATGAATTGTACAAGTACGATATACTATTTTATATTATACGATGTGAAAGGTGTACAAATATACATAGTAGAATTTGGAGTCTTGCTTGGATGATAACATGAACGACTAAACAATAGCTGGTTATTCTAAGTTAAACTCATGGCCTTATTAGTATGATGAAAGATATCATACATGTTAAACACAATTATATTTAAAGCAATACTTGGATTCTAAGAGAAATTAGTAAGCTACACATACAAACAGGATTTCATATAAATACGATATATGTAATAATTTAACTCCCAAGATATAGTAGAAAATCGTATAAGGTTAATATCTTGTACGGCCGTGTTTGCATTTCATATTCTTAAAGACCACAATTGCATATGTACGATTAGACCATTGTACCTATATGATACTTTTAATTTCAGTTGGCAATATAAATCAAGGACTCAATCGTACAAGTATGATAATATTCATCATATTGTATGATCATAAGATAGTGAATAATAAAGCTTGTTTTGAACTCAATTTTTCTATTCTTAGCACATGTATTGAATTTAGAGTGTTTTATTTTAATGATAATCAATTTCTTATGCAACTTATGATAGATAATTATTTAGGATTAAGAATTTAATTAGAATGTATGCATGAGGAAGATTAAATGCAAACCTAAGTATCACATGACTATAAAGGAAAAGTTTAACAATCTAATTATGGTGAATATAATAAATAAAGGTCTTCAAGTGGTTTAATTATGTCACAAAGAGTGAACCCTGATGGCCCCAAGATTTGCAAGTTGAACTAAGTTCTTGGGCAAAGCTATCAAATTTCAATCCACTCCAGGGTGCATGCGTGTCTTGCTCCATCTCAAATATTCTCTTTTTTCTCTAGTTGTTACCATAAGCCTAGAAGAACTCAATCAACCATTAGTTCATATATACTTAGTTTTGCGATCATTAAACTCATGGGTCAATAATATTACTCTTGATGATTGCAAAATTAATGCTAGAATAACAATAAAGAATAGTGATAGAAAGTAGACAAAAACATTGAACTAACTATCAGCAAAAAACAACTAGCACATGAATATCAATTCAGCAAAATATAAACATTCCAGCAATATGCATGGTTTAGCACTGCCCAGGTCAGCATTCCGGCAAGAACATTTGACAACCAGCTCAGCAGGTCAGCATGTCGGAAAGAACATTTAACAACCAGCTCTTCAGGCATTATAGTAAGAATATTCCAGCAAGGAACATACAGCCACTGCAATATAGGACATTGCACAACAGCTGCATCCAATAACTCCCCCTGCACAATTATATTACTATAGATCAGATTTTCTTTTTGTAATTAGGATTCCTAATTGTCAATGTCTTTTTCATCAACCTAAAGACCTCCTCAACCATATGTTAAAACATTCAGCCTTCAAGCAATGATAGATGGCAAATGAAATCCATGGCGTGATGTGCTATTGGTCTCCACCTTTAGGCATAACAATGCATTTGAGAAAATGTTAGACTATGTAAGCCTGTTGAGTTAAGATCTTGACTTGTAGCACATGATTTTTTTTAGATGAATTATCCTAGTTGAAAGATGAACTCTCAGAATTGGGCCAGTGAGTCGGACCTGAGTCTAGTATTTTGAAGAAATTGTTGAGGTCATCTTTAGTGATCTCAGCATCCATTCTGCATGGGTATGACTTAGCAGCACCGAAGTCCTCAATAATTCCCAAATTCTCATAAAAATACTTGATCATCTTGCCGTTAAAGTGGTGCCAGATTTGCAAAAACTCTCCTAAACCGGTTCCAGAAAAATAAAAACAGAACTGGATCATCCAGTTTAATCTCTAGTTCTGCGGTAATTGATTTAAGAATGTTAAGACTACAGTCTTTTATCATCTCAAATGCTTCCACATCTACCTTTTTCCTAAATAGTCATCAAACTCGTAGCTGACTGAAGGCTGAAACTTTTTGGAGGCAGACTTTTTCGTTCGAGGACTCTTGTTCATGATGAAAATTTAAATGTTACTGCAAGGGTACAATGACATGCATGCATTAAAACTTAAACTAAATGCAGCGAATACTTTATGCTTAACACTGTTACCTAATAAGGAGGATGACAAGAACATTAGTAGTGCATATGCTTGACTTTGGCATGTGGTAAACTCTATTCACACCAAAATGAATGTCTCTTGGAAATAAAAGGATGCTAGGAATCGATTGTACCAAGGAGAGCCAGGAGACACCACTGTGGTGCTTCGCCTTCTTATTCACTCGTTCTTTTGATTTATTGGATGAAATGCCTCAACTTATAGTGGTATACATACTTGTACGAATAATTAAATCGTACAAGATCATTCAAAATATAGCTCAAAATATAATTACAATTTTCTTTGATCTAACCATCGTACTTGGATGGTTAGTTGATCATTCATGTCTTAGTAGTATTTCATTGATTATTTGCCAAAGTAATAAGTATACACAATTATAGTTTCGTGTTCATATTAGTTTGATCATCAGTTGGTATGTCTTGGTGATAGCCTTTACCATATAATACTAATGCAATATACTAATCATACTAATCTAACATCAATATCACATTTTCTTAGATACATTGTATTTGACTTGTGATACTATCATATTAAGCCGACTAAAGTTTTACTTACTCAACTGAAAGATGAAAAGGTGTTGTACATGTACTATAAGCTCGCACATGTACGAATTGGATAAAGTTCAATTTAGAGATTTAGTAGTAGTAATAGATCATACCTGTACGATAGAAGTGTCGTACAAGTCTTAATGCCTTTATTTTGCATTTTTTAGGTTGAATCACTCATTCTTTCTATTTCATAAGTGATTCATACATAAGCACATCATGATTTTAATTCTATTGAACTAAAAACTTTCAAATCATTCTCAATCTGTAAAATGATTCATATTCAATTTTTTCACATAGATGGAATGTTGTTCATCAAATCTATCATACAATGCTTTCTAATCTTTTATTTCTTAATTCAAATGAAATATTCTCTTCATAACAAATTATCACATATCAAGATACTTGAATGATTTAGCTTAACTCTAAAAAATTATATGATAATAGTATTATTTTATTAAGATAAGGACCCAATTTACTTATAAATATAGATTTTGTTAAATGAGCTATAAATAAAACTCACAGGCCATGATTTGTCTCCATAAGTTCTCATTATAGAGATACACCTATACAACTACTTATACTTTAACTTTAAGAGTCTAAATCATCTTGGGTTCATAAGTAATAGTTTGTGAGAATAGTATTTTTTTCAAATATTGTATTTCTAGTATATAGAAAACTATTTTTAGGATTCCAAATTATTTATTTGCTTTTAAATTAATTGATCTCTTAAATGAGCAATTAATAAAAATATGACCAAATTTGCAATAGTTATAGACAATTTTAGATGTAGCAACCAAATAACATATATGAGTAGGAGGCATGCAAATTAGAAATATTATTAACAGTTCTATTGTCAATACTCAAATTCACATGAGGATAAGCATGAGCATGAGAGGAACCATATGAATAGACATTAAAAAATTTTGTATTTAAATTATTGAGTTCCTTTTGCAACATATCAAAGTGAATCAATTTTTCTTTAATTTCAGCATTCCCTTGTTTTAGTTGAATATTTTCACATTTTAGAGCACCGATAGAAGAGTTGCTAACAGATAATAGCTTATCACAATCATCAAGCTTGTCTTGTAACTTTGAGAAATAATATGACTTTACTTCCTCTTGGAGTGATTCATTTTTTACTCAGATCATTACATTGCTCTTGTAACTCATGGAGATGTTTATGCTTATTACATTTCACTTTTAAATTTACATGTTGATCAACTATTTATGTTTATTTACTAAGTTATCAAAGTAATCAGATAGATTATCATTACAATTAACAAGTGAGTCATCATCAATATAAGAAGCCACACACCTTTGTTTGAAAAATTTTCTTCAGAAATACTTTAAGTCACTTTTTTTTCTTTTATTTTTTCTCTTTTTTATCTTCAACAAGGATTTAAGACTTTTTATCACAAAATAATTTATCTAAATTTCGTGCATTATCTCATAACAAGTAAATAAGTGATAAATTTGTATTTTAATGACTCGAAATAAAGCATAATATAAATAATTTATTTCTCTAGCATATAATTGTTTCATCATTCTAGATCTCTCCATTGAATTATTAGAGGTGATATATGATGTTCAAATAAAATCCACGAGTCATGGTCAATGTTTTAGAGTAGAAGTTTTAAATGCATTTTTTCTAGTAAAAAAATGTTTCTATAAATAGGATATGGCAATTCATGTTAATAACACAATTGTAAGAAATTCACCGCACACCAAATGATAATAGATTAGGATCTTCTCCTAAGAATTACTTAATAAAATATACTCTAATACCTTTGTTGAAATTGTGAGAGAATAATATCTATAAGAGAAAAGGTGAATTATACAATATTTAAAACTTAAGTTAATAATTAAAATATTTTGCACTAAAATCTTTTCTTTATGTTAATTATTCTTATAATAAGGTTTAAAAAATGTTTTTTTAGCTCTCCAAAACTTTTGCGATTAAAATGACTATTGTGAAGTAATAAAATAAACAAGAGTTTACACAATTTTTATGTAGTTTAACCAAACTCATGCCTATATTCACCCCCGGTTAATCTGATCAGACTTTTATAAAATCTACTTTCTTTTGTTGCAATTGATAAATATAAACCAAGTACAAATAATGCTCAAAGGAGATAATAATAGGAAACAAAAACTATTAACAATAGCTATGAACAAAATAGTTACAACACTTGAAATATTTAATATCATTACTTATACCTTAAACCTTTAAGTAGTTTTGGCACAATAACTAAATGAATGAATCGGATGAAATTTTATCAAATAAGAAAGATATGAGAAAATAATGTGAAACTAAGAAAGACATTGCGACTGAGAACCAATGCTCTAGTCAAAAATAAATGGTGGTTGTTAAGCTTTCCAGTTGATCAATAATTTTGCAATTCAATCATCAATCCCTTTTGTTCAGAATATGCTTCTATTTATACTGGATAACATTTTATTGAATAAAATAAGAACAACAGTTATATTTTCTTTCTCGACGTGATTAAACCATCTGTTATGAATTATGGTGGTTGTTCATACAAATACGATTAATAGGTCATACAAGTGTGATAGACAATATTGATAGCCTTAACGATGCACCTATCTAACTTTTGTATTTTAATTCTAAAAGTTTATTATACAAGTGTAACAATACTACTTGTATTGTAAAATGTGAAATTTTAGCACATTTCTCTTGTTTTCTAATCTCTGTACAAAACATTTGCTTAGATTATACAAGTACACTACGTTTATTACATTAAGCTAAGATGATCATATGAGTTCAATAAATAGATTATCATCATATGATAATTTATTTCACTAAGTATTAAACTCTTGAGATTTTTCTATATGATACAAGCTCATAACAATATGATAGTCTTTTAGTTGACACATTATAACTTAATAGAAAGATCAAACACATGCAATAAACAATTTTATATTTGTATGACAATCTTATAATATTTTTATTCTCAATTTGTTAAATTGCCTATAAAGAGAAATGAATTATACAAGTATAATATACTACTTCGTACTATATGATGTGAAATTTATACAAATACATAGAACAAAGTTGGACTCGTACATGAATGATACCATGTATGACTAAGTAACAATTGGTCATTCTAAGATACACATATGGTTGTATCAGTAAGATGAAAGATATACATATTTGGCCCAATTATAGTTAAACCAAGACTTGATTTTTGAGAGAAAATAGCAATCATATACATACGAACAAGATTTTGTATAAATATGATGCATGTAATAACTCAACTCCCAAAACACAAACGAAAATCTTACAAGGTCGATACCTTGTACGATCGTGTTTACTCTTCACATTCTTAAACCAAACAGTAATTGCATCTGTACGATGAGACCATCATACCTTTGCATGCTTTCACAATTTCAATTGGTAATGTAAGCTAAGGAATCAATCATACAAATACAATGATAGTCATAGTATTGTACAATCATAAGACAATAAATAACAAAGCTTGTTTTAAAATCATTGTCTTTATCCTTAGAACATGCATTGACTTTAGAGTATTTTATAAAAGTAATAATCAATTTCTATTGCAACTCATTATAGATAATTACTCAAGAGCAAGAATTTAGCTAGATATGTGCATGACCAAGGTTACATGTAAATCTAAATATCACATAAGCATAATGAAAATGTTTAACAATCTAACCATAGATAATGTGGTAAATGAGGGCCTCCAAGTAGTTTAGTCATGCAATAAGGAGTAAACCCAAATGACTTCAAGATCTGTAAGTTGAGCCAAATCCTTGAGCAAAGCCACCAAACTTCAATACAACTACTCGACCAACTATTAGTTAACATGTACTTCTTTTGTGATCACCAAACTCATGGGTTCAATAGTGTTTAATTGCTCTATGCAGACCTTGACTACCCCAGTCTTAGTGCTAAGCCTAAATGTACATTGCACATGCACAACCTGATGCCAAATCTCTATGAGCTTGGTTGGTTGGCCTGACTATAGCGATTAGTCCACAATAGAACAAAACCTAGAAACCAGCTTATTTTAAATTTAGTTTGAAATAGTTTATCGAATTATTTTTTTAGAGAATTTTAATAGATTTTTTCTAATTGAGAATTGAAGAGCTTAAGGATTCCACATCAAAAAGGGTTTTATTAAAAAAAGAATACCAACTAGGAGTTGAATAACTTACAAGTTAAGAGAATTACTAAAGCAAAATAACCAGTGAACAAGTTGACTATTTTTCATTCCGAATTATGGTCTTAATTTTCTACATTAAAATTAGCATGAATATATTTGGTTGACTCCCATGAATAATATGCGATCAACTTAATTTATTATTATTATTTGTAAATTAACTAAACTTATCTTTGCCCTTAAGTGACACCTGAGAAAGTAATCTATAAATCAATCTTTCATCTATTTAGAATAAAAATTGCATAAATATGATCTTAATTTACTTTTTTATTAAGTATTGTTGACATTCTTATATAGACAGACTTTTCAGTTAGTCAATTTAATCTATTGTTATATTTAAAAAAAACAAAATATTAAAAAATAATATTTGCATAATTTTTTTAGCATAAATCCTTTTGATAAAGTAGTGTCAATTATATTAATTTGATTTATGACTTAAGTTTAATATTAAAATATTAAATATTGCTTTTAATAATACTTAGTTTTCTTATTTTGATATGTTTTCTTGACATATTACAACTACATTATGTCACCAAGACAAAATCAAATACATAATTTAGAGACAGGTTGAAATAGACACAATGCATCGAGACAAATTTAAAGTTAGCTAACCTAGAAGTTACATTGGAGACTACAAACATTTGATTATATATCATGGCCAGGTTGATTGAGTACTTAACCCCACTTCCACCAAACAAACCTAGAGAAGAAATCTATGCACTATTAGGGAGAATGGATTAGATTGGACACAATAACATCTTAGAAATCATATAGATAATAGAATGGAGATATATAAAATATTAAGGTAAAAGCACCAACATTTTATGGTGTTTATATGGCCCCAATAAATTCTTAAATTTTTTGATTGAAATAAAAGATTTTTTAAATGATATAGGTTTGAAGATTATCAGAAGACTCATTTTGTTAAAATGGACTTAAAACATATTAAAATATTTTGGATTAATGTCCTAACTAGGGAGTGAAGGTGGCATGGGTGAGTCCTTAATTGGGTTGAGATAAAAGATGTATTAAGACAAAAATATTATTCTAAGTATGATGATAAGAGGTTATAGACAATTTGAAGTGATTCTACCATGTTGGAATATTTGAATACAATTAAAGAACTAGTAGCCTAGATTGATTGCTTTAATATGAATTGAAAATTAGTTGATATATTTGTCTTAGGGTTTGGGATGAAGATTAGAATGAAAGTTGAGTTGCATGATCCTTAAACACTTGAGTATGCTAGTAACTTATCTCAATTAATAGAAATATTCCTAATATTAATACCTATAAATTTCAAATTTAAATCTCTAAGCTCATCCATAAGAACAACCAAGACAATTACTAAGCTTGATTTATCTTTTTCATCTGAAACTCAAGAAGCCAAAAACATCACTATAAATAGTCTCCAAAGCACCATTAGATTTGTCTTGGGGATTGAGATGAAGATTAGAATAAAAGTTGAGTTGTATGACCAATGACACTTGTGAATGCTACTAATGTATCTTAATTAATGGAAATATTTCAAATATTAGTACCTATGAATTTCAAATTTAAATTTCCGAACTCATCCATGAGAATAACCAAGGTAGTTTCTAAACTTCATTTACCTTCTTCATTTAGAACTCAGGAAGCCAAAAGCACCATTAGAAATAGTCTCTAAAATAAAACTAAAATTTGTTATAAATGTAAAATACCTAGAGGAGTTATCAATGTAAAGCTATCTTGAGCATTGATGAACAAAAGTTAGAGGAGCTGCTATATAAAGAAGTAAAACTAAAAGAGATTGTCATCATTGATGAGAAAGATTCACGTGAAGGAAATGATGAACATGTAGGTGTTATGAGATGTTTTTTATATCTAAGAAAAAAACTAAATATTAAAAGAGAAGGAATATTTTTATTACTTTAGTGTCCTACAATAGGAGGAAGTTGAGATTGGTTATAAATGGTGGAAATGCTATGAATGTAATTTCATCAAGTGCATTTAAGCAAGCCAACCTTAAATTTGAGTCTCATCCCTATAACCCTTTCATGTGATCTGGGTGAATCACTCTTTTTGGTCTGTCACATCTAGGTGTCTAGTTCTATTAAAAATAGGAATATACAAGGGTAAGCTTTTGTTAGGCATCTTACTAATGGATATTACCCATATTGTGTTAAAGAGGCCATGTTTATGTGATTTTGGCATTATAAATTATAAGAGAGATAATATTCATGTATTCAAACACAATGAAAAGAATATTATATTACATCCAATCAAACTAAGAATGTTCAACCTTCAGAATCATCATTTTAATTAAAGCCTATAATTTCTCAAAAAAAGAAGTTATCATTAATTGCTCTCCTAACTATTGGAGAAATAATAAACAATCATTCCAATTGAGGGTGCTAGCTAAAAAAGGAAGAATTCTTTGATAGACAATCTTTATACCTCTTGTATATTAAGGAGGTTCCCATTAACCAGCTTAGAGATCATATTTTTTCAAAAGTTCTTGAGTTGTTAATGGAGTTTATTGATATCCTAGAGGAGCTATTGGATAAGTTGCCTTCAATAAGAGAAATCTAACATGTCATTGATCTTTTTTTGGATTCATAATTGTCAAATTTATCACACTAAAGAATGAATCCCATTGAATATGCTGAGCTCAAAAGACAAGCGGATTGACAAGGCTTTTTTTCAATTCAAAGTTTTAATGATTGCATCATTAATTTTAAAATTACCAAATTATTTTGAAACATTTAAGATTACTTATGATGCATCAAGGATTGAAAGTTGAGAAATTTTGAGTTTGGAGAGACATCGAGTATTTTATTTAAGCAAAACATTAAATGATGCTAAACAAAGATATTCAACATATATTAAAAAAATTTATATTATAATACAAGTTTTAAAGCATTTGAGACATTTTTTTTTCACAAAGAATCAATTTGACCATTGATCATCATACCTTTAAATATATAAATGCCTAAAGAAAATTAAATTATAAGAATGCAAAATAAGAAGAATTTTTATATGGTTACTCTTTTGTCTTGAAATATAAGACTAAGAATCAAAATAATCCAATTGATGCTTTCTTTAGTAACATTATTTACTTTTACACTTGAATTCAACTTTTGAGGCTTTGATTGTCTAAAAGATGAATATTTGACTTGTCCTAACTTTTGTATGCTTTATGAAGAGTTAAAAGACAAGCATATAATTTTATAGAACATTTTCTACCTAACAGATGATATTTGTTTAAGGGAAAGGTTTTGTGTATTTCAATGATCTTGCTACTTGATTTTCTAATTATAAAGGTATATTCATGAGGAATAACATGCTATATGGGTCGAGATAAGACTATTAAGTTGAATCTAGATTTTATCAACCTTCTTTATAAAGGAATATAGATAGGATTGTCTTGATGTAGAGTTTGTAAATTAGCTGAAATAACTAAACAACATTATGGGAGTACTTATCAATGGATTTTGTACAAAGGCCACCATGATGCGTTGATAATATTTTTTTAATAATTGGTAAGTTTTTCATAATGATAAATTTTATTTTTGTCAGAAAACTAATAATGCATCTCACATTGTCAAGCTTTTCTTTTAAAAAATATTAAATTATATGGATTACTAAGCACTATTGTATTTGATAGAAATGTAAGAGTTATATTATATTTTTGAAAAATTTTATGATAATTGTTTAGGATAAAATTGAAATTTTTATCTATATTTTACATTCAGATTAATGGTTAGATCGAGGTAATAAATAAGGCACTGGAGAATTTATTAAGAAACTTAATAAGAGTACGGAGGATTGAGTTTATATTTGCTCTCAATAGAATTTATTTATCGTAACACCATTTTTATGATCACAAAATTATCTATTTTTGAAATAATTTATATTCAAAATCTTTAAAAAGCTATTAATTTGATGGATATTTTTGCTAATCTTTATTTTGATTTAGCATTTTTATTTGTAAAAGATTTTCAAAAATTATATGAAAAAGCAAAGTAATAAATTAAATCTAGTTAAAATATATTGAACCTATTAATTGAGATACAACTTTACGAAATTTTAATGAAGAAGATTATGTACTAATTCGAATTCATCATGAGATATGTCACTTCAAAATTCAAAAAGTTACATGCGTGTGTTTGTGATCCTTTCAAAATATTAAAAAGCTTAATCCTAATACTTATATTCTAGAACTGATGCTTGACATGTTTATCAGCAATGTCTTTATTATTGAGGATTTAATTTCATATAAGGATGATTTATCTAATGGAAGTTTGTAAACTAACTTTTTTATAGGTGGTTTGATTGATAAAAAATATTTTTTACCTTCTAATATTAGGTTCTTTATTATTGATAGTATTTTGATTGATATCTTTTTTATTTCTGATGTTTCTTATAGACTCTTAATTCATTTGGCTAACTTTGAAGGACGTGGAGAGACTAGCACCAAATCTCTTACGAGATTAGTTAGAGTTTAACTCTGTAGAGAAAAATCCTACTTAGTGGGGGGATCTACTACAGCACATCAGACACGTTAAACAAATCTAGTTAAACTTAGGACACAAGAAGTCTCATTTTGTCACAAGTAATGGACCCAATCATAAATAAGGGTCCACATTATACCATATAAAGCTTGTTTAGTTCATTGTTGATTATAATGAGTTATATATGAGACTTTTAGGAGTTTTCGATTATATTTTTATATTTTTTATTAGGCCTTGAGCTCAATTAAATTAGCTTGATGTGCTACATCATTTTCCTTTCCATATTTTGTTGGAAACCTAGCTTCCTTGTAATCGTTTGTTACCTTTTGAAATGCATCTTACCTTTTAAGTGGGCTTGTTGCTTGTTTGAAAACAATGCATGTGTATTATGGAGTCTCACAAAAAGGCTAGATAAGTTTGTGTTTTCGTTCTCTCTTGTTCTCCCCTCCCTATTAATAATTCTATTCATGTCTTTTATGGGATTCAATGTCTAAACTACCTCCTTGATGTTTTATTCATAGGTGTTATGAGTGGATAATTAAATGCCAAGGAAGGTTAGCTTGTTTGTATCTACATGCGAGACTGTCATGCTACCATGTCAGGTTTTCCAAGAATGTCATGCAAATCCCTCCTTTGAATTCTTAGACCATCCAATGTTGGCATCAACTCCCTTGTTTAGCTCAAACGACTGGTTCAAGCATTTTAACCTAATTCATTTTTAACAATTGAGATGAATCTTTGAATCTAACTACCTTCATGAGGCAAATAGGATAGAGCCATAAGATAGTGGTTTACTAGATTGTAATGTGAATGATGTATTTTTTTTGTTAAGTGAGGTATTTATCTACCAAATTACAAGTAGAAAGAGAATTGAAATATGATGCTTGTAATCATATATGACGACGTACTAGATTCTTAGAGATATGCCATTATTGAATTTGTTATGAAAGAGTTTTTTATTAATTTTCTTTTTTGTCCTAGTATGCATTTTTTATGTTGGTAATCCTTTCCCAAATTTTTCTTGCATGCTCATCTTGTCAAGATTAGAGGTACTTCTATGTTTTATTGAGTGTAACTATTGGACATATGCTTTCTTAAATAAAATGTAAGAAGACAAGTGACCCAAATACTATATAGTCGTGAGTGTTTAATAGCACAAGTTAAAATATGGTTTTAGTTGATGTGAAGGTGGTAAAGCACCAAGTAATTTAAGTGAGATAATTATGCTAGCATAGTTTGGGGAAGTTTGTGAAGCAAAGACACTTTTAAATATTCTCCATTAGACTTGGGTATTAGAAAGGTTAAGGCAAATCAAATTAGTTGTTGCAAGTAAAGCATTTGACCAAGCATGGGCTGGTTTATTAAATTGCATCAGTTTGTGTTTTTCAAGGTTAGATTGTCATGAAAAAACCATTAGGTTTGATCATGCAACAAAAAGAGTGATCATTATCAAAGTTGACGCAATCGTGTAATTGTCTCTCAAGCTAAATTATATGTTCGAGCTAAACATATTATTCCATCCATTCAATGATCATATTGGACCAACCAACTAGTATACTTTAGGTTTTGGAACACTATATTTCCTATTTTAATTTGTCAAGAAATTAAAGTTGTAAGGAAAAACTCTTAACTCGCCAATCCACATGTGTTGCATGGCAGATTGTGAGCCATGTGACATATCTATTGCCAGCTTGGCAATTTGTTATATGTTGTCAAATCGTTTTAAGTCTTTCAAACTATTCATCTCGGTTGGTTCCTACTCCTTTGATAAGAAAAGCCTATGACCCTTTGTATTTCTACTCTTGGCAAACCGTGGTAGCTTATGCCGTTACCTAGAATTTCGTTCACATCTCCATTGTGGAGGATACTCCCTTGGCGAGGAACTCCTTCATCCCTTAATGCAGATCCCTCTCTCTCTCCTTTGGTGGGGCCATCCCTTATCTCGTTCAAGTTGCCATCTACTCATCCTCATCTTATCGGCCAACATATCTTCCCAATCATTAGGTTCCTAACATAGTCCATTTCCCAATCCATTGAGAGCAAGCAGGGTCCGTTTGTTGTCGACTAGGCACATTGGCCAAATCTTAACTAGGTTCCTGCTAGCCCAAGTTTAGTGCTTGTAGCTCTCGCTAAGCTCAACAACCAACCCAATATTTGGAACTTGGTGAGTGGTCTAGCTTCTTATTATTGTTCTAGAATTTCTATAATATAGTATTTTTTGTCTAGATTTTTTGTTGATAATAGATCCTACAACGAATTCCAACCAATCAATAACTTCCTCATAGGCATGCTTTCCCTTGAAGATTGAGCTGATTGTTGCATTTTCTTTATAAAAATGCCATTCAAAAGGAAAAGAAATGGGGATTAGGCCTTTTGACTTTGCATCAACCTTTGGTTCTTATAGACTTTCTTTCTCTCCTGCTTTTTCTCTCTTTTAGTTCCCTTAACTCTTTTTCGCTCTTTGTCTCTCTACCTCTCTTGTTGATACCCTTTTGTTAGTTGAAGGGAGGTCAACTTTTATGCTAGTTTGAGAATAATAAAACTTATTCTCTGAGCCCAAAAAGGGTTGTAGATTTCCCTTGTTGGTGTTTTATGCATCATCAATCTTTTCAGATTTTTCATTTTCTTGAGACTCTTCTTCGACTCCTCTCTTCTTTTTAAGACCTTGCGGGTCTCGATCTTTCTTCACTTGCACTTGGGACTTGCAGACACACATGTGATGTAGACCATTCTCGACATCAGTTGACATGACACTTTTGGTGGACACTTTGGATGTCTTATTTTTAATTTATTAAAGAGTGAACATGATACTTGGTGGATGCTTTGGGGCACATTGAGGATATAAGATGGAGTTCCCTTTGATAACTCAATTAGGATTATGATGACAATTTGAGTGGTTCTTGTTATTTTTGTTGACTTGAAAGATTATTCTTCAGGTTTTTTGTTCTCACGTTTGCAAAAACCAATGCAATGGTTGAAGGTAGCAAGCTTCAAAAACCATGGCTTCATGCTAGTTAAGATATTAGCTAGACAGGCTCCAAATATCAAGGAAAATATGTTTTTGTTGCCAAGTCTGACTTATATTTCTGTAAATGTTTTTGAGTCTATTCAGTTCTCTTCTAAGATTATGTTTTTTTTTTTGGCTTTCTTTGATGCCATGTTCATGTCATTTTTTGAGACTTTTTATGTGAAGATGTTTCCTATCAAGGAAACATCACCTATCTTGAATTCATTTATCACCTCAGGTTTAATGCCTTTGTGTTATCAATAACATAAAATGGTAATATTTTTATTAATTTTAATGACAGTATTGATTAAGGTGTATTTTTCAATGTTATTTTAGTTAAAAACTATGTTCTGTTCTTCCCATTTTTTTGCTGAAAAAGTGTATTTTAAAATGTAGTCAGACAAACGTCTCACCATGTTTCAAAATATATGTTTGTGAAAAGCTAAGTTTATAAAAGACATTCCAAATGAAGCTTTAATGTCAAATTAATATGTGGTTGGTTGCGTTGAGGCAGATAGGATATGGCAGGAAAATGTTTTTTAGCAAACTAATGGGCAAAGAATGTGCTAAGAGGTGCAAGGATGGAGACAGTTTTAATTTTGCAACCAGTTAGTTTATCCAGCTTTTTTACTAAAGTTTAAGGTGCGAGATATGCAATATTATAGTTGTGGCTCAATGATAGTTCTTCCTCGTATGTTCCCAAAGTTTGGTGCCACGGGTATGATGAAAATATTAAATTTCTCTCAAATCATGCAACTTCTATCGCTCATGTTGGTTGGAAAACCTAGAATTCTTAGGAGCAATTACACCTTGTTTTTCTTCAGCTGCAAGCTTCAAGGAATCCCTTTAAGGAGCTAAGGAGTTTATCTATGGCAAAGAGAAGGCTTTTGGAGATGACTCTACTACAGCACCAAGATTCTCCTAGGCAATGTGACCATGATTATACCCCATCGGTTGGCGTCCGTGTACTTTTTTGGTACCCTTCCTCTTTGTTACATCTTGTTGGAGGTTCTTTAGGATCAAGAGACTATCATGTTGCAAAATGGAAAGAGATCAATACCTTGGAAACATGCCTTCCATGATGCCTGGAGCCTGTGCATTTATTAAGTTTGTGAAGGGGAACATATGGTTTACAAATGAAAAATGTATGCTTGTGTTGTAGTGTGCCTGTGTCTTTTATGAAGTGTATAAATTTATGTCAGCCATTATAAAAATCGTTTATCCCTTCGAAGGATGGGTTTTTGTTGCTAGAGTTTTGAAGTATCCGTTTGTAAGTCAAGAACCTAACTTGAACTAAGGAAGTTATGCTCTTTAATCATTTCTATGAACTGCCACGACTTGCAAGTTCTAGATTAAGCATTAAGCTTCATGAAAGTCGGTGGATTAGCCTCTGTTGTTTCCGTTTGTGGTATTTATCGTAAACAGTTTTCTTTTGTTACTTTCAATTTGATCATTGTTATTTGATTGAATGAGTGAGTTTAATAGACACATAGTTCAAATATTTTGTAATTTTGGGGTTCCTAAAGTTGTGTGAATTTCCCTAATCTTAATTTTGTTTTTGAGTTTTAGGTGTCATGAAATGTAAGGTTGCTGCTTGATTTGTTTCCGACTTGTTCTACAACAGCCATGTAATTGAAACTACTACCTTGGTATTTATGCATTTACAAACCATTTCGACCAGATCAAGGATTCATTGGAGCCAAAGCTGGAACAGAATTTAGTAGTTCTGTTTTGTTCAGAGTCATTAGATAATTAAAATTTTGAAAAATGAGCTTTGCAAAAGAACAAACATGTAAATATCACTTTGCTTCACAGATTACAGGAGAACTGGCTTGTTGGTACTAGCTGGAGAAATTGGGAAAATAAACAGTTCGAAGTCAAGAACTGGCTCAAATTCATTGGCCTATTATGTCTGCAATAATGGGTTATGACATCTAATATGTCTTGCTTCATTACTAGTTCCTATGTTCATGTTTGATGATTTTGGAGAATTCAGCGTAATAGAAGTTCAAAAGGGTATGCAAAAAATTTTGTTTTACAGATTCTTTCTTGGGTTGAATATGTTGAGATGCTTGTTTGATTGCATGTTTAGTTGGTAATTCTTTCAAGCATTCATTGAGACAAACTCTAGTGATGCATATTGAAATGCAGCTTGAAGTACACGAGTTTAAGTTGTGGAAGAAACTTCTCACAAAAAATAGGACAAGCTTGTGTATAATAGACTACAAAGTTGTTCCTAATTTGCTATTTTTATTTGATGACATTAGGTTCATTTAAAGATCTTCATACTTACAGGACAATGGTGAGGGGAAGAGATGCTTGCTGGGAACACTGTGTCTTGGTTGATGCCACGAGGCAGAAGGTTCGGTGCAATTATTGCCATCGTCAATTCAGCGGAGGTGTGTACCGGATGAAGTTTCATCTTGCTCAAATCAAGAACAAAGACATCGTTCCATGCACCGAAGTTCCAGATGATGTAAGAGATCTAATGCATGGCGTTATCAACACACCCAAGAAGCAGAAAGCTCAAAAAATGCACAAGTTAGAGCAGACACCAACCACTCCACAAAATAGTTCATCGGCAAGTGGTGGCTGCCATGCCAGTACTTGTCCATCCATGTTGTTACCCCGTCCTTCCCCAAACATACAGCCATCGGCAGAAGACGAGAAGAGGCAGAGATTCGAACAAGCGGATAAAAAGATTGCTCTGTTCTTCTTCCACTATTCAATCCCTTTCAGTGCTTCACAGTCCGTGCACTATCAGTCCATGATTGAAGCAGTTGCAGAATGTGGGAAAGGTTATAAACCCCCCAGTTATGATGGTTTGAGAACAACATTGTTGGAGGGAGCCAAGAGAGAGATGCATGAAAGTTTCCAAAAACTGAAGAATGATTGGAAAGAAATAGGATGCACCATTTTGTGCGACAGTTGGTCGGACGGGGGATCCAAATCGCTCGTAGTTTTCTCGGTTGCGTCGGCTAAGGGCAGCAGATATCTGAGATCAGTGGATGTATCATCCCGTGTTGAAGATGTTTACTACCTATTTGATTTGCTTGAATCGGCTGTAAAGGAGGTTGGTGTGGATAATGTCATTCAGATCATAACAGATAATGCAACCAGCTTAGCTTCTGCCGCGGGTCTTCTCCTCAAGAAGTATCCTTCATTGTTCTGGTCTCCATGCGCTTCGTACTGCTTCGAGAGGATGCTCGAAGACATAAGCAAGCTGGAATGGATCAGTCCAGCCTTGGAGGAGGCAAGCACCATTGCACATTACATATACAGCAATGATTGGATGTTAAACATGATGCGAAAATTTACAGGGGGAAGGGAACTGATCCGACCCAAACTAACCACAATTGCGAGTCAATTCCTTCGCTTGCAGTCCATTGTACTTCAAGAAGATAACCTGAAACACATGTTTTCTCAAACGGATTGGTCATCTACGGTCGGTCGACAACCTGATGCCCAATCCATCAGATCGTTGCTGTACTCAGAGAGGTTTTGGAAAGCAGCCCGGGAAGCTGTTAGGGTATCAGAGCCAATATTGAAACTCTTGAGGATGGTGGAGTGCAGCTTGCCAGCTATTGGGTACATTTATGAGGGCATCAAAAGGGCGAAATCGTTGATCAGGCTGTTCTACGGCGGCTGCGAAGAGAGATACATGTCTTTTTGGGAGATAATCGAGAGGAGATGGAACATTCAACCGCATTCGCATCTTCACGCAGCCGCAGCCTTTTTGAACCCCTCCGTGTTCTACAATCCGATACACAAGTTTGATGCAAACATGAGAAATGGGTTTCATTCCACAATGTGGAAGATGTTTACAGAAGAGAAGGATAGGATAGAACTCACCAAGGAGCAGCCATTGTACTTAAATGCACAGGGAGCTCTGGGAAGTGAATTTGCCACACTAGGAAGAACACTGAATTCTCCAGGTTTGCAAAACCCAGCATTGCATTTGATCTTAGGCAACGTTTAGTTTGGTGTTGTTTACATAACATTGATTCAAACAATAAAACAAGATCGACAATGCTATCCTTGGTTTTTATTCAAAGCAGGTGATTGGTGGGCAGCATATGGGTGTGAAGTCCCAACCCTGCAAAAGGCTGCAATGAGGATACTAAACCAGCCATGCAGTTCTCAAAGGAGCAAATGGAACTGGAGCACTTTTGATAAGCTTTACAGCGGCAAGAAAAGCAAGATGGAGATGGAGAAGCTGGGAGACTTGGTTTATGTGCATTGCAATCTCTGCTTGCAGGCTGTTGATCAAAGTAGAGAAGGGAGGTTCAAACCTGTGGTTTTTGATGAGATTGATGTGAGCTCCGAGTGGCCAATAGAGAGTGAAACTTCATCTCTTGTATTGGATGATTCATGGTTGGGAGGTAATTTTGGAATAAGCGAATGATATGGTACACTTGGAGGGTAGTAATCCCATATGGGGTGCATCCTATTTGTCAATTGAAGTGTTGGGTTGGCCTTAAGGGTATCTTTGGTTAGAAGAAAAATGAAATGAATGAGTAATGTCATATTTAGAATAATTGTTGTTTACAATCAAATTGATTAAAAAAATAATATTTTAAATTGTTATTAAAAAATATTTGATAAATATATTATTGATGAATATTCAATAAATAGATTAGTATTCAGAAATGATTAAAATATATTTTTATTTTTTAATATTATTTTAGTATATTAAAGTTATCTTTTGTTTATTTTTGAGATTATTTTTTTAATGTGATCAAGAAAAAGATTACTTGTAATTTAAATTTTTTGTTTTTATAAAAAAAATATGTTAAAAATTATTTATCAAATAAAACTTAAAATAAAAGAAAATAAAAATAGAATAAAATTAAATTTTTTATTTGATTGACTGATGTAAGAATTACAAAGAATTTAAAGTTAATAAATTATCTTTCAAGGAGTACCACTCGAATTTGATAAATGTTTTTGTGCTTCAAGGTGAAGTTAATAAATTAAGACTAAATCATAAGTGTTGAAATAAATGAGATGCCTTTTAAGGATAACTTAAGACTAAATCTTACAAAAACTCTATGATTAAATATGTTAGAATTTGAATAATCTTTTTGTTTTAATTACAAATATAAGAAATTATAATTTCCATCTCTTATAAACAAACTCACTAACTCACATTTCTTATAATGAAAATAAAATTATTAAATCTAGAATATTAATCATTTCATATTGTTATCACAATAACATTAACTATAATTATAATATTCTCCTTCTAATATATTATGATGAAATAGTTAAGTGTGGTAGTCTTGACTCCACTCACAATAATTCTAGAGTCTAGTAGAGTACATTTTTATTATTTATTATTATTATTAAATCAAATATAGGTTGAATCAATTATTACACATTCTAGAAAATATACATATGATAATATATACAAAACAAAATATATTAATGTCATATCATTTGTTAAGATCTCATATGTATATAGAAGCATACAAAAATTTAAATGTATTGTTGTAATTTAACATTGATACATAACCTTATGCTTAATATAACACACCCAACCTTTTAACTTTAAATTCTTATGCTACATGACCTCCTTTTTATTAGTTCTCCAGCACCGTTTTGTAATATTACAAAGGTATAGCAATTAAAAATAATTTATTATTTAAATATATTGATTACTTGACAACTAAATTAATGAAATATGTAGAGCAAAAATAATAGATGGGTGATTAAAGGAGGAAGAGATTTATCAACATCATCATAGATAACAAAATTTAATAAATTATAGTTTATAATTTTTTTTGTAAATTATTAAAATTTTTAAGAAATCATACATTACTAGAAAAAAGAGTTACAATTCTTCTAAAATTTAAATATGAAACAATTCTTAAAAAAAGGATCAAAATTATAAGAAAAAATTATATAAATATTTTTAGATAAAAATATTTTATATTCATACAAAAAATAATATATTTTATTTTCAGTCTAATAATATTAATTTTATAAAATTATATCACATGTTAGAAGTTTCATTTATGAGAAAAATATAAATATATGATTATATGAAAAACAAAATTATTAAAAACATTAAATGATGTTAAAATATTATAAAAACTTTATCAATAATATAGTTTGATGAGTTATTTACTTTAAAAATTTATAATGATTTTGAAGATCATTCGAATAAAAGATTTAAAAAAAATAATTTTTGTAAGATTTAATTTAGTTTATTAAATTCTAAAATTATTAAATCCATATCCAACAGAAAAACGTTAGACTGCCAAAGAGAGGGAAAACATGTGAAATGGAAGTGAGGAGATGCGGAATCTCAAGAAAGGAGTTATCTTGAGAAATTAAAACTTAAATCATTTATATTTAAAATTAGGTAAGTTTTAAACACTTTTTGAAAAGAAAGAAGAGAAAATTGCTACGAACGACTATGTAATGCAAACAGCCTAAATAGAGCTTATAGAAAGAGTATTTTAGATATATAAAAGAATGTTATTGTTAAATTTATGAATTATCAAAAAAAAAAAAGATTTTATGCAAGGAATTAAAATGATTTTAAATAACAGTGCTTTCACAAAATCCTCCAAAAATTTGGAGGTTTTTCAATTAGATATCTTAGCAAGAAGAAAAAAAAAGAAGAAAGACTAACTTTCAGATCGATAAAATTCATGGGAAGTCACAATAGCAAGAATTCAACCTTTAATTGGGACGTTTACATTAAGATTATGATAAGCATATTATGCATTTTCTTACATATGCTTTGTGATTATTGTATTATTCTTAGTTGTTTAGTATTTTTAAGAAAAATTCATAATAATATTATTAGTTATAGGAGTGATGATTGTTTATATTTGAATCAAATAATGTTCATATACTTATGACTTTGGATGAGAGTCATCATGATTGCTTCACATGTTTATTTTGAAAAACAAATATAGTTGTTAACACTTTTGGCATTAGATAAGATTTATCATGGGTTAATTTTTAATTTGATCATTTGGAAAAATAATAAAAAATTTAAAGAAAAATTTAAGAGAGATATTTTAAAAGAAACAAATATATAGTTAAATAATATAAAAAACAAAATGAAAAATGCTAATTAAGATGGAGAGGATTTGTAAGAATGGATCATATATTTTACTGAATCACAAAGACTCAAATTAAACAAGACATATAATAATATATTATTGATTTGATGGTAAGTTCAATGAATTAATTGAGATTTAAAAACTTAAAAGTCATTTAGAAAAGATGCATAAACTAATGAAAATTATGAATCAAAATGATAAAATATTGATACAAAATATTTTAATAAATTATTACATTAAAATTGATATAATTATTATTTTTATTATTTTGCAATATCTTATTATTTCATAATCATAATAGGCTTTGCATATAACATGACCTTAAATATATAATATTGTATATATAAGATGTACATAGATTTTATCAACTAATTAACATTAGTTAGCTTGTCATTTTTTTGGCCTAAAGAATATAGTTGAATATGATACATAATATAATATAGGATTCTAAGAAAAAAATTGAGAGAAAGAATGACTTAATTTTTTATTTCATATTTCACTATTTTTCAATAGATCATGTAATAGTTTTTATTTTGGGATTAAGCTATTGTAACAACTAATGCAGCTTATATATATATATATATATATATATATATATATATATATATATATATATATATATATGCATCATGATTTTTTATATCAAAATAATTAAAATAATTTTTTTAAAAAATAAAGAATTTCTTAATGGTGTTTCCTAATTTTATATTTATATTTATTAATATAAAAAATCAAACTTTTTCTCCTTGGTTCTTTCTTATTCTCTAATGACAATGTCACTCATAATAATCTCCATTATGTCGATGATTGAGATATCGTAACCACTTTGAGCAGTTAGAATTTCACTATTTGAAATTTATTTCTCTTCATTTAAAATTTTTATCTTTGTTTAGACAATTGTTATTGATTTTATAAAATTAATAGATTATCAAAAGTTGATAATATTTATTAAATTACAAATTGATAATTTTTTTTAGTTTACTTATAACTTTTCTCTTCTTATGGACTCTAGTCCAACCAAATTATAAAATTATATGACAATTATATTCAAATTTTTAAAAATAATTATTTAAATAAATTTCCATGTCTTTGAGGTGTTTTAACATGTTATCATGTTTGCATGAGCAAGTTAATTTGTGTAAATAATTATTTTAAATTGTTTTCTCTATAAGTAATATAGATGTATACCATGAAACTTGAGAGCACTGAGAGCAATATTCATTAGCTCATTAATTTTTTTATCATTATTTTGATCTAGTAATCATGAATTATGACTATTTTTAATATTATAATAACATTATTATGATAACAAGAAAAGAGATTACAATCCTTTTTTTATTTATTTTATTATGACATTAAGGGTTATAGTTATTATGTGTGTTGATAATTGTATGATTTCATATCTCATGAGATACAAATATATGATTTGGGTGCATAAGTTTTTGCTTATTTGATAATTTTATGAGATATTGTCTAATTGGATAAAATATGTGAATTGATATATATATTATTTACTAATTGATTTTTTTTGGATTTCACTTGATTTTAGTATAGGTATGTTTTGAGTTTATGTTCCATTTGTCAATTTGTAATCCAAGAGGATTTTATTAGATTAGTAGTTTAATGAAATTATATAATATTTGTAATTTTATAGGATTAGATATGATTAAAAGTTGTAGAAGATTTGACTGATTAGTAGTTTCGAAAGAACATACTCAATTATTAGCTTTACAATTTTTATGTGATTTTATTATAGTGATAGTTTTATAGAATTTTGTTTAGTTGGTAGTTTTGCAGGACACCATCTATTTGGTATTTTAGCAACCAATTAGTAGTTTTGCGAGATATCTCGTACTTGGTAGCTTTGTTGGATAGTGTTAGGAATATAGTTTTATAGAATTTTACTCAATTATTTGTTTCGTGAGATTTCATTTGATTATTAGTTTTGTAGCATTATGCTCGATTGATTAATTTGAAGGATTTTGTCTGATTGGTTGACATATTATGGATATGTAACTAAAGATACAATAAGTATAATTATAATATATTTAAGACTAATTTTAATTTAACTTGGATTTAATTTACCATTTAATAGTATTTTCATAATTTTTGAAAGCTAGAGTCTCTCAAATCTTTCACCAAGCTTATAATCCTTAAAAAACTCTAAAATATAAATAATATTTGCATCTATCTAATCTAGCTAACAAGTGGCTTGCCCTTCAAAACAACGATGCGAATTCCCAATGCATGCAATACATTCGCTCTATCTTAAATAAACGTCAATTTTTTTTTTAATTTTTTTGTAAAAGCTTTTTTATTTTTCCAAAAAAAAAAAAAAAAAAAAAAAAAAACATCTAAGCTCTAAACGACCATCCGCAAGAACAGGGGAAAGAAAGAGAGGAATCCTACTCACTTGGTTTCTTCCAGAAACCCATACCGCAGCGAATCCTATGAAGCCCAACCCCAGTTCTCCATCTCCACGTCTTCTTCTCCTTCTTCTTCATCCGCATCCTCACCGCTCCGGCATCACCCATCGCTGCCGTCGCCGCTTCTCTCTCCCCCTGCACGGGCTCGATGCTCGCCGAGATCCTCGCTGTTGATTTCGAAAGAGAGAAGGGGAGCTTCATCGTGTGGCGGTCGAGGACATGGCAAAAGGAAGCCAGCTCGAAGGAGTCGTAGAGAGGACTTCCGCAATCCCATATTCCGGCAGGAGGGTCTTCTCCTCCTCCGTTTTCCTCCTCCGTTTGCCCTTCGGTGTTTTGCATCCGCAACGACATCTCCGCTCTTTGAGACGAAGAATTCTTGTTGGAGACGATGATTACTTTTGCCGTCTCTTGTTTCCGGACGGGTTTCGATTCGTTTTTTATATTTGCTTTTTATGTTTTTGCTGACATCATTATTGGCCTTAATTAATATAAAAATTAGCTAAATATTTGTAAATCTACAGCCAAAGGCTTGACAGAGTTATCTCTGTATTGTTCAGTTCAAAGTTTATTTTATTAAAATTAACAATAAATATGAGTGACTTTAGATCGTTACTTGAGTTTAGATTCTTAAGACCAAATCATTGAAGCTAAGGTCAATTCCTCAAGGCTTATTAGTCAAAGATAGTTTTATAAACAAAAGTTTTGCAAAGTTCATACAAACATCTTCCATCAAGAATTATAGATCCTATTTTCTCAAATAGCTATTAAACATGTGAAACTCAAATAAATCCATTCTAGTTATTGTAAATTTGATAATTATAATTAATTAATTCATATCATTAATATTTGAATTATTTCTCTTATTTATATAATTGATTTAATTATGTCATTAATAATTAAGATTATTGTTGTGAAGGTTATAATTAGCTTAATTATATAAATAGAAGGCATATGGTAAACTAAGACAAGTAGACAATTATAATTATATGAAACCTAAATTTCTAACATTATAGTGGTGTTCATCATAACCTCGAGCAATAAATAAACTACTAAGATATCTGATTCAAAAGAACTAAAAACGACTAATAAATAGAAAAACATCATGCATGGACATTGTCACTTACAATGTAATAAGTATTTGAATTAAAATATATCGTACAAACATAATTAAGAAACTATATAAGTACGATTATTAGAATTAATAATTGATAAAGTTAAATATTAAACATCATATGGTGCAAAGTAAAGAGATTGAACAATATGATGATATATAATCAAGAAGTTTTTAAAACTAAAATGACAAACAACTAAATAAAAAGTATTGGAGGAGAGAAAAGATATAAAAAAGAATCATTAACAATTTTGGAATAAGAAAATATATTCAAAATGACCTTAGCAAGGTCATCGTCCTCAAAAATACTAATAATTAAGAGATTGAGTTGTCATCAAGGGTGCTTGAGTTTGAACATTGATGATCTAGGATAGCGTCTGATGAAGTCTAGTTGTGAGTATTCACATGCTGTAGGAAGAAATTGACAAAGTTTCAAATTTGCAAATTAGTCCATTGCAATTTTGATTTTTACAAAAGTTAATTGAGCATCAACATCAATGGAGGTTATTACGATAGCTCTAGAATATAAGCACAATTGTACTAAAGAATTTCTCATTGTTATAACATTCTATGACAAGCAAATTTATTTATTTCTTGATTTGCATTTTAATATAATTTTTTTGATTATTTTAAATTATTTAATTTGGCAAAAAGGAAATATAGAACTTCCAAATGGGGGAAACTTCAAGTATTGAAGTATAAAAAAATAGGAACCTTTCATACTAAATTCATTAAAATCAAATATTATTTGAAGGCCAAACTTAAGAAAAATAAATAATTAAAAAATTAATATTTATTAAAATTAGAAATTGTTAAAAAATACTAAACACATAAAAAAAAGCCACCAAATTTTTATGGCATTTAAGTCTAGTGGGGTGCCTTGCTTTAAACATGGTCCACGAATATTTGGGAATCATTTTTATTAAAAAATACAAGAAAAAGCAAAAGCCTAAGGTTTGATTTAAATATCTTTTTATATTATTTATATTTTTCAAGTGCTCATAGGATGCTAATGCAATTGCTAAGTTCAATATTAGAGAAAGATTTTCTAATATTTAATTTGCTAAATCTTAAAGGCTATAATGATAGTTAATGAGGAACATAAAATTTATTAAATTTTAATTAATTAATTAACTAATATCTTAAATAAAAGAGATACACACACCTTTCTCTTTGAGTAGATACCACTGTTTAGACAGAGAGATTTAAATAGTAAGTGACCTTTTGTGAAAAATGGCATTAGAAAAAAATTAGGAGCCTTTGGTGTAGAGGAAATTAGATTGTGAGGACGATAAGAAGAGGAAAGGCATGCCGCACTCTTATATAAATAAGAAATAAAAGGAGAACCTAAGGAGATGGAGAACATTTTGTGGAGAGGAAGCAATGAGGAGTTCGTTGAAGATGCTACCAAAATCTTGCACAAAAAGAAAAGAAAATGAAGGAAATTCATGAAATTCAATAGAACACATGAAGGAAAAATTCTTTAAGGCATATCCATAATATTCAAAATAAAAAGGTATGTGAACTTCATGGCTTTATGCATATGATTGCCAATTGTTATACTAAAATCACTTGGCTTATACATGTGTTCTTAATAAAACTCATGAATGAGTTGTGGGCGATCTATGTGCAATTTATGTATTTGATTTATAGTTGTTGTATTGAAATTCTTTCCTATGTTCAATCTTATTAAAAGTCAGGAATGGGTTTATTAAATGATAAATTATTAAATATGGATTTTATGTTATAATTATCTATACAAATTTTTGTTATAATAAATGGATACAAATCACTAGGTATGAAAAGGTAAGGAAAATAAAAATATTAATAGAACTCATGAATGATTTTCTTATTCAAATTCATATGAATATTATTATCATACAATAACTATTTACATAATTATATTTTTAGCATGTGGATACAAATGAATGAGTCAAAATATAAGAGGAAAGAAACATAAATTATCATAAAAAATGCAACAAATCCAACAAGGGTTTGTCCCACAATTTCAAAAATACAAACTAGGGTTTATTTTCAAAAATAAATAATGGTTTGTTGATAGAGCCTATAAAGATGCACCTAAATTTTGGACTGATGACCTATTTAGTCTAGAATTTTGGAGATAAAAGTTAAGATCCGTAGAATATAATTCTCACATTTTAATTTGATAATGGGACCATCAAAGTATGATGGTCAATAGACTTATTTGAAATAAAATTTTAGTAAATAAGAATTTACAAAAATTTTAGAAAATTTAGTGAAAAAGACCAAGAGATCCATTTAAAACAAAATATAAGACAACCAAATCAATATAAATAAGAAATGTTAGAAATTTAGGAAAATGAGAATCTAGTATGCATTTGATTTACTTAATATACTTGTATGATATTCATATAAACATGATATGCATTAATTAGTTTAATCCTACTTACATGGTTGTGAAATACATGCTTATGTTATATTGTATTCACATGGTTATGAATTGCATGCTTATGTTATGTTGTATTAAGATAGTTGTGTGATACATGCTTATGTTATGTTATATTCACATGGTTATGAATTTTATGCTTATGTTATGTCATTTCTTCATGGTAGAGAAATGCATGCTTCTATTCTTTTATGCTCACATAGTTGTGATTTATCTATTTATGTGTTATTTAAGTTCACAAGATTATGATATAGACCCATTATATAGCATGATTTAAATGTGTGATGTTAATATAAAGAGATAACGTAGATCTTTTTGCTAAACTTGTCACAATTGACTCAAATTATTTAGACATACTTTCTTTTAAGTTGTTTGGATGCACAACACGAGATTTTAGGGGATCACTAAGTGGATTTTATCACTCAGTGTTTTTCACTTTGGTTTGATTTTATTTTAGAATATCATATAATAAGTTTTAGTTATATAGTATTAAAATAATGCTATTGCATCAATGGTGATATGGGTCATTTATTTCATAAGATAATTTTTTTTTAATTTTTTCAATTGTAAATAAATGTAATAAAGGCTATGGAAACTTTTAAAGAAAGAACTATTTATTGGTTTTATTGTTATTGAGCAACTTATTTATTATGCTTATTTTATATATAAAAAACTGGTTTCAAAATTTGGTTGCACTGCTTGAATTAAATTGTTTTTTTTTTCATTTTATTGTAACAAAAAAATGGTTATGATTTCTTATTTTATAAGTATGTTTGTGAATCTATTAATATTTTATTAGACAATAAAGGTTTAGCAAAGAGAACATGTATAAGTCTCTTTTGAAAGATTTATATGACAATTTTGTAGATTTTATGAAGGGTCATATTGTTATCTATTTTGGTTGTCACATGATATTATGTATATCAATAGAGCTAATGTTAAAATTTTTTACTTTGAAGTCATATCATTTAAAGCAATGAATTTTAAAAATTATGAGCATGTTTGAGAATTTTTGGGTTATTGGATATTTGTTTGATAAAATATTGATTATAAAGAATATAACTATAATTTTTTTGTAACTTATAATGTACTTATAGAGCATAAGTTTATGCATTTCAAATTATTTTAAATGCTCAAATTTTGTTGTTCTAATACTTACATCAAAAGTATTGATTTATATCCAATTAATTTATGACTAATATGATAATTATGAATAAGGAACTCTATAATTAATATCATGCCCCACTTGTCCTTTCTATCCAATATCACATAAAATAATACAATATCAGGATAAACTATAGTATAATTAGGATGAAAGACACTAATAAACCACTCAATTGATGAATGATGATAAGATCATTTTTTTTCAAACCATTCCCATAATTATAAATAATAGTAAGATAACAAGTAACATTGTATTCAATATACATACACATAAAACTGTAGGCAAGAGTATATATATTTCATCATCTTAAAATATGCAATGTGATACAGCACATCATGACTTATTATACACAATCAACATCTCTAGAACAACCATCTCATGAGCTATTGTAGTTATCCTCTCTCAATGTATTTATGACATATTCTATAATCTAAGTATATAATGAATTTTATAAAGTCCAACAAATAAATTATTTCAATAACAATAATTTTCATATAAGTGAAATAAAATATGAGGATAATCCTCTAATAGTAAAGAAGCTATAACAAAAATAATGTATTTATAAGATAAATATGTAAATATGAAACTGATGTATATGAGATAATCATGTAAGGCATGACATTAAGAAATAATTAAATTTCGTTATCATTACTCTTGCACATAAACAAACATCATTTTCATGCTTGTATTTTAATGACTACTTTTAAGTCATGCTTTTTAATCATTTTCTTCAAACCATTTCTTATTTTTTGATATTTTCGTATTAAAGGGCCTATTTTTTATGACAACTATCCCATTTCATCATTATATCATGACTTCTACTCATAAATACATGTAAATCATAATTGGATAACAATATATCTTAACAAGGATCCATAGTTTAGATCTTATTAAGCCCTAAACTTATAGTGTTAAAACAATCATCTCATATCTCTTCATAGTTGTTGACTTATGCTCATAACACCTTATACCATAGTATTAGTGACGATTACATCATATCTCTACATAATCAAATACTGGTGCTTGTGTAGCCTTTCACCATAATGGTAGCGATGGTCATATCATATATCTACATATTTAAAGAATTGTGATTATACATCTCTACACTATAGTGCTAATAATAATGGAAGAGATCATCTCATACATATATCAATTATGAAATAATGTCATAAAAAAATCATATCTTTACTTGTCAGATAATATCATTGCATCATATATCATTATGTCAAATCAACATGATAATAAGTGTATAGCTTATAGCTCATATAATCTTATAACATATCATATGCTCATGTTATATGATAACACCATTATACATGATATGTAACATAAGGCTCATAAGATCTAACATTATAAAAGATATTTTCTTCTTTATTTCTTTTTCTTAATTTTTTTTTACCTTTTTTCTTTATCTTTTTTCCATTTTTATGTTTTGATATACTCATACAAATGAGGTGTAGCACATATATACATATATCTTAATATCATTACATATGGAAAAGTCATGCTATCTAGATATCATACTATTATTAGAATATAAATACATGATATAATGATGCCATGACATATGTTCAAATTAAAAAATTTCTCAAGGATAAATAACAATAATATACATATATCATATTTACTTAACATAATCTACTTATTTTTCTTGAGATTGATCTTATTCTATTATTTTTCCCCTTAGCTTCCTACATAGGTAGGAACATAATATTCATTACAATGTGTTCCTTTTTTTTTTTTTAATCAAAAACATGATCTTTATTTCCCATTTTGCTAACTTTGTAAATAACACATTTTTGTCAAATCAAACAACTTGGGCAAATAATACATTTGATACATTTGGCCTTGATGTAAATTAGCTTGATGTGCCTTTTGTTGAGTTGGTATACTACATGCCTAGGTTTGATGTACAATGAATCAACTTAGTGTACTGTACATCCCACTTAACACAAGTGCCTGAAGCCCAAATCCATGCTTTATTTTTCCAGAAAATAATTCTAAAACACTTAGATAAGAAAAGTCTAAAGCTAACCAATTGAAATTTCATGGATTACCTATCAAACACCAACTTAAATCTTCAACATCATGTTTCCAAATCATGTAACTTACTTCTAGGGAAATCCATTCCAACCATTCCTTACTAAGCATCATGGTTTAGTTGCTTACTAAAGGTCCAAGAGCTTCTTCTTAGATTTTCATAAGCTCTTCTTTACTATAAGTTTGGCAAAGAGAGGATAAGATTGAATCTTACAAATAGATCTCAACTAGACTTTAATACCAAAAATGGAGGATGAGCTTATATATGATAAAAAAAATCATTTAAATTGTAAGTTAAATTTATTTACAAAACTCTTATGATAATTGTTCTTTCTAAAATGTCTTTTTCTATGTATATTTATCTTTGCATTATGATTTTGATGCACCTAAAAGGGTAATGTCAAACAAAATAGATTGAGCTAATTATCACAAGTTTAATAGGCTATATTCAATAATAAATATATGTGAAATAAATAAACTTTTGATCATATCATAAATAATGTCTAAATCAAATATAATAAATAAAAATAAACAATCAATGCTTTATTTAGGTTTAAGCATAACATAATATATAAGAACATGCCACAATCATAAAGAAATAAATATGTTCATGCAATTTCTTGTTTGTTTTTGTTCTTTTTCTTAATGTGATCTTATTATTGTCTCTTGTTTGTCTAAATAAATCTTACAATGATCATGTTGTTACTTCTACTCTCTCTTAAGTTAGTTAGTTAGTATCTTCTTTCGATTTATTTATAATAAAAACCTTATTTATTAGTTGAATATTTTATATTTTTATACATAAAATACTTTATCTTTTAATATTAATTGCTATTAACCATTGATTATTTTGTTGTAGTAAATTTCAATCATGTGTTGGCCACGAATTGCAAAGAAAAACAACATATCTCAGTTATGTGAGTAGCTAGCCACTAAGTCCATTTCAAATGATATTTTTAATTCTTTATTACACATGCACAAGTTTCACAATTAAGTAATAATACAACTAGATGCATGCTAGTAATAAATAATTGGTAAAACATGCATTCGCTAAAGATTGTCATAACATTGCTTTAAATTCTTTGAATAATTAAATATCATGTTTATACATTTCACAAGTATGCTAATTATCACATATTACTCTTATTGTTATCAAAATAAGTAGCACATCAGTCAATACAAAAAACTATACATAAGTTGTATAATATTCTTTCATATTCAAGGTCTCACAACTACTCATAACACAATCCAATGAATTCAAGCATAACAGTCATACATCAAAGTATTACGGAGACTATGCAAGACTCTTGCACTTAGTCAAATTTATCATTTAACATTACATCAAATATATACATATAAATCATGCTGAAATCCATATATCAAAGTTTCATCATTTTTATGCATGATTCCTATTGTTCATTAACAATTTTTTGCTCCTCAAGTTTAACTTCATCAATTAGTGAAAATTTTCTTGCTTGTAATTTTCCTTTTTTCCAAAACCCAAACTATTGCTTTTCACTTTCTCTTTCTAATGTCTCTTTCTACCTTTGCTTTCTCTCTCTTTAAGAAAGGGTCCAAAACATGGAAATAAGTGATTAAAATTTAAGCAAAGACTAAACTTACTATAAAAATAAGTTTTTTTACCCTTTGATCTACTTCTAATCACATAAGGAGAAAAACAAGGCTTAATGCCTACAAAGTCTTGACTAAATCAAGCTTAGCAATAAGAGCAAGGGAGATAGGAAGAAATAAAAAAGGAATGCGTTCTCTTACCTAAAACAAACTTCTACTTCCTCTATTCGCAACTTTTAACATGAGTGAGAAAGCTTTAGAGCTTGCAATCATTGGTCATGAGAAAAAAGGAAGCGTCGACTAATTAAAATCCCATAATTAAAATTTTTTATATTATAATTAAAAACTAATTAATTATTTTTTATTAACCCTTCTTTAAACTTTAATAATTACAATATTTCTATACAAATTTTAATTGAGAATAAATATGTGTTATTAGACTTATCTTGATAAGTTTTATCTAATAATATATTTATTTTAAAATTTTAAAATATTTTAATTTTTTAATAACTTACACACTTTATGAGATAGTTCGATTACTAAATGAATCATATGTAACTTAAAAATTTGAAGATGTTACAGATAATTAATTGCATGGAGCTCAAGAAATATATTTTTAATTATTATTTTTTTCAAGCAACATGATGGCATTAGAATTGATAGTAGGTTGGAAAAGGTAATTGAAGATTGGGAAATTAAGAGAATGTACTTTTGGATGATGGTGCCGATATATTATTGTAATGGATTGATGTGAACATGCCTTCGATAACAAAAATTGATAAAGAGGCATAAATGAATTTTGCATTTAGATCTCAATCATGCTCTAATGCCAAAATTGATCAAAGATTATATAAAAGAAACTCCTGAGCTAGATCTTGGGCAGCCTTTGATACCAAATGGTGAAAGATTTGAATTACAATTTAGATGTTTGAATTACAACTTATAATAGATTATATATGCATACATGAGGAGAATTGATAATTTTTAAAAAACATATAATCAAGCCAAAATCTTTTATCTTTTTCATTCCATAAAAAATATTTATAGAAGTATAAAATAAAACCTATGCTTAAAAGCAACATGATAAAAATACTTTTTCTTATAGAATAATTAAAAAATAATAAAGTATATAAATAATAATAAAATATAATGAGAGACTTATACATGTGATCCACTAAAATATATCATGTTTTAAAAATATAGTAAATGAAAATAAAAATTAGACAAGACTACAAAATTAACTTAGTATCATGCACTTAATACATTTTATATTGCATTAAGATTTGTTCCATTATTCTATCTTTGCAGTCATCTTATTTCTAAACTTATTTTTGGCAACAACTTTTCTTCAAGCTAATCTTTTACTTCACTTCTCTTTACTCTTAGACTCTTGAAAATAACAACTCTTCTCTTTCTTTTCTCTTGCTTTTCTTTAAGAGACAATTTTAGTTAAATTGCTCTATCTTAGCTTCTTCATGTTGAAGTTGAGAATCTTTATTCCTTCTTTGCTAAAACTCTCTCACACACACACACACACACTCTCTCTCTCTCTCTCTCTTCCTTTCACAATAGTTTTTTTTTCCTTTTCACTTGAGCTTTACTTACTCTTCTTGCAACAACTTCCATAGGGTTTCTTCTTCTTTATGCTGAATCATCTCTTAAGACTTCCTTTCTTATCCGATTGCAAAGAAAGGTATGTGAGGCTTAAAGATTCTTTAATTAATCCTTAGCTACTTAATCGTTATTGAAGCACTTAGTTAACATTTTTTCTTGAAAAATTTGTATCAAATTTAGTTGTTCTTAAAAAATTACAAATTAAATATTGTTGAATTTTTTATGTCTTTCAAAAAATATGCTTATCTTAAATCTAAATTATTTTGCAAATTATTTTGCTTTTGAGTCACTTTTTAATATTAAAATATTATTTTGTCTTAATACAAATTCAAAATATCAATTTTATTGATCGAAATACTAGTATATAGTAAAATATAATACACATATATACAAATGCAATTTAATGATGTCATAACTGAAATTAATATGTTTGGATTTTATGCAAACAGGAGTTTGAAGTTGAAGAAATTATTATGATTTAGTTCTTATTTATATTATTATTGTATTTTGTGAGTTTTTAGATTTTCTAGTGACTAAATATGTAAATAACTATTTTTGGTTAAAGTGTGGTTATCATTGATAAACAATCATATTATATACACATATTAAAATTGAATGATTTAATGAAATCAATATAAGTGAGTTGATTATTTATAAAAAATCAATTTATTTATAAGATTGCATGTCTATAGCATTAGTTTGAAAATCTTCTGGTTAAGATTTTGCGTGAATCAATATGATAATATGATAATGAATTTAATTTTTTTTAAATTTGATAATATATCAAAGAGTCTAATTATACTCTTCTGTTGAATATATTATATGTAAATTATCATGATTCTTAAAAATTAAAGAATTTGTTATTTGTTGAACAATTAACATTATATTTCATAATACATATATTTGAAATTTTAATAATCGTTATATTTGGCTAGAAATACAAAACAATTATTTGAAAACATCATGAAGTAATAGTTTTTTCATTAGTTTACTTAATTTAGGTTGTAGCAAAAAAATATAATTTCGCATGGGTTTCAAATTCAAGCTAGCAATATATTTTATGGAATGGGTTTAAAACCTTAATAGTAATGACGACTCTTCTCATATACTATTTTTATAGTTTATAAACTTATTTGTGAATCCATTATCTAAAAAAGTTTATTCTTAGTAAATAAATGTATTAAAACACGAATAAATAAAAATCACATTAATTCATGTTTTTGTATGGATCATTTTACTACATGCAAATCGAGGAGTTCAAATAAATTTGAAAGGATGAAAATATTTATTTCATGATAAGAATTTTTTTGTATGCTATGTAGATACGATAATATTCAAGTTAGATGTTTTTATTGTTCTATCATTATCGTTATTATCATCTTTTATTTGTATGTCTAGTTAGTTATTTATTTAATACAATTATTTGTCTTCTTATATGTTGATATAATTAGTTTTATTATATGTTGTAAATATGATAATTATGATTAAGTTTTTGTATATGAAGTATTATAAATTAATTTTATCTATTTTTTGTTGTTTTTATAAAAACATGAAAACAAAAATTATGTATGGATGATTGGACTCAAGTAGTATCAAATTAACAATAATTTATGAAGTACATTCTTTATGGCATAAAGTTAAAATGTTGTTACTAGAAAGTTTGTAGGAAAATTTCTAATATTATTAGAGATGTTAATTATGTGATATGTTATTAGAGATATTGATTTATGACTTCATTGGACTTGTTGATTTTGATATTATTACAAATGCCATTAATCTATGCTAAGATCAATGAGTTAGGAAGTAGAATTAGCTAGTTTACCTAGAGCATCTTGGTCTTAGACCAAAATGGTTGCATTAATTAGGTTAGTTTATGATTGATTGGCCTTATGTGGGGTAGAAGAAATCCATTTTTTGACTTAGAGACTCATAATTTTTTTGTCCAATGGTTATCGACTCATTTGAATCTATTAATTTGTTCTTCGTGATATTAGCCATATTAACTTTTTATAATGAGTATTTAAATCTAGATCATATAGATAATAATCATTTTATGTGTTATTTGAACATAAAAGAAATTAATATATGAGAAATGAATTTGAATTTGACATTTGATACTAAGATATTACTATGATTTAAGTTAACATAATATAAAAAATTTAAGAATTGATTTCACTTATTTCTATTACATTGTTGCTTAGAGGGATATATATAGACAAATTTGTAGAATCCTATATAACTTGTCATGAATTGCAAAAAAAAACATTAGCACAATTTGGCCAATATTAAGGTTAAACAATTCCAATGCTAGTTATTTCTACAAAATTGGAATTAATGGTTATATTTGAATCCAAATGAACCAATTGTTTTCTTACTTTCATTTAAATGACATGTCTCATGCAATTAATGATAAAATGTTTCCTATCAAGTTAATAGGCTTATCCTTAGTCTTTTTTTTTAATTTCATGTCATCTTTGATTATGATTTCAAGTGACATGATGAAAACATGTCAACTTTCTAATGAAACTTAGTATTCTTAAATACATAAATATTTTCTATTGATAATATGTCTTTCAATTTTGTAAATTTTGTAAACTATTACATAATCATTATTTGAGAATTAGGTACTTTGTTGAGAGGAGCTTGAGATTGTATTAGTTATAATTATTTTTTTGTGTAATATTATTAAAATTATTATTTAGTTAAAAGAGATGTGACCATAATAATAAAATAAAGTCACAAATTTGTGCCAACACATAAAAGTGACATATGACATGTGGTCACGTAGAAGCTCAAACAACCACTTGGCCAAGTTTTATAAGGTGATGTCCCATGACAGAAGTTACCTTCTCAAACAAAAAGTCAAAAGGTTATGAACAGCAATATTTTTTTATGTATTTAATATATATATATATATATATATGATTAAAAACATTTAAGCTATCTGTGTACCAACTTAGGGCAATTATATAAAATCTACGTTAAATGTTCGACGTGCAAACCATATATGTTAGGAAGGGGTGGTCACGATTTTTCTTCTTTGTTTATTTTGATCGAATTGCTTTTACTTTGCTCATTTCTAAGAACAAAGAGATAAGAAATATTCACATATAATGAGTCATTTTTTACTTAAATTAAAATACAATGAGATGGATATTTTTGAAATATATGCTTAAAATATCTTTTATACATTGATTAAAAAGTGTTACTTGAAATTAATGGGATACATAACATCAAAATTATCAGATAATTAAAAAAATGATAATATTTAATATATTATTATAAATTATAATTTCAACATTTAATACCAAGTCAAAGAAAAAAAATAACTGAACAAAATTTGTCGGTATAAATCGATCAAACAGTTACTAAGAATAAAAATATTTAAATCCTAAAATATATATTTTCTAATTATTTCATGTTTAATGTTGATGAAGTAGAGTTTTTATATGAAGAAAACTTGATTTATGTGACAAAGATATTGTTCTTATTTGTGGGCCGGCATCAACATGGCCTGGGTTTCTTAGCCGGCAAGTTTGTACTCTTGTATGCATGATTAGAAATGAAAGTTTGTCATATGAAAGTAGTTTAATATAAAAAAAAGCAATATGTCTTTTATTTTTTCTTGGGATTTATTGCCAATTGTTTTGTCAAGCTAACTTTAGTTAGATAAATATTTCCACTTAATTAAATTTGACACATTAGGTCCATTTAGTTCTTTCAACAAATAGTTCAATCGATCATGCCGTTTCTTTTATTTTTTGATATTTTTTTATTAAGGGTTTAGGAGGCACTTCTATGTTTTATCTTTCCAAAATTACTTTCAACAATACTTATATATATACATATATATATATATATATATATATATATATATATATATATATATATATATATATATATATATATATATATATATATATATATATATATATATATATATATATATATATATATATATACATATATGACTTTGGAAGATGCATAATATTTTCTTAAAAATCTTTTGTATCTTATAAGAAAAATGATTTTAGATGATGCACTATGATTGAAAACCCAAGTGGGCCTTCCAATGGGCATCCTTCAAGCAAGAGAATGAATACTCTACTATTGATAAAGAGGTAAGCCACTTGATTTTAATTAGAAAATTTATTTGACAAAAGACTCACTTTTATTTTCATTTTTTTTTTTTGTAGAAATAACATGGGAAAGCACAAAATGGGTCAAAAACTTGGATAAAAATAGGGGATTTTAAATGAAAGAAATATAATGAATTATGGAATATTGCAAGACAAAAGCTATGGGTGAATGAGAAAACTAACAACCACCTAAACTTAATAATAATCCAAGATTATTTGATGAGATTTTATGTTCAAGCAATAAGTTTATATAACACATGAAACTCGTAGATAGAAAACTTAAGTATGAGAATGGTGAAGATCAATATTATGGATAATAAAAAAAATTACTCTCTTGTAAATTTTCATAAAAGTTGAAAAAGAATTGGTATTATTAAGATGATAAGTATATGTAAATTTGACAAGAATAAAATTTTTAAGAAAAAACTTTTGAGTTCTTTGGCAATAAAAAATGCACTTTCTTACTTTGAATGATTATTAAATGCATATGATAATGAATGATGTTGTAAGAGCGTACATCTATACTTTCATATTTTTCTTATGACAATGGTTGTGAAAATGGGTGAATAGGAAACAAAAGTGAAAGCATATATTCTTGATATTGAAGTAGTGGAGTTGATGAAAGCTTGAAGGGGAACCTAATATAAGTAATTTTGTGAAAATACAATGTCACACCACCACGTTGATTTCATGTTGATAGTTACATACAATTGAAAGAGATAAGATTTAGACCACATCTATCACACTTGTACAATTATATATTTCACACAATGTTATGACAGTAATGCTCATTTATTCAATAAACCATAGGTACATTACCAAAAAATAAAAAGTTTTAATTATAGTCTCACATCTCCACTTATATAAATAGACCACAAATTAAAGTAGCAACTCTAGCAAGCTACAAGATAAATAAAACTTGGCCAAACTATCCCTAATGATTCCTTGAGATAATCAAGATAGATCTAAGACAACATTCTGTGGTCAAGTTTCCCTCTTGTACATAACATGGAATAAGCTCATTCAACAATCTCATCATCATCATTTCTCTTAAGATAATATAAAGATTTATTAAGATAATTTAAAAGAATCATAGTTTTAAAAAAAATATTAAAAATTATTAGAATAGTAATAAAGTGTTATCAATTCACAAACACTTAAATAACATACACAAATAAATATTGTTCATCTAAATCTCTATAAACCCCTAAATTCAACTAATCTTAGATTCATACAAAAACATATATCATTAACTTATATAAAATTCTAAACAAAGGTAAACTATGGCATCCATTATCAAAATTATGACAAAAAGTTGTTGATTATCTAATATTTAATTATAATTGGTGTTAATTTAAATGCATGACTTCAAGACTCTAGTGTCACTGTTTGAAGTTTTCATCTTAAAATAATTCTTCATCAAGTGCACATTGATTGTGTGAGTTTGTTCTTCTCCTTATCATTTAATATTGAATAGAAAAAAGTCATTATTTATCATCATAGAGAATAGTAATATTAGAAAATTAAGATCTTATTAAAATTTATGAGCTCTTATACTCACTGAAAAGGTTGCAATTATTTAAAACGATAAAAATTTGTTCAATAATATCATTAAGTTTGATGTGGTATTTTTGACCTCTTGTTTAGATTAGTAAACGTGATACGAATGATAAAGTCTATCAAGATGAGGGTTATATTAGTTGATGTAATAAATCTCTAGACGAAATTATCCCTTGATAATTCCTCTAATATTTGAAAGATCATCTCGATCAAAGCAAGAAGAGTGATATACTCTGACATTGGAGGTTAAAAATCCTTATATGATAAGAATACAAGAATCTTCATAACAAGTATGATATATATATATATATATGCTTGTGAGGTTAGATAAGAAAAATAAGCTCATTGGGTAATAGTCAATATGGCTCAAGCTTGCAAAATAGAGAGTATACTAACCCCAAATTTGGATGAAGAAGAAAGCATCTAAAGTACTTTTCATAATGATGTGATAGCTTAGTTGTGAGTATCACTTAAGATAAAATGTGATGTTTGAGCTCAAGTAACAATCTAATGGTGATTTGAAGTATAGATGTAAAAGTAATGCCATGATTGATAAACTCATAAAGTAATCCCACAAAAAGTGTACAAGGTGAAGCTTATGTGCTAAAGAATGTGAGGTCATGCATTGGCACATCATGGATATTATGCTGATTAATCATAGAGAAAGTTAGTAGAAACTTTTGCTAATTATGTGATGGTGTATGTGAATTATAAATAGAACTATCCATTACTCTCTCTCTAAGAATACATCAATAAGATAAACTCATTCCTAAAGTCATTAAATGACATACTAGGTTTAGATGTAATTGATGGAGTACAATGGATAACTTAGAGCAAAGATTGAGATCAAGGAGGAAGTGTGGTCATAAGATGAGGGTGAAAGGGATAAAAGCAAGTAGGTTGTCATTGAATGTATTTGGTGTTAGAAGGTCACCAAACACTTCTAAGGATCTATGCCACCAAGTGAGATCAGTTGTGCGTGAGAGAGTTCACAATATTTTAGAATTACCAAATACTCACTCATTTATTGTTTATACTCTTTAAATAAACTTATTAAAAATAAGTTAAATAAATCTTGAAGGTGTGATTTCATGATAAAAGATAAAGACTAAAACCCTTAACACTTAAGACAAAAATAACAAAAAAAAGATTTATATATATCTCATGAAGGCATACCTTCATGATAAAAGAAAAGACTAAATTGTTTTTAACTATTAAGGTAGAAAAATATGAAAATAAAAAGAAAGTTCATAAATAATATTCTTAAAGAAGAAAAGTTTAAATCTTCATGATCTTGAAGAATATCTTAATAACTAAAAATAACATGAAAAAAATTAATGAAAGAGTACTCGAGATTTTGGATTCACTCTAAAGTTCATGAATTTTCTTCCAAATTTAAATATTTTCTCCAAACTTAAACTTTCCCTTCAATGTTCTTAGTTTAATCAACAAATATAATAGTGGGCCATCCATGGCCCATTAGGTGAGATGCTCTTCTACTTGAGCTTTTTCTTGTTAGACTTTGTGTGATTTCTTGTAATGGGCTTATACTTGACTTGTTACTTGTTAATGTATGGTTCTTCTGATGACTATCACGCAATAGTAGTAAGACATATAAACTTAGATTTAATAGGTTATATATGAGAGAAACTTATAAGAGATGGAAGTGAATTATCTATGGATATTGATATATATGGAATCTTAAGATTAAATATTAATTGGTAGTAAAAGAGTATGGATATTTGTTTTAGTTTCATGATAGAGTTAGATGATTTAAATTTTAAAGGCATATGATTTTTTAGAGGCAGATTTGGCTTTAGGATTTTTGTGATGATATGAAAGGATAAGAAGCAACCCACACATTTTAAAAACTCAGTGGAAATAACATGCATATTCACTTAATCATGGTAAGAAACTATAAAAGTATTCAACCATGTCGAACCTAATAGAACATTGATAATAGGGATAATAGGAACATCACAAGAAACTAATACATAGTACTTACCATCAAAAGTGATAAAATGCACATATACTTTACTTCTATAATATAACTATCATGAAATTCAATAAAGTAGGTCTTTGGATAAGGAAGTGATTAAAGATGAATGACAATAGAGCACTTAATAAAATTATGTGAATCATGTTATCATTCTCAATCATAGCTTCCTAATCTTGTTCATTTCTTTTCATAGAGGTAATAAATAACCAATTATTATCAGCATTACTAATAACAAGGTGCTCTTAGAACTAAAACACCATAAAATTAAAATTATTTTATATACTTTTCTTTAACTTATAATCATACATAAAAATAAATTTTGTTCTTTGAGATGGACTTTTAACTAAGATGTCAGTTGGTTTATTGTTATTTGGATAATATTGAGATGTAAATAACTTTGTTATTCAAATGTCATTGTTAACTATTATTACTTACAAAACAATGCATCACTATAGTGATCCAAGAGTCTACTATAAATGCATGAAATTCACAATTTTTTTTTTGTGTATGATATTTGTCCACTAAACAAAGAGTTTAATAAGGGACAATGACTAATGATAAAGAAGGATGAGCAACACAACTAATCAAAGATTATTTTAACACATGTTTAAAATATCTATCAACTTATTAATACTTTATTTTTTTCAACCACAAACCTTTCCATCTATTTTAACATTTGAAAAGTAATGATATTGGGAAAACATGGCCAATTAAATGATTCAAGCACATGCTTTGCTTGAATTCGTATACCAATATCTATATTAAAAGCATATGCAACCTAATCTTGTAACTTAATATATTAGATAGTCTTATCTTATATTAAGCATCTAATCTTAGATTTTGGGTCAGTTTGGATTGAAAGGTGGAGCTCATTGTTTGGAACATAATCTTATTCATAATATCACATTCTAATTGCATATGCTAAATTAAAAAATAAGTTGTTTTTATCATCTATAATAATTATGTCCTTATTTTATCTTTTTATTTCCAATTCAAATTGAACACATTATAATTAAACATAATTTTTTTATATATTTATTTTATTTTTTCAAATAATATTTTTATTATATTTTATCAAATGACATTATTTTTGCAAGGCATATTTACCCTCACAAACTTCTCTTTGGAGTTTAGCATCTAAAATAAATTAAACTTTTATAATGATTATGTGTAAGACTTATGTTGTGTTTTGGTACAACTTTTTTTTTATATTAAATTGATTACTGAAAAATAAATTTCGAAATATTATTTTTAAATATTATTATAAAGCACAATTTAATCACATGCTATCAAACAACATTATGCTTAAAATACACGTGTGTCATAGACTTTGAGTTACCATAAACTACAACCAAAACAGATGAAATTTTCATAATACTTTATTAAAAAATTTAGACTTTTTTTTATATTAATAAAAATGTTATCCTAAAATACTTTTGGAAATTTATGCAATTGACAAATGGTTTGTAAATAAAATTTAATGAAAAAAATATAATATTATTATAAAAAGATAAAATCATCTTTTATTTTTTCATATTATTTTATTTTATATTAAAAACATATATTTTTTATATGATTTATCAAATATTTAATTATATTTAAAAAAAAACATTTATAAAACACTAAACTTAAAAAAAAACGAATTTTTTTTATTTTTTTGACTTAAAAAAAAAAAATAAGACCCAGCCTAACCCATCGACCGCACATCATGGTGGTGGGCTCCGCGCATCCAGAGAATTCAACCAACGGTAGCGATCAGTATGGAATTCCTCATATCTTGCCAAAGCCCGCTTTCCACTTCTCCACGACGCAACAATTTTGTGGTCCTCGTGCATCACGTTTCTACGCCAAAAAGTATACCATGGTTCTCCACCGTATGTTCAACACAAGGATAAGCACAAATTTATTTATTTCATATTATTAGTCATTTTATTATGTACATATTAATAATATATTTATTAAACATATAATTTTCAATTATAATTAATAATATTATTTTTAACAAATTTTCAAAACGCGCAACCCAAACGAGCCCGCCGTATTGCATGGCTTATGAAAAGCATGCAAAATGTAGAGGTGATAATGCCATCAAGCTCAAGTCAACACCATGGAAAAAATTTAATAAAAACCAAATATAATATGGCATGATAAGGGTTGAACCGACAAAGCTTGGAAGAAAAGAATTATTTATAAAATGACAATATTTGATAAAATAGTTAGAAAGCTTTAAAATGAGATTCATCATTTTGAAAAATATGATCAATATTTGATAAAATAGTTATATAATACTTATAAATATAAAATGATGATTTTTGAATCTTAATTTTTAAATAAAAATTTAATAATACCATTTTATATTTTCTATTTTCTATGGAAGGCTATCGATTGCAAGAGATGATACGTTCTTAGCTTTTTGAAAGTTAAATTATCTTGTGTTTATCTCTTACTTTTGTTATATCATTATTTTAAAATCTTAAGACATATGAAACATGTGAAGGTTGTAAAACTTATTTATATTTTATGAGGCATGTTTAACTTTCAATCATTATCATGTTTCTATCTGATGGTGTGAATGTAAAATAAATTTTTTAATATATTCAATCTTAATCACGAAGAAATTGTGTCATGTTTTTATTTTAATCAGACTTTGAAATAATTATAATTGTTATGATTACATGATAAAAAATATAAAAATATTTGATAAATAAAATAATATAAATAATATTATTATCATAAAATTAAAGGTTTTCAACTATAGAACAATTTAATAGTAATTCCCATATCCTCAATTACTTCAAGAAAATTAATATTTATTTTGCAAAAGTAATTATGCAATAATAATACACAATCAATTTCAGTTGCATGATTTGGGTCCATTTTTTATTTTTTAATTATATATTTAACAAATATTTGTATTAAACTTTTTTTTCACTATCATAAAATCGTTTTTCAATTTTTTTATAAAAATCTTATTTTAATTAGTGAATTTGATAAAATTAAAGGTTTTCAACTATTGAAAAACCTTTTTCAATATTTGATGAAATAGTTATATAATACTTATAAATATAAAATGATGATTTTTGAATCTTTAATTTTTAAATAAAAATTTAATAATACCATTTTATAGTTTCTATTTTCTATGAAAGACTATCGATTGCAAGAGATGATATGGTTTTAGTTTTCTTGAAGTTAAGTTATCTTGTGTTTGTCTCTTGCTTTTGTTATATCATTATTTTAAAATCTTAAGACATATGAAACATGTGTAGGTTGCAAAACTTATTTATATTTTATAATCTTAAGACATATGAAACATGTGTAGGTTTCAACTATAGAACAATTTAATAGTAATTCCCATATCCTCAATTACTTCAAGAAAATTAATATTTATTTTGCAAAAGTAATTATGCAATAATAATACATCAAAATATTATTTTTAAATTTTTATTATTTTAATTTTTAAGCTATTCTCTAAAAGACTCTTCCATTTCACCACAAAATAATTTAATCCATTCTGTTTGAATGATCTTTAAAAATAATGGAATTAATTTGCAAGATTTTCACTGTTAAATGAAAGGGATTATTTGCTATTTAGCTTTCAAACAATATTTTTGAAAAATCTGTTTTTTGAAATGCAATAGGATATGTATGTTTGTTTGACTTTGTTTTAAAACATATATTTTTTATAATTTAAAAAATACAAAATAATATGAATAGAATAAAAGATGATTTTATTCTTTCAAAAACAATATAAAAAAATAAATTTACTTTTTACTAAAAGGTTAAATAAAAATTTATTTATTACAAATTACTAATCCATTTATTAAATGTTATTAACGATATTTTTTAAAAAAATTTATTTTTTATTAATCAATAAAATATTCAATAATGACCGTTGAAAACCTAACCCATGGGAGCCCACCAAATTGCATTATTTGCACATGTAAAAAATGCATAATATAGAGATGATAACATCTTTAAGCTTATGTCACTATCATTATGGGGATAGAAATTCAACAAAGGCAAAAGAAATAGAGTATGACTTGAAAAAGTGGTAAAGCAACATTGCTTTGAAGTGAAAAATCTTTATAGAAGAAGGAATTAAAGGATCTATTTGTTTTAGAAATTATATTAAGATTGTATAGTAATGTTTAAAACATAATAATGTGATTAAAATATAATAATGTTTGAAAAATTATAAGTAAAATATGATATTTTTAAAAAAATACATGTATAAATTTTTTTTATTTTTTATGTATGTGATGTATTTCTACTCATTTAATATTACAATATCAACATCTTGAAACTCACTTTTATTTTTTATCCTTTCTTATTACATAATCAAAATCTGGAAATGAGAAATGTTTTATCATATCAGTCTTTAATATTAGAATAATTATATTACTTATGCTACAAAATTTTGTAACAAATATATATGTTTGTACCAATTGTATATATAATAATCATACTTCCAAAATCTTGTATATTAAATTTAACATTTGTCATGCAATGCATAGCAATAATGTCTTCTACATAATACATATTTATCATTATATCAAAGTATCACATCTGCGTATTTAAATGTTCTATTATCATAATATCATTATATTAATCATATAGATACATCAAATTATTTAATATTTCTACTTGAATATCACCACACAAGTGCAATACCCTTAAGGTCGATACATATTCAAGTTGTCTTATGATTATAGAAGTTCTTAATAGAATCATCAATGTATAATGATTTTTTTCACTCAGTTGCATTGCTCTTAAGTCTTCAAGTTTTTTGTACTATGATTATGATAACTACGTAATAATATGAAGATGTTCTTATTGGATCTTGCTTATTGAACTTTAAATTATACTTACTTATTACAAGTACAATATACACATCATATTTGTATGAAGTTATACTAGTTTAGTTACAATAGTTAGCTTATGTGAATCATACATGTACGCATGCTTGTAGTCATATGATGTGTTTTAGCTTAATTTTGTCATGAGATATTATAATTTCTCTATGTAATAAAGATATTATACAAGTACAAAAGCAATATTTTTATCATACAATACATGGAATAGTTCAAAATGTACAACATACATTAGTATCGTACAAAGTCGATAACAAATATCGTGAATGTATAATCATGCAATTTCTTGCATGTTTTACTAAGAATGATGGTTGCACTAGTATAATGATATCATCATACTTATATGACATGTAACAATATATATATATATATATATATATATATATATATATATATATATATATATATATATATATATATATATATATATATATATATATGAATTGAGATATAAAATAGGAACATTGAATATATAAGTATAATAAGTGATATCATTTTGTATTATCAATATGCTGGTTAAATTTAGAGCTTTATGTTATCTAAATTTCAATACTCACTAGTTTAACATTAATCCTAAGATTAGCTTAACAATTTTGATATTGAATTTATGTTGTTAGTTAGTAGTTGTTTATTTAACTCATAAGAAGAAAGGATAGCATGAAAGCATGCATGAAAGAACTGAATGCATTCTTATGCACCATAATATATAAATTAAAGTTTTGAAATAATAAACCTTTTGAGTAGTAATTGATAAGCTCTTGATGGGTATCTCCTCTACCTAGAACTAAATCCAGTGGCTCCTCAATCTAAAATTTGATCCACCTTACCTGAGTAATACCATAATCGATCTTAACTTTTTTTCACATGTGATTTGCTCCTTCTTCTCCACTTTTTAATCGCTTATCTTTAGTCATAATTTCATACGCAAAATATTAGCTGGTAATTTGCTTGGTTTTGTGTTAACACTTAATTTTTTTTATTTTCCAAAAACCTCAAGTGAATCAAAAATAAAATACTCATAATATACAATATACATACAAGTAAATCACTATAAAAAATATTAATATATCAATAATATAATAAACTTTCATTTATAATTCTAATACATAAAATCAATATCCAATAATCATCAATCAAATGACCCAAATCTAATGGAAAATAACATAATAAATAAATTCCAAACTCTAACAAAAGATAACATAAAAAAGTAACCACCAAGTCCAAACATAATAGCCTAATATAATCTAATGTCCATCAATAATGCAACTAATAATCTAAAATAATAACTTCATTACTTCCAATGATGAATTGAAAGATGACATATCATCTAGTTGATGTACCAGCTCTAATAGTCTCAAAACTAACTCTTATCCAAATCCTAGTTCCTTTATCATACAAAAATATAAAAAAGATGAGTTGAGGAGCTTAATAAAAAAATTTTTGAGTCATACTATAAAACTGACATATAATAGATGAATAATATGTATAAAACAAATGAGTAAATAATATAAATAAATGACATCAAATTTTAACTCTTGTAAATATATCACTACCTACTATTTAAGTTAACACATAAACTTATGATGTGATTAGTTAGATATTTAATATCTCTTTATTGATCTAATACATTCTTTATCAAAAAGAATCAAGACAAGACCTAGTACTCCTATCATAACTATAATCCAACATTTCTTAAGACAATATTAATAAATAAGTCAATCATATAAGATTTTAAGAATTCTTAATAATCACATGTACTCCTTACCACAATCATAGTACATAATTTGTTCCTTATAGGACTAAATGTGTAATTGATCCCTTCTAAGACTTTTTATACAATGGCTTTCAAACAATCTTAGAGATTTTTATCATGTGATCTAACACTTCTCTTATAAGCTTTATAATCAAGTGGAACTATCACCTTTAGGCCAAGGGAATAAAGTAGTTAAACTTTTCATAACTTGGGTGAGCATGCATTATCAAGAGACTACTACATTTAGTCTTCACCTAATCAAATCAAATCAAATCCATGACTCATAACACCTTGTTAATACTAATCTATCATTATCTATTATTATTTAGATTTTTTAAATTTGAAATTAACATATAGGGAGTTCTTCACATTACTAACAACCAAATAGATCAAGGATTTTCCTTAGTCTTAAATCCATAATCTAGACTTCTCCATTCCTTGACTGAAATAATCTAGGGTTTCAACCATAAGTCTTATTTTAACTATCTAAGACTATTATCATTTGAATAACTTAGAGTTTTCACCAAATCTTATTCAGTTATTTGTGATTTTTAGTCTTATCCCAATTTCTTTAAGAACTTAGTCCATCTTAGTTATCCTTAGTGTTCAAATAGTCTTAACTTTTACACATTATTTGTTTCATAGTCTCATAAATCCTTTGTTTAATCATGCAATAATCAAGAAGTGAGTATTGTATTCATTCTATATTTAAAAAAAGAGAAATTATTAAGGATCTTAACTTCTAAAAAAATATAATAAGAAAATAAGATCAACATGTCTCAGTCATAAGAGTTATACTCAATGAAATTTGCTCTTCCATGGTTTAAAAATTTTCTTACATCTATCATGCTAAACTATGCTTACTTTTGTGTTTTGACATTCTAATAAAGTAATAAAATTAACACACTTTTAATCCTATTTTAAATGATCATGTCTCAAGTAAGAGTTGTGTTGCATTAACAATTAAATATTCTAAGTCCAGCCCTCACATATATCAATGGACAAAGCTAAACATTATAAGCACATAATCATGGAGTATAACAAGCATTCATGGGTAGTATGAAAGTACATATTTTTGCATGGGTTCTTTAGTAATACTTCACAAGAAAAGAGTGATAAAAATTTTCTTATGTGTTTAGAAAAAGTATTTTAAGTCCAACATTCACATATACAATAAGTGATGCCAATATATATTCATGTAACTTAATCTACATTCTTGGGTTGGACATTAGAGAAGATTTTTGCATGGGTCTTTTGACAATTTATCATAAGAAAATAATGTCAAATAATAATTATACAATAGTTATAATTATCCTTAATCATGATAAAACAAAATTTTTTCTTTTATATAAAAATTTTATGAAAGATTGTTACATTCAATTTCTAAGATTTTCATATGTAATTTAATAATATAAATCATTTTTTTCTTAGATCTTAATTAAATTTAATACACAGTGTGAATGGTGATCTTATCTTATAACCCAAGTAGAAGACTTCACCAAAGATAAGTTCTTCTTTGTCCAAGTTTTGAGATCTTGCTTATGGTAGAGTTCTTTTTATCCTTTGTTATCTCTGGGTTTTCCATGACTAAGGTTTTTTCCTAAAACTTAGCCAAACCACAACATTAGCCTTAAATAGGGTTAATTAAGATCCTTAAATCAAACAATTATTTCAACAAACTAGCCCCTTTATAACCTTTAGTTTAGGATAATACAATTTTAATACCCAAAATTTAGAGCAACTAATTATGAAACCATGATTTATTTGGCATTGTCATATCATACTAAAATGATAAGATCATCTAATTATGTTATAGACAAATCAACTATTACTGCTTAAAAATTCCATGGATCGTCCTTAGACATTCTAGTATTTGTCCTGGTACGATCCACATAGTGATAGTCACCCATCATACTCAACAATTCTCCATTTCTCTTAGCTGATCATACTTATATGATTATTATATTTTCTTTTCTTATTATCATACTTGTATGACACATGCAATGTATAACATAAACAAACTCTCATTTTCTACATTGTTAGCCTTGTACGATGTTATGATCTGCTTAATACAATCAATAATAAAGTTTTGTCACATATGCAACTTGATTAACTTTTATTTGATTGTATCATATAATTAACAAATGTCATATTATGCATTGTTCTTAATCAAGTACTTTTTTATTTCTTTCCATTCATTATATAATATGATTTGTAACCATCATATTATACGATTTTCATCCAATTCCAACAATACCTAATCACTCAAAATTTGCAAGTGTTTATTTAGCAAAAATGATAACATATATTGGTTAACCAAAAAAAATGTATAACATTTTGTTACTATCATACCTTATATGACATTAGATTAATAGGATAAACTAAATTATTTTTGTTGCAAGATATGTAAACATTGGGATTTTCTTATGTGAAATATAAGTATCTCATTTTCTTACATTTTATTGTGATTCAAATAAAGAGGGTTTGATTTATTTACGAAGTAATTTCTTGATATATGGTTTTCAAGACAACATATTTTATAATAAAATGGGATATTTGTTAAATATGTGAACTTGAAGGAAATTCTTCTCTTATATAGTTTTCAAAGCAATCATGTTTTATAATGAAAGAGGATACTTTCTAGTATGGTTTTAAAGGATATGACTCACTTATAAATAAAAAATTAGATAAACAATTTGGTTGCAACAATGGATGTCACATTTTATGTAGCTCACAAGTTGTGATAATAGCAAATTTGTACATTAGATGATGGTCCAAGGATACCCAAGTTTGTGAGTAGGATAATTTAACTTGCATTTATGTTTCAATTTTAATTATTACTAATTGGCTTTTTAATAGTATTATAATCTTAGTCAATGTTTGGATCAAGCTAAGTTTTGGTCAACTTGAATTGGGTCATGATCAATGGATTTGGATGGATTAACTCAATCAATTTTAGTGAACATTTGGTCAAAATAAATGTAAATTTTGTCAAACTAGGGCTACATTTTAAACAGTGATGATAAGAAGAGGATGACGAAGTTGAGAATGGTTATTGGGATGTCAATTAGGGTAAGGAAGGATATTAGGAATCTTGATAAAGAGAAAAGGTGGCAAGTCATGGATTGAACATAACTAACTTGGGGTGATGAAATCGAGAACAAAAAGAAGAGTGATGGTGGTAGTAGTGGCATAGGAATTCACTTAGTAAGGGCTTAGAAAGATTGGAAAGTGTCTTTCTTTTCCTTGACTGAGTACTTTATAAGAAAATTTTGGATGAACCAACTAATCACAGGTCTTATTTAAAGTTCTTTGGCGATCCAACAAATAAATAGATGAAGACTATTGGCTATACTCATTAATTTAGCCTCCATGGTGACATCATAAATGTAAGTGTCCCACACCACTATGTTCTTTTTCTAGTTATCATCAATTATTTATTAAAAATAATAAATTAGAGAAAACAAATGCATTTGGAGACAACATAATACCATTCATCAAACTAGGTTAGTAGTAACACATACTTCCAGGTCATATTATTCCATTAAACATAACAATAAACAATATCTAGCCATTACATCTTCATTCTTCATATTTAAAAGGCATATTCACTTTGTTTTTTCAAAAAAAAAAGAATATTTACATTAAATTTTACATCCAAAACAATTAAATAAAAAATGTTACATTATATATATAACATCAACTTACATCTAACAAAATATCATAGCCCAAAAGTACAAAACCTTTAATTCTCTCATAGAAAGAGCCTCCAAGCTCTTCTAAATACTACCCACATCCTTAACTCATAGTGCAATAAGTTTAAATTTATCATGTGAGTAGGTGTTGTGCTAAAATTAGCTCAATAAATAAATTATTATCTACAAATAAAGTTATTAAATACAATATAATAATAATATAATATATAATATGAGAGAAATAATTACTAATCATGTGGACTCTATACAATACATCTAAAACTATAGAAATATGTTATGACATAAATTAGAGCATATAACATCATGTGATCAATAAAAATACATGCGAAACATATAAAATACATAACACATAGAGATATATAAAGATGTACTAATGCACTTAAGATCAAATCTTATCTATCTATATTTAATCCATTTTCACTGTGTAATTATTTTCCTATGTTTTTATGTGTATATTTCAATACTAGACATGCAACTATAGATATTATGAACATGATGTATTATGTCAAACACTAACGAAATATAGAAATGATACCTTATTAATAGTTTTATACTAATACATTACATCAATGATAATAATAATAATTATTTTTATATTATAATTAAATAAATTTGTTTATCTATACATCCTAGGATCTATTAAAATCCATTTTTTTCTTTATTTTTGAGTTCCTACGTAAACAAATCATACATAATTTATTATAATATATTTAATTTTTTGTTGACAATAATATCTTAATTCTTTTTTTATTTCTTCACCAAAAATTTCAAAAATGCTCAAAATTAACTACTCTTTGTATGGCCTAGTCTTTCAAAATGTACTATGAGCTCAAGTTTAGCATATTATACATTTGCTTCACCATATCATATTTAAACTCAAAACAAATCCAACAAAAAATATTTCTCTTATTATCTACTACCAAATAGAATAACTTAGTATAAATAGACCACAATATACATAAATCGATATTGATTTACTTTATATTAGCCTCAATATATAATATATTAACCTGATATATATAGTGAGCTCAAAATAGCCTAACTATAGTTTTCCTCATCTCCCTTTTAACTATAAACAATTTCCCATTATACAAAATAAAACTATCATTTTGAAGAAAGATAAAATTTAATTCAAGCATAAATGTACATATTCTTTAACAAACACACAACTTCAGCTTCCCAAAAAGCATCATGCAAAGAGCTTAACTTCAAAAACAAAACCCCACAGCAGCTCGTCTTAAGGTGTTTTGATTTCTCTTTAGAAATCCTCAAAACCTTGCTCCAATAGTAGTTATTAAGCTTAACTCTGCTGATTCCAGTAGCATTTCATTCCAAACTTGTTGTTCTTTCCTTCAGAAGTAGCAACACCTCCAAAAGTTTTGTTTTCAGTTTTCTTCGCTTCTTCTTTCCTTAGCTACAGAACCCCCAGTTTGAGCTGGAACAACAGAAGCTTCACTCAAGCTTCTTCATTATGTTGCTTGACTCTACAATTTCAAAAGAAACCAGCTGTAGCCCATTTGCCTCACTTTGCTCCAGCTGCAATCTTCCTTAAATCAAACCGTAACAGCTGTAAATGAAAAATGAAAACAATCGATTGCAACACTTCCTCTTAGCTGTCGGCTTCCTGCAAAACTACTACCGCAGCTGAACTCTTTCATACATTGACTGGAGACTCTTGGCTGTAGCTCTTCCTCCCAGCTGCTAAGTCTCTCTCTCTCTCTCTCTCTCTCTCTCTCTCTCTCTCTCTTCTCCCCACAGTGATTGCGACGACCATGTCATTAAGGCAGTTGCCCTACTAGAACACTCCCGAGGGCTCCCTCGCAGTCGGCAGAGTTAGTCAATGAATGGAAGTGTTTATCCGTTAGCAGCCAGTGACTTGAGTCCTTTAGGACCCGTAAGTTCTAACCTAACCACTCCCTTCTTAACTCAACCGGCTTAGATAACGATTTAAAATCCTAAGAAATTGGAAAAAAAAAAAGCAATTTTAAATTCTCAAATTTTCTTTTGAAATTGAACAATTCCAAACAAATTTATTGAAGTTTTAAAAATTATAATTTAGGCACCAACTAATTTCTTTCATAGAACTCTATTTAACAATATTATTAATTCCAAAATACAACAAACTTATAATTTGGCATAACTTTTAAGATATTATCAAATTTATTACTCTAATTTAACTTTGTGCCAACATAAAATCATCAATCTTATTAATCTAAATCCAAGTCTTTATGATCTCAACTAAACTCTGTTGATATTAAGGAAGTCATAATAAGGATGATGGTATTATGATATTAGTCTTGGGATGGATTGCAGGTAGGAATCTACAAGCGATTAGAGACCAAAGAAAAGGAGAAGAGAAAATAGTTTTAATATAGTTATTTATTACAAAATATATTAGTGTATTTGATCTTATCCCAACCATGTCATAGATTAATAAATTCATGAATAATATCTAAATCAAGTTAATCATATTAATCAGTACTTTATTTAATAGATATTGTTATTTTATTGAGTTTTTGAAATGATTGTTATAAATAGAATATCAATGTTGTCCAATTTGTCACATTTTACATAAAAAACAAGCTTTAGCCTTAATATAAATGAGTTGGGTGCACTAATGTCATGTATACCAAGTTAAGGTCATCCAATGCATTGATCAAGCTTTTCTAGTAGAGGCATAATGCCCACTTGGGCAAATAATCTGCATGATGAATGTAGTGGTTGCAAAACCTTTCGAAGGCTATAAATTCAAGTCATTAACCACTAGTTGTTGTAATGTGAAAATTTTTCATTTTGTCAGATAATCTTTCATCTTCAACAAAAGTAGTGTGCAAGTTAAATTTATTTGTCATTTTCTATTAACAATGATGGTTCAGTAACTTGAGCACCTCAGTAAAAGTTTCTTGGAAGTTGGAGACGATCGATCAATTATTGAACATAAACTAACCTACATTAGTATCTTTCTCTCAATTTTTATCACTTTACAAACATAAATTTAAGCTATTTCTTTATGAAGGTGAATCATTACTTATCGAAAGCATAGAAATCTTAGTGGAGGATGCAAGTGGTTAAGGTAATCCATCAAGCTGTTTTTTTTCTTCTCTACCCAATTACTCTAACAAACTCCTTAAATCATTCTTAAGCCTACCTTCATTGTTTTAAATTCCTCAATCTTCAACTTTAATACCACCTTATCATACTCTCTCTATTCATCCAATAAAATAAACTTGATAATGTAATCAACTAATACTAGCAAACTTATCACAATAGATTATCTAAAGCTTCATAAAAGAAACTATCTCATATAACACTTAGAATTGAAAATAATATTCTTTGCATTATAAATTTGGTGACATTATCTTTATAGAGTAAAATATCAAATATTTACATATTAAACAAACTTTAAAGTATATTTCTATTAAAAAGAATTAAATTTTAGATAAGAAGATGACTTAAATACCATTAAAAACTACAACTTAATGGCCAAATGCTATGCTAGAAAATCTAACGTGGTAGGACATTCCTTGTCTCAAAAGACCTCATTGTATTCTTTAGTCGAGCAACCATATATCAAAAACTAATTTCTTTTGAAATAAACAAATTACGAATGGAAAGAGATGTACATCAAAATGTTGGATAGTTGTATCACCTATGAGTAGGCCTGATTGGCTTGTCTATAATAAGGAAGATTAGTTACAAAACGAGAAATTTAAAAAAATGATATAAAAACTTAGATATGAATGGGAATCAAATCTGATTTTGTGATTAGACTTTGGAGGTGATTGAGAATAGCATCTTCTTCTAATTAAATTTGCATATAATAATAGTATTTATGCTAGTATTGGTATGACTCCTTATGAAGCTTTATACAAAACAAAGTGCGCATCACCTTTTTATTGATTCGAGGGCAAAGAAAGATAATTAATTAAAGTTATATTTGTTGATAAGGCTACTAAAAATGTTAGAATGATCAAAGATAAGATTGAAACTATTTAAGATTGACAAAAGAAGTACTTAAACAAAAACATAACGATACTAAATTTCAAGAATGAGAGCATGTATTCCTCAAAGAGAGTCCACTAAAAAGGGTTGTCATATTCGAAAAAAAAGGTAAACTAAAACTTAGATATATTAGGCCTTTGCAGATATTTGAAATAATCATACCAATTACATGTTGAGTAACCTTTCCTCTTCAAATGTCAGATATACATAATGCTTTCCATGTATCCTCATTACAAAGAAATATACCTAATTCATCTCATGTAATTCTATGTTATTTAGAATAGATTGAAATTCTTCCCAAATTGTCTTAGTATGAACAATAAATTAAAATGCTAACAAAGAAGAAAAGTAGATTAAAAATTAAAAGTGATGCCCATGATAAAAGTGCTATGAAAGAATTAAATAGAGAGAGAAGTAACCTGAGAAGTAAAAGAAGATATCATACAATAATACTCAAAATTATTTTAAATTTTGAGATGAAATTTCTATAAAGTATGGAGATTGTAATAATATAATGAATATAAATTAATTATAATTTCTCAACTCTATATTTATATATAATACAAGCTAAATTTAAACTTAAAATTTGAAATTGAAATCTAACTGGTGCCTTAAAAAATATGTGAGAAAGACAACAGTTAGATCTTAATTTGAACACATCATTAATAAGATCTTATCACAAGGATTCCATATCTATATGGTTTATATTTTTTGAAGGCCATTTTGATTTTTAGAAAAATTTTAAAAGATAAAGATTTTAAAAATAATAATAATAATATAATAAATAGCAAGTATGCAGCAACTAATTTATCCTTTCATATTAAATATTAGGATAAACTTCTTGCCAATCCCTAAGGCCATTTAGGGCATTTGGAAAGCAAATGAGAAAGCATGTCGAAAGGAGAGGAGGAGCTTGGAAGAAGAAGGGAACCCCTTAAGCTTATAGATCTCAAGCTTTTATGCCATTGAGGTGAGGTCAAAAAAGGAAGGGAAAGCCTTGAGGAAACACCAAGCCTTAAATCCCAAGTTCTGGGAACGATATTTTGAGGCAAGATATTATCAAAGTTTTTCACATTAAAACTTGTATTAATCATTTAGAGAAGCAAAGGAACCAATTTTCAAAAAATTAGGTTGTCATCATGGGAGATGGGGACTCTTGCTTTTTGGCTATGCGAATTGTAGCAGATGGTTGTTTAGTTGCTTAGTACAAGCCTGTAATGGGAATCGACAAGAGTTTTATTTCCACCAAATGACCATTGTGAACATAGTGATGATACTTGTATGACCCAAATATCCAACAATACAATGGGCACAAATCATGAATCAAATGTCTAATCATTGGTTAGAATAATGAAATAAACAGGTTGTATAAGAATAATAATCATATTGTATAATATGATGGAAGAGAGTATACATACATACATCATATTTATATGATTATGTTATTAAATGATTATGATCGAGGTTAGTTATTGTGCAAATATATTACACATCATACAAGTATGAAATTTATAATGGACTTGTATGACCAAACATGGCATTGTGCATTAAACACTTGATCGTACTATTACAAACATGAATTCACCTTTATGATACGAATCCTAACAGGTTAACAAAGATTGATTTTATGATTTGTTACATTTTGCACGAGTCATTATGCATATTATTTCTTTTCATAGTTCAATAGAATTGTCTACAAGGAATTCACCAAATTTCCATTAATACCAAATGCCAAAAAATACTTTATTTTATAGTTTTTATTTTCAATCAATAAAGAAGTGGATGAAGATAAATGTAAGTTGTTCAAGAAATGTTTAAATAAGAGACATTATAACATAATTATGAATAATGATATTTTTATATTAGAGAAATATGAGATTTGTTTAGAGTGCCAAATGATAAGGGTTTAATGATGCTTTGATGGACAATCCTTGTGGGTCTTACTGTAACAACCCTAATTTTCTCTTATTTGTATTTTTATATTTTTTTATAGAAAGAGCTCTTTGAGACGAGTCCAACGATGGTAAGTTTGTAATTTTTGAAATTTTGGATAATTAATTATGAATTTTTAAAGTTTTGGATATATTTGTAATTTCAGGATTTCAGATCCGGGATATATCTGCAATTTAGGATTTCCGATTTAGTTTAAAATCGGATGGCGGAAGGTAAATTTGTAAATATGGAATTGTCGGCCAGGCCAGGGTAGATTTGTAATTTGGAAAAGTTCAGGGGGTGTTCTGCAAAACAATCACGAAACGTGTCGGTTCAAGGCATAATTAACACATACGTGTCCACCCGGGCGAGGATATCAGCCCGGGTGAGTTAATTCTCTTAAGCACAGAAGCTGTTTGGAAAAATTTTGAGCTATTGCGAAAAGTTGCCGAAAATTTAACGGAAGCTGGGAAGCTCGCCGGAGAAACTGCGACAAGGTAAGATGGTTCGTTTTATTTTGCTGTATTGGGGTTCTGTTGAGTGGGGGGAGAGTAAGAGAGGCCGGCCGAATGTTTATTTTCGGCCGGAGACGTATTGGGTTGCCGAAGGAGTTGCCGGAGTTGTCGGCCGCGAGATGCGGAATGTTTTTCCGGCAAACTGGTCGTCGAGGAGTGCGAAAGAAGTCGAGAGGAGCTTGGTATTTCCCGGAGAGGGATTCGGGGAAACGAAAAATTTACCGTGGAAGCGGCTAGAAGCCGCCGGACGCGAGCGGCGGCGAGGAGAGAGGGAAGCAGCGTCGGGTGAGAAACAGGGATGATCCTGTTTGAACCGGTTCGGGTTAACCGAACCGGAAGGCGCCCGGTTCGGGCTGAGGCGGAGGAGAGAGAGAGGGAGAGAGGGGCGGTTCAGTCGGCTGAACCGCAGGCCTGTTCAGCGGACGCGCGGTCCAGGCGCGGCGAGAAACAAGGAGAGAAATTGGGATTTTTTTTGGGGATTTCGGGAAGTATTTGGCAGGGCTTTTAGAAAGCTGTTTTTGTGACTTAAAACCTTTTTATTTATTTTAATTATTTTGCACATGTGACCTTGTAGGGACTGCAGAAATTGAGAATAAAGGTCCTGCAATAATAGATCCAGGTAGATAAATTCGTAACCTGTGATAAAGCACAATAGTATTTATTTATATTTCGATACATGGTTTCTTACGGGCTGCATTACAGTTTTTCTTTACATGATTTTTATCTCATGGCTTGATATATGTTTTATGGTGTTATTTTCTGATTGAACTGAAAGCATAAAAGATGACAAAAAGGAAATTGAAACAAAAAGTATAATATGAGATAAAATATAATTGGTTGGACATATTGATATGGTTTTGGCATATTTATCACATGTGTGACATGGTTGGAAAATAAAAATTGAAAATTGGATTCCTTGAGACATTATCCTCACCACTAGGCCTAGCGGATGAGATCGCAGGGTATCGATCTTCGGATCAGATATCTGCCTAGTGTGTATGTGTACCATGACCTCCGTATATATTGATGACACCAGGCCTAGCGGATGTGATCGCAGGGTATCAGTACTATACCTGCCTGGTGGCACTAGGCCTAGCGGATGAGATCGCAGGGTATCGGTCTTCGGATCAGATATCTGCCTAGTGTTATGAACTGGATGGATGCCGGCTGAAGGTCATTTGATATGATGATTGGATCCAGAGGATGATGATTCAAAAGGGAATCGGGCCCAGTAAGTATATAACATATAAAATAATAGAAATGGAAATTTGGTATACATGTTTATCTGGTTTACTTTTGATACTGCATGACATTTGATAAGAAAGTATTCATATGGTTTATTTTTCACCGCTTATGAGATGGATTTTGTTTTATCATGTTTCACGGCTTGTCTTTTATATCGGGAGATTTATTTTACTTGGTTACATAATGGATTTATCTGCTGAGATATATATGTCTCATTAGTGCTTCATCACAGGTCATGTATCCACTACACCGAGAGGTGGGGATTATAATAGTACAGGAGAGGACTATACTCCTGACATGTGAGAGGGGATAGATTTATGGTGGGAGTGGATTTGGTTTCATTTTGGTATTTTTTTTGGTACTTCAGTTTTGTGGTTTATTGTATATATATACAATTTAATATACACATGTTTTCATTTCAGCTTCATGGTATGGATTTGGTTAAAATGTTTTCAAAATATACCAGATTGGTTCGAGGGTTAGAATTGTCTCACCGTCGGGTCCCCACCTAGGCATGGTTTGTCCTCACTCGAGATTATTTCTTATGCAGCATCCTTAATTTACTGTTGTTGGTAAGGTGGGGTGCCTGACACTTATAGTGCATTTGAGAAAAATAGAGTTGGAGTGTGTAAAAAAAACAGCAAAAAAGAAGCATTATGAGAAAATTAATAAACTTATTATCTGTACTTAATCTAATGATAACTCAATATTATAAAAGAGAAATATTTTTTGAAATTGATTTATTACAATTAACAAAAAAATGAAATAAAATATACTATTATTGCACCACTTACACCACTTCTCTATTAGATGAGATTAGCTTGCATCTATCAAGGGGTAATTACAAGTTGAAGAATGTTAAAATTTTGATTTTGAAAATTAAAGAAAATGAAATATTTGGTTTTGATGTGCTACATTTCAAAGGCTGATTCTATATTTTTGAACACAAACAATTGAAATAGACACTACTAAAAAGAGCTCATAATTCTAGTTATTTTGTTTAGTCCAAAAGTAACAAAAAGTAATAAGTAAAAATATTGGTGGTTTAAACTAAAAAGAAATGTATTATTTACTAACAAGTAAAAAGTGAACAACATAATCACAGTGCTTTTTTGCAGCATCTACTAATTCCTAAATGAAAATGAGAAAGTATTGTGATGGTTTTTGTATTGGGTTTTCCTAAATCACATGCTAGATATGATGTGATGTGATATGGTAATGGCTAATCGTTTTGACTAAATCAACTTATTTTTCAATAATTTGAATCATAAATTTAGTAGATAGCTTAGATTTATGTGTAATAGATAGTGAAACTTTATGAGATGTTCAAAGTCATTATCTACAATAGAGATCTAAAATTTCTCTAACTTTTAAAGGAATGTACATAAAATCTTTAGAACTTAGTTGAATTTCAGCAAGCTTTTCAACCTCAAACAGATGAACAATCTAAAAAAGTGACAAAGATTTTAGAAGATTTACTCTGATTATACGTACTTAACTTAGGAGCAAGTTTAGTAAAGTCACTTGTCTTTAATTAGAGTTGTATATAATAATAATTTCAATCATGAATTGGGTTGTCTCTCTTTGAGGATCTATTTTATGCTAGTTAGAGGTAATGAAAAGCAAGTAATGGAGCCAGAGTTTATTGAAAAAACTATTAAAAAAGTGAGGATGATTAGAGAAACAATTAATATTACTAAAAAAAGTTCACAAGAACATAAAAAAAATGTTAAATTCAAGTGGGTGAGCATAGCATTGTTAATGTCAACTTTTTAAAATGGGTGACCCATTTTGATACATTAGAAAAGGTAAGACCCACATATGTTAGGCTATTTGAGATAATTAATAGGCTACTCCCAATTATATATAGGTTGGTCTTGCCTTCATAATTAATGGAAATTTATGATATTTTTCATATATCACTTTTTAAGAAATATATTCTAAATTCATGACATATCATTAATTATGATTTAAAAGATTGATAAATTTGACTAAATATGATGTATCAAGAGTATCTTATTTGTATACTTGAATGACATAAAGATTTAAGGAGTAAAGTGATTCTCATGGTCAAGGTATTTTTACAAAATTAATTTGAAAGTAATGTGAAATAAGAAGTTGAAGTTGTCATTAGAAATCAATTCTCATAACTCTTTTAAATTTTGGGACGAAATTTCTATAAGCTGGGTAGGTTGTCATGACTTATATTTTATTATTTTAATACTATTGCTATCATTAATGATTATTTAAAAATTTTATAAAAAAATAGTATAATATAATTTTATATATATCTCAAAAAATATGTCTAACAAAGTATCTCATAATTTAACTGAGTATAGTTTTAAAAAGATCATGTCATGAGAAATGTATTGATATATTCATTGTAATTTTTTAAAATCATTTAAATTTTTTATAAATTATTGAGAAAAAAATGAAAATATAAAATTTTAAATAATTAAACATTTCAATTTTTCTATTATAATAAAAAAACAAAGGGTCATGCTACCTCTTCCATAACCTTAATTTCCCCCGTCTATTTGACCCAATGATGAGCTTCCTTTGGGAAATGCTTCATGGAGGAATTGCCTAATAAATTCAAGAAAGGAAGGAAGGAAATTGTGAGGAAAGCATGCATAGAAAATTTCAATGACCTAATCAATTAAAAGTTTCATTTAGTTAGCCAGGCAGATCAAAGAGACAATGAAAAGGAGGGATGCGGTGTTCTTCGACAACGATGGTAACTCATTAATTCAAATTACTTGTGAAAGTATTCTAAACATCCATGCTTCCTTGATTTCTTGATTAGTCGAGGTTGATTTTTAACATAATTGATCTATGTTGTGTGAAGGGACCATCAAATGTTCGTGAGATTCAAACATCTTTGGTAACAACAATGAATCCCTTCGATACAATTGATGAATTGAATGAGTCCATTGTGATGAGGGAAAAGAAACATGAATATGATTTTGTCAAGCCTCATCGATTGCACATTTTCTGTATGAATTGCTATGATAGTCGAGAAGGGAAAATAGAAAAGAGAATTGGTAGAATTATGCTTTTGAAGGATAAGAGAAGAATGTTTAAGCACTCTTATTATGAATTACAGTAATAAAAAAAGATAAGCATGTGATTTTTTATTTTCATGTAATTATTATATGTAGTAATTTTAGCAACCATAAGATAGAAATTAACATAAAAATATTAGAGAATTTATCAAATCATTTTAAAACTCATGTAAAATTTTAGAGAAAAGATCTATAATAATTGATTATAAATTACAACAAGAAGAAAAACATTAAATTAATGTTAGAGTAATCCTCAAGAATCTAAGTAGATAAACTTAACAAGAACTATATTCTTTATATAATTATTATATTGAGATTTTGTGATATGAATCATCATTTCTTTTATACCCCATATAATATATAATTTGATATGAATAATATGACATAGCATATGCAAATATTCACATTCATTTATGATAAATATTATATAATAAACTTGATGGATTATTGCATGCTTGTAATGAAAAAGAGATAAGAAAAAGAACATTAAAGATATTATGTAGGATAAATTAAATGACATGTATATATATATATAAATGTTTAAAATTAAAAATAATTAGGTTATAGTTGAAAATTCCTATGTGATATGTTGAAGATAAAGAAAAAATGAATAAAAAATTTTTAGTTTTAAGTCTAATATCTTATTAAGAATAAGTAATTTTAAAAAATATATTTCTTTTGTAGTCTTATCGCATAACATCACTTGCTATGTGATCTAGTGACTACTGTTGTTATGTGATCTGGTGGTTGAAATCTATAGTGCTGACATATATATATATATATTACTAGCTGTGTGATATAGTGGCTCTACTTACTATGTGATTTGATAATATTGATACCATTGATATTAGACCTCAATAATTAAACTACTTGTTGTATAATCAAGAGTTGTCATTTAGTCTGTGATCTAACAACCACTGCTTGGTGTGTGATTTGGTGGTTAAGGTCTATAATGATGATATTTATATATTATTTATTATGTGATCTAGTGACTATTACTTATTATGTGATCTGATAGTATTAGTATCATAGCATCGGATCTTGTTGATTGAGCTGCATGTTGTGTGATTAGGAGCTACCACTTGATGTATGATCTAGTAGTCATCGCTTATTGTGTGATATTATGGTTGAGGTCTGTAATTATGATATATATATATATCACTTGTGTGATCTGATGATAATGATACTACTAACAGTGGACCTCAATGAATGAGCTTCTTACGATGTGATTAGAAGTTGCTTTCTGATGACCACCGCCTCTTGTGTAATCTAGCAATTGAGGTTTATAGTGATAATGTATATATATGTCACTTATTATATGATCTATTGACCATCACTTACTATATTATTTGGTGATAGATATGATGAGATGCCAGAAGAAATGAGATTAGAATGTCAATGATAAGAGCCATTAGGAGAAAACCAAGACATTTATTAATTAAAAAGAAATTTTGAATGAAAAATTAAAAAACTATGATTAAATTAAATTTGATAAAAATGTTTACATATACATAATTATATAAACTATTTATAAGAAAAGAAAAAGAGATGAAAATTATTATGCTCTAAAGATTAAAAGTTATAACATATTTGTATTATATTTAAAAACTTTTTTATATACTCAAATAATTATAGAGACATGATTTCTTCCTCTCTTGATGTCATGTATGTTATTATAATATTAAAGATCAGGTGTATTTGATGGCATATTCATTTTTATACAAGTTTATTTATTGTCAATTTTTCTATTATTTTTTATACTCACTCTCTTACTTGTATTATAGGACATGACATAGGTATATATTAAGTAAGGATATTTAGAGATATAAGAATAGGTTTTGAGAATTAAAAAAAATTTGTTTATAGATAATGATAGTGTTATAAATTATGTTGTATATATCTCATGTATATGAGTTTTTAAAAACTTTGTGATATAGTTTCTCTTTCATAAAATATGATTTATTTATTATGATATAGTTTTATTATGGTGTTGATGGTTTCTTATGATGATATGATTTTTTAGTGATATTGTGTTTCATTAATGATATATTTCTTGAATATAAATTATTATTTATGTATAATAGATATTAATTGTATATATATAAGAAAACTTATAATTTTAGGGAAGATTTTGTCTATTTATTATCTAAAATTTAAATCTTGTTTAAGTTAAAAACTTTGAATTATTAGAGAATTATAAGAATGGTTAATCATAATTTCTCATCTAAGTAAGTCTTTTATGTCCTCTTAATATATCAACTATGTTCATTCCTTAAATATTCTTAATTAGAGAGGAATTACGAGTTAATAGATAGGCGGGGTATGATAATATCATATGATATGAAATCATTAGTAAAACTAATACATAGATCATACCATACAAAATACAGATAAGACTAGTATGATTTTTGATGAATAATGCCATTATGGATCGTTTGTTTGATCCCTAATACGACCTATCTACTTTCTTTGGATTGTGTTGATATGATAATAATACTATACCAATCTAATTTTAGTAATACAAATGATTCAACTTTTGTAAATCTTTATTATATAATACAATTGGGTTAATCGTACTATACGATCTAATGACAGTAATGGGTAAGATAATAACTTTTAAATATAACTGCTACAGAGTACTTTTATAATGAAAATTGCATCTAGTGTTAATAAATGTTCACTTTTAAGTATTGTGGATACTTAGAGATGAGACAACGACATTCCAAGTGCCTCGTGCTATACCAACACAAGATGTTAACATTAAGAGGTGAGAGCTGACAATGACAAGAAACTTGACCCTTGGGTGTTGGAGAAACTCAGAAATGGAATTTTAACGTTTTGAGTGCCTTACCACGTCAACACAAAAAGTTGGCACTAAGGGCAAGACTTATTAATGATAAGATATTTCACTTATAGTGTTGTGATACCTAGAGATGAGGTCATGATATTTCAAAGCATCAAGACTTGATGAGATATAATATAGGATCCTCAAGTGTTAACATAAGTGTCATAAAAAGATCTAAGTTCCAAAAAATGAGAAACATGTAAAATGAAAATGAATATAAAATAAATGAAGAAAAGAGATGAACATAAAAGAATGAAACAAAAGCTAAACAAAAGGAAATGTATGATTATGATGAGTGGAAATTCTATTTAAAAAAATCTATTCATTGTAACATAACTGTAAAGCAAAAGGAAATTTTATTCATTGCAACCAAGCTATATAAAAATGTTGATAACATTGCTCTTAAACAAAAGGAAATTCTATTCTTTATAGCATAGCTCTTATGCAATTTAATATTTAAAATGAAGTTGTGTAAGCAATGAGATGCATTGAACAAGATCAAAATAATATGGAAACCAAGAAGTTTTTAATAAAAAGAAAGGATACACTCTTAGCACCAAACAAACTTGACTCTAAGAAGACTCAAATAAATGCAATAGATTCTCAAGTTGCGTGAGCTAAAACCAAATAAAAACCAAGATGTAAAATATAAAAAAGAAGTAATTAAAGAGAATGTTATAAGAAGAAAAATATAAAATATTTTGTATGTTATAAGAAGGGACATTTTGCTAAAAAAATGTCTATGAGTCATGAGAATTATTAATCATGGTGATGACCAATGGCCCAAGGAATGAAGCTTTAACAATTTTAGGTAACTTTTGATATTGATTATAATACTTATTTTAAATATTCTTATGCCTTTGAATGAATGGAACATAATAACATGTAATGGTTATGATCTTGATTTATAAGTTTCTTAAAATATTTTTGAACACTATGAAAGAGACATTAAATCTAAAATTATCTAAAAAAAAACTAGATAAGATCTTGGCAAAGTAAATTAAGGAGTAAGAAATAAGAAAACATTTATGGAATAATTGATCAATAAAGAAAAATAATTAAAAAGTAAAAATAAAAATGAATATATTTTATCTAAATTTTGAAATTTTTTTTTGATAAGCGAGAATTTATAATACCCTAGAAATAGGTAAGATTTTTTAAAAAATTATTTTTTAGATTTGAAAATTATAAAATACTTAAATCAAAACAAAATCATGATTACAAAGTTTAATGGAGCTTTAAGGAGAAAGGAGAATATTTATTGATTTTTATTGGAGGTAAATAAATAAGCTAAATGATTATTTCATAATTCTTAGAATGTTTTATACATTATTGGATTTCCCAAAAAAACTAAGACATTAAATAAAAATGAACTGCACACCTTAAAAAAGAAGGTAAAATTAGAAAATGTGATGATAATTCACTAGAAACTCATCAATATCAAATAATAAAAATTAGAACAATATCAACCTCAAAATAAAGATAAGATATTTTATAGAATTAAATATTTTTTTATAAAGTTAACAAATCTTAAAAAATTATTAAATTATCAAATGTAATCATAAAATTATGAAATTTTAATAAAACATAAACTTTATAGAGATGATAATAATAAAAGTTTTTTAGAATAAACATGAAGTACTACAAATGTCATATATTAAAATGAAAAAAATAATAAAATAATTAATAAAAGGATTTTTAGCATTAAAAATTTATTAAAATATATTAAATGACATAAACAAATATTAAAATTGAATGGAAAATAGAGCTTGTCAATTAACGTCATATAAAAACTATCAATAAATTTTTATAAGTCAAATTGGTTGGACAATATGAGTAATATAACAATTCTTAAGTTTTAGTCAAATTTTAATTAATCTAAATTTTTGAAACCTGAATGATGAAACTGGCAAAGGAAACTAAGTGACGAGGACTTTAACTAACAAGAAACTATAAAAATCAAGAGGGGAAAGATTAGGTGACATCCGATGGAGTCAATGCAATAGTATGAGGAATATGAAGGGTAAAGGAGAGGAAGTGGCAATGGGATGTGAGGAGTAAGGCAATGGGTTTTAATAAGGGAACTGAGTAACTATGTAAGTGAGAAGTTGGGAAATCTTTTGGAGAAGCAATTATGAGTAAAAGAAAGGAGAGAGAGAGAGATAGAGAGTGAGAGAAAGAGTGAGTGAGAGAAGAAAAAGAGAAGGGACAACTAAGCTAAGTAATTTCAAAAAATACTTATAAGGCCAATAAAGAAAAGAAAAGAATTAAGAAAGAGAAGAAAAGGAGGTGTTATGATTAATAGAGGAAAAGAAATCGGAAGATACTTAATAGCTAGAAAAAGAGAATTAAAAAAACAAATTAAAGTTCAATTATATAATGTGACCACCACAAAGCAAACTTTGATAGGGGGTTTTATACCGCTTATGCATATGATTGATATATTGTTTCTTGGAACTTAATGACCAAATAGAAAATTTGATTTATTTTGTAAATTTTAAGAGATGAATGATACCATGATGTATAGTTGCATATATCTAAAGAAAATTATTACTTTTCTTATAATACATATCTTGAAATGACATATTTTAAGGAGACATGATTAGTTGATGTAGAACATGTTTTACATGTTTATTGATTGTCATATGACAAAAACAAATTCTTGCTTTATGATTTTTTATATTCAATATATTAGGAACATCTTTTATTAGAATATATGAGCATGTTATAATAGATCAACGTGCAACATTTTGGATCAAATGTATTTCAAAGTTATTATAAATTAAACGATGTGATATAAGAATAATTTATGAAAAAAGGGTATGTAATATTAGATTTCTTAAAAAAATTTAAAACATATTAGAAGCTGATTAAAGAGTTTTTTAAGCTATAAGGGCTATCAAGGGTGCATCTTATATTTGATCATTCATATAAGAAATTTATTAAAAGGTATTACTCAAGATGGATAAAACTCATGAGTGTATATCTTATTATTTAACAAAATAACACAAGTTTTTACTCAAACTACATGATGCCTTCAAGAGCGCATCTTATGATATGCTAATGAAATCAAAAAAATGAAAAGGATAATAAATATGTTAAACTAGAAAAAAGGAGAATAATGCATTACATTAATGCATATAGTAGAAGAATTTCATTGATATACTTGCCCACATAAATATTTGTTATTATTTTTTTAGGTACATTATATGGTTTTACTTATCAAGGTAGTATTGGTTGGCTTAACATATTCTTTTGCTTAATAATGATAACTTAAACATGATACATATCACAAGACTCTAGAAGAGTAATGAGGGCACAAGTATACTTTTTCTCTCATTTATTTACTTTTATCTCAGTTTAGCAATCATTTATTATAATAGTATTAATATTATAATAATGTTGTTGTAGCATTTAGAACATAGGTTCTATATTGGTATTTTTATTTTATTTTCACTATGATGGTTATTTAATAAACTTGATTTTCAAATGAAATATAATATTTCTTGTGTGATTTTTATTTGACTATCTATATTTGATCATGTGATTATTTTTTTTAAAAAAAAATTTAAAAAAGGTTGCCAAGGTTGGGGAACCGCATATTCTCTGTAAATGCTTAATTGGAAAAACCCAATTTGGATGCTTTTATGATAATTCAACCACCTAATTTTTTCAAATTTTCCCACAATAGCTCGCAATCCTCTCCAATTTTTAGTGCAATGTTAAAAACCTCCTTCTATGTCTAAATCCCCATTTTTATGTTATTCAATTTAGATCATTTGCTCTTCCCAACCATTCCCATATTTCATTGTGATGACACAAATATTTAAGTACAAATATTCAAATAGTTAAACATTTAATGTTGGTTATTATTGCATAAAAAATTAACACAAAGGAATTAATGAATTTTGAAATGACTGAAAAAACCCACAAGGATGGTAGTAATAAAATTGATGTTTTAAGAATCCATCATAAAGCACTTATTTTGACTAACTTATTGGTATAAAATTTAAAATTTTAAAATATCATTTAAAATTTTTGAAAATTTTGAAGAATAAAAATTATTTTTTTCAAACTAAAAAATTATTATAAAATCCTTTGATATTTAAAGTAAACTTATCCTTTTCTGAGCTAAAAAAGAAACATAGAGTGAAACCCTAAGGGCAGATGTAAGGAGAAGAGCTCGAGAAAGAGGAGAGGAGGACACTTGTTGAGAAAAGAGAAGAAGAGCCTTGATCTTAAAGATATGTAAGAAAAGAAGGAACTTAGAAGAACTATTATAGAGTTCCTTTAGAATTAAGAGGATGAATTTAATAGAGACTTTGATTTTGGATCCTATCAAAAAGTTATAATAAGTATAATTTTATTTGAGTTTGTCCTCTCATAAGTTATCATTGTACTACTTCTTTAGTTTCTTGACCCATTGGCCATTACACACCTCATGATGACAATGTCAACTATGTGACACATTGACCACTTATTATCTCATGACAGTAATTCTTTGAATTTAGTTTCACATGTACAGCCTTTTATTTTTCATAGTATTTAACTCGAAGTATATTTATGCATCCATATTCAATGTCATGCTTACACAGTTAATAATACTAATAATTTCACATAGTAATTTATCAACATTTAAAGATATACATCTAGTTCTACATGTAACTTTTTATGTAGATAATACTAAATCAGTATGTAACTTTTTATGACTTTATCACATTACTATCCCATATGATGAGATTAACCTTGTTGTCATTTGCACCTAGATTGAGGGCTACAATAAGCAAAGATTGTGTCATTATGAGTACTATGTTTTACGCATTGGGTGTAGTGGTTCTATGATAAAATTTGGCATCTAATCTCATTCATATTATTATGTGTGCTTCGATGCTAGGAAATGGAGAGTAGAAATCAATTTTATGTGGTACTTTGTTACAAGCTGATGCTAGCAAAAGAGATGACTTTGGTGGCTTAACAAGGTGTCGATGAAGGTCTAGAGATATTATTTATAACATAGAGATATTATGTGACATAATATGAGATATATGGAGTATGGGCAATAGTCATATGAAAAAAATTAGAGTCCTAATAAAAAAATGAAAAACATAAAAAGATGAAAAAAGATAAATAAAAAGCAAAAGAAAAAATGATATAAGAATTATATGATATTAGTACTACTAGATTATGATATTTACATATATGTATGATGCATATAAATATATATGTGATAATTAAACATGCTTATATCTCTTACAGATAACTTGTACCTTTATTTACTATATACTAATTTTATATTTTTTATATAGTTGTTTGCTTGTTAAGTATATTAAACTTATTTCTTACTTATATTATAAACTAGGATGAAGATATTTACAAAGCTAAGGATTCCTAAAAGATAGATTGGGACCTCAGTTTGAAAAAATGTTTTATTTGAGAGCTCTATTAGAGTTGTTGTATGTGATAAATTATATTATAACTATTTGACAGATGATTTACTTGAGTATTTTACTAACTTTTAAGTTGTATTAATAATTTTGAGATCATTTGTGTGATTATTATTTTAATTCCTTGATGTCACATTCATATTATGATGTTTCTCCTCAAATCCACTTGCTTTTTTGTTTGTGCCATTGAGATATATCTACTCACTCTTTTTTATCTTGTAATTTGGTATTTATATATATTTTAGCTACAAAGAACCTCTCTTTCTCTAAGCCTTTACTCTTCTCACTCCTCTTTGGCCAAATGATATTAGTTTCCTCTAAATTGATAAAAATATTAAATTATTTTATTTAACATACCAAACTTTAATAAAGTAAAGGTTACACATTATTCAATACTCCATTAAATTCTATCACTATTTTTAAGACTGAATGTGGTTTACTCATGCCAATTTTTATTAGGGACTTGAGTTTAATTTGACATTTATTAAAATTAAATAAATATATAATTTTTAATTAAACCATAAGTTGATTTTAATTTCATGAATTTTTTATCCAAGCAGCTCTAAAAATTTTCTAAATAAGTTTTAGAATAAAATACTCATTACATTATACTATCTCTAAAATTTTATAATTTGTTTTATAACCTTTGATATTTTTAGTATTTTTTCTCTTTTAAAAATTATATAAATAATAAAATTTCTTATAAGTATAACCACCTAAACATGTTAAATTTTTACAAAATTAATATAATTAGACTCCACAAAAAATATTATTTTTATAATTTTCACAATTTTTAGTAACTTTTAATAAATTAATACTTTTTCTTAAAAAATATTTGTAAAATATTCTTCCAAAACTTTGACCTTCTCTTATATAATTGATTCAAATACAAATTTTCCAAAATGTTTATCATATATTATTTAATAATTGAAAATTTCTTAATTAATATTCACCTTTTATTAGAACTCTTGCCTCTTTTTCACGGATCTATGATTTTTTAGAAGAAATTAAATGATTTTTTTTAAAAATTTAAAAATCTCCTAAATTATAAGTAATTTAATATAACTATAAAACTTAATTTTTTTTCTTAAATTTTGAATACTATAAACTATCCCTTCTTAAGATCTCTAATAAACCCTTAAAATCATGATTTTTTTTATTAATTTAAGCACTTCATAATTCAACATACTCAAAATAATTATTTAAATTTTTACATAACAGTTGATTAGCCTCATGTACGATTTCATTGGCCTAACATATGATATATTTAGAATATTAACATGTTGATTGTTTTCTTCAGAAAGTGTTAACCTCTCATAAAATGTTTGCCATACCATCAAAGGAACCAAATTTATAATATATTGGATCTAACATATAGTATGTCAACCCTTTATATACAATATGTGAGTAATTGATGGCTAGTTGTATTTGTACAAATCATAACTAATTTCTATCCAATATAAAGCCAACTCTTAAGCAACTGAAAATACATCACAATGTCACTCTAATGAAAGAAAATCACCACAAAACATACCTTGATGAACTCTTGCATTGAAATAAGATTCAAACTTTCTAAGTTCTTTCTTTTTCATTTTCGAAAACTTTCCAAAACTACTAAGCAATAGCTTCTCCCCACCATGCAACCTTTGCTTCTATAGCCAAGCCTAACATTTTCTCAAGGTTTCTACTTTAGCTTCATGCTTTTTCTCCTTTCCCTAGTTTTGCTTCAAGGGGCTTGTCCAATAATCCTCAAGGTAGTTGAATAAAAAAGAAGGAATAAATAAATCCTTTATCCTTTATATATTATAAAAAGATTTAATAATTTATAATTTCAATATTTGTTCTATTCTTTAAAAAGTTTAAGAAATTTCAAATGATTTTTAAAAATTACAAATTATATACTAATGAACTTCTAATGCAAGGCTCTCCTTCCTAATATACTCAAACCATCATTTTAAGCTACTTGTAATATGACATGCATCTTAACACACATCAAAACTCTATAATGACTCAAAAAATGGCTCTACAAGATAAATTTTAGTATCACATACTTAAATGCTTGTATATTTTATATTTAAATATTTGAATGGTTATATTTATCGACATTCTACTGAGTCTTATCTCTCCTCTTCAATATGTTGCATTTGAATGACTAAACATATATAAATAAGTGTGAGTCAATCATTGACTCAACGTCCTAAATAATATAATAATAATGCATACTTTTAAGTGATATAACACAAGTAGAGCTATGTTGTATGATACAAAATATAAAAATATACACAAAAGAAGTATTTAGTATATTATAAATGATATAAATACATAATACATAAATTTATTTTATTTACATTTTCTCTCTATTTTAAATATGGCATTATTTTAACATTTTAACAATCATAACCCCAAAATAAAAATATGCTTCTTAGCTCATTTATCACTTGTTCTCTTAGGGTAATTTCTCATCTTATAATTTTACTCTACTCATTGGCATACCTCACCAATAGCAATCACAAGTCAATAACTCAAGCTTAAGGTTGAACAAATACAAATGAAAATTATACAACTCCATGTATGCTCATTTCTCATACCACATTAGTCGTGATCGAGAAATTAGAGATTTATCAAATTTCATCTACTTGGGGTGGCTTCTAATTGCAACTTACTATTAATTTCTTTAATAAAAAGTATATTTTTCTTATTTCTTTCAAAATTTATAATAAATTCAAATGATCTCAAATTTCATCTACTATAATTTTGTTTTCAAAATCAAAGATACTAAACTTTTCAATATATTTTGATTTATACAATATTTTTTCAACAAGTTCACATAATGATATATAGAAAATTTCATTATGCATAATCAAATAATATTCATGCATTTATGAACTATAGTTACACAAGTTTATCAATAAGAAACTTTAGAGATCTCATACATTACATGTCATTAACATTTAAGGAATACAATAATGTGTCAATAATGAAGATTTATTAAACAACTACAACTTTTCAAAGCACAAAGCAAAGCTTAGTAACTAGAGCAAAAAATAAAATGCAATATATGTAACTTAATGTGTTTCATTTGATATTAAAAATGTCATGAATTGTCAAGGGCATTCTTCTAATGGAAGTCTTACTAGGAAAAGTGACAATCCTAGCTAACAATATAGTAATATTATGATGAGAAGCATGGAGAATCATTCATTTGATTTGCTTTGTGATTTCCAAAAAATGAGAAGTTCATGTTTAATTTTTTTTTTTCTGTTCATCTTGTTTCCTTCACATTGCCTAACTTCCATTTTGTTGAAATTGGTTATATTTCACTAGATTTGGAGCATGGTTGTTTAAGGGTTAGATCAGTGAATGTTTGCTTTTTTTGTTTGATGACAAAAAGATTATTAATTCATTGTCCTAAATCCAAAACTGTAAAAAGTCAATCTTATTATTCATGGGTGACTTTGAGATTGTCCTAGTCTTACTGTCTCATCTATTTTACCAAGTTATTGGGGCTGCATGTACAATTATGCCTTTAACTTGTACGACATACAATTATGTACATGCATCTATTGAGATATACTTAACCGTTGTTGCAAGATTGTTTTCAATTTGATAATCAATTTAGCTTTGCAAGTTTGACATTTTTATTTTATTATTATTCTATTATTATATGTATTATCTTGTACAAAAAACCTTAATACCAATTCGAGTTTTATCTAATAAGTCAAGGAATAGTTTTATCATTAGCTATGCGTTTCTGTTACGTTTCCTAACCACATCACCTCATTGAATTTCTGCTCCACGATAAAGCCATGGCAAACACGGAAACAAACGGGAATTAATTTTCGACGTGTTACGCCTTCTGCCTATAAAAGTTCCCCCTCTTGCTCGGTCCACCACCATCCCGCCCAAAGCTTCCTTTCTCTTCAAGAAAGAAAACTTCTTCTTCATGACTTCTTTACGGCTCAAGCGGTTACTCTGATAGCAGAGCTTCAACGTCCCTGCAGCCGAGATGGAAAACACCACCACCTTGGTGATCGCCGAACTTACCCAAGTCCACGGCCTGGCGAGCAAGCTCGCCGCACACCTCGACTCCCCTCACATCGACCTCTGCAGAACGCTGGCGCGGGATATCATCTTCTCCATCGAGAAGGCCATACACACAGTCACATCGATAACGGAGAACCCGCCTGCCTATGTCGGAAGCCAACCTGCGGAGATCCCGACAGAGCGGGGCAGGACAAATTGCAGGTTGTCAAAAATTTAAACGACCTGTTTTAGATCGACAGGAAATGTTTGAGTGAATGCTTTCTATTTGGATACACAGGAAGATGCTGCCCCAGTACAGTAGCCATGTAAGCATGAGCAGTGGAACAGCCCAAGGGACTCCGAATGATGGCCGAACCTGGAGGAAGTATGGGCAAAAAAGTATACTTGGAGCAAAATACCCAAGGTTGGTTCTGCTTCTTCCTGCCTTCAATCTCCAAGCTTGTTCTGAAAAAGCTCTTACCTCACCAAAGAGATATCGTCAACAAACTTGCAGAGCTTACTACCGCTGCAGTCACCGCAAGACCCAGGGGTGTCCAGCAACGAAACAGGTGCAGAGATCGGATGAGAACCCTGCCGTCTTTGACATCGCCTACAGGGGAACTCACACATGCTCGAATCCACCGCAGCAAACGACCGCAGCGGTTATGCAATCCTGTCGACAAGAGAACATTTGGCCACAGAAAACTGAGGGCATAAATTCAGTGTTGCAATACCCAAGCTCTTCTTTCTCCTTCCCTTTTGCGTATGTGGGAAGCCCATCTTCTTCGTTCATGTCGTCCTCAACGTTAGGATTGAAAAGCCACCATGGATCAGCTGAAATAACAGCTGCTGCAAACGATGACACTAAGTTTATGGATTTAGGGATCTTGTTTGAGGTGGGAGAAATGGTTGGCGATGTGCCTTTTGATGCTTCAGCCTTCTTCATTTGAGACCTTAACGTATAGAAGATGGGAAGGAAATAAATGGCGAAGGAGTTGACTATGTCAAACCATAATATGACCAAAACAAATAAAGGAATGATTCTAAAGGTCATCATCAAAAGAGTGAGAAGCTTGGTATAAGAAGAGTATGACTTCGTAAAATTTTTCACGAGTTGTATTTTTTATTTACATAATAAATTAATAAATTTCAAGTTTTAGATCATAAATAATTTGAATTTTAAAGTTAAGAATTGATTTGATATGATAAAATATCATTATTTATTCAATAATGTCAGAAATAAGAACAATTACTCTTTAGTTTTGTTTTAGTTAGGTATCAATTCTAGAGCGAACAATAAATCAAAACTAAAGAATATTAAATTAAATAATTTTTTTTTTTTTTTAAATGAAGATAAGCATTTTAAGTTATTGTAGAAAATTTAGAATAAGTAGAAAAAAGTAATCGCTATCGAATCTAATGATAATAAAATAATTGAAGACGGACATTATTTAATCATTTAAAACCGTTGTTAAAATAAATAGATTAATAAATTAAAATTTAAAAAATTAAGAAATCAACGTCAAATTAATAAATAGACATGTTAAGCTTATAAATATATAACATTATAATATTTTTCATGTTACTGTTTGAAAAAAGAAAACATAAAAGAAAGAACTCCAGATATGAAACTAACAGTACGTCAAAAACAATATTTTCTCTAAATTCGGTGATCATTAATACCAGCTGCAAAGAGATTGAAATATGACAATTTAATTAAAATTTGGAAAACAAAATTATTTTATTTAATTAAGTTTTGATGTTATTGAATAATATTTATAACAAAACTCATTGTTTTTTTTTTTACAATAACACAATATTTGATCATCCAGAGCCCCTCGGGCATTTGCACTGCAAAATAAATAATATATATATATATATAAAGACCGGGAAGACAAGCGGAGGTAGACGGCAAGATACAGACCGCGACGGAGAGCCTGCACCGTCTTCGTCAAATGCCGCGGCGCAGGCTGGAGTTTCCTCCTCTGAGCAGGCCACCACATCTGTCTCAGAGAGAGGAGCGGTGACGCCGTCTTCGTCATCTCCAGAGTAGTGGAGTGAACCGGCGCTGAGGTGGTTGCTGTCGTCAGAGCTGTTCTCACTTGAGGTTGGAGGGAGACAGAAGAGAAAAAAGCGAGACTTGATGCTGCCATTGCTGTCGGCGTTGCCGTCCCCGCGGTGTCATCTTCTGCAGTCGGCGAGCTGGCAGGAGATCACCACGGTGACGAAGAGGTCGCTGTGGAGCCGCATCACTGCCGACAATTCGTCTGTGTATGTGGTGCGTACACGTATGCGAGCCAAATAGTCAGAAATCTGAACATTTTGGAAAAATAGGATTTTGAGCAAATTATATAAATTGATTTGATTTGCATGATTATTATGGCATGCATGTTATCGAATATATGCTAAATGGAATGCAAAATGTATTATTATATTTGATGAAATAGCATGTCATAAATATTATTGTTAATATGTTACAAATATATGTTATTATATAATATATATGATGTAACAAAATAGTAAATATTATAAGAAGTTTTTTATTATAAATAAGTAATTGTTTTATTATGCAAAGTAAATGATATAAAAAAAAAAAGAAAAATATGTGATACCCAATATTAAAAGGATGTATCATTTTAGGTTTTGGCATGATAATGTCTATTGTATGTTCCCAAAGGGGTATATTAGCTAGATGACAACCTTTACAAAATAATATTTAATATGGTGCTAAATTAATTATGAAAAAAAAGGCTAATAAATACAACAACAAACAAGCAAGTATTTTATGTTAGCATGACCATTTAAATGTTATGTTACAACTGTCACCCTTGATATAACATCGCTATGCTAACCATTTATTTTATTAACTAACATCACAAGCTTGCTGTACTTCACATTATAATTAATATTATATTATAAGATTTTTCGATGGAGTCAATCGTAGACTCACTCTACGATGTTAACCACAAGTCGGCACAAACTGTAGCATGGACCGCATAGTCTTTCATTTTATTTTACAGTAATAGTTTCATCTGTATTTGAAAGTATGTTGAGATAACCTTGAGATGGTGATGTAGATGAGATAGTGTTTATACTTCGTATGTTACCACATGCCTGCCTATAATATTATAAATTAATTTGTATATCCGATCTTTATATAAATAAATGTTATAGCATATGACAATATCAATAAAATATTTATTTAATAATACTGTTTTGATTAAACAAATTATTCGAAGAATTTGTGTGGTTCATATGAAAAATTAAAAAAAAAAAAGTATATAGAATATATCTTGTCACCCAATGATCGACTAAGTCGAGCAATGCTATTGGAACCCCAAAAATAGACTAAGATAATTTTGATAAAATGATATTTTTTGTTTTAAATAATTCAACTTAAGAGCTTTTGCAAACATATTGTTTAGAATAAATGTTTTGTATGAAAAGAGTTTTAAAGTTAAAAAAGGAGTATTCTTTACTTGTATATCTTATTTATAAATAAATATAATTTAAAAAAAATTATTTTATATTATTTAAACTAATCTTTTAACCTAATTTTGTTTAGATTAGACAGATGATATACGAGCATATTAAGATTTTAAAGCACATTCTAGACGAGTTAATTGATATGTGGGGTTGAGAAATAATATTTGATTTTAAATATTGAGTTTTGTTTTTATATTTATTGAAATAGGTATACATTATGAAAAATCGAATATGTATTGTGACAAATGAAAAATATAAAAAAAAAACAAAATAATTATGAATAATATATCCAAATAAATATGGTGTGATTGTATATTTAAGTAAAAGAATTTCATTATGTATATTGAAAGTTTATTTGAATAAATTATAAATTATTTTAAAAATTATTGTGAATAAGATAGTACTAGAATTATAAAATAAAACAGTGGTCAAATTGAATTAGAGAGGCAATATTCCCATACGAAGCGGTGAGGTTATTAATCAGAATTTTGGACGCTTAGGAGTTCAACAAACACGTGCTGGCACTTTGGACAATAAAAAAAAAATGCTAAAAGGACCTAAAAAATGGCCATGTGGACCATATCCATCGACTTTGTTATCTGTCGTCCACCGTCGACCCAACCCGGACTGTATTAGGCCGAATCAGATTGGCAAATGGGTCTTTCATGCCTGTTCGTGATTGCTGGTTCACGTAACCCACGAATGCACTCGGATTCGCTTCACTACGCCGACACGCCAATATGACTCGTTAGCAGAAAGGTTCGCAACAACCCGCGAATGCACACCGATTCGCTGACTTCGTGCCAACCCCATCTCGACATGCTTACCCAGATCCATCCCATGCGAACCCAGCTGGCGCTAAACTAAAAACGTGGTTTTTTAAAAAGCTATTTGACAATAATTTTAATTGTAAAACTTCTAGAATGAAACTTAGCTTTTCAAAAGTTGCTTGACAACAACTTTGACAACATCCACAAATTCTATATTTTTATTTTCTTTTTTTTTAAAATTATTTTTTTTGTCTTTTATGCTTAAACTTTATAAAAGGAAAGATTATCTTTCGGAATGATATTATTTATATTAGTGAAATTTTTACTATTTCATTACATCCTCTTAAAATTTGTATAGTTGATTGTAGCAAGAATTTTGATGTAATGATTTGTCGGGGCTTCAATGCTCAGCGAAGAGGTACAAGGCCTAAGTAATAAGATATTATGCTACTTCACTTACAACTCTATGATATCGTCTTTTTGCCACCAACGAAGAACATCTTCTTTTCATTTTGTTGTTTCTTTCGCTTTATTGTTTTCCATTTACTTCGTATTTTTCCTTTTACTTTTCCACTTACTCTTACTCAAATTTACCACATTTGACTATCATCACTTTTTTTAATCTTTACCATTTAGTTTTTTTTAAGTATTTTAAATTGTTTTTATGTGCAAATTATTTTATTACTCCAGTATTTCGTGAGGCTTAGTAAAATCTTTTGGTATTTTCAATATGTGCCTATATGACATTTACTTTTTTCTTTATTTATGTTGAGTTTCTTTTATCAAATCCTTTTTTAGTGCATCATTTATTTTTCTTTGAAGAGGTCGTGGGCCTAACATATGGAGTGACTCATGTGCTTCTCTTATTAAGATTGCCTTGATGAGTCTCTTTTATGATATCTTTTTGGGTTTCTCATATTTATCTTCTCATTCTTTTTTTCCTAACGTGTGCAAGTTAATCTTCAAGTATCTCATTAAAATTTACACCACTTGTTTGACATCGAATCTAGTATCAGAGGTTGGTATTACTATTACTTTCAAAATTGATGGAAAAACAAAATTAAAGTAAACATTTTTCTTTATTTTGTGTGGCACATAATCTTTGTTAAAATAGTGGGACAAGATGATAACATGAAGGGATGTTTCTTTTTTCATATAAGGGCACAAATATATGTTCATAAGATTTGGTAAAGCTTATAACATGGAGCACCTAGAAATCAACAAAGTACAATTGACCCTCAAAGACCTTTTAGAAAAATATAGGATTAGGTTCACCATCTTTCCTTAACCTAATATTATCAACCCACCAAATCAAATATTGTCAGGATCAACAATCCTTTTTTAGGACTGAGAAAGTGATAATTTTAAACTCATGAAATCCATAAAATGTGGCACTCTTATCTTTAAAGGTATCTTAAACCCTAAAGACTACATAGAGTGAAAAGCAACCTTGGATTATTACTTCTAATGGTTTAGACTTAGTGAAGAATGAAATGTAATATTTGCTCGAACAAGGTTGGCTAAACAAGCTCAATTGTTTATCAAAACCATAAACACCTACTATTAATAGAGATGATCACTACTTATAAAAACTTGAAATGAGTTTAATTGAACCCTAAGGGACAAACAAATACCCCTCTCACACAAGAGAAAACATCTAGCACATGGATAAAAATCAATTAATGAATAAATTACTTATTTTGAATAATACTATTTGTGTTGTGGTGTCAATGAAGACCCTTAGGTTGTCTTTTCCTAATTTTGAGTTAGACTGAGTAAAGATATATAGAGGGAGCTTTTATGTATAACATTTATACTTTAGAAATGGCAAATAGAATTTCTAATGAATTTGAGACCTCTAAAAACCTTATCCAGCCGAAAGAGTTTAACTGACACCCAAGTTAACCTTTGAATTGCCAACCACAGACCATTCATAAGTTGTACTTTAGCACTTTTCTCTTTGATCCCTATCCCTAAACTCATTACATAACCCAATCAACCTAATAAACTATCACCAAAAGTAATTTGCCTTGAATGTAAAGGGCGAGGTCATATAGCAATCCAATGTCCCACATGACAAATAAGTTATATTGAGGAAGAGAAGTATAAGGAATTTAAAATAGAATGAGAGATCATAGAATATGTTCTTTATTCCAACCTAGCCAATGAATACTTCAAGGAGAAAAGAGAAAACATTGTCAAGAACATTGAACCTATTACAGTTGTGCTATGTACCTTCATAAAACCAAAAGTAGTAGAAGATTGGAGACACACTATCATTTTTTCATACCTTCACTAAACTTAAAGAAAATGTTTGTAAGGTCATCATAGATAACAATAATAGTATTAATATTAATAATATAGCATGTCTTGAACTTACCACCACCAACCACCAAAACTAATAAAATATTTCTTGGATTAATGAAACATTTATTCTCATTAAGAAATAATATACCATACAACTTAAATTTAGTAAATATTTTGAAGATATTTTATATAATTTTATGTATAGTTGTTCTTATGTGGATAAGAAGTATCATCTTAGATGACCATAGTTGCATGATCATTATGCATTTCTCTTTGGCAAAATCAACACCTATACATTCATTTATCAAGATAAAAAATTCAAGCTACATGCATCATTACCTAAAGACTACATCCAGCATATTAAAAAAAGCCAACCACCACCCTAGAGAAGAAAATCCAATATATGTACCAAGTGAAGTAAATCAGGAACTTATCGCTAAAGCTGTCATTTGGGTCATAGTAGTGAGAGAAATCTCAAGTGAGGTACTTGATATAGTAATACCTCTTATAATGGAACCCATTTTGTCTAGCTTCTCTAATGTGTTTATTGACAAAATTTAAAGTTTTTTATCATTTATGATATACAACATATTATAAACCTCATCATACAAAGAACCAGTTTGTCAAATTTATCACACTATAGAATGAGCTCTTCTAAGCACCAAGTATTTACCTTGACATGTGTAAGAGTTATTAAACAAAATTTTTATATGAGAAAGCCTAAATCCTTGTGACATTCCAACCCTTCTAACCCTCAAGAAAGATGGTTCATATAAATTATTTATTAATAGTAAGGTCATCAATAAATAACTATAAAGATATGTTCCTTATCCCACACTTGAATGACCTATTAGACCAAATGGATGGAGTCTCTATTTTCTCTAAAATCAATTTAAAACATAGATACCATAAAGTTAAGATCTTATTAAGGGATAAGTGAAAAATTACTTTTAAAATAAGGGATTGGTTATAATAGTGATTAGCAATATCGTTCAACCTATTAAACACACCAAGTATATTTATGAGAACAATGACCCAAATACTCCAACCTAACTTAGAGAAATTTATAATAATTTTTTTTGATGATATTTAAATCTTTAGTTGTAATCTTGAATACAACTTGGAATACCTTAGAAAGATTTGCTCTATACTTAAAGAGAACCACATCTATGCCAACCTTAAAAATGTGTTTTTGTTAATGATTGTATGAACTTTCTAAGTTTTATTGTCTAAAATGATGGTTTATTAATTAACCTTTAAAATATTAAGGTTATAATTAATTGATCATCATCTCTATCTATCCATGATGTCATGAGTTTTCATAGCCTAGTCACTTTCTATAGAAGATTCACTAAGAGTTTTAGTACCATCAATGCCTTAATAACTGATTGTATCAAAAAAAAGGAATTTCAAATGGACCCCAACAACTAAAAAAGCATTTGCAAAAATCAAGGAGAGTATGACCTAAGTACCTATACTTTGACTTCTAGACTTTTTAATAATTTTTTAAGTATCCTGTGAAAAAGAATGACCGATTATGTACTTCGAGTCTTACAAGAAATACTACGTCTATGATAAAAAATTTGATAAGGTAGTCTAAACCTTAAGGTATTAGAGACATTACCTCTTAACTTAAGAATTTGCATTTTAGTCTAACTATGAGGTTTTAAGATATCTCAACTCATTGAAAAAGTTAAAGCCACATGTTAAGTGGTCAAAATTTCTTCAAAGTTATGCCTTCATACTCAAACATAAGTTAGGTGTAAAAAACAAGGTTGTTGATGCCCTTAGTAGATGAGTAAACCAGCTTATCACATTGTTCGACTCTGTTATTGGCTTTGAAACTCTACAAGGCTTATACCCAAATTACATTAACTTTGGAGTCATCTTTAGAGAATTAGTTTCCAATTTGACCAAGGCCATCTATAATTATATAATTAAAGAGAGTTATCTTTTTTGTGAAAAGTAACTATACAATCACAAAACATTATTTTAAGATTTCTTAATTTACGAGATACATTTAGGACTAACAGGCCATTTCAAATAAGACAAAACCATCATGATCATTGAAGATAAGAATTATTAGCCAAGATTAAAATAACATTTCACTTATAAGTTATAAGGTGTAAAACTTGTGTAATCACCAAACATCGCTTCTAAAACACTAGACTCTATACCCTGTTGCCAATACGATTACCACTATGGAAGGATCTTAGTGTGAATTTTGTCCTTGTATTATCCAAAACTACCATGGCCATTGAAGATAGATTTTATCAGTCAGGATTAAAACAACATGCTACTCAAATAATTTTAAGATGTAAGACTTGTGTAGACACTAAACATCGTTCCAAAAACACTAGACTTTATACCTTATTGCCAGTATCATTACAACTATGGGAGGACCTTAGTGTGGATTATGTCCTTAGACTATCTAGAACTATTTGAAGGCATTACTCCATCTTTGTTGTAGTAGTTGATTAATTTATGAAAATGTCTAGTTTTAATCCATGCTTCAAAACTTTTGATGCCTCGCATATCACTCAACTATTCTTTAATGAAATAATAAAGCATTATCAGTTACCTAAGATCATAGTTACAAATAGAGATGTTCATTTTAATTCATACTTTTGAAAAATTCTTTAGCATCGTATAGGAACAAAGTTAAATTCTCATCTTCCGATCACCCTCAAATTGATGGTTAAATCAAGGGAGTAAATTATGGCTTAGGAAAATATTATAATGTTGTGTATAAGTAATTGTAAAGAATTGGGATATGTTTTTACCATATGCAAATCATGCCTATAATAGTTTCGTGAAAAGGTTCATAGGAATGAGCCCCTTTGAAGTCTATAAATGATATAAACCTTATAGCCTAATTGTCCTAATCCCATTACTCATTCAAGCATATATGTTTATGTTTGTACAAGAGCTTGCACAACATAAAAGGAAGGTCTATGAGCATATTAAAGAAAAAATAAATCTCAACAATGAGAAGTAAAGAGATTGGTCAATGCACACTATAGGCATAAACAATTATTAGAAGGAGATTATGGATCTAAATCATGTCAAAAATGTTTGCACCAAAAACTTTGTAAAAGTTATTTGTCAAAGACACAGGTTCATTCCACTTAAAAGAGGTTAAACCAAATGAATATATTATGGAACTACCAGATAACTACAGCATCAATAATACCTTCAATGTCATAGATTTAGTGGCTTATAAGGAGTTGATTGTGATTCCTAGTTAGTCGTTTGAGTTAACATACATACCACTTAAGAGTGAATCATTACTTGGGTGCCCACTAGTCTATCATAATAAGAAGAGGGAGTAGAATCAAAAAATATTTGATGACCAGACTTAGCTAACTAAAAACTAAAGTGTACTATGTTCATTGAAAAAGATTGACAAAAAATTGAGGATACTTAGATCACAAAAAAGAGTTACAATGACTAAACATAGGTGTATTAGAAACTTACAAGAGTTGATTTAGAGCAGTTGACTAATCAGAGATGAGTTTTTCTTACTCTTGAGAAATTGGTGAGGACACCAATCAAGATTTTTGATGCCTAAGGACTAGTCAGACATGCATCAACAATTTCTCATAATTAAGGTATGTATACTTCATCTACAGAATAAAAACAGAGCTAAAAATTGCATTCCAAGCCCTAACTTCACCTGAGAATGCAAAAAGGACCAAAAAATGGCCCATTAGGCCTATTTTTGCTTGTGTCATCCATTGTCTACTTCATTACTCGTTACTGGACCAAATTGGTTTCATGGTAGCCAACTCAGAATACATTCAATCAATTTGGATTAGTGGAAAAAATCATCTTGGCCTATTTTGGATCATAGGTCTATACAACCCTATGAATGCACCTTGATTCCCCACATTTTGGTGACCTTTTAGTGAAACAATTTGTGCAACCCATAAACACACAGACTCATCACTGTCAAGCTGACCCACTTGACTCGATTTGTGACATGCTGACCTATATTTGACCCATGAGAGCCCACGTGAACCCGACTAGAACTAAAATGAAAATGCAACTTTTAAGAAAACTATTTAGAAACAACTTTACCATATAACTTTTGGACCAAATTTGTAGCTTTTTAGAAAGATATTCAATAATAATTTTGACCACAACTTTGGTAAAGGCCTTTCACAAAATAATTTTTTGAAACCAAAATGATTATTTTTAAAAAACCATTGAACAATTGCTTTGGCCACAAATTTTGTATTTTTATTTTCTTTTTTAAACATGTTTTATTTTATCTTTTATGCTTAGGCTCTTTATAAAAAAGGAAGATCTATTTTTTAAAACGATCATATTTGCATGAGTAAATTTTTTATTATTTCATTACATTTGGTTGAAGTTTAAGGATGATCACACCAAAAACTCTAATATGCTAATTCGTCAAGGCTTCGATACTAGTGGAGGGGTGTAAGGCCCAAATAATGACATCATATTAGTTTACCTATAACTTTATGACATCTCCTTCCTATCGTCGTCACATAATGATGCTCTTTCACATTGTCATTTCTTTCGTTTCGTTGATTTTCTTTTACTTCATCATTTCCCTGTTACTACCTTATTCTCTTTTCACTTATTTTCTTAACATTCACTATGATTTATCACCTCCACCTATCATCATCTTCCCTACTCTTTATAATTCGATTTTCTTAAGTATTTTAAACCACTTTTATATACAAATTATTTTGTTGATATGATCTTTCATATGACTTAATAAAATCTTTCAATGTCATTAATATGCACCTACATGACCTTTACTGTGTTCTTTTTTTTATCACGAGTTTGGTTTATTAAACCCCCTCTATGTCATTGAAGAGGTTGTGGGCTTAGCATATGGAGCAACTTTTGTATTACTTTCTATCCTCTCTTCATTAAGATTTCTTTGGATGAGTATCTTTTGCATGTTATATTTTGAGTTTTTCTTATTTACCTTCTTATTTTCTTTATTTGTAACGTGTGTAGGTTAATCTTTAAATTACTTATTATAATTTGTAACACTCATCCAACATCAATAATAAAGAAAAGAAAAATTTATATGGAATAGTATTAGATAATTATGACAAGTAATTGCCTCTTTATCTATTATAATAGAGTTGTTAAAATCCATTTTTATTAAACAAGTATTAAGGATTGTATGAAGTATGCTATTCTTTTGTTAGAGAGCAAATAAGAGAGAGATGATTATGGGATCTATTGTAGGTCTATTTAGATATTGAATAATTTATCTTTAACAAGTACTCAAGAAAAGCTACTTGAATTATCACATTAGCTAAGTACACATATGCATGACACATCATGAGACAAAAGCATGGGATAATACTACATAAGGAAGGTAGCAACATGCTTAATAGTGGAGTGAGGGATGTGCAATAGCACGTGAGACAACTCAATGACCACAATAGTGCATGGAATGAGAAGATCACACAAGATAGTGTAGTGTAAGATGCACAACACCCATAAGATCCATTGTCATATGCACGATGCGCATTCCATGATAAGTGCACTTACAGTCACATGTGTATAATTAGCCTAATGCCAAAAGTTAATTCTCACTACATTCTTTGTAAAAAGAAACATTTGGGGTAAACATTTGACAACAAAAGTTTGTTATTGTAAGTGATGAAGCAAGGACATTTCTTGAGAAAACGTTATGTCCTTAACAAATGGTAAAGTTGGTACATAAGCAGTTAGCTGTAATATCCAAAAGTAAACCTTAATGTTGTAAGTATTGTACACAATTTTGGGACAAGTGCACCATTAGTGTAACAATCCTAATTTTCTTTATTTTATTTATTTTATTTGCTTAAAAGAAAGAGCTTTCTGAGATGAATCCAACGATGTTTAATTTGTAATTTTTGGAGCTCTAATGAATAAAGTATGAATTTTTTAAAGATTTGGGATAAATTTGTAACGTTGAGAATAGATTTGTAATTTTTAAATGTCGGCTTAGTTCAAATTCGATTTGGCGGAGGATATATTTGCAAATACCAAATTTAGAATGGGTTTTTTGCAAAAACGCGGTTCACGAGGGCTCATCGATTTCAACCGCGTCGATAAAAGCCGACCCAGGTGCGTTTGAAAAAGCACTTCTGCGAACACGGCTGAGGGGAGGTTTCCTGAGTGCGACGACGAGGTTTCCGACAGCTGCTGTTTTTGCGTAGCGAAGTTTCGGCATGCTACAGTAACATCCAACGAGGATTTCCGTGAGCATTGGCACGCGACAGTGACGGCCGGCGAGGATTTTCGTAAGTTCCAGCATGCAACAGTGACGACCGACGAAGGTTTCCATAAGGTAAGAAATAATTTCTTTGTCGTCGGGGTTGTGTAAAGCTTTTCGGTGAGCGGGGCAGACCGAGAGGCGGAATCCGAGCCGGATTCGACCGATTCAGAGCGTGAAACGGCCGATCCAGTGCCGGCGAAAGATTTCTGTTTTTGCCGAACGCACAGGAGAAAAATATGAACCGGTTCAGTTGGACCGGGTTTTCACTGCTGAACCGGGCGCGCCAGGCGCTGGCGGTCCAGCGCCGCGGAAGAAATTTAAGGGATTTTGGGATTATTTTAGCTGTTAGGGAAAGCTTTTAGAAAGCAGTATTTGGGATTTTTTGAATGTTTGGGAAAGCTTTTAGAAAGCCAGAATTTTAGCACTTTGAGATTTTTGGCTGTTTAGGAAAGCTTTTAGAAAGTAGAATTTTTAACTGTTGAGAATAATTTTTAGAAAATAACTTTTGGCTAATAGGTATATTTTAAATTGATTATGTTTACATTTATGGGCTTGTAAGACATCAAGAAAAAATAAGAGGTAGGCAAGAAAATTTGGTACAGTAAATCCAGGTAGATAAATTCCTAACCTTGTGATGTAGCACAATATTATGTGTTTGTTTTGCATGGTGTTCTTTCAGTTACATGTTGTATTGGTTGTTCTATATGTTGATGTTTATTTCATTTGCATGACAACTAAAATGGAAGGAAATAATATGGTACAATATGCTAAAGAAAGAGACGAAACAATATGGCATGAAAGGTCATTTAATATGGCATAATTGTTTGGAATTATGATTGGAAATGGTAGTAAAAATGGATTCCCAGAGAACATTATCCTCACCACTAGGCCCAACATGTGTTGCAGGGTATCGATCTTCGGATCAGATATCTGCCTAGTGTTTGTACCAGGCCCAGCGTGTGTCCCAGGGTATCGATCTTCGAATCAGATATCTGCCTGATATTATGTGCTATGACTCCATGATGATTTACACCAGGCCCAGCATGTGTTGTAGGGTATGGTACCATACCTGCCTGGTGGCACTAGGCCCAGCATGTGTTGCAGGGTATCGATCTTCAGATCAGATATCTGCCTAGTGTTATGTGTTTGGTTGGATGCCGGCTGGAGGTCATTTATTGATGATGATTGGATCCAGAGGATAATGCGTCAAAGGGAATTGGGCCCAGTAATAACACACTATATAAGGAACTAGCATTTCTTTATGGTTTTCATTTGGCATTACCTTATATATACGACATATGGTACAGTTTTAGCTTGATGCATATGATTCATCTTTATTATTTATGGTATTTTGTTATGTCTTTTTATTTACTTGGTTAACTATGTGGATTTATCTACTGAGATGTGTAAATCTCATTTAGTGCTTACATCACAGGTCATGAAAACACTGCACCGAGAGATGGGAATGGTGCTGCTACAAAAGAGCCATTTTCAAGAGATTTGTGAGAGTGGGAAAGTTTTAGTGTGATTAAATGTTTTAAAAACATGCCTATATATATACTTGGGATTTTGGAGTTGGTGTTTGTCTTACCGTTGGGTCCCCACCTTGGGTTTTTTTGTTTTTTGTCCTCACTTAGATGCTGTATTTGACGACTCTGATGTTAATTTTGTGATCTAATGGTACTGGTTTAGGTGGGGGCTTGACAATTAGTTAGATTGGTCAATGTATTACAAGTGGAGTTTTTGAGTATCTAGTTAGAAATTTTCTTTATCTAAGTGAGAGAGGATTTATTAAAATCATTAGTGATGTCCCATTTGCCTTCTTATTGTTTCTTCTTAAGGCAAGGTTATATTTTTCAATTAGCCAATTATTAGAATTGGCTTTCTTTTCATTTTTATGGTAGTTTGTATCTTTTTACAAAAAACCTTTTTTTATTAATTAGAGCTAAAACCAAAGCAAATCAATCATTAAAGAAAGAGTAAAAAGAGTTTCTTAATTTAAATCATCTTATTATCATTATAGAAATCAATGTTATTATGGTGAACCTTTATCATCAGTAACAAATTTTGGTACCATAATATCTATTTCTTTTTTTTAATATTTTGAAAATACGTAAAGATCCTTCTTTACATTTTATAGAAGTCTTTGTAGAAGCAAACTTCTATTCTTTTGAATCAGTAGTGGAAGCACCATATTTTTCACATTTCTTCTTAAAAGCACATGTATATATAATATTAATATTAACAAATTATTTACATATCATTTTTACTTAAATAAAATAAATATAGAAATTATACATCATTAATAGTTGAAAAATCTTCTAAAATATCATGTGTTAATTCTCACTCAATTCTAATAGCCTTATGAAATATCTTTATTTGACCTAAAAATATAGGCTAAAATAAGCATAAGTCAAGTTAGATTAATTTAATGACAAATAACTATACATATATATAAAGTACTATAAATTTCTAAATAACTGCATATAAAAGTCATTTGAAATGATACAACATAAATGTAAAATATGGGTATTTAAAAAAGAGTCAATTAAAAGAAAATATGAAACTTTTATAAACATAAATCTTTTGTATATTTATACATTATTTTTTTTCTTTTTATTATTTTTATCTCTTCAAGGGTTTGGCTTAGAGAAATATCATTTTTATCGATAAATTAAGCATGCTTAAGAGCACATTATTCTACATTTTAATAGCTAGAACAAAGGCTTATTTGACTCATATTTGAAATATATTATTCCATGGTAGCATTTGTCACCTCATACAACCTCACATTCTTTCATTTTGAACATTACCTTCTCTTCACCATACTTTTTTTCTTTTTTTCATTTTGATTTCATTTCTTTTAGTTATCTTTGTGATTATTATCATAAAATAATGCATCATTCATGTTTAAGCATCATATAATATATATATATATATATATATATATATATATATATACTTTTACCATTATTCATAAATTTTACTTTTTATCATCTCTTAAATTTTCCCAAATATCATGCATCAATATAATCATCCTTTATGTATATCATATATATTTCATGCATATCTAATTTAATATTTTTAATCAATTGATCAAAACTTCTATCCTATAATACACATTACAAACAATCATATACACAGATAAATATTTTTTCTATCTTTTAAAACAAAATAGTGGTCTCACCTAGGCTTAAGGCTTACTTGATTCCATCGATTGTTATAATAGCTAAGACCATATTCTTCTCAGTTTTGTCTTTGATACAAAACTCCTCTCCAAATATCTTAAGAACACCTTTACTTGCTCTCCTCTTTCTTTTACGGATTGTAGTCAAGTGTTACACCATTTAAATTCTATAAAAGAAACTCATTAAGTCACGATCAATACCTTATTTATACTTGTTATCATAACTTTTTATATTCTCAACTTTTCAAATGTCTCAAATAGTTGTCTCTTCTTGTAGATGTGTTTTAACCTTTTAACCTTTTATTTACAAAAGTTGCCTGTTTATTAAATTCATCCATATAATAGTTTTCCTAGTTGTTTATCATTTTAGTTTTTAATTCTATTTGGTTTATATCGATCGAACTTGTACAATCACTAGCTACATATTACATGATTCTCAACATTGCCCAAATCTATCTAAAGTTTTTCTTATTTTATTATTATAATCTCACTATCATATTAGTATCATATTATTATTTTTTTGACATTGTATTGATGATTTCTATTTATAATGCTAGTTCTTACCTTATCATAATGTTCGTTATCATTTATCATACTATATGATACGCTTCAACTAATTATTTGCAAGCATTATCATTACATCATATTATATGATCTTGTTTATAGTATCAATATTATTAGTTTTCTTTATCTCTAAGTCATATTTGATAATGACTCTGTTGTTATGCTCTCATGTCTTAATCGTACTACTATGATCATCTTGTTATATTCTACGATTATTTTAAAGCATCCTTCCTTAAATGCTTTCATATTGAACATACTTCATTTTCTTATTACATAATCATATGGTATAATATACTTCTATCATGTTATGTGATCCAATATTTTTATGATTTCACACTTACGCTTGGTCATATTGATACGTTTGTTCTATTATATTTGTATTGTATAAGTACATTAATTTCTTTTGTATTATATGATATTATATTATCTATATTGATTTATATATCATGCATTAATAATCTAGTATGATATTATAGTCATCTTGTATGATTCTCAATCCACTTTTATGTGAGTTCACATCTGTTCCAAGTTTATTCTCTCTTTTATTCAATCATATCATACGATACTCTATAGTCATATTGTACAATCAAACCCTTCCTTACCTTGTCGTTTTGCTCTAACCCACATCCTATTATTCTCCATCATATTTGTATATTATCATAATCATACTTATATGACTCAATCTCATTTTATGAATTTGTTCACCTTATTGATTCTTTCACTCAATCATACCATATAGTCATGTGATATTATATTATATGATACTTCAAAAATCTTGAAAAAAAATATTAATATTATATTATATGATACTTTAGCTAAATAGTTATTATAGTTATCCTAACTAATTAAAAAAGAGATCAATGTTATAATATATCAAATGATAAAGCAAAAAAGTTAAGGTAAAAAAAATACTCATGAGTCTTTGCATTAAAAAATAAAGGTCAATAAGAAGAAAATAGTTTTAAGCTTATTATTAGCAATATTTTGAAAGAATTAATTAAGTTGTAAAAGTAATCCATGGTGAATGGGTTTAAGGTTTATGTTTACTAAGTATCTACCATGTCTCCTATTTTGATAGACTAATTAATTTGCTTTAATCAACTTAAATCTTTATAATAGGTTATTTTAGATTGTCTAATCAAATGAACTTACTGATATTTAGATTTTTTAGTGACTCAAAAGCATCTAGTATATCACACAGAGGTTCTACTTAAAGACATGTTAACCATATTCAGACTTGGAGCGATGTCAGGATTGACTCCTCTACTTTTCACTAGTCTCCATTATTATTGTCATTGTAGGGGTTAATTACAACTGACTCTTGTTTATTACATATTGAGTTTACTTTCTTCAGTTCATCAAGTTATTTACATCTATACTTTAGTTTAATTTATTTAAGGAATAATTGATAGTTTTTTAGATATTTTTAGTTCTAAATTCAATACAATAAATTTTTTTGGTAATCCTATAACTTCTTCGGTGTAAAATTTTGTTAAAAGTTGCTTAAAAAGAGCTTAGAATTGAATTTTAGGTTATTTCCACTTTTATTCGCCATTGATTACAGTCATTACTGCCACCGCTAGTAGGCGTAGCTGCTGCTTGCTCGTCTTATGCAGCCCACTCGACCAACGTGACCAGCTTAACCCATGTTGACCCCTTTGAATTTGCTGACCCGCTCGACTTGCACCGACCCATCTATCTATGTCGACCCATCAACACACGCAGACTTGGGCTGTGTCATGCTTGACTTAAAACACGTGTTTTGACCCGTCAACACATGCTGATTTGCTCCAACCCACGTCAATTTAACAATTGGACCCAAGGAGTCACAGGCATCACCCCTATGTCATTCATGTTGTGCACCACCCTCCATCTCGTTGTTCATCGTTATTGCCTGAAAATCACATATATGTTTGGAAATTACTTAATTTAATTAATTTTTTAGCTTTTACAATCATAATTTTTTTAATTTTTTAACAAAATTCAAATCATTTATTTTGTAATGCCTTTTAGAATTCTAAAATTATGTTCCTTGGTATTTCAAAATATTCTTTTATATTCTTAGAATAACAAATTATTATTGTATATTTGAGGTTTCTATAAATAGGGATACTTGTCATATATTAAGGGATGATTTTTTTTAAATGAAGCAACGAAGTGTTAACGCCAAGTTTGTGTGATATGGGCATGTTATGTGTGAATAATTGATGATATGATTCCATAGGTGCTTTGAGAAGATGTGCTAGAGGCTTAAAATAGGAGATCCCAACTTCATTTTTTTTTCTAACACTTTTAAGTCAAAATGAGGCATATTATAGACTATCTAAGAGCAGTTAAAGCTAGCATATGATGACATGACATCAAAGATACTTATTTTACATATAAATGTGTTGTTAATAGCTTTTTTTTTATTTAAGAAAAAATGTAATATAATTTTAATAATAATGTTGGCTTAGAATTTAGTTTGTTTAATATTTGTATGAATAATTATATATTTTAAAGGTTTTAATTATTCTAATATTAAAATAGTTTCTTTGTGGGTAAATATGTTTGAATGCAAAGTAGCTTTTAAAAGTAATTAATTATAAGCAGAATTCTTATTTTGCTTCCATAAATCTTTTAAATGAAGTAACAAAGTACTACAACCAAGTTTGTATAATACGAGTATGTTGTGTGTGAATAATCTTACGATGTGATTCCATATGTGCCTTGGGAAGATGCACCAAAGGCTTAACATAGGAGATCCAAATCTTATTTTTTTGCTTAACGTTTTTATGTCAAAATGAGACACATCATAGAACTATCTAAGAGCAGTTATGGCTAGAATATGATGACATTACATAAAAGATACTTATTTCACATATAAATGTGTTGCTAATCGCTTTTATTTTATTTGAGAAAAAAATGTAATATAATTTTAATATTTGTATGAATAATTATATATTTTAAAGGTTTCAATTGTTTTAATATTAAAATATTTTTTTTTTAAAAAGATTTTGTTGAGTAGTGTTTTATTTTTTTTAAAAGCTACTTCCACTATATCTTTTTATAAAAGAAAAAGGAAAATTTTTTATTGTTTTAAAATTATAAAAAACTTAAAAAATTAGATAATATAACACCAAATCCAAGATGATTGACTCAAGAGATGCCATAAAACCCTCAACATTAAACCCTTAAGATGCATACGATTGAGGCCTAACCTCACGACCTAATCATTTAAGAAAGTTTTTTAGGAGCATCACAAGGATTATGCTCTTTGCTTTTAAAGTGCAAGTTGATGTAAAAAAAGAGAATTTAAGTGTCAAATATAAAGCAGGAGTACTTGACCTACAACAATCTAAGGACACTACCTATAATCCTATAAACATTCTTAGCTTAATAAATCTACAAATTAAATAATTATTGTCAACCTCTAAAGCCTCATCTCTTTGTATAGCTTAGCTTAGAGGAAGTGGTTGGTATACTTTTATCAAATAATCTCCCACAACAAATTGACCTTAAACTTCATCAAAATAATTTCAAAGTCTTCATCAATGTATAAAATACCATCTTATATATGATTCATCCCTTGAAGCTTGATAGTGTAGAATTTTATATATTCCTTACACATTCATGTCAAACTTTTTTCATTGCCGCATTTGTATTCCAAGTTTTGAATTACCTTCCAATTCTATAGCTACACATCAGGGTTCCCAATAAAAGTAAAACCTTAGTTATACCATAAAAATAATCACATTTTGAGAAGTATCTTATGTGAAGCCAATCCGATTCACCATGTTGGTGTACTCCCAATTAGCAAGACATCATTTCCACCATTACATCCTCACTCTCCAAATTATTAATGATTTCTTCTACCATTATATATTCATAGAGCCAAATGCAATAAGGTAGCTACTGATTTACACAATCCCTACCCTAGATGATCTGAATAGCATTATGAGCTAAGTGCTTTAATGCATTCTCTTAGCTATATTTCATATATCCATTGGTTCCTTAGCCATGTGGAATGAGCCAATGACTGGCCAATCATCAAAGCTCCCAAACTAGAGCCCTACATGCTACAATTTGCTCTACACTACCCTTTAGCTAGTGACAATATGTTGTCGTGATCCTTAAATTACTTTGATAAACCCTAACAAAGCAATTGATATGTACACTCTCTTGTGTGTTTCTTGTCCATCAAAATTAAAAGATGCTTACAAAGAGAAGGAAGCATCCACCATTCTCTATCTTCAATCAATTTTAAACTATATAACACATGCATAAAAGATGTGGATTCAACAGCTAATTTTGTTACCAATATAACTAATTTTTATAACAAATAGAAAGTTTTTTTTTCATATTTTGTTTTTCTTTTGTCACCCTTAATGATTGTTATAAGATAATATAGATTAGACTGGATAGTAAGGTGTAGGAAATATTTTTTTCTCATCTCATAATTTTTGTTTTTTACCTAAATATCAAAAGATAATCATTATATTTGAAAATAGATTTTTGAAAATATGTTTTAAAAGAAGTTTTAAAAATATAATTTATATTGATAAAAATTTTAAAAAATTTTCTAATAAATTATTGATACGCATAAATTAAAGCAAATATATAATTTTCATAAGCTTTCTTCAAAAAAAAAAAAAAAAAACCGAATTGTGGTATCATTCAAAAATTTATTTGGCTGCTCTTCCTTAGAATGGGTCGAATAAAAATCCGAATTGGGACGTTGACAAGCTCGGATTCAAATTGGCCACGTTCCGCTCCCCACTCCCATGCTTTCAAATTGGCCACGTTCTCTTCATCTCACCGTCTGCTCGAGTCATCGATAGATCCAAACCGTCAGCGCTAGGGCTAGTGCCGGCTTTCCCCGCCGTTGATATGCCCCACCAGCAATATTCTCATTTTTTAAAAATTCCACGTGGTGCAACTCTCCAGCTCGGCGCACGCAACCCACCTTGAAATCTAAAAGCAAAGCGAAACAGGTTCGAATCCAAGGCGCCGGTGTGTTGCCTTCGGATGATGGGGAAGGGTGTTTTGCAGAGGAGATGGGCGGGATTATGAAGTTCTGTAACAGGGGAATGAGGAGAGTTTGTGTTGCAGAGGTGGCAGTGAAAGGTGGTTGTGGTGAGAGTCAACGGCGACGTGCCGTAGAACGTTGCGAGGGAAAAGTAGGTGGAAGATGCGGAGGCGGGGTGTGAGTTGTTGACGGATTATTCAGTGTTGATCGATTTGGTAGGTTTTGATCAAAAGAAGATGAAGATTCAGGTAATTTCATCATCTAAGCACAAGAGAATCTTCAAAACACTTGCATTTCGTGAAGGTAAGACAATCCAAATTTTTTTTACTTGGGTTACGAGTTGTTCATTCATTTTCTTTAGTATTCAGAATTCTCAAGTATTTGCCATTTGCCTTAAAAAATCTATTGTTCTATTAGTTGTGTGCAAAAGTAAGCACCATTTTGGAATCGGATTGATCTCAGAATTTTTTCTTGGCTCTCTAATGATAAGGTTATGTTCCGGTTGTAAAAGACCTAAACTAAGCTTATGGGGTTAAACTCAATCGTGGGATTTAACGTTGTTGATGGTGAAATTGTAAAGTGGCGGATTATCATCGATAGCAATCATGGGATTTTAGAGGATATTGCTGGAAAATAAAAAATGCGGTGAATTATTTGTGATAAAAAGGAAAATTATATTGGGAATGTGATGGGAAATGGTTTACTATCAACTTGGTTTGTTAGAGGCACAAATTTGAGGTGAAACAAGATTAATAGCTGATGGATATGCTATTAACATGAAAACAGGGAGAAGGGAATGATAGTTCCTTTAACAAATACGGATTAGGATTGTAAATCTAAATTTGACCCCTTTACAAGTAGTAAGCATTCCTTATACGGAAGAAACAAGTCCAATAAGACTAAAAATATTTATTGTGATCATAGTCACTGTTTGCATGCATGAGATCATTTTTCTTCATTAGTTTACACACTTTCACCTTTTTTATTTACTTCATAGGGAGATGTTGTTTTTTATGGATGTTTTTGCTATTGCTTTATCTCTGATCTTTTAGAAAATTTATAATCTAAAAGATTATATAAGAGAGAAACTTTAATATTTGTGCATAATGTTAAAAGTGAGAATAGAAGAGGGTGATGTGGACAGCATCCACTCAGGAGAAAAGGTCCTGAGTGAAAGAAATCTGATGAAGGACTTATAATTGTAGATGTGCTAAGGAAGAAGGCATTGAAGTTATATCCAAATTTGCAAAACTTTTTGAGGGGGAGAATGGTCATCATGAGTCAATTATAGTTATGATCATAGAAGAGCTTTGTATAAAATTTAAGAATAACTTCAACTGTAATGGTATGATGTAGACATTATGGGAGTATTGGTTGGTATGAGTCCAATAAAGAAAGAGAGTGAGCCAAGAATAGCCCCAAAAGCTGACACTTTTGATGCATTGTATGACGCTCACATTTCAATTATTGCTCTAATTTCTAGGTAATTGAATTTTATGGAAGAAGGAAGAGGTTGATGGTAATAAATTCAAAACTATTTGGGGCAGAATGGTAGGAGGATTTACAATTAAAGAATCTAACCTTGTGTTGAATTGGAGACTCCAAGGAGTGGTTTGATGAGGCAAACATAAGATAAAGAGAAGAAAAACTTATTGGTAGTCTCTAAAACTGCCTTACAATAGAAGCTGAGGGAATTTCAAGCCAATCACTTATTCATGGTAACCCAAATCGATCTCATATTATTGTATTAATTCATGGTATTTGGACAAAAGACACTACCAAGGATCCGATGGATGCTACCAAATTAGCTATTGAATGTCTAAAGGATTCAAGATTATTGGATTCTAAGGCATTTATGTTTGGGGTTTAATCTTTAATAAATTGTGAATTGAAAAGGAACCATCAATTCTAGTTTGTTGAAGACTTCTGAAGTAGGAAAATTATTAGATACAATTGAGGCACTTTTTAAGTCTATATAGTTGATGGTCAAGATTGTTCCACCTATAATTTGTAAAACTTATTCTTTTCCAGATTGTTTTCTAATGTTGTTAACTTAAAACTAGTGTCATATTTGGATGTTCACATTTACCATTTACAAGGACATCATTTCAAGATGCTTTCTAATTGTATGCATATAGCTTATTTGGAATATATTTCCTTATCATATATATGTACCTTATTTTGAATCTAAAATCTTAACCTTATGCATGTAATTGTATGAAATAAATTCTCTTTTTTAATACATGTAAGTTGAACTTAAAATTTGATTTATTGTTATTTTTTTAATTGTTATGAGATTATTGTTTTTTTATTTTATCCACATCACTTAATTTGAATTCAAAATTTGATTTATTGTTATGTTTTTTAGTGGTTTATGAGGTTATGTTTTTTATGAGTATTTATTTTTTAAAATTTTTTAAGGTTATAAAAAAATATAAAATGGAAACTTTAATAAAAAAATTGTTTTTAATTTTTTTACTAGATAAGTTATAAAAGAGTATAAAATTATAAAAATTTAATAAAGCAATATTTTTAATTTTTGTTATGAGATGTATTTAAAAAGTTATAAATATTTTGTTTTTATTTCAAAAGTAATGCTGAGTTCAAAAATGTTGAATTTAACACCTCAATGTATTTTTAGTTTTCATACATTTTTAATATGCTTAAAATAATATTTAGCATCTATAATATTTGATCTTGAATTTTTATAGTTTTTCATTCTTTTAAAATAATTGCTTCCTCCTATTTACGTGTGCAATTTTTAATATTTAAATGTATGGAAATGGGGAAAACATCTATGCTATAATCTAAAATATTTTGTTTTCTTATTTAGTTCTTAAGAAAATTGCTAAATGTTTTTTGCCTTCTCTATTCTTCCTTGTTTAATTTTTTTCTTAATAAATGACATGCAAAATCTATATCAAAGTACTTTGTATATAAGATTTTGCTCTTTTTTATTCTTTGAATTACAAAGATATTATATTTATATACCTCTTTTTATTCAATAAATATGTTTTTTATTTTTTTAAATACTTTTTTTTGGTGTATTTATTAGCGTTACTGTTCATATGTTTTGATTATTTTCATTTGATTGTCTTAGTAATTGGAAAATTTTCTTTGATAACATATTTTAAATGTAAAATATGTATTTGTGGTACTTATTTTTACTATAGTTATTTGTAGCAGAATAAAAAAAAAATCTAATCTAAACTAGAACTTATGCAGATGTTGTTGTAATAATGTTATATAAATCATACTACAAGATGTGCTAGGATAAACAAAAAAGTTAGATATTCACCTTTATACACTGTATCCCTAGAAATCCTATATTGTTCGTTTGTATTATATGAAGAAAACATGCAAATCATCAACATTAGGGTTGTGTTACATGTAGGGCTTATATCATAATTATATGAAAAATTATAAAAATAAAATAAGTTATTACATCCAAATGAATATATAAATAAGCATAGTATGATATCATATCTATGTGAATCAATTAAAATATATCAAACATCACACCTATGTGAATATAAAAATACATAATATGTTAAAATAATACTTTGACCTAACTTATTTTTTATTTTCATAAGGATCCCTTGACCATTTTATTCAAACATGTATTATTTTAATTTGTTTTTTAAGATCTTTTTCAAAATTATAACGGTTTTTTTATTGTTTTTTAGTATTTATTATTTTAATTTGGTCTTTATAGATATTTTCAAATTTATAATGGCCCCTTTAATTGTTTTTCAATTTTTCAAAACCTTTGTTTTATATATTGCAACTTCATCTTCAAAATTTTTGGGCTAATTAAATCAACACCCCTAAATTTGGGTGTATGCTTATGGACTTTATTCGGCCTAATACTACACCTTATTTGGGACTCGCTATTTATATTAGTTTTTCTTAGACCTTTGAGATACTTATCCCAATAGTGCATGATAATCCTATATGGCCCCCACTTCTTAAAATTTTATTTTGATTTATTCCAAAAATTTATTTATTGGCAAAATCTTTGTTTGCTTCTTAACATATGTATTAAATATCCTGATAAGTTAATCAAAAATTTACCTAGCCATATAAGTATAAGCATAATTAAGCAACCCAATATTGAGTTCTAAGGATTCACATTCAAGGGCAATTCATTTTAGTATATCAAAACAACAATCAAATGCATAAAAACTTATAGATCATGTATCATTTTATTTCAATTGTAGTGGAGTATTATTCTAAGAAACCTTTCTTTCACGTGTTTTGTTGAACTTCATGAAATCCTTTCTTTTCTTTTTCTTTCTTTTTCTACATGGTTTCAATAATGTCTACTCTCTGAATCATCATGACTTCTCTTTTCAAAGTTTTCTCCATATTCCTTTCTGAAGGATCGCTCCCCTTTTTAAATCCTCCTCCTTGAGCTTGCTCTTAGACATCTGAACGAGACACACATAAATATCTTTTCCCATGTTGCATTCTTAGGTTGGTTAAGGAAATAGGATTAGATTAAATTAATTTATTTAATTAATCAATTAATTAAGATTAAGATTAAGCTATAAGAATTTAGGAAAGTATATAGAAAAACTTATTAAATTCTCTCTTCTACTACAATATTAGGTTTAGGCTAAAATTTGAAGATAATGTAATTAATTAAAACTTAGCCGCATATTCATTTCTTTACATTTTTTATTTAAATGGCTTAAAAAAAATTTAGACTATTTTTAAAATAGGCTACTTCATGTGTTTTACTTGACATAAAAATTTTATAATATTTTAATATCATTTGGTATTTTTAATAATTTTGTATTTCAAATAATAATAAAATATTAATTTATAAATATTCTTTTTTCTAAGATCAATCTTTGAACGATATCTAATTTTGATGAATTTGGTACATTTGAGTTCTTATTTTTGTGTACTTTGATATTTGAAATTCATCTCCCTCTTTTGAGAGTCATCTCTTTCTTTTTTGGTAAAATATTAATTTTGTTAGATTAAATAATTTAAAACAATTATTAAAATTTTGAATAAAATATAAAATAATAAATTTAATAAATTTACTTATTTGAGGATGTTAAAATTCTTCTCTTCTTTAGAGAATTTCATCTTTGAAATTCATAATATGTGGGGATATTTTTTTTTGCATTTCTTTCTCCAACTCTTAAGTGGATTGTCATTCTATTTGTTTTGCTCATTGGATTTTAACCATGAAAATGCTCTTTTTCTTTAGTTATTTGATTTATTTTTTCAAAATCTAAGTTGATCTTTTCTCCTAACTTAGATTAGTTATACCTTCATAATACTTGGATCATACTCTAACACATGAGTAAGATTAACCAAATATGGAATATGTCATGTATTTTAGCCAGTGCCAAAGATAAGACCGCCTTGCATGTAATCTCATCAATTCTTTTACTTATTTAGAAAGGTTTGATATTTCATGTTTTTAGTTTTTCCTTTTTTCACAAATCTAGTAATAGCTTTCATAGGTCTCACTTTAAGAAACTCGTGATCTGCCTCTTGGAATTCCACTTTCCTATGTTTGCATTGTAGTTTCTCACTAGGTGATCCTATTTCTTTTGGACATTTTCTTTGATCAATTGAACTTCAATTGTTGTTTCAGATATCATGTTTGGTACTAATGATTTTTCTAATTACTCATACTAGCATAATGGTGATTGGAACTTTCTATTATAAAGCATCTCATAAGGTGTCATTTCTATGTTTAACTGGTAATTATTGTTACATGTAAAGTTAATTAGAGGTAAAAAAATGACTTATGTTCCTCCAAAATCAAGTGTACATATCCTAAGCATATATTCCAAAATTGTTATTATTCTCTCAATCTAACTATCAGTCAGATGATGAAAAGCTATGCTGAATTTAAGTTATATTTTAAAAGCATTCTGTACATTTCTCTAAAATCATTATGTGAATCTCGAATCCCTATCTGATATGATAATGTTTGGCATACCATATAGCTCTACTATTTGATCCGCATATAGCTCGGCTAACTTTTTTGTCGTTTATATGATTTTAATTGGTAAAAAATGAGCTTACTTGATTAATCTATCCATGATTACTCAAATAGCATCAAATCTTTGGTTAGTTTTAGGTAATCTAACCATGAATTACATGGATATCTCTTCTTATTTTCATATGAGTGTAAGTAGTTGTAATAACTCATTTTGTTTTTGATATTTTTTTGAACTTATTAATAAATCAGGTTTTTATTAACATAGTTTTGAATATCTTTTTTCATATTATGCCACAAAAGAAATTTCTTTAAATCTTGTTACATTTTTGTTATTTCAAGATGAATAGTATACTTTGATTCATGAGCTTTACATAATAAAATTTATTTCTACCCCTTCTGTGTAAGAATATATATATATATATATATATCATATACTTGAAGTAAAGAACACAATTTTCTTAATTTAGATTGAAGGCTAACTCTTAGCTCTCCAAGAGTTTAGTTTTGACTTTTTGAACTTTTTCATCATTATCTTGAACATCTTTATGTTCAATAACCAAGTTGGTGATATTGCTACTAGCAAAAATTCTTTTTGATTTGATGTTGACATGGTGTTCAACCTTCGTTTATTTATTTTCGTGCACCATCATGCTTCTTTTAAAGTTGTGATTGCATTATTAAAGTTTGCTCTTCTTCTTAGAACATCTATGTTAGTTTTTCTTTAATGATATATGATTTTTAGATTATAATCCTTTATTAATTTTAATTGTTCTGCAAATTTAGTTCCTTTTAAATATGTACTTGAGATTTTGGTGATCAAAATGCACTAGAATTTTTACCCCATACAAATAATGTAGCTACATCTTTAAGTCAAAAAGTATAATAGTTAATTTCATATCATAAACAAGATAATTCTTTTTATAAGGTTATAGTTGTGTAGAAGCATAAATTATTACTCTATCATCTTATATTAGAACATTGCTTAGTTTTTACAGTGATGCGTCAGTATATCCCTGGAAGTCTTCCTTGCTTTTAGGTAAGTCAAATTGGTGTTGAAAAAGGACATTCGTGACTATGTTAACAAATATTTGGTCGAAGGAGAATATCAAAAACTAATTGGGTTATTATAACTCCTCTTTATACCTGTATGGATATGAGAATAGATATTTATGGATTTTACAGTTGGATTATCTAAAATTAGGTAAGGATTTGATGTTATTTGGATAGTCATGGATTGATTGACCAAGTTTGTTCATTTTTTGTCTATCAAAATCACATATATGATAGAGAAGTTAATCCAATTACATATGAATTAGATAGTAAGGCTATATGACATGTCAAAAACTATTATATCAGATCATGATTCAAAATTCACATTGCGATTTTGGAGATAGGTACATGATGTCTTTGAAATACAACTTAAATTGAAATTGAGTAAAATTTTTCATCCCCAGATTGATAATCAGACTGAGAGAATAATAAAAACTCTAGAATATATGCTTTGACTTTATATACCAGATCTTAATGGAACATTTATCAGCCAATCATAAAAATGATATATTATAAGCCACTTTATAGTAGAAAATGCTAGTTATTATTATACCAATATTAGGAATAGAGAAAGCAATAATTTGAAAAAAAGTGATAATTAAAATAATAGCTAAAGTTTAATTGATCAGGGAAAGGTCCAAAAGACATTGAATTTCTAAAGATAATGCTATTATGCAAAACACTGGAAAATAAAATTTTAAAAAGGAGATCATTTGTTTCGTAAAATGAGCTTGATTAAAGACAATACTAGATTTAGAAAAAGAGGAAAACTAAAATTAAGGTCTATTTGACTTTTTGAATAATTGGAAAAATTGGTGAGTTCATATACAGAGTGATTTTTTCTTTAGGATTTGTTGAAATATATAATATATTTTGCATTGCATCATTATAAAAATATATGACAGATCTTACTTATCTGGTGGAGTACAATCCCAATACCATAGAGTTATAACTAATTTAAGCTATGAGAAAAAATTAGCACGGATTTTGGCAAGAAAAATCAAGAAACTAAGAAAAAAGAGCATTCTTATGATTAAAGTTCAATAGATAAATCTAACAAAATGAAAATTTACTTGAGAGCTAGAAGAAGAAATGTGAAAAAAACATCCTTATTTTGAATTTTTAATATGAAATTTTCTAATAGAGGGAGGAATTGTAACATTTTCAAATAAGTATATTTATCAAAATTATTGTGTTATATTTTATTCTAATTTTTAGTGATTATTTTTTTTTAAAATATTGATATTTTAATAAAAAAATTGGTATGGTTCTTAAATGAGAGAGGTGAGCTTCAAATATTGAAGTATACAAAATTAGTAACCCATTAGTACCAGATTCAATTGAATTGGATATTCTTTGTAGGACAAACTTAAAAAAAATATATTTATAAATTAATATATTATCATAATATAGAATAAAAAATTATTAAAAAAACCAAATGACATCAGAACATTATAAAATTTTTATAACAGGATTCATGGAGTAGAATATTCTAAAAATAGTTGGCAAATTTTTTAAAATAATTTAGATTAAAAAATGTTAAAGCATAATAATAAGGTTAAGTTTTAATTAATTATATTATTTATTAATTCTACTTTAAATCTAATGCAGCAACAGAAGAAAAAATTTGATAAGATTTTTTATATACTTTCCTATCCAATCGTAGCTAAAAGGAATTATTCTTATTATTAATTATCTATTTTGTTAAATAAATTAATCTAATTTAATCGTATTTCCCTAACCAACCTACGTTAGTAATTGGGAAAAAGGATATGCATGCTTATCTTCTCATCCGACGACTAAGAGTTGGTTTGGGGAGGAGGATTTAAGAAATGAAGCAATTCGTTAGATGGGAATATGGAGGAGACTTTAGAAAGAGAAAAACATAAGAATTTGGAGAAGAAAACATTACAAAAATCTTATGAAAAAGGAAGGAAGAAAAGAGATTTCACAAAATTCATCGAGACACTTGAAGAGAAGGCTCTTTTAGGTGTTCACTACATGAAATAAAAAAGGTACACAATCTATAAGTTTATATGCATCTTATTATTTTTGTGAGGTACTATAATGGATTGCTCTTAAATGTGAATCATTAGAATTTAATATTGTGTTACTTAATTTATGTCTATATGTGTTTGGTTGTGAATTTGATTACTTGTATATTTGAAAAATAAACATGTGGATTCTAATCATGTATGTAAAAATAAGAAAGAATAAGAAAAGTTTTTTATTGAAAATTTCTTGGCCTGAATGATGTTCTATACATATGTTAAAAAGCAAATAAAGGTTTTCATAATGAATAATTTTTTGGAATTGATCAAAGTAAATCTTTAAGAAATTGGGGATTAGTATCCAAAGGTTCTAGGGAAAACTAGTGTAAGTAACATGCCTCAAATAAGGTGTGGCCCAAGGATAGAGTTCGTGAGGGTATACTCAAATCTAAGCTTGTTGACTTAACTAGCCCAAGCATTTTGAAAATGATGTTGTGATCTACAGGACAATGATTTTGAAAAGTTGAAAAATGGTTAAAATAACCGTTATAAATTTGAGAAGATGTATCGAGACCAAATTAAAATAATAAATGTTAGAAAACAGTCAAAGTGATCGTTACAGTTTTGAAAAAGGTCTAAAGAGTCCAAATTGAAATGATATATGTTGGAATAAAGTAATTAAGGAATCTTTATGAAAATAAAAAAGAAAATGTTTGATTAAAGTATTATTCTCATATTTGATATATTTTAGTTGATTTGCATAGATGTGATATTATTGTTTTACTTATATATATGTTCATTTGGATGCAATGGTATGCTTTTGTTTATGTTTATTCACATAGTTGTGATATAGATTGAGCATGCACACATAATCCTAATGTTAGATGATTTCTGTAAAAACCTTGTATGCCACTTGTTAAGCACGCAACAATTAGTTCATCTTATTTTAGTATATTTTCTTTCATGTAATATGGATGCATATCATGGGATTATAGGAGAACAAGAGATGGATACTTTCTTTTTATTCAAGCACATCTTCTAGTAGGATATAAATAATATTGTTGTATTAGAGAAGACTATGTTTTTATTTTAGATTAGATTTTTCTCTTATTCCATTGCAAATAAATGTTATAAAGTGTGTAGACACTTTTAGTGCAAAATTATGATTTTGTTTTGTTACTATTTAGCATCTTGTTTATTTTTCTTATTGCACTTATAAAAAAATAGTTTACAACACAAGAAAAAGATAAGTAATTATTTAGTAACACTAAGGCATTACAAGGATTGCTTCTTTTGATGTATTTTTGTATCTTGTCATATATGCTGTTTTTATTTTTAAATCGTTATTACTGAAAATTCAGATTTTAAATTTTGACTTCCTTCTTTGTAATTATTGTGCTATTTAAGTATTTGAAAAACAAAGTTATCATTATTTAAATCTATTAATATTTTAGGAAACTTCAAAATGTCTAATTGGTATTTTTTTTTTTGTAAAATATCTTTCTTTTTTATTCACTTAAACACTTTTAGCTTCTTTGTTAGTGTATTTGTACACGTTTAATATCACAGTTGGATTTGCAAAACTACACTCTAATCATCTCCTTAAGTGAACACTCCAGTGAGGACTTGACCAGATCATGCGAACACATAAAATTCCTTCATTAGTAGCAAAATAATTCCAATGAAGGTTCATCTTGGTGCTTGACTCAACAAAACATTTAAACAGCCCAGCAACATAGGCCTTCAAATTATTGAATGAAATGCTATTATAACTCCTCATTTTTCTCTTTGCATTTTATTTGCTGTAACATCTGTTTCAAGTAAACGAAAAAACCACTTTCTATACATGATTCTTTTTACTTGTGTTAGAATTTGTAAGAAAAAGTGTTACAAATGAGTTAGGTACAATACATTCTTTAATAACTTAAACATGCCAAAATTTAGTATGGTCAACTCATACCATATGACCATTGAGAATGTGTTAGCATAATATAGTTCTTTTGATAGGTCATATCAAATCTCATACAATTAGAACATAAATTATTTTATAGAATTAAAAAACAAGAAAAATGATTAATTATTGACAATATTTAATGCAGTTTACACAATGCTTTCTTTTCACATTATTAGCATTATAATCTTCAATTTGATATTATAATGAGAAAAGCTAATACGACACCTATTAATTAAAAACCTACAAAAATTTATCCATCGTTGTCTTATGAATAGGACTATCTTCTTCCTTCACATATTATAGTTGTGTAAAACCTTAGCATCATTTTAGTTTCACTATTCTTCATATTGTTTGCTTCTAATAAGCCTAAACCCTAAATTTTTCTTCCTCTCTTTCGTATTTTCAATAGCATGAGGTTGATGATCTAAAGTTGAGTTCTTAGCCATCAAGTTTAAATTGTCTTCTGAGCTTGAAACCTCGGCCATCACCAAATGAAAACACATGATAAGTCTTTGAAATTCATTGTATTTAATGAAGACACTCGCAAATGCCACTATGAAATTCATTATTTTTCCTGTTCATTTCCTACCTTTATGAAACTTGTCTTATTTGATCCCAACCTACTTGAAGGAAACATGTGTTTTCTTTTGTCTTAGTATGCACATAGTTATTGCCAAAAGTAATGGTTATATTCTAAATCTATTGTCAATGGTTATAACATAAAGCCGATGATATGTTTATTTACATTATTATTTAGGTTTGAAAACATGACTATAATCTTTGATTTCATGAACCTTATGAAAAGCGATTGAATTTGTGCCCTATGTTTAAAGATACAATTTTAGCCTTTGTTAAAATACAATGCATACAAATTAACTTGAAAGTCTTGCAAACTAGTAGAATCTTATCCTTACTAAAGAAGTTTTGTGCACTAGATGATTGAATATGATATGTTACAATCTCTGTAGCTGTTTGTGAGAAGATTGCCCCCATTGTAAACAAGCAATATCTGAAGAAGCATAGTAGGAATGAATCGTAAAAGGGGGAAGGAAAAGAAAATGATAGAGAGAATAAAGAAAAAAAAAGGTGTAGGAGGGAAGTCATCTAAATACCTTGTTAAGGTCCAAACTGAATCCAAAATGAAGGTTCAAGAGATGATGCAAAGAAAAATTGTGGCTAATATAAAATGGAGGATCGAAGGTATTAATCTATTGGAGTTTGTACATTTTACATCCTTTGAAGAAACTTATGAGAAACTTTTGGGAGATGAGAGGAGAGAGAATAGTAAATGAAGAGAACTAATCATTTAAGGTTTTTGTCATTGAACAAACTATGACAGAGGCTAATATATATAAGGATGAAAAAGAGAAAAAAAAAAAAAAAAAAAAAAAGAAATAAATAAATTAGGCTAACTAGTATTAGGTCTAACATAAGTTGAGAAATGCCTCTTCTCACAAAAGGAATAATAAAAAAAATGAGGATTATTTTAAAGAGTTCTTACTCAAATAGAAATTTCTAAAGAAGTAGGGGAAAGATACACGAAGCTCTTTCATATAGAAGTGCCTCCCACCATGAAAATTTTGAAAGGATGTGATCAATAAAATATAACACTAAAGCTGAGAAAATGTTCAATACTATATAGCACTAAAAGAGTTAAGAGCCTTGTTTAGATCATTGATCTTCTAAAATATAGTGCAAAAGCTTTCTAGCATAGGGAGACTAATGATTGCTTCTACTTACAAGGATCCTACCTTGTTTGCATCAATGACTTTTGTTAACCTAGTTAATGCTGTCTTGGCAAATTACACGATATGACATTGGCAATAAATTTTATAAAACAATAGCAGTCTTTAGAAGAATGGTGTAATGACAAAATGAAGCTAATACATGACTTGAGGATTTAAGGAAGAAGGAAGGGTCCAAAGAAAAATTTATTAATCAGATAAAACCATTGAGAAGGTTTCCACAAGAGGGAAAGAAGGATTGTCTACAACCTACAGCAATTTAGAGATCAAAGTGGAAGAAAAAGGTGTTTTAATACATTTTCAAAATCATTGGGTGATTGAAAAGAAGAGAATGTAAGAGAAGATCATGCTTTGGAAAGCAATCCTTGAATGCTAAATAAGTTGAAGAGATAGGGAATACAGGTAAATAAATCTGTTGTTGAGACACTAATTCTGCTTTTTGCAACAAAACTATCCAAGAAAATTTTGGAAAAAAAAATGAGATAAGAAAATTATCCAATGATTCAACAGGTGATGAGGTGCTCTAAGTCATTATATAACATTATCGAACTTTAAGAAGTTCAGAAAATGAAAATCCAATGATTTGCGAATAGAGCTATCAAAGTTTGGTCATGAGGCAACTGCTACCATACAAGAGAACCTAGGCTTCATATTTGAAGAGAATTGGTTGTGGTTGATCCTCATCATGCTCTTTTAATCAAGAACATCTAGCATGAGCCCAGACTATTGCTTGAGGAGTAGACAATTAACGTGCAACTTTTTAATACAAAAAGCTTTAGAAAGATGTATGAATGATTATCTCTAATATAATTTTTTTATTAATTAAATGTAAGTATGCGTCTCCTTCCCCATCTACTATTTCACATTGTTATGAAGCTTATGCACATGTTTATGTATTGTTGTAATGCATTTGCATGTGTAGTAAATCAATCTTTGCTTCAACTTTGAATTGTTTTAATCCTCCAAATTTTATTGGTGCCATATTGTGGTCCATGGCTTTATCTTTATTCAAATCCTACATTAAATTTTGATGAGGTCTTTTTGGATTGATACAAACCTGCAGGTTACCTCCCACTGATGTCAATATTTTGGTACTGTTGCTGTTGAGACTATTTTCTTGTCACTATCTTTGCAAATGCTTGCATGGTTTAAGCCAGCTATGGCATTCACTGGTTCAACAAATGGCTAGATTCTCTATCATGTGCCATATGTTAAATCTTTTTGAAATATTTTTCTTTTGATGGGTACAAATTTAGTTGTTTTCTCTCCTTCTGGCTCTTCTAGTCTTAACATACATATTAAAAAAGATTGCTTTTGATATAAGATCTTTCATGTCAAGATGAGGGCAAACTAGATTGTTGAGAAACATGAGCAGAATAGAAAAAACACAAATAGATAAAGATTGTGATGTTACTTATTGACTCATGTTTCACAACTCTATGTAATACAAACTTTCAAATGTCTATCAAATCTCATTTGCATAGATCTGCATTGTACGGTTTATATCTAGTGGGTTTTATATTGTATAACTTCATTAGATAAATATAGAATAAAATAATAAACGAAACGAATGATACTAATTATTTGTCTATAATATTGGAACTCTTGGAACTATTAAGAACCTCAAACTTGTTTGAATGGAAAAAGTGATTGGCTTCGGTGTGACAATCTTACTTTGAATTTTTTTATTATATTAACTGATTTACTCCTAAGAATATAATTGACCAACGGATGCTCAAATTAGCTTTTTGGAATGTCAAATGCTGTTGAGGATGATGTTCAAAGTTCGATTTGCTACTTTTTTGGAGCCTATGCAACTACATGATTTTTCTTGTGTTCTCTCAAAATCATTTCCTCGAGACTTGATGTGATGTCTCTTAATGTTAGAGACATAATGTCGAGATAACTTGAGACCTATTGTTCTCTCTTGATTCCTCTAATGAATTGATTATCCTCGAGTTCTCCATAAGAGATTTCATTTAATTTGAGGGTAATTAGCGCTCAAGAAGTTATCTTTTGGTATTTGCACGACCATAATAGGTTTGGAGAATTACAAATATCTCTCCAACTTATCTCTTATCCTAACAAAGGTAATCTTTGATCAAAACATTAGTTGTCTATCGTTTGAATATCCAATTTGGAAATGTATAATGTATAGACAACACAATTGTTGTCCTATATGTCATCTATTTTGAAAAAAAAATGGATAGCTCATTTCCATAATTCCTTTGGTATCCCTAACATGTAAGACTTGTTTTTGATATTTAGCAATAAAAAATAACACCAAACGCTACCATGGGAACAATGAGAATATGTTCTTGATTATTTTTTGAACCTAAGAACATACAAAAAGAACATCTTGTTGGTTATATTTTATATTTTTAAACAGTACAGACATTCCATTCATAATTTTCCCATCTAATACTAAGTTATGCGTTTGAAACATAAAGACTAATTCACTATACTAACATTTTTAGATGAATTTTCATACAGTTTTGGGTTAATTGCGTTATCACAAAATATAAAAAAATTTGAAAAAAGCATGAATTTAATTGCATGAATCATGAAGTTTTATGCATTGGGCACACAGTCGCATGTTAAGCTGTCGTAAATGCGTCACACCTGTCAAACTGAAGCATGTAGCAAAACCGTGCCAATGTGCACCGCATGGCGGCATCACACGCATTGTCACTTAGTTACATGCTTCACACTTTGTGCCACCACACGATCGCAAAGCCGCGAAGACAAGCTGTTGCATGCCATGTCGCTGCATGACAACTTGTCGCATGTCGTGATGTTATGATCCAAGGTGCCATGTAATCGCACCTTGCTCGAGCACTAGTCAAGTGATGACATATTGCCTCAACATTAAGCCATGTGATGCATGTAACACTGCTGCGTCCTAGTACACCATCTATGTGCATGCAACATGGATACATGCCGCATGGAAGTACGTTTTGCTATGTGAAATTTAGTCAAAGTTGGATGTGGTGGTTACTTGGTTGAAGAAAGAGGAAGAGAGAGGGGAAAATGTTTATTGGTTGGAAGAGTGGGGATGAGTGGCGGCAATCGAGGAGTTTTAGAGCGAACTTTGCTAAAGGAGTGGTGGCCATGAGCGTGGATGGAGGGAAAGCACTAGGATGTGTGTTAATGTTGGACAAACATTTTAATGGATAATGGCAAGGGAGTGACAAGAGATATGACAAGTGATTGACTTCGTTAGTAAATGGAGAGGAGTGGGCAGGATAGTAGGAAGGTCATTACAAATCATAATTAGTGTTGTTTGTGATAAACTATTTGCAATATTAATTTTATTGTACAACCGATTTATGATGGTTCATCATAAATAGTGACAATGACCCTATATCTAATTTTCTTGACTTTAAAAGAATGATTTATAACATGCCTAAATCTTTTGTCAATAATTTACAACGAAATTGTAATAATTGTTAATTTTTAGTCATTGAAGTTTTATATTCTCGTGCATCTCAAAAACAACATTCTTGAACCTTTTTTACTTTAGCCTATGCATGCTCTTTTGTCTCTTATGTTGTTGTTCAAGTTGGTCACTATGGTTGCTCTTTTGGGCCATATGTAAAAAGAGAAATTTTCAACTGTGATGCCTTCCCTTAAAGCTAATTTTGATTTTTTTCTCTTTTGGGCTTCATGCTAATGGAAAAACGAGAGTTGAAATCTTGCTTCAATTGGTAGACATGGATAAAGCTCAAAGTAACTCGATGTGCAACAAGACTTGTGGACTAGTCTTTAGTTATTCTCTCCGAAGTTGACACAAACATTCTACACTTGATTCCTTTTAAAACAAATGATTGCTAAGGGTGTATAGGAAGACAATGATATGTACCATTGATGTAGTCATCCTTTTTATAAATGAAAAGGCAAGTTTGATAATCAAATTTTGGCTTGTCATTCACAAGTCTTCTCTTGGTGGGGAAAATTCTTTATCAACTTCGCTATCTTGTCGATCTTGCCTTCTCTTGCAAAACAAGGCACTCATGGCATGAAACCTTCATCTCAACGAGATGCTACAAAATGCCTTTGGACATAACATTGTTAAAAATTATCATTCTCCTTTGTACAATATTTTCTATTATTTGAATTAAAATAAAAAACCATTGTCTCCCTACTTTGAGGTGGATGAGCTTATTGAGGGGGAATTAGATAGAAGAATGAATGTAGGTGTTGTCTATGACGATTGTTGATGTTACAACAAAGGATGAACCATCATCCTTGAGAAGCTAGGTAGGGTAGAAAGCTAGAAGTGGTGGAAGGTGAGTTTAAGACCAAGAATGCAAGAATTTGCAAAAGTTGTATCCCCTATGGTTAATAATATTGAGTGTAGATGGTGGCTTTTGTTGAAGTGGTAGAAATGAGGGTCGTATTAGTGGCCTTTGTTTTTGTTGAACAATGAGTTGACTTGATGGATGATTTGAGTTTGGAGAGTGAATCATCACTATTTCATCATTGCTATTCATGATACTATCAAACGCTATATGTGGGTAGATTTTTTCCCACTTTTTTAGGTCGTCTATTGATTTTTTTTGTTTCGCATGTTTATAAAAACATTGATAAGGTGACTAATTTATTAATTGATTGAGCCATTTTTTTTATTTACTCTGGAATGAAAGAATTTCTCCCATATGACTTTTGTGTAATCTTTGATTCAAATTACAATTTTTTTACTTAGAATTGTCTTATTTGATATCACATAACGCCAGGATGGTTTTTAGGAACATGGTTGGGTTGAACAAGAACCAGGTTAAAGAAAGTCTACCTTCTTTTTGTTTGTTGAACTACTTAGATAAGTTAATGCATCTGATCAAATATGGTGACAAACTGATCTTTGTTCAAATAGTTTTCATGGGAGTCATTTGTTGCCAGTCGTCATACTAGAGATCACTGTTTTTAGGCATCTTGCATGCCCAAAATAAAAAGTTGTAGATGCCAAGAATGAAAAGATGTCGATATCGATGTCTACCAAAAACTTTTGATGCAAAAAAAAAGAGATACAGGCAATTGCTGTCCAAAGAAACATAGATGTAACAAAGGTACCAATGACTTAGTGAGAAGAAAAATATTTAAAACTTATCATGAAGACTTTTCAATAAGGAAATCATATTGTTTATGTGCTTCTAAAGCTTCATTGTCTTCTTCTATCAATATTTCTCAATACTTGACTTGCCTATGATCAAGACATTATTAAGTCTAATCAAAGAACAGGTTTATAGGAGTACATTTTGTTCTTCTCATGCATGGAAGTGAGTGATGCCTAATGGGTATGGTCTATTGCTTACTCCCATGCAAATCACCTAATTCTTATCAATGGTTCAGTTGTATGCATCATCCCTGTGCCCCTCGCTTCTCCATACAGGTTTGGTCATATGCATATACTCTTCTTGCAATTATTGTATATCAAATCAAAACATGCAAATGGCTCAAATGGTAGGTATTATGGTTTTGGTCAATAACTTGCATTATTTTTTCTTAAAGGTAATATGTATTCACAGAAATATTGCATTGGAAAGCAGTATTTTCATTATTTGAAACTGCAATTAATATTAGCCTGCCATTTTTAATTCTCTTTTTATCAAATGCCTCTTAGATTTGCTTGAATTAAAGAAAGATTCTAATAGATACTAATCGACCCTTTCTTGTTGTATTCCTCTACAAATTTCTTTATGTGCTGTGTGAATTTTTGAATCACAAGTCATTCTAGTAAGTTCACATTTTTCTGTATGAAATTGTTTTCATTTTCTTAATATACTTTTTATTTTCTCGTTTTGTGCATCTTTATGGAATGCAACTACTTAAGAGTGCATATTAGCTTGCATAAATATTATACATTAAGATAAGAGGTACATAAATTAGAGATGAGGTATAATAGTCAAAAGGTTAGACAAGATAATTAGAAGTTTAGGAATAACTCAAAGATTTAACCATGTAATGGACTTGTACATTCATTCAATGCAAGAAATGCTACCACACAATAACTAGTTGGCTGCATGATAGATGCTGATGTTATGGAAGATGACAAGCATAAATAGCCTACACTTCCTATATAGTTGTTAATCATGTTGTAAGTAATACTCATGTACATTTGTATTGATTTTAATGATCGAACATGTTGGTGCCTCTGAAGAAACTTTTGTGATTTGCACGACACTTGTGAAAATTTTTTTAAATTTACTGTTGAAGATTTATTGAATAAATTAGAAAAAACGACCAATTCTTTCACCACGACATTTGGTATCACCCAAATTAGATTGAATGTATATTAAAATTTTAATATTATTTATAAGATTAAATGCGCGTAGTTAGCCAGAAATCATGATGCGAAGGCGAAGGCATTTAAGAATCTTGGAGGCCCAGCTTGAGTGCATTAACTTCGCCGATATATCTGAAACATGCAACATTTATTATGGTTCGGGAAACTTGTACCGTTGTTTCATACGTCATCCAAGTCGTCTTCTTTGCGTTCATACGAGAATCTGCTTGGAACATTTTTATAGAAAGAATTATTGTATCGTTTGTCTGCCCACTTTTAACATATGGAACAAGGCCCATAAAGCTGCACAAAGGGCCCTGGATCTAGATTTTTTTTTAAATTGAGTGATGTAATTAACTGGTTTTTTTAATTCTGGATTAAAAAAAATTGATTTCGTTTAAATTCAGATAAAACTAAGAGAAATTAAGTCGAGAGAAGGAGTTCATGAAGGATTAGAGGTATGTATTGATAGTCTTTTCTTCCATTTGAGAGAAGAACATAGCAGAACTCGCAAACTTCAAAATTATGGAACTATACAACCTTCTGAAACTGGGATTGCAACCGAAAATTAGAACTTAGGTCTAAATGGCCACATACTCTCAGCATCAACGACTTCAAACTTTGTTTTCCTTACTGTAAGACGAAGCATTAGGAACTAATTGATGGTTAATTGGCGAGAACTTCCCATATGAGATCGGCATCGAAGGACGGCATCCTCGCCAACGAATACTCGCCGCCGTCATCAAAGGACGGCATCCTCGCTAACGAATACTCTCTGCCGTCCGCCTCCCAGCAAGTCCCAGGATCGCTGACAACGGAAACAGATGACGAAGAATCCGAAGCAATCTCGCTGATTACCGATTCCGCCTTGCCACTAGCAGCGCTGCTGCCCTTCTTGGACCTTCTCTGCTTGGCGATCCGGCGGCAGACGGCCTGGATCTTCGAATCGACGGCGGATCGCAGAGCGCGGAGTGTCTCGGGATAGTCCCCTTCGGCGGCGTCGCGGAGTTCGGGGAAATTGAGCCGGGCGTACTCCCCGCGGAGCTTGTACGCGGCGCGGTCGTATGCGTACGCGGCGGCTTCCGCCGAGTCGTAGGTACCGAGCCACAGCCGCATGCGGTTCTGCGGGAGCCGGATCTCCGCTACCCATCTCCCCTGGTGCCGCTGCCTCACTCCGCGGTAGAGCTTCTTCCTTCCCGTGGCGGCGTCGACAACGCGATTCGCCGTCTCAGGGCCCCGGTTCTGGCGGCCGAAGCGGCGGAGAAGCTCGGATTGGTGGAGGTAGGCGGAGGAACCCAGCGGCTCGGTCGGGCAAGAGAGGGCAGGAGGCGGCGCGTGGAGGGAGAAGATGGAGTCGATGGCGTTGGACCCAGAGAGGAGGATTTCCGACAAGGCGGACCGCACCTCAATGTGGTCTGCGGAAGGAATTAGGGCTTCCATGGATTCCTAAAACTCGTCTTCTTTTTTAGCAAATGAGGGTTAGCTTAGGTTTCAGCCGTAGGGAAGCTTTGGAGGTTTGGTTCGGAATGCTGATCAACTGCTCTGGGAGGTTCAGTTCACCACGTAGGTTTTTTTATAGGCTCTATTTGATAACAATACTCGTAAAATGTCAAACCCAACCTGTGACTTCAATTATTTCGCTGAGGTTAAGTCTCATATTCTTTTTCAATATTTCATTTAGTTAAATAAAATCATTATTTCCAATTCTTTACTATAAATTAGCCCACTTGTCTATTAGGTATCTGTCGTCAGTCTTCTTTTCCTTTATTTGTCTATTTATTTATTTATTTATTTATTTTGGCTATAGTAGTGGTAAAAAAATCTTGCTCATGTAACTCACTGTAGGTTTAGTGGGGCCCGGGCAGGAAGTATGCGACTTGACATCTCATCGGGTGAGCATTGAAAACAAAAAGCTATTTCCGACATTTATGAGACCCAGCTGTGAACAACAGAAAGCAGTACGGCGGTTCGGTTCGGCCCGGCTCAACCACAATTTCGACGGCTTTGCTTCCTGAGATCAATCTGGATTCCGGGCGAGAGCCGGGCCGAAGCTAAACCAAATGTCCGTGGATTCGTTCCAACCAAGCTCAAGTTACAGAAGGATAATTCTATGGATTCCTATCGCTCCAAAGCCAAAAGTGGTAAAGACACCGACCTCTTTTCCGAAGTTAATATTGCTTCTCGGCGTAATGCCCTTCTTAGCCGCTCCTTTTTATGCTGCTTGTCGACAACGATGCGGCGCGATTTTTATCATGGTTGTTTATTTGTCATTTATTTTATTCTTTTATTTCTGTAATTTCTCTTACCGTTAATGTTTTTCATTTCATTGCCGGGTCCTAAAATTTTGAAGGTCCTGATCTCCTAAAACTACTTGGATAAAAGTGATGTAAGATGTGTAATAAAATATTATTATATTTCATTTGAATGTGATAGTTTTGGTATTTCATTTTCTTAAACTTTTAATCATACACAACAATTTGATGGCTATTATGATATTTTTTGAGCATCGATAGTGAATTTTAGACCATCTCGATGATTTTTTAATGAAAAGTTGAGTTCTTTTATTATTAGAGTTCAAATTCAGTACCAAATCATGAGATTATTAAGATAGTTTTTTAGTTTAAATGATTGGTCAACCCTATATAGGATTAGAAAAGATCATTGTCTCTTAATTATTGATTTTTTTTTAAACTTGGATGATTATGTGAGTTGTTAATATGTCAATCATTTAAAAACAATTATATATACTTCACAAATGAGTTTATAAAAGAATATTTGACTTTTTGAAGATTAGGATCATTAATAGTATCTTCTTGGGATATGATATAGATTTTGTTTTTGGTTAAGGTGAGTGCATGTGTTTCATATAGATCATTGTTCTTTTCTATTTATTTAATGATTTTCTTTAGTTTACTCATCCTTCAACTTTCATTCAAAATAATTTAATTTTTATGTAATAAATAATAAAACATAAATATTTTTGAAAGTATTCAAATATAAGTATCATTAAAATTTTAAATTAATACATAAAGTTTATTTGATAATTTATGAAAGTATTTGGATATTTCTTAAGAGTATTTTTTAGCATGAAAAATATTATAACATAAGGCAACCAAGAGTGTATAACTATGAAGCACTAGAACTAGAATGATTAAAAGATTAATGATATAATAAATGAGGTATAAGTTCATGGCATTAAGGATAAAATTCAAAGGAATATTTATTTTGAAATAAGTTTAATTATTTCTTCATGAGAAGAATTATCATGATAAGCCTCTAAGTATGTCTAATGGGAGATTCTTATCACTACTAAAGAAACATTAACAAAATAATGATGATTGTTGATAAGGGATGTCATCAATTATCATAATTTTTTTGTCTCTTAGTGAAGAATATCAAAGGCCATTTGGTTGAAATGATATTTTATGATATAAAAGAAATCTTCATTTGTTTTTATTTTAGGCATGGCCCAACAAGTATATTTTTTTTTCTATTTCAAATTGGACTGTCTTCTTGCTAATTCATATTTTATGATCTTCTGAACGTTGATAGACTAACATGATAAAGTCTTTGATGCCAAAGATCAACGTGTTGATTTGTCATGCAAGGTAGTTTTAAACTACTATTTTTGCATTTTTTAAGTCCAACATATATGTATTGTTTTTTCATAAGACAATGGCCAAGTTTTATTATCTTTGCTAATAATACATTTTTTTGAATTAAACTTTACATTAAAGCTTGAATTACATAATTAGCTTATATTAAACAAGATATATTTCTAACCATTGATTAAAATGATCTTATTAGGTGACATGGATGACTTATTAATATTTCTAGTGTCGATAACTCTCTTTTTGAAATTGTCCCCCCAAGGGTTAACACTTTATTATCAAATGCACTCAATTGGGTGAACTTTGAGAGATCTCTTGTCATATGCTTAAAGCATGAATTGTCTAACTATCATATGTGTCCTTTGGTCCTATTAATGAAACATGCCTAAGAATAATAAATTAAAGATTAACTCTTAAGCCCCAACCCTTTTGCTTCGCGGCGACTAGCATTATGAGTTCTAGAGTTATCATTATTTTTTCTAGCTATTTAAAAGTAACTAAGAAAATGATAATAGACATTAACTTTTATCCTGTAATTTTTATATATGTGCTTAATTGTCATACAATAACAACATTTTAATTTTTCATCATAATGAGGTGTTGATGATTATGTACTAACTCTAAATGATGATATTTCGTCTAAAAATGATGTTAGTTTTGTAAGATAAAACAGTTGGAATGAAGCTTCTTTAATGCATTAAACTCAATTTTCAAGGTAGAATCTTGCATAATACAATCAACAAACTTATCTTTAGCATATTTTAAATCATTCAAAAATTTGTTATTAGTTTCATTTAGTGATACACATAAGCAAAAATAATTAGAGTGCTCTGTTTTAATTTCATGTATTTAGCAACAAAATCCTCATAGTTTAAACAAATATCAAAAAAATTATCTTCTAATTCTTCTTAAGAAAAAAGGAACACCTCATTGTTGTTTGAGTTAATGTGTTGATCTTTTTTTATCATAAGGCAAATGAGTTATCCTTGTTTGTCATCACTTGGAGGAGACTCATCTAAATTACTTCATAAAGTTTTCGTTTCTTTCCTTTCTTCATGTTTTTATACATTTTAATGTCTAGCAACTAGTGGCATTTGTGACTAATGTGTCTTGGTTTTCCAAATTCATGGAACACTTCTTTCTCTATCATATTCTTTTGTCTTGATCTTTATTCTTTCACCATAGTTTCCTTTGTGCCAAAACATTTTTTAGTTATCTTGATTAACCATGAGAGATTAGAGTTATCTCATCTTCACAAGATAATTCACCTCATAAAAAGGATTAAATTTTTAAAGCAATGTAAACAAAGTCCCACACTAAAGGGTGGAGGAAGGGATGAATTTTGTTCTCTTTTACAAGATTAAGTGAAAGCAATATTAAAGTTGATTTTAAAAAATTATGAAATAACTTTCAAAAGTCTTTTATGTGAAATGCAATAATTACAAAAGACAACGAAGATGTTCTAACAATAAAAGATCATGCATAAACAATGCATTTTTCACAAAAATTGGTAGATGAATGCTTGACAGATGATCCAAAGAGATCATAAAAGAGCGAAAAAAATTATTCAAAAGAGTTAAAATTATTAAGCTTAAAATAACAAAACAATGGAAGCATAATAAGCAAATTATAATAGAAGTTTGTACAATAAACCTACGACCTATTTCAATCTAACAAGGCATAAATTAATGCAATTAAAGAATTCACTTGAAGTTTACAATTGCATAGAGATTTATAGTTAGGAACAATGGAAGTTGATTTCAAAGCTTGCAACTCAAAAACATTCTTGATCTTATCATTCTTATTTGAGAATTTGATAGTTTAGTGATCAAGTAAATGTGCTTTCAAATTCAAAAGAGGATCTATTGATTGTCATACAAGGTATAATAACTATTGAAGCATTTACAAATTAAAAATAGTAATATTTTGAAATTTTGAGAAACTAAGTGATCGTTGCAAGTTTTTTGGAAAAAATTAGATGATCTAACTGCACTATTGAACATTATGATTACATTATTCCAAGACATCTTAAGAAAGCCATAACAATATTCGCATGATATATTAGCCAATATAATCTTGAATCATCATTCAAATAGTCTTATAATTCTCCAACAGAGATATAATTTTGGCACTACTAAGTAATGAATAATGAACTTAATGAATGGTTTGATCACTTATTAGATCCAGCATTAGAATGATATAATAGTTGTTTGGTAAATATTTTATTTTTGTTGCTTAGCACATGTTTAATATTAGATGTTCTACCCATTGTTCTAAAAACCATCAAACTTATCACCTAATAAATATCTTTTTAAAATTATAATTTAATTGATTTAACCATCAAATGATCTAATACTATTGGATTGAACTATTGGGCAATCTAATAACTATTTAATAGATATCATACAGCTTTTCTTACTAATCTTTATCATATTGAATAACGAATGTGATCGTTCGATTATGGTGTTACAAAACATAATTTTCGTGAATGCATATCAAATGTTTCATCAGAAGTCCTAATGAATGTTTTGATAGTGATTCAAGAATTGTTGTTCAAAATGAAATATTTAACAAATGATGTGATAAATACATTAGAAGATCCAATATGTTTAAAAAATCTAGTATTAAGGTTTGTAAAAGAATGATATTTATTTCTAAACTATGAGTGAATGTTCCTACATCTCAATGATAGATGTTCCTAGAATCTCGAGGATTAAATCATGGGGTTTAACATTTCAATTTCTAAAAGATAAATCAAATCAAAAGATATTGTGTTGTGTGACCATCATGTCATCACAGAGCATCTTTCCAATGATGCTCGAGTCAATTCAAAAGTTAGTATGTTTTTGGTTAGCCAAAAAACTTGTCAAGCCTTCCACAATAAGTTACTTTAGAACTCTGAGAATAGACTAGATAAAAACATAAAATATGACATGATTGTTTTGTCATTAAACAACCCCCATAAGATCCATGGACAGCTAATCATTACCCATGCTAATTTGGAGTGATTAAACATAATATATTCTATAAAAAAACATAGATCAAATATACAGTGAGACCACATTCTTGGTGAGCCAATCCAATAATGTCATATGGTAGATCATAAGCCTCATGGCATAACTAATGTTAACTTAAAGAATCTATCAATTGGAATTGAGTACACTTTGTTTTTTTGGGAGAGTTGTCCATGTTAAGATCCAATTTTTTAGGTCTTCTTTCTTAGATAAAATTAGGTTCTCCCTAGCTCTTGCATTCAAGAAAATGCCCATTATCCTTGGTTATGGATTTCTTAGTGAGGACTCTCTCAAGAACACTAGAGACTTCTCTAATAAGCACCTCACCTCTCTCAATGAAAAACCTTCTCTTTCTCCACAAGGGTAATAGTTCCAACATGGAAACCAATATTTTGTCCTATTAATTTTATGTTGTCTTAGCTCATATTCATATATTAACACATTCTATGACATTTGCAAAATACTCAGTAAGTTATATTCCTTGGACAACAAGGTGGTGGTGCCTTCTTTTCTTTGGTAAGACTCAATGTTATGTCAAATATCAAATTCTTATAATGTTTTAGGTGCTTAATAACCTTACTTAGTGCTTAAAACTCTAGTTTAAACTTTTATATTTCCCAATTTCTCTTTTAAAACATACTTTTAAAAATTTACTTCCTTTCAATGTGATTGTATACTAACTTAAATATTGTCTAAATTAGATGCATGCATTATCCTTTCAACTATTCATGTTGACCCAAAATGTTTTTCTAATTCTCTTCGTGTAATTATTCAAACTATTAGATTTTAGTTTCAAGAAAAACATTTGACCATTTAATAAACTAAAAAAAATATTACAATATAACTATAAGTTTTGTGAAATTTTGATTTGTAAGAATAAATGAAGAAAATAAATATGTTTTTTATAGATTCAAAGCCTACTAATATTTCAAAAGTTAATAAAGAAAAATTGATGCTAATTCAAACTTTTTTAATTATTTATCATCCAAATCAACTTTTTTTCTTGAATTCTTAATCGAATATAGAATAATTTGACACATAAAATTGTATGACAAAATATATAATGGTTTTGAAATTGTGGACGTTAAAAAAAGTTTATTACAAATGAATTTCATGATAGGTTATTTGTATTCGAAATGGGACCATAGATGATAAGCCTTGACTTGTAAGTTTACTATAACGACAGCTTTTCCATCTCATTTAATGCTCGAAAAGGTCACACGAGAAAAGTCGTCGTCGCGAAAAGATTTATTTTAATTAAAAAAATTATAAGCCGTCCATTCCTTGCCTTACGATCCGTTGGACTCCTTCCACGTCTAGGATTCCATTTTCAGATTTTCATGCCTGGTGTGGAAAGAAGCCGCAGCAAAGATCGAGCGGCCTTTTGTGTAGCCAAATGGCTACATATTTCTGTTTTCCGGTAAAGTCCTTTTTTGTACGCATCTGGACTTTGTCAAAAGCCGCTGCACATGGGCCTGTCCACAACACTGCTGCCACGTGGTAACAGTAGTTACGTGTCATGACAGCTTGCGGTGGAGACAATATGGAAGTCAACCAGTCAACATCAAGGTCGTTGCAATGTAGAAAGCTATGCGATTTTTTGTCAACGCAAGCCCATTTCAATTTATTATGAAGACTGACTTCTAAATTGTTATTTGTAAATAATTGAAGTCACTTTAATTTGGTTGAAGAAAAGGACATATATATACACCTATGTATATTTCTAACCTTCTTACATATATCTATCATTGATTATTTTTTTATGAAATTATGTTAATTTGAATTTTCTTTTATGAATAGTCATCTAGTCAATTTATTCTTAAGAAATATCAGATTAATAAACTTTCAAGTATCGAGAGACCATCATAATTCAATATTTATTATAGTAGGATTTATTTTGTTCTTTCAATAACCTTGATTTACACACAAATCAATCTATGCACAAAAAATAGAAGAAAATAAAGGAAATAAAAAAGGTTTATAATATGTCTTGTAATAAACAAGAAAGCCAACACTTTCTCAATGACTTTTATTTAAAATTTTTTCTTTGATAGCACTTTTTATATACTTTTATTTTTGTTTTATAAGCAACACATGTCTTGAATTAAAATAGAATAAATTACAAGACATATGTTGGCCTTTTCAATTATTCAAGTTGAACCAAAATAATCTCCTAATTCTCGTATCTTACCTCTTAACATATAAAATTTTAGTTTATAGAAAGTATTGCACACAAAGAAAATATTACAATGTAAATTGAGTAACATGAATATTGTCTATTAGAACAAATATAAATAGAAAAAATATATTTTTTTTTATAGATTCAAAATAATAAAAATAAGAAATATAAAATAAAATACATATATTTAGAACATTAAAAAAGAAAATATAAGAAACTAATTCAAAATTTTAAATTATTTATGACCCAAATCAACTTTTTTCTCAAATTCTTTATAAAAAAAATTAGCACATGCAATTATTTGATAAATATATAAAGGATGTGCAACTATGCACATTAAATAAAGTAAGTTTATAATAAAGTTTTGGCACATATGTAAGCACAAAAGTGAAAGATTGATCAAATTTGTTGATTAATTGCAAAGTGTTGCTTAATTTAATTGTATGATTTTAAGAGCATATAAACAAATATAAAAATAAAGTGAGAAGTAAATCACACATCAAACTTTTAGTTTAGCTTAACTCCTTTGGCTTATATTTACTCATAAACATTTTTCTTGAGTTTACATTACCTAATTATTTTTTAACTCTAATATAGACAAAAAAAACTTTTATAAAAGATTTTAATAATAAGTTTTTGAATAAGCACTACAAGTCTCTTACAACACAAAGACTTTAATATGGGCACCCATAAATTCTATAATATGATATCTTGATATAATATCAATAAACTTCTCTTAACATAAGGTCTTTCAGTGAGGTTTTCTCATCTTCATAAATAAAATCAATAGAATAATTTACAAAATTATTACAACAATTTAACGAAGTATAAACTAATATTCGATAGATAAATATACAATGAATATCATCTGAGATTAAGTTAAAAAGGTTACTAAAGATAATTAAGAGTTTTATTATAGAAGTAAAGATATAGATGTATGTTAGAAGCTATGAAACAATTTTTTAAGAATACATTCAAACTTCTTTTAAGATGATATTACAGTGCTTCCTAAAATACATCTCTAAATGGCCCTCATCTTTTTTTTCTCTAACATCTAACTCAAAATTATTTTACATTACATTCAATTTCTTCTTATTAAAGAGGCTAATTTAAGAGTAAAATACATATTGATTGAAACACTACAATTTCATATTAACAAAAAAGGGATGATTGGAAACTCTAATTGAGATAGATGAGTTTGATTTAGTATTTTGGGAGCTCTAATTGAGATAGATGAGTTTGATTTAGTATTTTGTTTTGTTATTGCAATGTGATGATATAATGATGTTAAAAGGCATGCTTACTATGCAATGATATCATTTATATTATTAAAATAAATATTCACATGACTCATATTATGCATTACTTATTGAGATTATTATACATATTTTAATATTAAAATTGATATCTTATGTTTTATTATAATTCACTAACATTATGAATATGATTAATGTAAAAGTATAAGAAATATAATAAATATGAGAATATAAGAAAATAATTTTAATTGAAATACTAAGTGATGATGAGAAACGTGTTATGAATAGATCATTAGATATTAAGTATTATTCTATAACTATTTGTGTTAAAGCAATTGGGATTAGTGATATGATTAACATGATATAATGTAAGTCTACAACCTAAAGCTCTAATTAATTAGGAATTACTTTCCTTAATGACTATGTTGATTAGATTGTGTCGTGTGATGGAATCTTTGAAATCATGCAACATCTAGTTGTCTAATAGAGGATTAGAAATCACTTAGTAGTTTTAAGTCATTGGCATAATGTGCACATCTCCTACAAGACTATTATACTATGATATGATATAAGTCTTTAAGTTGAGACATTAAGTCATTAAAAGTTATTCATTTCCCAATGGATGAAAGATATGTTGAGACGTATGATGGAGGGTTGGATATTGCTCAACAATCGTGCAAGAGTGTAGTAGTCATTAAGTTAAAATGGGGGTTATAATTTTTAATAAGAGAGAAAATAAACCAAAGTGAAATTGGTTTATAAATAAATTGTTATTTTATTTCAATATGGTGCTATCGATGTTGTGCATAATATCCTGTTTCATTTGTCTTATCATAACTTTGTTAGTAACATTATTATCATAAAATATGTTGTCACCTTAGTATTATGTTGTGTTAATTTTAATTATTGTACTTGTTGTTTGCTCTTATCTTATTATTATTATTTCAAGTTATTCACATACTCCACAATAGGAGATAAGTCAAGTAAATAGTAAGACAATATATGTTGATTATTTTTGAGAGTTGAGTCATGTAGGAAATGATACATATTTGTAATAACTTATTTAGATAATTCCTTTGCTCGTAATAATATTAAAAGAAAACCAAAAAATATTTATGGATTCGAGAATATCACTTAATACGTGTTAGTCCATAATGATTCTTAATAAGAATGAATGAGATAGCATAAAAGCTAAAATTAATCTAAAACCCAAAAACTCAATTGAAATTTAAATTTAAAATGAAAAGATAAAAAAAAATTAAGAAATATAAATATATCTTTAAATTCTAAAATTAAAAAAAATTATTCCTCTTGAATCATTAAATTCTTAGATTTGAAACACTTAATACTATGAAAATTATAATAGGTTTTATTATTAATCTTTTAAAACTCATTTCTTATTAATCAAATATGTGAATCATAATATTTTGAAAATATTTTCATCCTATACTTGTATCCTAATTATTCCCTAAATTGAATTTTAAAAAATGATACCACAATTTGATATTATGTATTGCTTAATAAGATATGATTAATTATTTTCCATAAGATAAACTTGATATAGAAGTCAGTTTATCTAACTATATCATATATAATCAATCCCCTTATATTTAGTAATTCATCTACAATCATAGACTTTTATAATTACACAATTTTGTTTGTCACAATATTAATTTATTTTTCACTTTAAGTTCATTCTACAATTATCAGTCCATTAAAATTCTTCGTACACTATAAAATGACGTATGTGGCCTTCGGTATGGAGATAAAACAAATATAAATTGATATATCTATAAAAGTACATTGTCAGCCTACAATTAATATTTTGTTAAATTAAATAAAATAATTATCAAAATTTCTGTAAATAACAACGCATGCGGTTTAATTTTGTTCCCGGTTCCATCCCTGTTCTCCAGAACGCCTATTAGGCAAAAGATCAACACCGACGTCATCGCTTCCCATTCACCGACTTCAACGCCTCGATCTCCTCGAACAGCGGGTGCCCCACTACCCCGTCGTACTTGCAGACCAGAGATCTGAAGCCGCTCCGACAACAGTACCCCATATGGATGTGCAACTCAATCCGTCCGAGCCGAAGCAGCGCCGGGTTTAACCAGATCTTGTGCCGACGACGATCTGATCCTTTCCGCTCGCCCAACACAACTCATCCAGGAAATTCAGCAACCGGAGAGCGTGATTTCGTCTACGTATGAGTTGTGGTCTTTGGGTGTACCTTCTCCCTGTTCTACAGATTGATGGAGCGGTCCATGTCCTCGATCACAAGCAGCGATTGGTTAGCCATCCCCGCGAGGAGTTTATTAAACCCAGAGTTGTCGCGAACCTCCTTCAAGTCGAGGTTAAGATGTCGAACCGGAGGTAGTTAGCCATGGCGACGATTCAGCTTAACTTTCTCTGTTCGGGAGGGGCGAAGTCGGGATAACCCTGCTTCCATGCCCTGCCGATCTTGTGTAGTACTTTTTCCGACCCACAAACCTGACGAGGTCCTCCATGATCGTCGTCTTCAAATTTGGCTCCATCGCCAGAGTCTCGAAGGTCGAGGGGAGGTGGAGGACGATCAGGATCCACTTACCGTGCTGATTCATGCGGAGCTTCAGCCGCCGGTTCGCGGCCTGAATGTCTAATGCTCGGCCCATGTTGTGGGGGAGTTAAGCCTCGATTATGGCGTCTTTGTGCCTCCTGTGGAAGCGGAGGGAGGAGATCCCCTGTTCCGGGTCGTGGCTGCCCTCTTTCTCACGAATCATGCGCCGCCATCAGAAAGGAGCTCCGTGGAATTCATCAACGAGCTCCTTAACGTCGTAGAGGGAGAGGATGATGCTACTTTTCTCGTAAGGCAGAGGCGTCGTAGAGCTCGTTGGAGAGGAGGCCATCGGCCTCCTGTATGACGATGATGATATCGTTGGAGAATCGGCGGCCGAGGTTGACGAAGGCCTAGGAGAAGATGGTACGGATATCTATGGAGAGGTATTCGTTGACGATGTTTCTTTTGTTGTTGACGAATAAGAAAATTAATTTATTATAAAGATAAAATTACTTTTTTAATTTCTGTACAGAAAGATACTTGTTTGGACCAAGTCAAGCTGTTCCGGGTAGCAAATCTGTCTCTATGGCTTAGCCTTGGGTTTTTTTTTCTTTGTTTCTCATTTAGAAATAAAGCTTAGAAGGTAATGGACTTTAATGTAAAATGAAATTTTGATCAAATAGATATGATTTAATAAAAAACACTTTCAATGTTGACAATAAATCTTCTTATTTTTCTATTAAAGAATATGCTAATAATATTTACACTTTTATTATATCTGTTTTTTAGTAAGAATAAAACTAATTGATACCAAAAACATGTTAAAAAATTTCAGTCAATCTTGCAAAACATTGATCGACTTTTAAATATAGAAAAACATAACGAAACTATTAATAAAAAATATGAATAGGAGTGTTGAACATCAGTGTGATCGAACTTTCTAATTTGGAAAACAATGTTTGCAATATGTCATTGAGACAATAATCATTGAAATTTTTTATTGTAGTTAGATTTAAAGTTAAAAAAGTAGTTAAAAATATCATATTCATCATAAACTAATATTTTTCATAATATTACAAAAAATATTGTAATTCTTAATCACATTAAGATAGAATTGAGTATACGTGTTAAGATTGTGACAGATCAAGATAAAAAGATGTAATGGATGAAGAACTTAAAGCACCTAAAAATACAAAAAATACGTCAAACTCTTACTACGTTGCCTGGGGAAAGAGAGTCATTTATTCCAAGGGGTATTTTAAATTAATTACAAGGTTGACAATTTTTTTGAATGCTACAAAGCTTATGTAGTAGCTCTAAGGTACAAACAAGTGGAAGGCAATAACTATGGTAAGGCATTCAAAATAGTGATGTTTATAGATGTTTCATGCTTATTTGTGGTTTTTTAAACCCAAAGGGTGGGGGTTAGACCAACTTTATGGCAATAATGTACTCATGGATGAAAATTTGAGAAAAATAATTTACAAGAAACTTCTAGAAGAGTATTTATCAAAAAATCCAAATCAATCTTGCAAAGTAAATAAATTCTTTTATGATCTTAAGCAAGCCCTTTGTTAATAAATTACAAAATTATCATCAATAATTATTATCTTTGACTTTTATCAAAGCCAATTGTTCATTCTTTGTTCTTTCTCATACATATAGATTATTGTTTTTTTGTTGTTTTCATTTGTGGATAATGTATTATTGTTTAGGATATTAAAGGAAAAAAACAAAGAATTAAGTAATCAAATAGTTTTTTCTTTGATTAAAGGTTTGATATCTTAAACTTTTTTATTGGGAGTAGAGTTTCAAAAGCATGAAAATGAAATGTTTCTTAGTAAAAAAATACATGCTGAAGACATTGCTCAAGAAATGATATTAGTTATAAAAAATTAAGCATGATCAAGAATTTCATCACAACATTTATCTACAGATATATAACAACCTTTTGAAGATGTGAAAACTTAAATAGAACTACTTAATTATGGATACTCATTTTTTCTAACTTGATCAAATATAGCTTATGGACTTCAAATTCTAATTCATTAAATTCAAACACATTGTCATCAGCATTATCTCTTATCATAATGATTTTGATATCTCATAGGTGCACTAAAACTAGAAGTTTTCAAATCCAATCTTAATACTATGAATTTAAAACCTTTTTGGAATTCTATTTAAGTTATCTATCTCATCACAATACTTTTATTGTGTTTGCAAGTAATTCTCTTGTCAATTGAAAATAAAAAAATAAAATATTATGTAAATGATAAGTATAAAAACTTAGTACTAAATAATGACTATCACTATAAGACATGATAGATTAAAAAACTTTTGTTATGAACACAAGTTAGTAATTAATTATATAAGATATTTGTTTTATAATTATTTCACCAAGATATATTCCTTATTTTCTTCTTAGGCAAATATATTTAGATTATATTTTCTTACTTTTGTAATCAGACACAGTTTCTAATGATGTCTTATTTATAATTGCAAAATCTTATATAAATTATGCTTATAATCATAGGATTAAATAAAAATAAAAATTTAGATGTTACTTTAACAAATCATCATCAATTTTTCAAAATACTTAATCAATTAGAAAATAAAAATTTAAAACATAATTATTTATTATTATAATATTTTTTAATAATATATTATTAAGAAATACTTATCAGATCAATTTATAAAAAGATGATTAAAACATCATAAATAATAACAGGATTTATTTAAATCCTGTCAACAACATCTGATCTAGAAACATATATATTTCTTCCCTATCATAAATGAAGAATCGATCCATGGTTGACTTTAAAATGAATGGTTGACCTTTAGCAGGTATGTTGAATTCAACCGGGATTGAAAGATGATGCATGAGGAATAAATAATGAAGTGACGTCTCCTTTTCATTTTCCAATAGTTTCTTCCCACGTCATTGGAATTAAGTCCAACGGTTGAAAGAATGTGCAGCAGCTTCGCATTCGATAAAGAGACCCGCTTTATAAGGCCGGGCGATCCATGGCCTGTTGGGCGTTGACAAGAGCGCGAGCTTTTATTGTTGTATAAATATATTTCCTCGATAAAGATTCAAAATGTGTTTTTTTAATAATATATATATAAAGTAAAATATAATTTTATCTTTTAAAATAATATTAGAAAAACGACATTAAGTTTTTAACAAAAAGAATAAAACCTGTTTTATTTATCTCTTAATATCAAATATTTTACTCAACTTTTATCGAATATTTATTTAAGTTTTAAGTTTTAGTTTTGATTTTGTTCGATTTAAAACAAAATAAAAGGTTTGAACTATAATCAAATGAAATAATCCTTTTGCTCTATTTTAAAACAATCCAAAATATGACAAATTTAAAGTTTTAATCTATAGTTGAATTTTGAATTTCAACTCAAAATTATGAATCATGATATTGTTAATTTAGAAATTACTTTTGTCCTTTTATAATTCACTTATTTTAAAATCATACTTTAATTGTAATTATTCGAAAACATATGAAAAATTTAAGAAAATATTACAACTAATATAAACATATTCATCAATATTATATTATTTTAAAAATATTAAACATTTTCTTTTCAGATGTTATCCAAATAATAAGAATTTTTGCATATATATTGTAAGCCTTCGTCATGAATTATTATCATATACAAAACATCAAAATATATATGTATGTATGACTTTTGAACCAATTTTATTACACCATATTATATGATATACATTTATATATATGATTTTTATTATATGAATACATAAAAAATATATGTTTTATTATTGAATATGTGTATATTAGTTCAACTGTGCTTTGTGTATTTTATATTTTCTTCACATCACAATATTCGGACTTATTTCAACATCACTTTTTAATAAAGCATCTCATCTTCATTAAAAAGTGAGAATTAAACTTCAGAATGGGCACGGTAGCTAATTTCTTTTATGGGCAGCCTTTGGGTCCCAAACGGGCCCTTAAGCCCATACAAAACTCGGGTCTGCTCTTAAGCCAGGCCTGGGCTTTTTGGGAAAAGTAATCGATTAATTTAGAATTTAAGATTTTAGTTAATATTAAAAATGTTATTTTAGAAGAAAAAGTTAACGATGAATCTTAGCTTTGGCATTTCAATATGATCATTTGTATTTTAAATTATTGAGTTGGAAAAATATAACGAATGATATGGCCTTTCATTTCTGGTGTTAGAGATTTTGTTAAAGTCATATTTAAGAAAACATTTAAAGTTGATATGGCTTAGAGAGCTAAACAAAACTCATTGTGTTAGCATCACGCTAATGTTTGTGGATGAAAGAACACTTTCCTTAAATGAAAATAGGGACTTTTATTGTTTATTAAAAAAAATTTAAAAATATAGTTTGGATATTGTTTTCCTGTTTAAAAATTAGAGAGACTTGAAATATTTTAAGACTTTAAGTCTTTTATAAAAAAAATAAATTATATACATAACACAAAAATTGTTTGAACTAATAGAAGATAATTTTTTTTAAAGAATAACTTTATTGAAAATTAATAATTAAAAAAATTCATGATAGAATATAATTATAAAAAGAAGAATAAAATAGTTATGAAGATGACCTAAAGTATATGGAATGAAGAAAAAAAAATATCAAATGAGTTTTAACCAGAGGATCTTGTTATCTTAATTTATTTGATTAATATTTCTTCAATAACTATATTGTGATATATCACTCGTTTTGAATTTTTGTGAAATCACAAACTTAAAATTGTTTATTTAAAAATTTGTTGTCACATTACGTATGCTTTGATGGCGCAAGATGAATATACAATAAATTATGTAAATAGTAAAAAATAATTTTTTTTGAATTTGATAATGACTCTGGGAGTTATAAATCAGATAATAGATATCATGAAATTGATTATTAATATAGATATTGATTTTAAGAAATAGTTCTTTGGCATAGAACATATAAAAAATTCAAGGGATAAGTAGTTAATTTTGAATGATAATATAGTGATGTCATAAGATTTTCTTATACTAATCCATTAATGAATGGTTCATTAAAAGAATGAAAGTAATTTTAAAAATCATAGTGACATTCAAGATGATAATGTTTCTTTAAAAAGATAATTTTTTTAAAAAATGTTTATGATTTTTCTATAATTGCTCCTACTATTATAAAGGTTTATAATTTGAAGAGTTTTTTTATAAAGCAGATAAATAAAAAAGTACCACAACATAATAAATAACATCTATTAATAAGAATGATACATGATTATTCATTGATATATCATAAGGGAAAGATGTAATACGTGCAATATGAGTTTACAAAGTATAATTCTAATAACAAAATAATGAAATAAAAAAATAAGACTTATAACCAAAAGGTCTTAAGAAAACTTATGATATAGATTTTTTTTTTGTAATTGATAAATTGGTCATTGCTTAGCATTTGAATGAAATGAAAGGTTTTAAAGTTTTTCTTTAATCTATCTTTTTAATGGTCATTTGAAAGATTATGTTTATATAGGAGTCTATAAGTTAAAGGAGGAACTCTATGGTTTTAAGCAAGGACCAAGTTTGTAATAATTTGAATTTTTAAATTCTATATAATTAAGATATTACATGATATATACATATAGTTGAGTATATTATAATTATATTTTATTATATATAGAGATATTTTAAGAATTATTAAACATTAGGTGCATCTCAAAGTATGCATCAAGTCATAAGTATTTTAGAATTTTTTTTGAACATATCATTATGAAAAGTTCTATATAAGAAATTCAATATTATGCTATTCGTAATTTCTAAAAATTATTATAAATTTTTAAAATTTTGACAGTTAATAACATTTAACAATCCTTTATATTATTTTATATTATAAAAGATACGAATGGTCTTATTAGAGGTTCTCGAACCTTTGAGACCTTACTAAAGTTTGGAAGCAAAAGGAAGCTTGAGAAGAAGAAAAAAAGTGGAGATATTTGTTTAAAATTGTGAAGAAAATTGTTGCATCAAGTGAAAACCAAGATTTAAGAGTAATTGCAATAAGATTTCTAAAAATCTTGTTAATAGGGAAGGATTGAAGCCTTGATTTTGTTTTAGTGCAGAAAAGGGTTAATAAGTAATGGATTTAAATTTGTTTTCCTCACCACTAGACTATTTATAAGCTATTTTTGTTGTGTTCATTTTATTTTTTTATTTAATAAAGAATTTAGATCATATTTGTGGCTACTATAACCTTTAGCCCATGTTTGATGTATTACACACGAAGGCTGGCATACCACATGTTGAAGGCAAACAAATAGTACATGGGGCAAGCAATAGTAGTGCACCCTTACAAAAGAGTTCTAGATGATATGCCTAAAATGCGACAAACTAGCATTACTAACATAACATGTATTTGTGACAATGTACAATACATCAGGATGATCTAACGATATGTGAGGGGGAAGAAGAGCATAATTTAAAAGGAATTTTGTAGGGCTTTGAGCAATTATGGAATGTGAATAATTATTTAGGAAAACTTGGCATTTAAAGTGGAAACGAAGCTTTGGACAAATTATGAAATTGTGAATGCAGTGTATGAAAAAGTAAACATTTTATGATAATTGTGAATTAATTATTTGTGCAAGAAATGAAAGAAAAAGAGAAAAATAAACGAAAAATAAAAGGTAATAAAGAAAACATCCCAAAACAATTAGGACAATGATCTATGATAATTATGATATACAAAAAGCTCGAAATGTATTGATGTGATGTGAGCATAATTGTATGACATCAAATTTTTATATTCATATCGAATTTAATAAATTTTTTAAATAAAAGCTTATACATTGATTATTATATTTAAATTATTATAGGTGTCATAACATGAAACGATAAAGTGAAATTAAATGAAAGGAAATGAATGTTCGGTGAGAGCATGCCATAAGAGTTTGATGATCTATATCGTTATATGACGTGAGGTAATAAGAGAATGATGTAATTTTTCTATAACATTATCCCTTAGCTACCTTATATGGTATCACCATGGTTATCACTGTGTAGGATGTCATCAAATCTCATTTCTTGGTATTAACGATATTTTGTGTAGGATGATGATATACAAAGACTTTGTTATCATTAAATTTTTTTGTAGAGCAATAATAAGAAGAGGTGATGTAATTGAAATAGCTAGATAGATATAAATGGAGGTATATAGACATGATGATGCGATCAAGATATATAATAATATTGGATTCTGTGAAGTGAGAATAATGGTTGTTTGGGAAAATTAAGATCTTTTGAAGTGAAACTATAAAAAGTTAAGAAATATGAGAAATGATACAAATAAAAAATGATAAAAAAAGAGAAGTATCATATGTTAAAATGTATACACGAATACATGGGTTTACCATATTTGTGTGTGTGTGTGTGTATATATATATATATATATCAATAGCATAATTCTTTTGAGTACTTCTTAGTCATGTATATTTGTTATTATTTCTTCTTTCTTTATTGCTACTTACTATTTTTCACTCTCCTTATACTAATATGACTCAATACATTATCTAACATGGTTGTTCTGTACAATCTTTTAATATAACATTCCAATCTTATTCCTCACATGTTTAAAATGATCGTACTATATAATATAAACTAATGTATTTGTGCAATACACATAAACGCCCAACAACTCTCATTCACCATTTTTCGAATTTACTTAAAATTGTGACCAATTAATTATGTACCATGTCTAAACAAATTTAAACTCAATTCTTACTCAACCCATAACATAAGTATTTTTTATTTGCTAAAATCAAAACAAATTCAACCAAAAAACTAATTTAAATGCTTACATATTCTTAATAAGTTATTGCTTTGTTTCCTTTGCTATCTCCTTGCAGTCTTTTTTTCTCCTCCACCTTTTGCTTCTAATCTCCTCCTCTAGCCATAGCAAAGTTTTCTCAAAGATTTCACAACTTCTATCTTTCTTACGATTTACTCTCTTTTCTTGAGCTTCTTCTTCTTCTCTTTCATTTACTCATTGGAAATTGCATCACAATAATGATACTCTACTCAGCAACCTCCCTTGGTAGTTCTTGATGACAATGCTCAGCTCTTCAATAGTCTAAGCACACTGAGTTCTCAACAACCTTTGCATATATAAACCCAAACTAGAATTCTACCTTATCCACTTTATAAGTATGTTAATAGCACCATTATTAGTTTAACAATTGACAAGATTATGAAAACATGCATGAATAATTAGATTAGATATGTGTAAAATAAAACAAATAATTCTTTTATTCAATTATTTGCATTACATTTGTTTTGGTCAAATAATCATCACCAAAATGCACTTTTATCGTTGCACCAAATAACACTAGAAGGTAGCATAAGCCCTAATTATAAAAATTAACATTTTGTCTCTTTAACATTTAATTATTTTCAAATCTATCATTCACCAAACTAAGCATAACTAAACAAAAATTCTCAAAATTACATATTTACTCTGATGTAGTAGATTTTTCATTATTTGTGAAAATATCCTTTACAAATCAGGTGTTACCTATGCTAAAAGTCTAAAAATTATAAATCTATCCTAAACAATATTTAAAAAATTATAATTATATCTATCTTTAAAAATTCATAATAATTTTTTTAGATATCTAAAAATTATAATCTAAATGTCATTAGTCTTATCTCCTATAGTTCTTTTTGTAGATATATTTAAATAATAATTTGTAACCAAATTTGAAATTATGATATATTTCTCAAGATTATATTATTATTTTAATATTATTATATATGAATAATATATTTAAATAAATTGACTTGATCAAATTCAACTATATATGAATACCATCTTATTGGCTTGATTTTTAGATTTCTTTCATCTTGATTAGGATAAAAATGAGGGTTGTTTTTGTGTTGCATTAATACACAACCAAGTGTGTGCAATAGTGCGTGACTATATATACCTAATGGCCTTTTTTGTCTTTTGGTAATATCAAAGTTGGAGTTGTAATTAATTTATTCTTTAATATTTTAAAGCTATTTTCATAAGATACATTCTATTTAAACTTTGTTGTCATTCTTATTAAATAATTCAATGGATATACAATCTCAAAGAATCCCTTTACAAACTTTATATATTATTTGATTAAGCCCAAGAAGCTTCAAACTTTTGTTATTAAATGAGGTTTTTTGTCAATTTGTTAGTCATCCTTATATTTGATGAGTCAGGTCATAAATATTTAATATTTTATTCTATTAGGTTTGTTTAGTATAAACCAAGTTTAGTTTTAAAGAGTAAATCATGCACCTTTAAAGATGGATAATTAGTAACTTTCAAAACACCTTGGAGGGTTTAGTAAGATTAAAATATTAAAGAAATATGCATCAAATTTTATAAGATTTTTTTATTATAAAATAGAATGTTATCTTGTTGGTTATATGACAATTTATTCGTATTAATTTCAAATTCTCTTCAAGTATTCAATTGTTCAATTATCTCCTTAATTTAGCAAATCAATCGAAGTCCATTTTTTAATCTCTCTATCTTTTTCTTGGTTAAATCATACATATGTGTATTTATAAAAGTTTATGTTAGATTGATTGATTAAATTAAATAATAATAATAATTATGTTAATCTTTTCATAATTAAAAAAATTACCACCATATCTCAACTTATTCCTAAGTTCAAAGCTCTTAGGTTGACCAAGCATGATTGGGCACTCGCAAGCCTTTAGTCAAGGCACAATTAGAACCAAATAAGTTGAATGTGATCTTGGTAATGGCGAATTCTTGAACTGGATGGGTTAAGGCGTAGGATCGAATTGAGAAGCACTCAAACAAAGTATGCTTATGGGTCGGTTTGGATCCGTAGTAACCCGTATGTTTCAGGTATGTTTATGTGATGAAATCTCGAGCGCACAAGGGGGCCAGCCCCAACTAGGCTCGAATATTAGTCCCGCACAAATGTTTATAAAGCTCAAATCCTTTTTCCTTCCCTACAATGTGGGACTAATCCTTGGTGCCAGTTTACTTCCAAAATTAGGAGCAATTTAGTATTGTCCAATCATGCATTTTCATGATTGCAAGTGGAGTTCACCTCCACTTTATTAAACAGTGATGATCAACCATCCAATCACCCATTCAATCTCTCAGATCTAATGATAATTATTAATTATATTGACTTTATATGATTTATCATGAGATATAATGGCAACAACTTCATCCTAACTTATTCAATGTTAATAATTCTTTGTCTTAGTCTTGAATCATGCAGCTCTGAATTATTTGATTTGAAAGCTATAGTTGAGATCTACTCTAACTTTATAGTTATTGAATTGAACAATCTAGATCTCATCTATCATAATCGGATGGCCTAGATCAAATCCGTCTATATTGGATTGTTCATAACTCATCCACTTTTACAACATTAGATCTGATAGTCTGTATTACCTATAATTGGATCCAAGAGCTCTCATCTATCTATCCTAACTATTAATTCTCTAGACTTTGCATTAGTTATTTTGGAAAAAACTTATTTTAACCTATTTAGAAAAGCTTTTTAGGTCATTTGGCAGCAACTTTTCAAATAGCTTTTCCTTCACTTTTTAACTATAATAAAACTTTTCTATAAATACCTATAAATCATAAATAAAATTATTAATGAACATGAATTAATCCTTGAGATCTCAATAAAGTGCTTCTCAATAGTCTACTAGCATAAATTTTACTTATAGAAACTATGTTTGTCCTTTTTAAATCGTTCAAATTTTTTTAGCTAAGCCTTGTACTTCTAAAATATCAATTTCTCATTTTTTAAAATTTATACTCATTGTGTCTTTCTCCATTAATTAACAAGTGTAAAAAGTTGTACAAATTTATCAAAATTTTTTGTCTTATTGTTTTTTCTTTTTGGTTAGGCAGCCCAATATTTGTGAAAGCACAAGTTCAATTTGATCTTACAAAAAATCGAGTTTTGGTATGAAGGAGGTGAACTATAAGAAAGAACTTCAAGTTGTAACTTTTTGTCTTTGGTGTTTTTCTCGACCTTAGTTGGGGTAAGATGTAAGTTCAAATTTTAATCGAACCACAAAAAAATTTTTGTGTCTCATTTTAACTTTATTTTTATTTTTTATTATATATATAATCAAGATTTTTTATAAATATAAATTTTTTTTTGAGAAATAAATATCATTGTAATATTAGTAAAAAATATTTTAAAGTCCATAATTCATGCTTTTCTTGTGAGATTCATACGTTAGTTTTCACTTCATAATCTACAATAGCTAATTTTTTCTCTACATCAACAAGGATTCCTTACACACTATTATATGTCCCAATAACATGACTTTTGATAACAAAAATTTATATTTAGAAAATTTAGTATACAAATGATTTATTCTCAAAATTTGTAATGCTAAATATAAATTTGTTAAGTGCTCTTTTAAGGATTTGAAGTGGATTAATATATAATCAATAGAGATAATGAAAAATTAGTCCAAGTATTTCTTGAACATTATATTCATTACATCTGTAAAGAATGTTAACACATTTGTCAACCAAAATGATAATACTAAAATTCATAATATCCATACATGATCCTTAAAACATCTTTTAGCTTCAAAATATTGTCATATTTTGTAGTTCAACAAATGAATTATTGATCTGTGATAAGGGATCCTTAGTTTTTCTAGTAATCTTTATGATTTCTTAATAGTCAATGTAGATTAAAGACTATTATCTTTTGTTTTCACAAACAAAATAGGTACACCTTATTGGAATAATTGGGTTTGATGAATGTTTGGCCAATAATTCTTGAATTTTCACCTCAACTTCCTAAAGTTTAGTTGGTGTCATGCAATAATGGGCTTTAGAAATTGGGTCAACACCTAGAATCAATTGAATTTCAAATTTGATTTCTTTGTTAGGAGCTAACTTTAGCAACTCCTTTAAAAAATATCTAAATAATTCTAAACCACGGGTACTTTTAAAGGTTGGCAAAATTGTTTATCAAAATCCATGTTATCGACCACCCTTCATATCTTTTAGTGGGCAACTTCTATGCTTTGAGTATATATATTAAAGAAATTTTTGTTAGGTCACTCTTCTGTTTAATGAGTCAAGTTTTAAATATTTATCATGTTACTCTAATGGACTTATTTAATGTGAATCAAGTGTACTTTCTAATAAACAAGTCATACACTTTAAAAGATAATAAATTAATGATCTTCAAAATATCTTGGTCTTCAAAATATCTTAAAATACTCAAGAAATTTTAAAGATTGAAGACATGTGCACCAAGCTTTGATAAGATTTTTAGAATGTTAATTTATTGACTTTGAAGGTACTCTTATTTCGTATCAATCTCAAATCATATTCAATCATCTTCATGATTTAGCAAACAAATAAGATTCTATTTTTGAATTCATAATTCTTTTCTTGGTTAAATTTAATCATTGACAAAATTTTATGTTAATTTGTTTGCTAAACCATGATTAAATTAAAAAAATAATTCTCTTAAATCTTTGAAAATTAAAATAATTTTTTTTTCTATCACATCCCAACTTACAAAGTTCTCAGGCCAGGCAAGCATTACCAGGCAAGCACTCGTAATCCTCAAGTCAAGAAAATTGGGTCGAATTCGTTCGAGCTAACAACCAATCCTAAACCAGATTGTAGTAAGGCATCAGATCAAGCTAGGTAGTACTCGAAATTATACTTATGGGTCAACTCGTATTATAAACATGTATGTATGACTATGCTTAGGGGATGATTTCTTAAGCACGCAAGGGAGGAGCTAGCCCATTTTGGCTTTGCATAATACCTTAATATGAATGCTTATAAATTCCAAATACTCCATTCGTACAATGTGAGACTAAAGCTTAGTGCTTGTTTGCATCCAAAACTGGTAGTTCTCAGCATGGTTCGATCGCACATTTTCGTGATCACACAGTGGAGATCGTTTCCACCTTTAAAATATGATCTTAATAGATTCAACCGTTCATTTGATGAGCTAATCGGAAGGTTACTGCTTCATTCGCTGTAATCGATTGATCCATCTGACGGTCTTGATCTCATTGGATTTCATTTATCTTTATTTTTGTCATTTGGCATAATTTATCCTTGATCTGATGGCTTATATATCTCCACTTTGAATCATACGATCCATATCTAATCTCGATTTTACTATTGTTAAATCAAACAATCTAGATCTCATCCAACATGATCAAATAGCCAATATCAAATCCATATTAATTATACCGTCCATAACTCATCCACTTACTTAACATTAGATCTGAGGGTCGATATCACCTTTGATTAAATCAAACGACCCTGGTTTATCTTACCTAACGATTAATTACTTAGTCGTTGCATTAGCTATTTTGAAAAAATATTTTAACATTCTTTTTAAGCTGTTTGATTGTAGCTTTTCAAATAGTTTCTTACACTTTTCACAGATTATAATAAATTTTTTTTCTATAAATATCTAACCATTATAAATGAAAAATCTAATGAATATGAATCAATCTTTGATATCTCAACAAAGCATTGCTTTATATTTTACTGGTGTAAATTCTACTTATAGACACTATAATTTCTTCTTCTCAAATGGTTAAAATTTCCTAACTAAGTCTTACACATTTAATTTTTCAAATTCTTATTTATCTTCTTAAATTTAAGCTTTTTGTATCTTGTCATATTAATCAACAAGTACAAAAAGTTGTATAACTTTATCAAAAATTGTCTTGCTGCATTTTGCTTTTTCTCTTGGATTGGGCAGCCCAGCATTTGCAAAAGCACAAGTTTGGTTTAATCTTGCAAAAATTGAGTAGAGGTTGAGCTTGCAAAAGCCTGAGTTTTAGTTGAACCCATAAAAGCTAGTAAGTTGGAGGTGAACCATAAGAAAAATTCTTAAGTTATAATCTTTTGTTAGTGATGCTTTTCCAGGCATGGGTTAGGGGTAGATATAAGTTCTAATTTGAATCAAACTACCTAAAAATTATAGCGTTTCATTTCAATTTTTATCTTTTATTTTTTGTATTAAATATAATATATACATATAATCAAGATTTTCTACAAAAGTAAAAAATATGTTTTAGAAAAACAATAACAAAATCACTTTTAAAACCCATAATTCACCTCCTTCTTGTGACTTTCACAAACTAGATTTCATTTCAATTAGTATAAGAGTGGGTTTTCTACATAAATTGAGTCAAATCACTTGGGTGACTCATCATGTATATTTTAGTTATTTTATTTTAGTTTTTTAATTGTCATTTTGGTTGCACATTGATCTAAATTTCTTTTTATCATTTTACATGCTTTCCAAAATACGTGTTTATTAGTTTACTTCTTAAGTTTTTGTTATTTCATCTATGATTGATATTGGTGTGACTCTTCATGAAGGATCTTATTCAATATGTCTATCATTATTTAAGAGTGAATTTTATTTATTTTTTAAAAATAGATCTAGAATTTTTATTCAATCAACTGATTTAAAACTTTGAGAAATACTTACTAAGTCATATGATTTACCTAAAAATTCATCTATAAATCAAATCAAATCTTTTAGTAAACTTGATAGTGATTAAAGGAGAATGATACAACTCAATGTAATAATACTCAGCTACCTTCATTGTAGCATATCTCCAAATGAATTTAATGAAGTTATGAATTTACATATCACATGTAAAGTTTAGAAAAAATTAGAAGTTTCTTATGAAAGCATTTCACAAGTAAAAAAATTAAAATAAATCTTCTTATACATGATTATAATTTATTTAGAATGGATTCATGAGAAAGTATAAATAAAATATTTATGTGATTTACTTATATCAGTAATGGCTAAGAAAATCTTAGAAAAGTGCCTTCTAATACAAATCTTGTTAGAAAAGTACTAAGAATTCTACTCAAAGAGTACGATCCTCTTACCATGACAATAAAGGTCGGTAAAGCCATAAATAAGCTCACGTTGGATGAGCTATTTAGAGCATGATTAATGATCAAAATTGAGATGAATAAAAGGGTTGAAGAGGAGGCTTCCACTTGTAAGCCAAAGCATAGAACAAGAAAAGAGAAACATTTGGAATTTAAAGCAAAGAAGATTTAGATGTGACATCAATCTCTTCTATGGATTTGAAGGAAGAGTTAAAATTTCAGGTTAAAGGTTCAGCAAAAAATTTGACAAGAAGTTTTGTAAATAGGAATTGACGAAAGAAGAAAAAGATGGAGAAGAAGATGGTATCGTGTGTTATAATTGTGGTCAAACTGGCATATTAGATCAGATTGACCACAACTCAAAGAAACTTAAAAAAAGATGAGAAAAAAAGAGAATGAAAAAGAAGAAAGTCTTTCAAGCTACTTGGAGTGCTTCGAAAGATTTTTACTGCACAACTTTAAATAGCGAGGAGGAAGGAATGTTGTGCTTTATGACAAATAATGATTCAAGCACATCTAGTGAAAAAAAAGTGAATGAGGTAAGCACTTGGTCTCATGATGCTCTTGAAAATAATTACATAGAAGTTATTAGTGCTTTAACTTCTTTAATGAGTATGCATAAAAAATTGAAAATATTTTACAAAGAAAAGATTAATCTTCTAGATTTTTTAATGAAAGAAGGTGAGACAAAAAAATAGAAATGCTTCAAATTTATGATGAAAAAAAATTTATGATTATTGAGAATACTTTCTTGAAAGAGAAAATTACTAGTTTAAAAATAAAAATTCACTTTCTTGAATGTGCAAAATTTTTATTGCTTCACATAGTATTCATTTTTCCAACCGAAAGAATGTCTTCTTTTTAATACATGCAAAACATTTTGAAATATTACATACTTTTATTTTACTAGAAAAAGACATACCATCAAAGATTATAAAATTCGAAAAAAATATTTCTAGTTTAAAATAATGTTTCAAATTGTAATTAAAAATAACATTATAAATGCTCTCTTAATAAATATTAATGCTCAACCCAAGCTTGCTTGAGTTCTTAAGGTTAGAAAATAAAAAAAATTAATATAAGATGTCTCCACAATGGTTGTGCAGAGATATGATGTATTGGAAATATTCTTAAGTTAGAAATAATATACTTAGAAATTTTATTTAGAAGAAAACATACAAATTAAGCAAAATAAAAGTTATATTTTATGATTACTAAGTTAAAATTTTATAATATATACAATCATACATAAAGAAAAAAAATCAAGATCTAGCTCTTGGGTGTTGGATAGTGGATGCTTAAGACATATGATCAGAGACTTATCAAAGTTTGTATCAATAAAACGTGGACCAAGTAGACTAGTGACATTTGGAGACAACTCTAAGAAAAAGATAATTAAAATTGATAATATAGGTAATCCTAATTTTGCACTTTCAAATATTTTCTTAATTGATAGATTAGAATTTAATTTAATTAGTATTAATCAATTATATGATAATGGTTACTTTGTTAATTTTGATACTCTTGCAAAATATTAAAAAAATGATCAAGTATTAATTGTTGAAAGAGGAAAATGTGATACTTTTGTGATTAAGTTTGATCAACTTGATGTTAGTGAAATAGAAGGCATTGTTACACATTCAAATGAGGATAATTTATGGCATAGAAGACATGGTCATGTAGGTTATTCAATATTAAAGAAAGTAAGTTAGATATTGTTAGAGGTCTTCTTAAACCAAACAAAATTAATTTAAAAATGTGTGAATCATGTCAAAAAGAAAAACAAGTTAAATCTTCTTTTAAACCAAACAATGACTAAACCACTAGTAGAACTTTAGAGCTAGTTTATTTAGACCTTTTTGGATCAATACAATCTTTGAGTTTAGGTAAAAAAGTAATATGAAATTATAATTATTGATGATTTTTTTAGATATACCTAGATTGTATTTCTTAAGAGTGAAGGAAAGATATTTAAAAATTTTGTTAATTTGATAAAAGAGATAGAAAGACAAACTAATCTCAAATTAATTTGTATTCAAAGTGATAATAATAGTGAATTTAAGAATAAAGATTTCTATAATTATTACAAGGGCAAGGGAATAAGGCATTAATTTACATGTCCTTATACGCCTCAACAAAATGGGATTGTTGAAAGAAAGAATAAAACATTGGTAGAGATTGGTAAAATAATATTGGCCGAATACAATCTACCAAAGTACTTTTTGGCTGAGGCAATTAATATGGCTTGTTATATAATAAATATAATTAATTTAAATTCAATACTTAAGAAAAATCTTTATGAATTATTTAAAAATAAGAGACCAAATGTTAGCTACTTTCATATTTTTGGGTATAAATGTACCATTCTTATTAATAAAAGAGCCAATTTAAACAAGTTTGATGAAAAAGAAAGTATAAATTTTTTTTTGGATACTCTTCTCTTAAAAAAGTGTATAGAGTTTACAACTTAAATACTCAAAAAGTAGATGAGTCAATACATGTAATGTTTGATGAGTCTATTAAAACACAAACAATAAAAATTTAGATGAATAGATAAAGTTTTTAAAAAAACATAGATTTTAAAGAGAATGAAGACAAAAATGAAAGTAAAAAAGAAAGAGATGAGGTTAGTCATCAATTACCTAAAGATTGGAGATATCAAGATTCACATCCAAAGAAAATAATAATAAGAGATGTTAATCAAGAAATTGAGACTAGAGTTTCTATGAAAGAAATTGATAATAGTGTATTTATATCTTTCATAGAAATAGTATCTATAGAAGCACTTAAGGATAACTATTAGATTCAAGCAATGAATGAAAAATTAAATCAATTTGAGAGAAACAAAGTATGGAAATTAGTTTCTAAGCCTAGTGATAAACTTGTAATTGGTACCAAATAGGTATTCAAAAATAAATTAGATGAAAATAGAGTGATCATTATAAACAAAGCTTGATTTGTTGCTAAGGGTTATAACCAAGTCGAAGGTATAAATTTTAAGGAGACATTTGCACCAATAACAAGATTAAAGGTAATTAGACTTCTTTTAACATATTCTTGTCATAAAAAATTTAAATTATTTTAAATAAATGTAAAAAGTATTTTTTAAATGGAATAATAAAAGAAGATGCATATGTAGAATAACCCCCTAATTTTGAGACCCATGCACATGGTGGTTATGTGTATAAACTTAAGAATATATTTTATGACCTTAAATAAGCTTCTTATGCTTGGTATCATAGATTGAGCAATTATCTAGTTGGAAGTGGTTTTAGAAAAGGAAAAACATATACTATATTATTATTAAAATCTTTAAATAATCTTTTATAGATTGTACAAGTTTATGTTAATGACATAAATTTTAGAAGCACAAATAAAAAATGTGTAAAAAATTTAGTGAGTTAATGATAAGAAAATTTGAGATGAGTATGATGGGTGAGATGAACTTTTTTTAGGATTACAAATTAAGCAATTAAATGTTGATATTTTTATTTCTCAAACTAAGTATTTAAAATAATTATTCAAAAATTTGGTTATGAAAATATGAATCATAGAAAGATTCTAATGAATTAGCCAATCTATTTAGACTTAGATGAAATTGGAAAACCCATTAATTAAAAACTTTATATAGGTCATGTTGAATCATTACTATATCTTACGGCAAGTAGACCATACATATTATTTAGTGTTGGCTTATGTGCAAGATTCAAATCAAATTCTAAAGAAAGTCATTTAAAAGCTATTAAATCAATCTTTAAATATTTAAAATGTATAATAAACTTAGGTTTATGGTATCATAGAAATTCTTTTTCATGTGATCTTATAGGTTACACAGATTTAAACTTTTTAGGTTCTAGGATAGATAAGAAAAGTACCTCTGGTACATATTAATTTCTGAGAAATTATCTAATTTTATGGTCAAACAAGAAGCAAACTTGCATAGCCCTATTGACAACGAAAGCTGAGTATGTAATGACTGGAAGTTGTGTTGCCCAAGTATTATGTTTAAGACAACAACTTCATGATTATAGTATACTTCTCTTATGTATTCTTATTCAATTTGATAATACTAGTGCCTTGGCCTTAGCAAAGAATCAAGTTCATTATTTTAGGACTAAACATATTGATGTAAGATATCATTTCATCAGAGATCAAGTAGCTAAAGGTTTAGTAAAATTCGAATATGTTCATACCAAACAAGAATTGGTCAACATATTGATAGGTCCCTTCAAACTGAACAAGTTCAAATCATATAGCAACAATTTGGTGTATAGAAATTACATAAATTGTCTTTTTTGATGATGTTAAAAAGGGAGAATAGTTATTATTTAGATAAGTGAGGGAAAGCATATAATAAGGAGTAGCATGAAGTAAGAGAGAACATATGTATTTTTATTTTTAATATCTTTTATCATTTCTTAAATTTTTTTACTTTTTATATTTTATCTAAATAATTATATCTTATCATCATCAAAAGGGAGAGATTGTTACGTCGCCCTTGTGTTTGATAAGTCAATCCTTAAATATTTATTATATTATTCTAATGGGCTTGTTTAATATGAATTAAGTATAATTTTTAATGTTTAAATTATACACCTTAAAAGATAGTGAATCAGTAATATTCAAAGTACTTTGAAGTGTTTAACAAGTTTCAAAGATAGAAGACATGTGCACCAATCTTTAATAAGTTTTTTAGAGTTAACTTTTTGATTTCAAAGGTACTCCCATTGTGTATCAATCTCAAATCATATTTAATTATCTCATTAATTTAACAAATAAATAGAATTTTATTTTTGAATCCACAATCCCTTTTTTGGTAAAATTCCTTTCTTGTTCAATTTTATGTTAGTTTGTTTGTCAAACCTTGATTAAATTAAAAAAATAATTTTGTCAAATCTTTAATAGTTAAATAATTTTTTTTTCAAATTGTGATCTACATAGATCCAACCGTTCATTTGATGAGCTGATTGGATGGTTATTGCTTCATCCACTGCAATCGATTGATCTATCCGACGGTCTTCATCTCGTTCGACTTCATCGGTCAGCTATCTTTATTTTTATCATTTGATATAATTTATCATTGATTTGATGGCCCATATCTCTCTTGTTTGAAACCTATAATCCATATCTAATATTAATTTTGTCGCTATTAAATCAAACGGTCCAAATCTTATTCGACATGATCAGATGGCCAAGATTAATTCCGTCTTGATTGGACCATCCATAACTCATTTGCTTATTTAGCATTAGATCTATGGGTCAATAAACTTTGATCAGATCTAATGTCCTTGCTTCATCCCATCTAATGGCTAATTAATTAGCTATTGCGTTAGTTGTTTCAAAAAATTATTTTACATATTTTTTAAGTTATTTTGTTGTAGCTTTTTAAATAGTTTTCTACATTTTTTAATAGCTATAATCAAAATTTTTTTGATAAATACCTAATCATTGTAAATAAAAAATCTAATAAACATGAATCAATCTTTGAGATCTCAATAAAGTGCTGTTTCATATTCTACTAACATGAATTTTAATTGTAACAACAATGACTTCTCCTCAAATCTTTAAAAGTTTTCTAGTTAAGCCTTACGCGTCTCATCTTTCAAATTATCATTTCTTTTCTTGAACTTAAGCTCATTATGTCTTGTTATATTAATCAACATGCATATCAAGTTGTACAACTTTATCAAAATTTTTTTGTCTTGCTGTATTTTTCTTTTTCTCTTGGGTTAAGCAGTCTAACATTTGCAAAAGCCCAAGTTTAGTTTGATCTCATAAAAAACCGAGTTGAGGTTGAGCTCGCAAAAAGCCTAGGATTTAGTTGAACCCATAAAAACTAGTAGGTTGGAGGTGAATCGTAAGAAAAAATCTTAAGTTTTAATTTTTTTTATTAGTGATACTTTTCTTGACCTCGGTTGGGGGTAGACGTAGATTTTAATTTGAACTGAATCACCTAAAAATTCTTATGTCTCATTTCAATTTTTATTTTTAATTTTTTTATATTAAAGATAAGATATACATATAATCAAAGTTTTCTTCAAACATAAAATTATTTTTAAAAAATAAAAATAATAAAAATTACTTTAAAACTTAAAATTCACCCCCACTTGTGATTTGTATATACTAGATTTCACTTCAATTGGTATCAGAGCAGGTACCCTACATAAAGTGAGTCAAATCACTTGTGTGATCGTTGTATGCATTTTAATTATTTTTTTATTTTTTTAATTTTTTAATTATCACTTTGGTTGCACATTGATTTAAATTTTTCTTTTATCATTTTACATGCTTTCTAAAATACCTGTTTGTTAGTTTACTTCTTAAGTTTTCATTGTATTCATCCATGATTGATATTGATGTGACACTTGATGAAGGATCTTATTCAAACTGTCTATCATTATTTAAGGGTGAATTTTATTTATATTTGAAAAATAGATTTAGAGCTTTTATTCAATAAATTGATTTAAAACTTTGGAAAATACTTACTAAGCCATGTGATTTATCTGGAGATTCATGCACAAATGAAATCAAATATTTTAGTGAACTTGGTATTGATCAAAAGGGAATGTCACAACTTAATGCAATGGTACTCATCTACCTTCATTGTGACATATTTTTAAGAGAATTTAATCAAGTTATGAATTTTGCATATCGCACATGAAGTTTGAAAAAAAAATAAAAGTTACTTATGAAAGCACTTCACAAGTAAAAGAAACTAAAATAAATCTTCTTACAGATGATTATGAGTTATTTAGAATAGATTAGAGAAAAAGTATAAATAAGATGTTTATGTAATTTATTAATATTACTAATGGCTTAGCAAATCTTGAAAAAGTACTTTCTAATACAAATTTTATAAAAAAAATGTTAAGGATTCTACCAAAGAGCATAATTATCTTGCCACGACAATAAAGGTGGCCAAAGACATAAATAAGCTCATGTTGGATGAGCTACTGAAAGAACTATTAATGGTCAAAATTGAGATGAATAGAAGGGTTGAAGAGGAGGTTTTCACTTGTAAGCCAAAGCATGGAATAAGAAAAGAGGAACCTTTGAAATTTAAAGAAAGCAAAGAATATTCAAATGCGACATTCATCCCTTCTATGGATTTTGAGGAAGAGGTAAATTTTCATGTTAAAAGTTGACTCAGTAAAAATGCAATTTGATTCCTTTCTTACCATGAAGACTTACATTGTGTTGTTGGAGAAATTTTATTGAGCAAATTACTTTTTTAATTTTATTTTATATTGATTATATGTTACATATATACATATACTAAAAAATCTTTATTTTATAGGTGTCCAAGCTAATTTGTGTCAAAAAGTGGTGGAGATTTAGATTTCAACAAAAATAAATTGAATGATAATAAAAATAATAAGCCAAAATAAATTTTGAGTAATTATTTTGTATAGTCAAATACTTATAATATATTATTTCAATAATTCACAAATTATGGCTCATTATGTAACGACTAAAAGCTTTAATTGCTTGGTTATCGAGCCATTGGATTTTGATTATTAACATCAACTTAATGGCAAAATTTTTTGATCATGAGAAATATCTCATTAAGTATTTGTCATTGGTTTTTATGTTTTAATTTGTCATTTTTATTTCATTAAATTTAATATTTGACAAAAAAACAATCTCATTATTTTAAGGCAAAAAAGTTTGTCTAATTAAATGAGCAATTATATTATTTGATTGTAAAAAAATAATAATCAAAATTGAAAATTATCATAATGAAATTTTGAATGTTGACAATTCTTATATAACATATAAAGAAACAGAGCCTTCACAATCAATTGTTTTGTTTTTCTCAAGATCATTTGAACATAATTTTAGTTTATTGAAATTGTTTTGAATCTTTAGTTGTGAGGTGGTATTGACTTCGAATCACTTTTCAATTGCATAAAAAGGTAAGTCACAAGGAACAATCAAAATATTGATAAACAAAATGTAAAAGTACAAGAATTGATTGCACAAATCTTTAGAAAGATAAACAAAAGTTGTATTAATCACAAAAAATCTTTGAAATTAAAAACAAACTACATTGAGTCATATTTCTTCAATGATCTAAATGTTTATGAGGTATATAAAGAATAAATATTTTTTTAAAAAAAAATAATTCTTTTTTTCTTTTTAAAATAAATGTTGTCATGGATCCTTATATAATGGGAAATCTTTGATGCTATAGAAAAAAATTATCTTAAAGGAACAAAGAAGCATCAATAATTGCAATAATGGTATCATGCAGGCCCTCAAGACGAAAGGTTTGGCATGCCTTTACTAATTTTAAACAACCTTTTATCTTTATCTCAATAAAATATACCTATTTAGATAACAAGATAAAACAAAGCTATTACATCAACATTTGGATGCTTTATAATAATACCCACATCAACAAGTAATATAGCTTTATGAAACAACTTCAATAAGACTACATTATGCATGTTGCTCTTGGAATGAGTTATTGTTAATGACTTAAGATTCATATCACAAATTTTTTACAACTTTATAACTTTATCCTAATAAAATATTATCAATCAGATAATAAGATAAAACAAAACTATTGTATCAATATTTTGGATCCCTACAATAATAATCATAGAAATAAGTCATACAACTTTACTTATTAAACAAGTCTAGATATACTATTGTTAATGATCTAAGATTTGTAACTTATATCATATTTATCCTAATTTGTATTACATTTCTCATTGAAAAAAAATATAAAAATTATTATAATAAATTAATGATATTTATAATTTATTTTATGCGTCAACTCTATAGATTGGTATTATCTAATGATTTGGTAATTAAAGATAACATTGATTGTCAAAAAAAACTTTTTAAAGGTAAAATCTATATTAAAAATCTTTTAAAAACTATTTTTTGTGGCAAATTCGCCAAGGATTTGGTATTAACTTCTTAAAGTTGATGATAACATTAAAAAACGAGTTAATAATTTTAATATAGGAAATTTGAACCGTGGCCAAACCCAAAAACAAAGGACCGGGGGCCGGCCACCACAACTATCTTCCACGTAGCAGCAAGCTGGGCATCGATTCTTCCATGCGCCTTCATCCACGTACAAATTTAACGTGGCAAGAAAACAAATGCCCTCCAAAAGATGGACGGTGATCCATTTCTCATCTCATGGACACTTTCCTCAATTGACGTGACCTTGGGGTCCCAATCAAATCTGACAGGTGGGCCCGTATCGCTAACTTCCTATCCGCATCGCCACGCGCGTCACACAAAATACATCGCAGCCGTCCACGTCCCGCTTAGAAAATATCCACGTTTTGGACGTCGTTTTTGAATCATGCAGGTGGACAGCATCCGTTTTCAGAGTGAAATCCAACGGCTATCTTTTCTTCTTACACTGGACACGGAAGCCTCTTTGTCTTTATTATATTAACATCCCTGCACCTGCTTCTTCCTCCTTTCTTGTCCAGTTGTTTGGATGAGTTGATAACTAAAGAGAAACGGATGGAGAAAGGTTTCTTCGGAGTGCGGGTCGGAACGGAGGCGGGTCTCTGCTCAAAGGCGCGGTCGGCGAGGTTGCGCCGTCTGCAACTCCGGCGGCTGAAGTCCACCGTCGCCGGAGGCGTGCCAGCAAAGAGCACCCGCTGCGAGGAGAGATCGATCACAGCGTCGGAGTCACCGTGGACGACAGCGTCTTCGTCCTCGTCCTCCACGTCGGCATCGACTCTTTCCGACGAATCGGAGCCTTCGCCGGAGTCGGAGAGGATCACGACGTGCGCGTCGCACGGTTGGGTGTCTCTGATCGGGAGGAGGAGGGAGATGGAGGACGCTGTGACTGCTGAGCCGGCTTTCTTCGGTGGTGGAGAATACGACTTCTACGCGGTGTATGACGGTCACGGTGGGGCCAGCGTAGCGGCTGCCTGTCGTGAGAGGATGCACTTGGTGTTGGCGGAGGAGGCCGCGGCGGCAGGGGAGGCCGAGGGGGAGGTTCGGAGGTGGAGGAAGGCCATGGAGGCGAGCTTTGCAAGGTTGGATGGGGAGTTTTCGGCCGTAGTTGCTGAGCAGTTTGCGAAAGCGGCGGACAAGACCGTGGGGTCCACTGCGGTGGTTGCCGTCGTGGGTCTGCGGAAGATCTTCGTGGCGAACTGCGGCGACTCGAGGGTGGTGCTGTCACGGGGAGGCGTCGCAGTCCCGCTCTCCTTCGACCACAAGGTTTTAAATGATTTTGCTTACTTTCTCGTCTCTTTCTTCTTCCTTTCAGATCTATTTTAATAATTTCAAACTGATATGCTTCTGTTATTTTAGTAATCTCTCTTTTGTTGCAGCCATTGACAATTGCTCTCCCTGTAACTCAAACTTGTATAGTAACATTTGCCCTTCTTTATTGCATTGTCTAATTTTCTTGCATTGCAATGCAGCCAGATAGACCAGACGAAATGGAGAGAGTGGAAGCCGACGGAGGTAGGATCATCAACTGGGATGGATATCGCGTCCTAGGAGTTTTAGCGGTCTCTAGATCTATCGGTATGCAATAGAAACAACAAATTTTGGTTCTACACTCTATTCTCAAATGCCCTAACTAAAGTTCCTTATATTCTCATTTAGGGGATTACTATCTGAAACCTTACGTGTCCGCCATACCTGAGATCTCCGTTACCGAGCGGAGCGAGGAAGACGAGTTCCTCATACTGGCAAGCGATGGCTTGTGGGATGTTGTATCGAACGAAGCTGCTTGCAGGATCACAAGGCAGTGCCTCTCTGGACAGGCTGCCGAGATGTTTCCGGAGGTCGTATGCGGCCGTTCTGCGGCCGACGCGGCCGCCCTTCTGGCCGAGATCGCCATGTCTCGAGGCAGCAGAGATAACATAAGTGTTATTGTGGTGGAGCTGAGGAGGCTGGAAGGCCGATGGTCAAGAAAGAGGTACGATGCCAAATGAGGAATCAGATGCCTACCTTCCCGTCTCCCACATCCATAGTTGCCGTCTCACTGCGTTTGTGGTTATGCAATGCATATTGTATGCGATAAACTCAATCTGTAAAGATGGTGCTAATCTAATCACCAAATGAATTTTGATTTGGTAAGTCGGGTTGTTATGTTGGAGTTGCAATTCGAGTACGGATTTCTTGGAGGGGGATTTGGAAGTTGGAGATCTCACCGCAACAAAAATAAAAAATAAAAAATAAAAAAATAGAAAAACCCAACATCAATTTTAGAAGAAACTATTAACACGAATAAAAAAAACTGTGTTGTATTTTTATATGTTTGTTAAATGTATGGGGAGTAAAAATTATATTTAACACCAATAAATTACTTCTGTAACTATGTATAAATAAAATATTATTGTATAATAATTAGATAACAAAGAAATTATATTACCATGTTGATATTTTAAATATCAGAAAGATTTTTGTTATTTATTTTGCAGTGTTTATTTGAATCTAATAAAAAAAATGAATTGTTATTATAAACATTTAAGGACTAATAAAAGATTTAATGATATAAAATTAAAAATTAAAAGAAATTAACCCTCAACTTATATTCTATCTTTCACAAAAAAAAAAAAAAAAAAAAAAAAGGGAATGATAGCATGATTATATTTAGAGAAAATTTTAAACTAGGAAAATATGACAATTGAAGGATCACAATAAATTTTTTTTTTGAGAAAACATTGACTTCATGTAAAATGAATAAGATTTATCTAGTCATTGTTGATATTAGATTTAAATGGATGTAATAAAAATTTATTTTATGGATAATTTAATAAGAGTGTTACAAAATGAACAAAAAAATATGAGATTTTGGAATAATAAATTGACAAAAATTAATAAATAAATAAATGAAAAAAAAAGATAAAAAACTCTTCATAAGAAGAATTGGTTAAATAAAATAGGTTTGTTTAAGAGTAGGTTAAATTGTCTCCCTCAAAGTGAACTTATGAAACTCTATTCATAGCTAAGACTTTACTTTTTCAAGTAGAGAATCACAATTTTTATTACTGTTTTTTATTACAATGAACAAATCTTTTAAATCAAATATACATCACTTATTGATATATTGATATGATCAAATTAGTTATAATTACCAGATAAAAATTTAGTAATTAATAATGTGATATTATCAATTAACTAATATATCTCAAAGTGATGATTGAATTTGAATCCACATATATATTATCTATATAAAAAAGCAAAATCTTATTTGATAAATAATATAATATTTACAAACTTGTTTTGAAGGAATTATTTAAAGAAATTAGTCTTAACAGATTGAATCCAAAGATTTGATTTCTACAAATTAATCTTAAAGTTATATAAATTATTAGGTTTGTATTTTATAATTTTGACTAGAAGATCTTAATCATAAATCATTGATGTTTATCATGTGGTTATATTTTAAACTAATATTAAGGTTAAATATAAAAAAAATTATATCATTTTAAAATTTAACTAATGATTTGTCTCATCATATTTTGAAATATATGTTTTAAGTAAAAAAGAACAATATAAAATAAACAAAAGATAATTTTAATTTTTAAAAATAATATTTAAATTTTTTATATTTTTATTATAAAAATATCAAATAATAATTTAATTATTTTATATTATAAATTAATTTATAAATACTTATGGATAATACATTTACTCAAACTAAGAAAAACTTTTTAGTTGTAAGTTTTAGTCGATGATTTATGTTTGTAGAAAGAGACGAAATATTAAAAAAAAAATATCGAATAAAATTAGTAATAGGAGCATGTTTTGGTTCACATCAGTGACCGTTCAGACATTGGCGTGGTGGAGGTATTTCAATGGTTAAGCTTCTCGACTCACGTGGATACTTGCATGCCATAGCTATAAAGGTGGCTTGCTGACGTGGTTCCAGAGCATAACGTGAACACGTAAGCCACCCAGCCAATGTTAGACACCTCATGATAACATTAAAAACGATTAATATATATATATATATATATATATATATATATATATATATATATATATATATATATATATATATATATATATATAACGATTATTTTTCACCACTAGTTTTGTTATAGATATCAACTTTACTCCAGAATATTTCATCACAATTTAACTACAATTTTAATATATTTTTAAAGTTTTGCATCCATTTCATTACATTGTCATTTGTTATACGAACAATTATAATATAATAGATTTTTTAAACAATAGTTTTTGTATGATTTTTATAAAATATTAAATTAAATCAACTATTAAATATATATGTCCATTTTAGAATTGAGACAAGATGAAATAGATTGTAGTGAATAACATCTCTTATTCAAAAAAAGATCAAGGTAAGAGTTCAAACATTATCAAGAGCTTCATTAAAACTTAGATTGTGAGTTATAGACATGAGCACATGTTTAATTATCCTTTCAAAAAAAGAGCATCTACTAAGAAGAAGAATTAATAGCGATTATTTACTTTAGCAATAATATAAGAAAGGATCAATTATAATTCATTTGTTGTTAATTATTATTATTATTATTATTATTATTTTAATAAAAGTGTTGGTGAGTGTTGACAAGCTCGACCAAGATTCACAAGCATTTATCGTCTTGATTACACTAACAAATGCCATGTCTAATAATTTAACAAATATTGTTGTAAACCTTCATCCTATTAAGAATTATGAATCATCTTCTCCAAGGTCACATAGATGGAAATAAAAATTGTAAATGGTTTAGAATAGGATCTCGACAACCTTAGTTACCCAAGGCTAATGCTTTTAAAATATTTTAGTTGTGAAAATATATTTTATTTTTGTTAGTGTCACGAAACTGTCCATCATATCTAAATAAAGTCAGATAAATCATACAAAAAAAAACAAATCATTGAGTCAACAAATTAAGCAATAGTTCTAAAGTTTAAAACCAATGTGAAGTTAGAGTAATAATAAAGCATCTTGATTCATATATCATAACTAAATTAAAACAATACACATAGTTTTAAAGCTATCACAATAATATATATACTAAAAGAAAATATAAGTACAATAAACATCTCTTACAAGGCCCACAAATAAAACATTTTTCTATGACATTATGAATCCTAAGTTATCTCTTAAAAATCTTCAACTTTATAAATATCTATATTCTAACTTATAATACAAATGAATGATGAACATAATATGTTCAATAGGAAAATTACTAGTTATAAGTGGATTAGATAACATAAAAATACAAATATGTATCCAATAAGGATAGAGTAATAAATAAAAAAATGTATAATAATATGTAAAAGATGAGAAATTATTGTATCACTACATAAATCCTCATATGCATGATAGTTTTATGTATGTATATTATTATCACATGATATTAATATTATATGATACTCATATCAAATTATTTCTTTTATATTTTTTATTCATATTTGAATTTGATTCATCTTCCTTTGTTTCTTTCTCAATTTTTTTGTTTTGTCTTTAAGATTTGAATTGTCTTAAATGACTATGCTATTTACTCAAGATGCTATATCATCTTCTATCATAAAGCCATTGCACACATAACCCTTCATTTTGTGTTTATGATGTTGGGTCTTCGGATATGTCGATGGTTCAATATAGTCTTAACAATACCAAGTGGTGATTTTCTTTCTCATTTATTACTAAGTTGTTGTCTATATCTCCCAACATCCTATGCTCGTGGTGGTGAAACTTGTGATATTTGTGTCCTAATGACATACGAATGGTGATTTTCTTTCTTATATATCACCTAACCACTACCTATATTTTCCAATATTTTATGTTATGAAGTGGGACCTCTAACACGTAATGGGTCCAATTTAGCTCTTAACAATACAATGGTGGTGATTTTCTTTCTCATTTCAGATAACTACAATATAAGGTTATGGAAAAAAAATTTCAAATTCTTATTGCTTTTTTCTTACGATCTAGATTATTAAGCTTAAATAGCTTTTTTTTCTCTCTTTTTTTTTCTTTGATTTCATTCATTTCTTTATGATCTTATATTTTGAATCTTATAACACACACACACACATTTATTTATATTGTAATAATTATATGTAATAATATAAATCAAAATATATGTAAATAATTCTATGTCATGCAGAATGCTCACACCATATTCATTCTATAATAATATTCAAAGATAATTAAACAATTCATCCTACTTACATTCTAATAGTTTTAGCATGTTGTCTAACCTTTTTTTTTTATCTTTTTTCATTTGTCTTATACACAATTCCTATTACATATTATTAATAATTATTTAATTTCATTTTTTAAAGCTTTAAAAGGTCATTCACTTTTCTTCACACTTCATATTCTTTGGTATTTAACAAAATTACTTATTATTAATATCAAAAGCACTTGTAAACATTATTATAAGTAGTTTTCAAAAATATTTATAAATTCAGTTAGGATTCAATGTTTAAAGTTTCACATCCAATTGTTCAACCTCTTTTATTATATTTTATGATCACCAATATGAAATTAGTCGGACATTGGATTAGACTAACCAATCTCAACTTTGACTTGTTTTTTAAGCTAATCATATTGTTTGATGTTTCTATTAGATTGTAAAATTTTCTCATTTTAACCATCTGATTCCCATTTAAAATAGTTTGATTTATTGAATAAGCCTATTTATTTTGACCAATAAATATTATAATAATATCCAATTCTCTTAAGAATTTAGGATCTAATGTTTACTCAATTGATTATGTACTTTAATATTATCATATTATATGATCATCTCAAGAAATGATTAGTCCAAATCTTCTTACTCATCGCTTTATCTATTATCCTTATTGTACATTTAATTAGGATGATCATACAATATAATGACTTGATCGTATAATCCATCACACAACATGCAAAGCAAGGTTGAAAAATGATGAACTTGGGATTTTGACCCAATCTTTGGCCAAACCAAAAATCAAACTCCAATCAAATCAACAAATAATACCACATCATATTAAGAAAGAAAAAAAATATTGTGTAAAAGGATTACTTTATGCAACTCTTTTGGTTAAAAAGTGGTTCGAGCTCCTTTCTAAATTTCTATTCCTTTGTAGCTCTGAAATCCTTAGCCACAATTGTAGATTGAGTTAAAACCACTAGAAGATTCCTTCTTTCCTTCTCCCAAATCCCTTTGCATCTCTCCTTCTATTGACGAACCCTCCCTTTTGTTCTTGAATTTCTTCTTATAGTCCACATGTATAGAAGAAATAAATTAAAGTTATATAAATAAGATATTAAAATAGATATTATTTTTTTTCTATTTTACAAAGTTCAAATAACTTCTAAAAATTATAAATAATATAATAAAAATTTCTCAGGTCAAGATCTTCATAGTACTAAGCCCTCCCAAAATGAACATTAAGAACTTCCAAGAAAAAACATTATAATAAAGTGAAATAATATTAGAGGCCAAAAAAATAACATAGTAGGCAAAGAAAATGAAGTAATATTAAGAAAGTGAAAAATGTTATTACCTCACTATGATTTTGACCATTCTCGACCTTAAGAATGTCAAAGTTATTTTTTATGTAAGGCTAAAGAAAAAGAACATATTAATGAAATGTTATTTTTCTTAGTTATTATATTCTATTTAAATCTAGATTTATCATATGCAAGTTCTATGTTGCCACTATTTATATATATGTGTATTTAATTTTATATAGGTATATATGTATATATATATAATCATCCTTTTTTATCATAGTTCATTCTCAAATTGATCTTATATCCACTCCTAGCTTTTTCTTTAATAATGAGTGTAACGAAAATTTAATGAATCATGTTATCAAAACATACCTATAATTTCTAATATGATGACATACAAAATACTATCTTGCTAAGAATCTAAGAATTTTTCTCAATCATAAGACCAATGCAAAAAAATAATATTTACAAAATTAATAAATCATTCAGAGCTAGTATAGTCAAAGGAAACACCATTTATCACTATCAAAGCCTCAAAACAAATATAATAAGTAACTATTAAGTCTGAGAACATTATCAAATACAGTCCACATCTAATGAAATAAAATTGATGAAAAATAAGTAACAAATCTACAACAACAAAAGGTGAAAAAAAGAAGATGAATCATCTAACTAATGTGCTAGCTCTAAAATTTTTAGTTTTTCTTCTCAAAGTTTCCCACTCCTTGATCCAAAAAAAACATAAAGGGGGGACCTAGGAGACTCAACAGGTAATCTTTGAGCTATGGTATTAAACTAACATGTAGTAGGCAAAAATATGAATGAAATAATGGAGTAAATCTTGTAAACTAAAAGCATCATATTTTAATTACTATAATGAAATCATCATCTACTAAAAAGTTAATATATATTTCCTTATATTCTGAAAAATTTAAGGCTCATTCTCCACTTATTGATGTAACACACCTTCTTATCTAAAAGAAACATGACAAGACCTACATTTTTTCACATCATATAATCTAATACCTTACAAAAAAATGCTAATCACATGGACTATCCCCTTAAGGTTTTAGCAGTCCTTAACAACCATTTGCACTCCCTCGAAAAGCACATTATGCAATTTCTTAATGGACTAAATGTGTAAATATTCTTTCCTCAAACTATTTATATTATGGCTTCCTACCAATTCAAAGAAGTAAGGTAACTAAACTGTCTATCTCCTAATTGAATATGGATAATTAAAGGCCTATTATATCTAAATGCCTTATGATTTTTATAAAATCTTAATTCAACCAGTTAAAAAAGTTTAGCCTATTTTTCTTTACTGATTATATCTAGGACCTTGCCTATCAAAGCTAACATAGTGCATACATGGTTTTCATTTTTACCCATAGGTTCTTTAAATATTTACTTGACAAAGTTTATAAAAAATTATGGGCTTACAATAGTATCACTAGTGATCGTTATGCCTCTAAGATAATCCTTAGTCATCATTCAAATCTTAAGGACCCTCGAAAGCTACAAGAATTCCTTAGATCACCAAGTACGGCATCAACATGTGGCTTAACAACATAAATAAAACCACTTGTGGTGTTTCCCTAAAGTCCTACTAAATTAAAGGGTGGCAAACGTCATTATCTTATTTCCTCTTTAATAGAACCTACCTCATTTCAATGTCTTATTATAATGTGCATAAAGCTTCATTGATGTTGTTTCCATAGCAGATTAAAAGGGCCTTCTATTATAGCTTCTTTTTTATAAATTATTTTTATTCCTTTGAGCATAATTCAAAGTCTAATCTTACCAATATAATCATATCCAAAGACCATAAATTTTCAATTTAACTTTACTAAGAATTGTTAATTACCCATAAAACATTTACTTTAATGCCTAACCTCATAAATAACACTTATTCTATGGCTTTAAAGAGAGCTCTCCAAGGCTTCCTGACTAGGAACAAAAGGTTACACACACCTAAAACGCAATGTGAGTTCTCATATGGGTTGAGCCTACACTTCCAATGAGTTAGCCATGAAAGGGTTTCATGCTTCCTAAGCAAGCCCAAGAGAAAGGATACCTAACTACAACATTTTCCAAAGTCTTGGGTTTTATTTCCACACACACATAAATAATTTTTAAATTAAGCTAGGGTGCAAATTATATTATCTAGAATTTCAAAAACTTGTTATACTAAAATATTTGCAAAAATACATACATTTTTACATTCTAATTTTATCAACTATGATTATTAGTAATATCAAATACAATCATAGTGATGAATATCAAATATGCACTTCAAAAAATTAATCTATATAATAAAAAAGAATAAATTCACAATTTTACACATTTCTGGTTTATTATGTCTTGAAACTCTTTGTCTATGCATGTAATAATCAAAAAATGAATATTACAATAAATCCATAATATCAAACATCAATTTTATTATGAAAGAAGAGGTACTTTTGAAGGGATCTTAACTTCTAGCAAGATATAATAACAGAAAAAGGCAATTTTTCCTAGGTTATTGATTTCATAATTATTGAAACTACTTTATTATAAAACAACTTTATACCTTTTTGAAACTACTTTATTATAAAACTACTTTATTATAAAACTACTTTATTATAAAACTACTTTATTATAAAACTACTTTATTATAAAACAACATAATTATTGAAACTACTTTACATTCATAGGAAAAATGCTTGTATACCTTTTTGCAATGGTTCTGTTATAAGTATTACGTAAGAAACTATGATGATCGACCAATTTATTTACAAAAAAATCTCCATTTCTCATTGGTAGAAGGAATTTTCTCATTCTTACACAAGTTTCTTGAAGAATAATAACTAGTTTTTATCATAATGAGTTCTTCATGGTTTCATATGCATTTTAAAAATGTAATTAATTTTTATATTGCCTTAGTTATTAGCTAAATATATAGTATGAACTCACGGATCATCCTATCAAGAATAAGTAAACAAAGACTTCTCCTTAGATCTTTTCTTACAACAAAGCTTGAGCTCCCTTTTTTCTTTATCGCTTAACTTGCTTTTTCTAATTGGCATCTTCTTGATTGAGTTCTCCTAATTCCCTTTTTATGGTCAGGTTTTTCTAAATCATTACAAACATATGTTAAAAGCTCATTTAAATCTATCCACACCTCCTTAAACTAAGGATTTACTTTAAGATAATCTAGTTTTGGGTTAGGGGAGCCATAATTTTCCTTTTACAATTAACCCTCTTCTAATTAGATATTTTAGGATAGATATATTGAGCTCCTAAAATTTATGAATCTAATATATATATATATATATATATATCTATGTGTGTGTGTGTACTCCTTTTAATCATCTTATCTATTACTACTGACTCTTATATTTAAGGAATCCTATCCATATCTTATATTGCATTCATGGTTTCCTAAGAATTAGTATGCGAGAATAATCAAAATTGTGAATAAAATTACAAACTCATTTTAAAACATTAAGCATAATTAAGGATCATGTGCCGCAACGCAAGTTTTGTCATTCTACCACTCTTCCAATTTTGGAACAATAAACTTAAAACTTCAAAATTTAAGATTAAAGTTTCTTGAATTAAAACTTTAAATTATTTAAATTTCAAATTTTAATTTAAGAAGAAGCATCTACCTTAACTAACTAAATAGTAATAATATTTCAAAAAAATACTAGGTCTAACAAAAAATTTGTCAACTAAAGGAAATAAATAAAATTACAAAGCCATTTTAAAGCATTACGTATAATCAAGAATCATGTGGTCCAACTCAAGTTATGTCATTCTACCATTCTTTCAATTTTTAGAACTTTAGACTTCAAAATTGAAAATTCAAGATGAAACTTTCTTCTATTCAAATTTTAAATTATTTAAATTTCAAATTTAAATTCACGAAGAAGCATGTACCTTAAAGATCAAAATTGTAATAATATTTCCAAAAGTGCTAGGTCTAAAATAAAATTTCTCAGTTAAAGGTAATAAACACCAATAGCTCTTTTTATCTTGCCCTATTCTTTTTTCATTGTAATAATTATAATGAAAACATTTATCTAATGTCAACTAAGTACAATAATGATAGTTGGAATTGACATTAATATTGACAGTATCTTTTCTAATAATAAAGGTTTTAGGATTGTATAGTCATAAATGTACATCTCAATTTTATTCCAACCCCAATTTTATTACTACATTGTGTATTTTTTAATACAAGATTCTTGACGTCATTCTTCTCCCGTAATGTTTTGATAATGCATTACAATATTTGTATCAAGGCTATATAACAACAAAAGCTTAGCTAAAAGTTGTAGAGTGTTTATATTTTCATGAATTGATAAACAAATTGTTATGACATTTATGGATTACTAGGGAAGATCAAAATCATGCTAATTAAATCTCAATATACCAAAAGTAGGAATTGATTTAAAATATCACTTGTTGAATTAATTCATATATTAAAATAATAATAAAAAACTTGATAACAAAATATAGTTGATTGATTTATTATAAAACAAATTGTTAGAGGGAGTTCAAGAAAGTGTTGTAGTGAGCAGGGGATATTGAGGTTTAAGTTTTATAAGGTTTTTGTGTTGCTCATAATTTACAAGAGAATCGTACTTATAAATCTAATAATAATATTATAGCTCATAAAGAGGTTTTTAGTAATATGATGATGGATGGAATAGATCCTAAACCAGAGGGTGCTCTAGAATCCTTTTGATTGCTAATTTAAGAACTCTGATCTTTGGCCCTAAAACTACATCATTCCTTTATATCTTAAAATAACTTCAAGATAAAAGGTATTCACATTTGATCTAAATTAATAAATTAGTAATTATTTCTACTCTTTTTTTTATGATAAATTGACACAAACTTTAAGAACTTCAAATTTGTCAAATTTCCCTTCCACAAATTTGGCTCAAGTAGATAGATTTTTGCCTATTGAAGAGATAGCTTGAGAGGTAACAAAGCCATACAATTTTCATTATGATACCAATAAACTAGAGAAAGATAGATTATTTTGTGAAAACGTTTTTAGACACATAAAAATGAGATTTGTTCGTTTTGTAATTACCAAGCAATTAATACTAAAACAAAAGAATTGCAATCTTGTGAAGAATCTGGGTTACTCCATTGATTCTCAGATAAGAAGATACAAAATGGGAGAAATAAAACTCACATGCCTAATAATTCATGTGTGGTGCAAGAAATGTCTTCCTTGTTTTATTGTGAATATGCAGATAAACCCCTTAGAAAATTAGATAATCTAGTAAATTACGACACTTGATTTGATCAAAATTTCCAATTGATAGACCCAAACTAAGAAAATATCTTGTATTGAAGTTATTTAGGATGTTGTAGCTCTAACATCAGTCTTGGAAGGAGATGCATGTATCTCAAAATTATCCAACAAATATTTCAGAAGATGTTTTGATATGTGGTCTTGAAAGGGGAAACATGAAAATCATGAAAAAACGTATATTTTTTAGGGAATTATAAATTCCACTTTGGCATGGTTATTATCTTATATATCACAAATATGATTTTAGAAACAGCATGACGTAAACATTAGGGTTTGTTTGGGACCTCAAAAATGTAAAACAACAATAAAATATCAATAAAGAAATCTATTACAAGATATCTCTTTCAGGCAATTAATCATTTGATTAGATGTAGACTACTCATAGTTTCACATTCCCATTTTCTTGGTACAAAACCATAACCATAAAAGAGCAAAAAGTTAAAAAGCATAGAGAAAAAAGAAAATAACAAGAATTAATCAATGAGAGGACAGTCCTTACTCAAAACTTGAGTAAAGTGTAGCTTTTGTAGGTTTCATAAAAAAAGTTAAAAAATAAGAATAATACATTTATTTTTTTGTGTAACTTCATAAGCAAATGGCAGGAAACTTTCACATATGATTACGTACATGTATGTGTGTGTATGTATGTGTGCTTGTCTTGGGGGGAGGAATCCAGTAGGAACCTATATCACTTTTTTCCTTGCCTCATAACTAAAAAACCTCCTTTCTCATTACTATGAGATTGATTCCAATATGAAATATAATCTTGGAATTACATCAACCCTTTTTTTGTATGACTCAAGGTTTTAAGTAATTTTTAAATTGAGAAATCATAATGGGGTCAGGTGTAATTAGATAGCAACCAACAAATTTTGATAAGCAAATATTTATAAATAATTCATTGGTAAAATGGAAGGAAATAATAAAAAACTTGATAGAAATTAATATGTTTAGGAGGATAAAAAAGGACAAGAAGAAAGGATATTTTTTTTCTTGTTGCTTTGATTAAAATAAATAATTTATTCAAATAAATAAAGAACTAAAATAGATGGTTTTGTGCCTATTACCATTTTTTTCTTTTAAATTGAAGCCATTCATTGAAATGAATAGGGGTAAATGAATGAGTTTAATTCTTAAGGAATTATATATAGGTGTCATCCATCAAAACAATACTCTTATTGATTTATTAGTTACATGTAGCTTTTCTCTTAGGGAGTAATGTGTTAGGAGAGACTATTATAAGAGGCAATGGATACACTTCTTGATAATAGGATCCATGGGCAACCCATGAGGGATTTTCATAGTTAGGTTCACAACTCATTTTCTTAAATAATTGAAGGTAAAGTTGGAGGATTTCATGACATTGCTTGGTAAATATGTCGATTCATTCTGTCAATGTTATGGATACTTTGCTTTCATTACATCAATGTGTATTACTTCAAGAAATAGCAATAGAGCTCTTCAAAATATTTCTAATTTATTTTTTAATCAAAGATGTCACTTCTAACATAGCTTTTGCTAAAAAAAACTTAAGAAAGAGAACACATTAAATGGGAAATACATTGTGATGTTATGGAAATGTGGCCTATATTGTTGAATAGGGTAAGCACCCAACATATATTAGGCATATAGGAATGCCATTTTATTACACCCATTACTTTGCATGGTCTTCAATGTAGACCTTAATGGGGATCAAATCGATCTTCATGTACCTTTACCATTAGAAGCTCAAGAAAAAGATTGTTTAGATATGTTTTCTAACATGAATCCCTTGTTTCCAACTATTGGGGATCTTGTTAGTGTTCTAACTCAATATATCCTTATTGACTCTATATATTATTTATTGAGAAGTCCTAAAGTTCTTGTACAAATTATTATAATAAATATTGAGAGTTGTACAAACGACAAGAGGGGCATAGTTGATAATAAAGACTATCAATATACAAAAGAGAAAGAGCAATACTTTTCTTTTTATTATGATGCACTTGGAGCTTATAAAAAAAGAATGAATCCATTTGGATACTCTTTTTTGGCTTTAGTGGAGACTAGATCAATGAATAATTGGCATGAGAAAAATTCCAATGAACTTAAATATGAATCTTTTATAATCATATTGAGATTTATATACACTATCAAATTTTAAGGAGTATAAAAAAGAATCTGGTTTTATATAAATATAAATCACTATTTGTCCCCTTTTTTCACTATGAAATAGACGAGGCGATTTAGTGTATACGATTGTTGCTTGACATACTCATAAGCTGTCTAGTTTAAAAATAAAAACTACAAAGAATTTATTAAATGAATTTGTTTTCATGATGCCCATACTTATTGGAATTTGCATTCTGTTTTAATTTTTGTGAGAACAAAGATTAAGGAATGTTTTTGAATCACTATCCTAATCTCATTATTGAATCTAACCTAGTAGAATACAGAGGTCATTGTGGCTGAATGGGTAGATCTTGTCTTTCAAAACAAGATCATAGATTAAACTACTATGAAAGACATATTAATAGATCAATAGATCATTTTAGAGTGGCATATACTTCACATATCCTAGTTTAATTAAGAACATTTGGCTTCTAATGAGCTACTATTACATTAATTCCATAAGGAATTGATGATCATTTGACCATTCCTGTGAAGAGATTGCTAGCACAAAATACTGAACAAAAATATTTTATTTTAGAGAAAACTATCATTATGGGAATGTACACATTGTTAAAAATTTATGTCAATATTTTGAGAAGTTGTTTGCTGCAGAGGAATAATGAAGATGAGAAATAAATTCTTAGATTTGGATGATTGATCCCTCTAAGCCAATCCACTTAATATCCTTTTCAATGGTTAGAGTGAATGCAACTTAAGTACATCTATTGTTAGGCATATAAGGATTAATGTTAGATCCATAATTATAAATGATTGATTTTTCGATTCAAAAAAATTTATAAGAAGGGATTTCTTTGATTGAATATATAATTTCTTATTGTAGAACTTACAAAGGAATTGTATAAACCATGGTATGAACTTTAGATGCTCAATATCTTAGGCATAGACTTGATGAAGTGCTTCAATATGTTCCTTACATAGAACAAATTTTTGTACTATTCAAAGTAGATGCATGCAACCTTAAAATAGGATAAAAGAGTGAATTTTTTTCCAAACACTAATGGGTTGTGCATTACTAGATAATACATATATTAGTACTTGATGAATCGCTGCTTAAAATTACGATATTGGAATTGAGCTTGTCAATTGATCAATAACATTTTGAATACACCCAATACAACTTATGACCCCTTTTACTCGAAAACATGTGTGTTTGATCTGCCAATTATGTTATTATTGGAGTCCGATTAATGGCGATCTTGTTGTGTTGGGAGAAGTTAAAAACATTGTTGTTTCTTATTCAATTGGAGAAGACATGTACTCAAATAACATTAAGAACTTGTCATACTAGTAAGGTTTTCACCAGTGGTACTATAAACAATGTATAAGCTTCCTCTAATAAAAAAATTCAAATTTGACAAGTATTTTGTTAACCCCACGCATACATGTCATGGACACCATACTTTTGTATATTTTGTAGACTTATAGTAACTATTGAGAGTTAAGATATCCTACATATTGTTAATATTGTAACTAAAAATCTTATTTTAGTTCAAAATTAACAATATGTAGAATCAAAACTATTGATTGCAAAGTTTTGTGGCTAAATGTACTTTTCATTTTAAGAGGGTTCAAAGACATTTTTTTTCAAAGTTGTAGGAGAAATCAATAAGCAAACTAGTTTATAACATGTGCCAGTATATCCATATAGTACTATTTATTTATTATCAAAAACAAGACATTTGTGGATATTAACAAAATGTATATGCAAAAAAATATAATTTCTTTCATTTCATAATGTACATGATCAAAAGAAAGCTAATTATTTTTTAGAAGAAAGAAATATCTTTGCTTCAACACTTAATAATAATCAAGCAAGACATAATTGTTTGGATACTTTTCGTACAAAAAGATAAGAAAATCTCTGATTATTAAAAACTTGATCAAATGCTATCCAATGGTCTCAAGAGTCCCACAAAATCCTATATTTGTCAAGATAGTTTCAGCAATTCTTTTTGGAAAAAGAGAAGAAATAGAGAGACAATCTCATTATCAAATGATAGTTGATAGTTTGATGATCATTTTGTTGTATTTTGTAGTTTATTATATTATTAACCATTAATCATGTTGCTTTGCTTTATGATAACAAACTATTAGAAATATTAATAAAATTATTTTAGTGAATTTTTAGATTTTAAATAATTGATGCTTATGTCATAGGGAGAATTTGAAATAGAAAAAAATGAGATAAAATCTCATGAAGATCATCTCGATTATAGTTATCAATAGCCAAATAATATATTTAAAATTAAATTTTAGATATTGTAGAGATCAAAACAAAAACAAAAACTAAATTTTTTTTAAACTATTTATTTTAGAAAATTATTAGGATTCTAAGATTTAGATCTTATCTTTATTGTCAGAATAAATATTTTATTCTTGATCATATATTTGGAAATCTTTTTCCGATTACTTATTACAAAAAGTGCCTTTTAATTATAATAATTAATTAGTAGAAAAAAATAATTTAATTAAAATAAAAAATAAGAAAATCTTTTTTCCAATAAGAACCAAAAGTCTCAGGTTAAAGCGCATTACAACAATTTATTTAACCAAATTTACCATGCCAAGAAAATAACCCCCAAGATTGTTGAATAATTTAGGGTTGATTCATAACTCAAGTATCTATAAATAACTCATTTTTAAAACAAAGGAGAGGGTAGGCATCCCCAAAAAATATAGAAAACTCCTAACGTAGGATAACTCTCTTAAAGACATAATAATCCATCATTCATTCAATGTGGCTCTTAAATTTGTACGAAATTCACATGAATGTAATCAAAATTGACAAATAGATTTTTGTAATCCAATTGCACAATTACGTGGTCAAATTATCCTAATGTCATCTGCCATTTTAAAATACTTATTTTAATCTACAATTCGATATTGCAATTTTGTGATCTCCAAGTCAATGTTTTATTTGCATGTATGAACTAAATCTAGATGTCAAATATCAATTCAAATCAAATCCTAATTTCCAAACAGTGTTTATCTAATCCTATTCATTCAATCAAGAAGTTTTCAAGATTTAATGGTCTAGGAGCCTTTCAATCGACTAGCTCCCATGCAAGTGCTCTTTTAGCAATTGCTTCAAGCCATTGGGATTTTTATAATTTTTTAATTAATATAGTATGATGGACTTTTTACTTAAACTAGTAATGACGAACTGGTTTGTTTAGAAAGTGATTTTAGTAATTTAAAATACATATAAATGCATGAATTATTGAACACAATTGAGTAATAAAAGTTTTACAAAATCTGAAAAAAATTCAAATCATGATATACATGTAATTTCTAGTTAGTGTTCATTTTCACTTTCTTATGTTGCATCCTTCACTCATTAAACTAATAATCTCTACTTTCTTCTCAAATAAGTTAAGTTCAAAATTGTCTTTATTTTTGATGGATTAAAATAAAATATTTGTGCCTCATTATGCCTTCATCAAGCATAAGATTTTTATGTATATTAACTTTAATTTTTGTGTGACAAAATTATGTGATTATATTGCTAATCGTTTTCTTTGAAACATCATAGTAACCATTTCTGATTACTTAGTTATGAAGATTTAGTCTATCTATCTTTTGGCAAAATGATTTATATTAGCTCTTGTTTTGCTTAGTTTTTGTTGAGGGAACATATAGAATTGATTTTAGGCCGACTACCTAAAAAGTGTTTGTGCACATTTTATATTTTTGTTGAATTATTTTCTAATAATTTTCATAAAAAATTATTATTAAAAGTAGCTTAATGTGTTCCAAAATAAAATTAGCATTTGCACAAAATTGCTTTTTAATATGTGCTTATGTTTATTAACAAAATTACATCAAAACATTTTATTTAAATCTTCTCTAAGGATCAAAAACTTTTTTTAATAATTTGCATACTTCTTGTGAACTATTATGAACTACACTTCAATTGGTGTAAGAAAAAAATTTCTTTCTAGTAATAAGAAATTGTCTAGTTAATCAATTCAAATTAATGTTTTAGTAAGTCTGGGCAAAGGTGTCTTCCAATAAACCACCACACTTTGGTGTCATATCTTCAAGAAAGATCAGGATGACTACTTATTTAAAATTTGTTTAAAAAGAAATATGAGAGCTAATAAAAACTACTTTAAATTTTTCCAATCAAAATTGAAGATATTCTTATACAAAAATTATTTAGAAAAATAATTTTAAAAAATACAACTTACAATTAAATGATAGAGATAGAAGTATTTTATATTATTAATGTAGCTAAGATTTAGACTTGTACTAGGTTTTAAATTATGGCCTATAATACTGAAGTTACTTAATAAATTATTAGGGAATACAAAAATATAGTATGTATTAATTTGAGTTAATTAGATGCATGTTCTTTTAGTAATATTAAAAGTTTGGCATTTCAAAGTTGTGTAGATTATGAAAATGAGTAAGTGATAACATCTTAACTATTAAGTATTAAATCTTGCAAAGTAATTTTTGCCATATTCAAATTCATATATATAAAATAGAGAATTTAAAACAATCTTTACGTGAATATCTTTAATAAAAAAGTAACCCTAATTATAAATTACTACTTAGAAACTAAAAGTTGTTAAATAGGCACATCTTTTGGCAATGATGTCTTTTAATTTTTTAAGCATTAGCATTTAGAGTACCAAAGTGCTAAAAGGGTGATGTTGTGGTGATTTGGGATAACAGGAAAGCTTAGGGTATTAGTGAAAGTGATAATTTGTCTGGTTATTGACTCTCCTAAAAGAATGTTTATTACTTTAAATCCATGTCTCTCACAAGTAATTTGGCTGTCAACTCTCTTATTGGAAAGTCTCTCACCTTTGATGATTATCTCTCACAATTGAAGTTTGAACCACTTCAACTATGTTTGGTAAAAAAAAATTTTTCATTATAGTGGAAGAAAATGTACAAAATAATTTTATTTCATAATTTTATGGTCCTTATAGTCTTATGAGCATCATTCATTTATAAAGATCTCAAAGGTTCATTTGTAAAATTTTAAAAAAAAATAATAAATAAAGAATGTTCAAAAAAATTAATTGAAATAAGAAATTCCAATACTAACTTTGCATTTTGAGCGATGGTCACGATGAGTGATAAAAGAGTTTGTGGCATAATGGTAAAGTGAGTGACACAAGATAGAGAAGTCGATCCGATTTTCAGGTAGGCACAGATCAGACAGAGCAGAATGGGTTGATGGGACTAGAAGATTGGTGTGGGATTTTTAGGTCATCATGCATAACAGTCAATGCATGTCGAGAATAGGTCAAATGATGTTCTTTTTCAATTGTGTTCATGGGTGCACACACTAGCTCAAATAGTCACAGTAGTTTTTGAAGGTGTTGGTGATGGTGATAAACAAGGTGGACAATGATATAAAGCAAACACAATAACAAAAATTATATTTTAACTATATTTAAGAAATTTTGAACAAGGTTTTTCACCTATGGACTTACAAAAATTGTGAGATAATAAGGAAAGTCTGTTTGTGACCAAATGTTAATTTGTTATACGTCATCCTCCCATGTCGGAGTGAGCTTAGATTGATGGTATTGGGGTGATGTTCATAATAATGTTCTCACAGGTGTGATGTGATATGTTTTAAGTCATCATAAAAATGTTAGGAGTTCATGATTGAAGGTTTTCCCTTCCAACAAATAAAAAATTTTTGAAGTTAATAATCTTTGGTTAGAAATATCTCATTATCTAATAATATTTTACAATATTCTTACTCTTAAAATTAATGTAGTGATATGGAAAAATTCACTCAGCATGACAGAGTTAGGCTCCAATGAGTGATTAGGTATTAGATATAGTGCCTCAATAGAGACTAAATCCTTAATATTAAAGGTTGATGTAATCTTACACTCTTTTAGCAAATCCAACACATATGCATTAGTCCAAAGTTTTTTAATATTCTTAAAATATTTAACTTCATTTACTTGTAATTTCTTATAAGCTATGAGAACAAACTATTCTCAATTAACATTAATTATAACATAGTTTCTTTCATAAAAATTCTTAACCTTTTTTTAGCATTTATTAGTTTCATGTATCTTTCATCACATCAATTAATTTTTTTAGATATTATTCTGGGTAATAAAGAGATTTTAGTCGAGACAAAAAATTTGAAAGTTCATTGCTAAGGGAACCAAATAAATAAAAATATTTCTGTTTATTACCATGAGCTTATACAATTAGCGATAGATTTGGTAAGCTGGTAGCTAACTCTTGAATTATAAGAAACCAAACTAAGTCTCCTTAATCAGTCTTCTTGATTAAGGGTCTTCCTAACTTGGGGTAGTATATTCAAGCTTAAATTCTTTATCTTCAAATTCTTAATCTAACTACTATCATCCTCTAATTCAAAAGTGGTCGAAGCCTACAGAAACCCCATTATGGAAGCTCAAAAACAAAATCAATCAACAAAAGCTTTTTTGAAGACTTGGGTAGGGGCATATCCCCATCCCAGACAAAATCTAAAAAACATGCCATCTTAGCAATCCAGTCGGCAGGACCATTGCCCTCCCTAAGAACATGTTTTAATTAATTTGTCCCAACTTAATTAGTAATAAGGATTTTTACTTATAAGTGCATAATCTAGTTTATAGATTTGTATTGACCTAATTGACAATTGGGGATTCTACCTATGGTTTTGATTTTAAGAAAGTGGCTTGCCTTAATCTTGCTTGATAGTTTAGTGTTTTCTCATAACTTTGTTCTTGGCTTTGTCCCCATCCTAATTTAATAATTAAGGGCTCAATCCACAAGTTTAATTTTAAGATTTTGTGGTCTGCCTTATTTTGTTTTGTTAGATCACCCTTGTACTTGATGAGAACAATTTTAAATATTTAAAATTTTATTCTTATGGGCTTATTTAGTATGAAATATGTCTACTTATAAAGAATAAGTCATGCAATTTTGAAGAAGGTAAATTAGTGGTCTTCAAAGTGTTGTATCTTTTGATATAATAATCACAAAATCGAGGTTAAGTGTTTACTAATACCTTATTAGTGTTATTTAAGTTAAATCTCAAAAAGCATTCTGATGATCTAAATTTGTTGAAGGACTATTATAGCATAAACAATGAATACAATTTGATGGCTCAACTTGTTGGCTTTGGAGCCAAAGATAATGGACTTTGTGGAGCAGTCCAGCATGTCAAACCTTTAAATTCTTTACATTTGTGGCATATATTACTATCATATTTCATACATATGTGAATTTTATTTAAGTTATATTTTATTTGAACATATTTGAGTTTTTGAATATTCAAATATTTTTTATAAAAAGTTTTATAAAAAAATGAAAAAAAATAGTTTTTCCTAAGCACCCTTACCGTTGGGCTCGAAGGGCTCAGATTTAGTGTCCTAAAAGGAACACAGGCCTTGGGAACTAGTAGGTCAGGAACCCGATTGAAATCGAGACGGGTCAAGCTCAAGTATCGATTAAGTCATGTTACTGTTGCATTCTTTGGCATAGCTTAAGGAAACGAGTTAGGGCAAACTCGTTATTTAATTTATGAAAATTGGGTTTGGTTGGACCCATATGCTAGTGCTAACGACTTGGATAATGACCTCTCAAGAACACCAGTGGATAATTAACCTCATTATGTTGATAATAATACGCAGTGGATATACTATAAGCATAAAACACTTGAGCATTTTTGTAATATGGGACTAAAGATAAGCTTTGTAAAACTTAAGATTTCTGCACCGATTTTAATCACGCATTTTTTAGATCGAAATGTCCACATTGTGCCCACATTTGTGAACACTATTCTGTCTTCAATCGTTCATTCGTAATGCTTAATCGAATGGTTAAAAGTCTCTTTGCATTTGTGAACAGTAACTTTATCATCATTATTATCTATCTAACTTTCAAATCTAATACTCCAGATCTTATCTCACTGTGAATATATCTAGTCCCTTTATCATTTAAGCTAATTTGACAATTATCGCTCCATCTATTCGCATAAACAAAAGACAGTTGTACTGTCTTCTCTATTATAATAGCTAGCTTTTTGAAAAACAGATTTTTTGGAGAGTTATTTTTAGAGTTTTTCATTTCAACTATAAATAAAGATAATTTATCAAACATAAAAACTATTGAATCAATCTTGAAAATTTTCAAACAATTCTAATTGAAGTTCAAATCATGAGTAACAAATTTCTATACTATTTTGGGAGCTGTGGATTTTTATCAGTCTCTATTTTTTTTACTTATGTTCATAATTATTTTTGTATTTTTTAATAACATCAATTTCATTTATTTGTAGTGCCACTCTTGTTTCAAGAATTAAAAGTGTAGGGATTTTGTAAGTAAAAAATTATAATGTTTTGAATTTTTTAGATAGCCTAAATTTTTCTGATTTTGGTATCTCTTTGGTGCATCAATGTGCATTTGGTTTAGCTTTACTGGCTTTAACAAAAGAGAATGGTTAGTAGAAGCCCAATCGGGGATCTAGGATAGATGTTAGCACGGGTTTTGACCAAACCATCTAAATATTTTGTGTGCATTTTGTTTATTGGTGAGTAATTTTATTTTGTTGATAAAAGAAAAATATTTTTAAGCTCAATTTTTTTAATTTTTGGATTTAAAAAAATTTGTTAAACGCATAATTCACCCCTCTTCTCTTGTTTATTTTGCTTACACATTTTACAAAAAGTGGTATCAGAGTGATATTTTTGTCAAAAGAAAAAAATTTCTAAGATAAGATTTTCATGGCTCTATCTTATGTTGAGGACAATGTGTTTTTATTTGAGAGAGCTTCGTCACATTGACTACCTTATTTTAAAAGAGAGATTTATCTCTATTAAAAAATCATATGCATTTATATTTAGAATCTATTTATTTGAAAATTTGAGATGTTGAAAATATGTTTGAGATTCTAATTAAGATTATTGATGAAAAAAATGAGAAAATTTTTAAGTGAACACAACACTTTAGAAAAATGTAGTACAACTTTATTCTCGTTCTATGAATATTTTGTATTATGAGTTGGGTGCCTCCAAATATAATCGGATCATGAACTTGAAAACGACATATGAGATTTGGTTTAAACTTGAAGTTACCTGTGGGGGTACTTCTTAAGTTAAAGAGACTAATATCAACATACTCGTTCATGAGTACAAATTATTTTGAATGAATTTTGATAAAAAAAATTAAGGCTATGTTTACAAGATTTATAAATATTATTAATGATTTGTTTATTGTTAGTAAGGAGTTTGCTAGTGATGAATGGGTGAGGAATATTCTACAAGTTCTTCCTCAATTGTTTGACCCATTGGCAATAGCATTAAAAGTAACAAAAAATATTTTGGCTATCTTTGGTTGAGTTATTAGGTGAGCTTTTGACAAATAAAATTGAGCTTGCAAAAAGAAGAGATGAAAATCTTGTGATTGAAAAAGAGAAAGAAAAGATGGAAGAAATAATAATATTTGTAGCTGACTCATCTATAGACTCAAATTTCTCAATCTCAAGTGAGGTAGTTTTTGTCTTAAAAAGTTTATCTAGATTATACAATAAAAGAAATACAGGTAAATACTCTGGGAATAATAAAAAAATAAAAGGGAAAGATGGTCTCTTATAAAGAAATAATTTGTTATGAATGTAAACTTTCTATGCATACAAGGCCAAATTATCCCAATTATAAGAAGAGAGTAGAAAAGTTTCAAATACTAAAGAAAAAAAAGAAGATAAGAAGATAAGATGAGTTTGACTTGTCTTATTTCCAAAGATAGTATTCTGATTAAAACATCAGAAGATGAGGTATGTTTCACTTTCTTCTTTTCATCATCTTCTTCTATTGTTGATTATGAATAACAATATATTAGTGTTTGTACAAAGTATAAAAAAATTAGTCTCTAAATATCTTAAATTAAAAGAAGAGCATGAAAACTAGTTAGGTTGGTGTGAACACTTGAATGAGTTGAATGCTAATTACTTGCATGAGGTTAAGGTTGAAAAAGATGAAAAATATTTTATTATTATTGTCAAAAACACATGCTTAGTTAAAGAGCTAAATAAGTTAAAAAATTTGCATGATTTTGTAGGAATTCATTTGGATATACTAAAAATTCTACATATTCTTTTACTCTAATTATCATTTGTAATTATTGCACGAGAATTAGACATATTTTTACTTATTATAAATTTAGAAATATTATTGATAGTAAGCCTTATAAATGTGTATGAATTAGAGATGATAGTTCAATGAATAATGAAATTAAGACATGTGGACCCAAAATAGTTTAGATCCCAAAAATTAATGTTTGATTTTTTTGTAGGAATACCTTCTTTCAATGACCGAGAGAGGTATGTGGTACTTCGATAGTGGATGCTCAAGACACATGACTAGATATGCATCTTTATTCATCTACTTGAAGTGTTATGATGGTGGTAAACTTAATTTTGATGATTACTCCATGAAGAAAGTTATTAGAATTAGAACTATGAATAACTCATATACTTCTATAAGAAAGGTCATTCTTATTCAAGACTTAAAGTGCAATCTTCTTAATATTAGTAAGTTATATGATTCAAATTTTAATATTTTATTTAATGAAAATAAATACTTTATTAGTAAAGATAATATTATATTTATCATTGGAAATAAAAAAGATAATACATATATTTTATTTTTACCATGGTTAAGGACAGTGGTTTAGAATGCCTTACAACACATGATAATAATTCTATATTATGGTATAAGATATTTTCTCATTTAGGAAAATCTTCTTTTTAAAAGCTTTTAAAGTTAAATCTTGTTATAGGTTTGCCAAAACTTAGTTGGTCAAATGATAAAGTATGTGGTCCATGCCAATTAGAAAAACCAACTAAGAGAGCTTTAAATCACTTAAAGATATTATAACTAAAAAACTATTAGAACTTATTCAATTAGACCTATTTGTTCCTATTCATCCAAAGAGTCTTGGTAGAAACAATTATGGGTTGGTAGTTGTAGATTACTATATTCTTTTTGTAAGAAACAAAAGATAAGTATTTAAAAAATTTGTTAGGTTAATTACTATGATTGAAAAAGAACATGAAGTTAAGTTAGTGTCCATTTAGAATGATAATAAAAGAAAGTTTAAGAATGAGTTATTCAATGATTTTTATAACAGAAATGGAGTAAAATATACATTTTCTTCACTTAAAAATTCTCAACAAAATGGTATAGTTTAGAGAAAGAATAGAACCTTACTAGACACTGCAAGATGTATGCTTAATGAGTATAATGTCCCCAAATATTTTTGAACAATGATAGTTAATATTGCCTGTTATGTATTTAATAGAATAATATATAAACCTTTATTACATATTTCATTTTTTTGAATTATTTCATGATAAGAAGCCTAATATATCTCATTTTTATGTGTTTGGATGCAAATATTTTATTTTAAATAATTAAAAAATGGATTTAGATAAATTCGATGCTAAGTCTCATGAAGGAATTTTTTTAAGATACTAGCTTACTGGTAGAGCATTTAGAGTATATAATAAGAGATCACTAGTTATAGAAGAAATAATTTATGTCAAATTTAATAAATTTCTTTTCCTTTCTATATCTCAAGCTTATGTTCAAGTGCTCTTGGGTTGACCAAGCCCCGCTTCTTATGTCAGAAGATTGGTGGGATCCAAGTCGGGCAAGACTTATAGGGTGTAGTCCTAAACCTAGTTGGGGTAAGGAATAAGATGTTCCAAACTTTAAAGTTTAAGTTTCATCTATAAAGTTTGTTTCATTTGTTAAATGATTATGTAATTGATTCATTTACTTATGTTCTTTCTATCTCACTTCTATTTGTACCGTACAAAGAGACATAAAATGTTTTTTGAAGTTGCAATGTTAAAATTCATTCCAAAAATGATCATATTAGTTATCATGCTCTCATGATCCAAATTGTACTAGAACATTGAGAACATCGTGTAATGGTAATAAAGATCATATGATGATCATCTCAATGATGTTCTTATTTGGTCAATTCATTTTTTGTTAGCACAAAGGAATGAGACATATATGAAAATGAATTCACATAATATAGAATAGAACAAAGTCTTCTATGACCAAAGTCCTAGCTTTTGAAAAAATATTGTATAATGAAAGATTATGTAATAATATATATTGTATGAGATGTTCACATCTAATAATTGGCTAGGTCTTTAAACTAAACTCTATGTTAAGTATGAATTGTACTAGTACAATAGAAATATTATATTGGTATGAAAAAAATCAGTCATAAGTTTGAAGCAATGTCTTATTTCTTAAATTGGTTATACTACTTGAATATAGCTTGTCATAGTATGATCCATACTTTCACAAAAGTGAGCTCTTAAAAAAATGTCGTACGTTGTGATGGTAAACTATGAATGCTTACATAATAGAGATATTATTTAGTTGAAATAATCATATCTTAAGATAAACCTTATAATATTATCATAATAAAAGGTTTTGTAAAGTGAACATCATATAAATTTTATACATAAATCATCTTGATATAACATGTAACATATACTAACTGATGAATACACTCCTATGATATCAATATCATATTAATATGATGACAACTTTATGTTTTTAATTTAATAATGATAATATAAGTCTGATCCATTAATATTTTTAAACATAAAATGATTTTATATATTAGTTCATATACTCATATTGTATAAATATTATACTTATATGATATAATAAGCTTTTCTATTAACAAATATATAATTATGATACAAAAACTAGATAATATATAATGTGCATAATAGTAACATAATAAAATAATACTGGTATGATACATTAATCTAATTAGTTCACATAATAAGCATAATTATTAACTTATATAAGATTTTTATTGGATCGTACATTTACAATATGGAGAATTTGTGTTGCACGATATATATAACACTTAGAAGTCCACTTATAATAGAATGTTGTCTTATTAATATGATATAAAAATCATATATGTACAACTAATACTAATCCTATACACAACTAATCATGAGAGAACATAATTGGCGTACTCATATGAAGCTAGTACTAACTTTACTCTCATAGATCAAACAATATATGTACAAGGTTGATACTGTGTAAGTTTCGATTCACACTTCTAACAGATTGTTTAGTTGATGATCGTAGTTATACTATGAAGACATTAATTGTTCTTATGATGCTGAAAAGACTATATTATAATTAGGATTTTAAGCCAAAATATAAATAAAGAAAGCTAATAACATCACGTTCACAAGATACAATGCAAACTACACTATAACCATATAACAAATCTCCATTGCTTAGTCCAAAACATTAAACATATACTCAATACATACTTGAATACTTAGCTTTTCTGTAGTCCCTATCTCGACGTTATAAACCTAATTAACCTGTAATATAAGTATTAAGGATGAGCTTCAAAGAAACTTATTGGATAAATGATAAATAGGAATATCATATATGCAAACAATAGTAATGATATAGCTCAAATAATTAATGACATTACTAAAAAGAAATAATTATATCATCCAGAGACAATAAATAATAAAATGATTTCATTTATTACATATTTATTTATTTTTATTTATGCATATTTTGATTATTTACTTAGTTTTCTTTTTCTCGACTAGTTACTTTCTTAATTTAGCCCTGTATTTCTTTGACTATTATCCTTACTAAAATATTATATATATATATATATATATTAATACATATTAAAAGAAATCTAATGAGTAGGCTCTTGCCAATAAGTATAAATCAATCAATTAGTATTATACTATCTTCATTAATATGACTCTAAAAATCAAACCCAGCCATACTAGTTAAAACATCTCTAATATGGGTCATACGCTGACAATGAACCATCCTACTAGTCCAGAGACACATAGAGACATCATTCTAGAAAGCCAATAATCATATCATTTAATGACATCTCAACTCATAATATGGTTAATAATCATATATAATAATTTTATATAAAGGACTAAATGAAATTATTATAAAAACATCATGAAATCATAACATATATGCAAGAAATCATTAACAAAAGAACTTAATATCTTTCATTTGAAATAATTAAAAACCTTCATAATTATAAACAAAGTGTAAGAAATTAATCTTTTTGCTATTTTAAAAACCTCTTCTTAATTTAAAATTTGGTAATTACAAAATCATTGATTTAATAATTTTACTAAATAAAAGTTTTATTATTTTAAAATATTTTCTATAAAATGTTTTATTCTTGATAAAAATAATTTTAAAAATTTTATTTTATATATATTTTAATTAAATATTTTTAAATAAGAGAAATATCATAAATTACAAAATAATAGGTAAAAATGACAAAAGATTTTTTTGTGATTTGACCTAACCCGTGCCTACATCTACTCCCAGCCAACTCGACCAAGATTCCACTAACAAAACCATTCTCTTTCATCGTAGTAGGCAGAGATAACTTTACAAACCACACCTTTTGTCGCAGCAGATAGAGGTACATCATCACAATCATAATTACAAAAGCTTACAATATTAAAGCAAAATACAAAATAATAATTAATCATAATATTTTATTATTCACTTGAACAAATGATGTTGGAATATGAGTGTATAATTGAAAATTATTGAAATAATCTAAATGATTTAGTTTTGTAATATTAAAAACAAATAATTTATTAATATGCCCTAACATTATTAAGAAAACTAGAATCAATAAAGTTTTTGTGTTAAGATGATATTTTTTGATAAAATAATAAGGATTTAAAAAAATAAATAATCAATTATAAAGAAGTCACTAGTAAGATGTGTAATCGAAGAAAGTGCTAAAGCAAGGAGAAATATGTCACAAACACGGCTCCAGCAAAGACGCCAAAATCGGATTGTAATTTTTGATTTTGCACCTCTTCTAAAAATATTGATGTAGAAAAGTTAAAAATCATTCTCTTCTAACTTTTAAAACACCTCTATTTATAATAAAGCATTAAAGATTAAAATGAAATTTTTCTAACAATGAGAAAGGTCACCTAAAATAGCAGTTAGAATTTTGATGCACCAAACAAACATAAATAACTTCTTGAAAAGTTGATCAGTAGTGGGAACGACGATCGCCTCTTGATTTGGGCAGACGAAACAAGAGCCTCGTCATCAAAATGCAAAATGAAGGGTTTAGATTTAATTTGAAAGGTATTTGATCTAGGCCATTAGATTTTATATGCTGGATGGACGATGATGAAGTGCAGAAGCATTGTTCACAAAGGAGGACATGATCACAATTGCTTGATCAAACTTTACGGATGGATGATATGATGCAATCTACTGTTCATTAAAGCAAGCACAAATTGATCATTTGATCGCAAAAATGTATGATTGGACAAAACTGGTTCGCTTTAGCTTTGAATACAACAGGCACTGGAATTAAATCCCAAATGTCCTAATTGCTATGGATTTTACATATTATAAGGATTCCTTACATATTTTAAAACATTTTTTATATATTTAATATATTTTTTATTATTATTTTATTACTTTTAAAGTATTTTTCTTGCTATTAAAATAACAAGATATTTTTATAACTATTAAAAATAATAATATAAGTGAATGAATGATATGAAACATAATTGTGTCATATATAAACAAATGATAACACAAACTATCAAACCAAACGATATTATGAAGATAAACTTTAGATAGTGAGCTACTCCACCAAGAGTTTGATCAATGGCTTCTTGATATACTATTTAAGTCACATTTAGAGCATAACCACAAGCACTATTTGACATTGCTTCACTTGTAGATTACTTTATGAGATATCTAGTCAAATCTCATTTATTGGTTGACCCTGTAAGACTTTGAGATGCATGACTTAAAAGTCATTCGATAAAAACATTAGAGAAACTAATATAATAGTTTTATTGTTATCCAACAAGTGATGTCATAACTAAGGGTACAATATTAGGTTCTACACTCCATTGTACCTATAGGATGATATAGTTGTCCCTATATATTATTCTATCTAAATAAAAAATTAATTAAAAAATTATAATCTACATAATACTCACATAGAGTTGTTAGTGTTTTTCTCATATAGGGTATTATAGCCTCACCCATACTAAAGTATTATGCATATATGTAAGGTATTATTGCTCTATTATATTGGGTATTACTTTTTATTTTTCTTTATTATTAAACAATCATGTCAAACTTTCAAATTTTATTTTTATATATGTTTCATTCCATCCTTATATTATCATGTAATAAAGAAAATCATAAAAATAAGTAAATAATATACAATAAATCATGTCATAAATAATATAAAATATATCAAGATTATTTTAAATTATAAAATATAAACATTTTTCATCATACAGATTTATCTATCTCATTCTACAAGATAGTATCTTTATTTGATCTTCTCTAATAATTTTCTTATAATAAAATATGTATGAAATAAATAATATGTATCTTACAAATAACATGATTTTAAATTTTTTTTATTCATATAAATTATTTCTTATATTGTTAAGTTTTTATATTAGATTATACTTATATGATTTACTCATTGTACGTACGGTTTGAAAAGTAAATATGCACTCCGAGTTATATCGTACTTATACAATTAACTCATCATACCATCTAATTTTTAAAATTAGTATTGTTTGTTATTCATGTTGCTTTTAAAAATATCATATGATTATCAGGATCGTACCACACAATATTACCTTAGCTACTTAACTAATTGATTATTCATTTAAATTTGTTATTTTTGAATTATCATGTAGTATAATTAACCACAATTATACCATTAACATTTCTTATATAAAACCCAATACGATTTGTTTCCAACTTGCTTGGTGCTTAGATGTAATGTTATTTTCATATTGTACATTATGACATCCTTCATCATCCTCATACGATCATAATCACTTGGCTTAACTATCTTAAGCCACTAAAAGATAGTTGAGTATGATCTCTGTAATTGTTCTGATTCAGTCATATATTATTTCAAATATCATGCAAGGTCGATAACCATATCACCTGTGTACGATAATTTGATAGTTCAATCCATCGTACAATTATGATACATATATAATTATTGCGTGATGAACCCAATAATTGAATAATACTTAGTTCCTGTATTAGTAAGACCAATGTATCATTTGAGTATAATACCTTATATAGTTCATATTTAACCTTACAACAGTTATTTTCTTTAGGTTTTTAATTGATCGTACTGTATAATACATATTAACGATTCATTTTTTCAACCCATGCCTCTTTGTTTCACTTCAAAATATCTCTAACTCGTCTTATCTTACATCCAAGCTATTCTAAGTATATTAAGTAACAACACACTACCTCGAATTACTTCCTCATTACGATTCTTAATGGTTTCCTACAAAGATAGTCTCTTGTTGTTATAAGCAACTACGATTAAAAATAATTCTCTAGATTAGGTTCACATGAATTAAAAATAATTTCCTATATTTTAATTATCCATGCAACATTTATTTTAGACAAATAATTGTCGTCAAGATGCACTTCTATTGTCTCGTTAAATGCTCTTAAAAAACTAATAAAAATCTCTAATGGATCACATTTCATTCTACCGCTTTGAAAATTTAGTATTTATAAATATATCCTTTGTTAAGTCAATTATAACTATGTCAAAATACCAAAATATATAGTTCTACCCTAGGCAATTGGCATTTTCTTATTTATAGATCTACCTTCTTCAAATAGTGTTTGGTCAAAGTCAAAATTTTAGAAATTACAAATATATTCAGAGTTATATTTTAAAAATTATAATTATACCTACATTTTAAAAATTTATAAGAAATTTTGTAGGTCTAAAAAATTGCAAACTCAAAGTTGTTGTATTTGTCTTAAAAAATTCTTTTTATAAATATGTTTAAATAATATTTTTTATTAAGTTTGAGTTTAAATCACACTCTTTAATGTTTTTATTGTTATTATTTTAATATTTATATATAAAAATAATATATTTTAAGAAATTAACTTGATTTATTTAAATTATAATTTTATATAATTCTCTTAACATGATTACAAGGTTTCTTTTTTTGATTTGGGTTAAAAATTGAGCACTATTACATTATCAGACTGGTCCGATGGTTTGATATGGTGTGTAATTCTAAAATTGATTATACTTATATGATGACTCATTTCATTTTTTTTTATTGAGGTTATTTGAATACTTCTTTTAATCATATTATATAACTCATGATTGTATTATACAATACCTTACAAAAATTTACAAATTTTATAAAAATAAATCATAAATATTTTAGAAAAATAGAAATTAAAAATTAAAAAATATATTTACACAAAGTTCAGGATTTTACAAAATATGTATTTATATAGTTTTGAAATAAAATAAGAGTTAATAGTTTTTCTTTTTTATAAATTAAGCTTACAGGCATGTTTATCAAAATGTTATGTATTAACATGTAAAAAACTAGAAATAGTATCATCAAATTTTTCTTAAGAAAACTTTATATTATCACTTTTATTCATATAAATACTCTGATTATTATAAATATTTTTTGATAATATATGTGAGGCAAGCTAATATTGATCAATAAATCAAAAAGCTCATTAATCATTAAGTTATGATTAGTCAATAATTAATAAATAATTAATATGAATCATGAATATACATTAGATTATATAATATTAACAACTGAAGTAGTCAATATTGATGAAGGGGCTAATGAAATTCTAAATATAAATAACAATCAATAATAAAGAAATAATTATTTATTCTATTATTTTAGATATCAATGATAATATTAGTTTAAATCATTAACTAATCAACTATAAGAAGACATCACATTCTAGGATGAAGAAGCAAAAGGGGCAACGACAGACAAAAAAATGCTTATTTTGTATATACAATTCATGATAGATTTTTGCATTTCTATTTTGTGAGATTCTTCAATTAATTCATAACATACCTAAATGATAGCATAGACTTTTGAATGTGTTGGTAATGTAGTTATTTTTATTCAATGGATTTTTCATAATAAATTTTTTATTTGTTTTATTTCAATTTCATCTATAATCACATTATCGATCAAGCAAAACTAATTAAGATAATCAAATAACTACAAGAGCAATGACCTTTTTCGTTATATATGACTAGCCATTCTACCAAAAATCAAATGCAAGAACATCTAAAATGTTTTTCTCAAACATAAGACACAAAACAAATAATTTTATGCACATCATTGTTAACATTAGGATTTTATTCAAGAAATCTTGTTCAAATTTGGTCTTGAAATAAAATATTAAATTAAGATTTATTACTAATTATTAATTAAAATTAAAGCTCCACATGGCATCTCATTTGTAAATATGATTTTTAACAAATTAACATTTTGAAATAAAAGAACAAAACGTGAAGGAAGAAAAAGGTTAGTTCTGTTTTAAAACTAAAATATAACTAAAAACTGTTTTACATTTTTACCATGAAAATAAAAAAAATAGCCATTAAAATTTTAATTATTTTATTTACATTTTTCATGGAATATTATTGGCTAACAATATTTAATAATACTAAATAATAATTTTTTAAAATATATTTATTTATTAACAAATTTAATGTTTTATAAAAGATAAAACCAGATTTTGCACCATAAAAAGTTTTTTTTTTCTTTTTAAAGGTTGTCACCATGGACAAACTTGCCAGAAACATCACAACAAATTTCATATCATGCATGTGTTGTGCTGCATCATACGTGATGGCAAGTTCATTCACCAGATCAGCCCAAAGCACTCCATGTGACATTAATCTCTACATAGACAACATTCAATGTTGCTTAATAAAAAGCTTTATTATTTGTTTTAAAACAAAATATGAAAATAAGGATGGAAATAAGATCGACTGAAAGTTGTGACTTATTTTATGAAAGAATATAAATTAATTTATATACGTACACTTCATCCTCTGTTTAAATTACATGTATCTATATCATGTTCATCTGACTTGACCAATGGTGGATTTGTTTGTGTATTGATAAAGATTTAGAAATTTGATGAAGAAGGATGCTCAAGAGAGAGGGTATGAACAATTTCATGATGAATGATTAACTTCGAAGACATGACTTTGGCAATGTTTATCTTCTTAGTTTAGGAGAACAATGTCAATGCAATGTGATGCATCTTATGGCAATTAGCCCACAAGTGTCAAACTTATGTTGCTTCTTATCTTCAATAGTTTTTTAAATATCTATATTGTGTTATCTCAGAATATATCCAAATGATTCTCATGTTATTTTAAACATTTCATATTACTTTTGGGCTTCCTATCTAGGTTTTCACATCAACTCAAGTTATTCGTAAATTCTTCCAATTGTTAAAGAATAGACAAGTTTTAGTGATCTATATGCTAGTAGTTTTGTGATTATTACCCATGACAACATGATAGTTACTAAAGGGTTGAGGATATTATGATAATATCATTAGTGACGATTAGGCTAAATTATTCAAAGTGGTTCTTCAAAAAAATTGGAAATTGCTACAATTGAAAACTCAAATAATCTCTTATTTGGAGCTTACTATACACATTTTGATTGTCTTGTAAATTTGCTTTTACTCATATGCTAAGAAATCTTAGTGAATGCTTTGAATTTGTATCCATGGTTCTGCTCGTTTGGTTACATCTTGGATGTTTAGACGTCCTATACATCACCTTGCTGTACAAGAAATTTTGTGACATTGAATAGAGTGCAAGTCTCAAGTTTTTGCATTTTGAGAATTCGATGGAAATATTTTCTATAATGAGATTTTAGTTTATCTTCTTTGCATTTTTTTCTTTTCCAAGATCTCTTTAACTATTTGAGTTACATGTTTGCAATATGGTGATAGAAAATTTTAATGTTTTTCTATCTTCTTTATTTTCATTTTTTTTCATGGTTGAGCTTACATAATATAGTAATAAACTTGCTTTGTACACTAGTAGACTTAGTTGAACTTTTGGAAGGTTTAATATTAGCGTTCCAAGCACCTAAATTCACCTCATCACTTCCAAAACTTTGTCGCTAATCTAAAATAGTTGAGTCTGCTTGAGCTTGAATCTTATCAGGGTTTTGAATTATAATAATATCTATTTTTAAAAATGTTTTATTTTGCTTTATGTTAATGAAAATTGAATGAAAACATTGTAATGTCTTAATACCAAACTGTTAGATTGCTAAGCGATACGATGGGCAACAAACCAATACCAATTGATGTTATCCACAAGCTCAACTATCATAATAACTTGTTAGGGTAATCTTTTTGAGAGTTGAAAGGGATGGAATACCAAATTAGAATAGAAAATGATTACAAAAACACAATATAGATTAAAGTATGCTTATAATTCAGATAGTTTTAGAATCGTTTTTCTTTGAATTTATGTTTTGAAAATTTAATAATATAATTTTTAACATGTCATACTGTGCATCATTTTATATTAATGTTTTCAAATAAAAAATCAACCCGATTTGGCCTTCAATAAAAAAAAGTTAGAAATTTGAAACAACATTGAATTTTAGTACAATAAGCCAAAAATAAGGTTGCTTTTTGGCATGGGATTCAAAATAAATAAATTTTGTTAACTATAGAGTTTTCATAGGATCTAAGCTTGGGTTGCCTCTAAAAAGTGATTCTTTTTTTAAAACTTATGATTTTACTTATAAAGATTATGATCTTTTCTTTTATAATTGATGTAAAACTATTTTATTATGTATGTCTATAATCCTTTTATTAGAAGCCATACTTTCACTTAGGCATTTCATTGCACTTTCACCCATATGTGTTTACTCCCCTATCTCGTTGGGAGTTATATATTGTTAAGTTTAGATTTTAAGGAAAATCCTTGGAAAGTACTCTAAATAAAAGTTGATTAAAAGAATTATTGTTTAAAGATAGTTTGATCAAATTTAGATGTGTTTATGAGGTTTTAATTTAGGAATGTTCTTGAGAATTGAGAAGGGAGAGAAGAGAAAGTGATTCAACCAAAGGGTAAAGGAAGGCTTTAATAAGGATTGGGATGGAATCAAAGAGAAGATTTGGAAATAAAAAAAAAATAGGATGGATAGTTAAGGGTTAGAAGCTATTAAAGAGAGAGAGAGTAGAAACAAAAAAAAAATAAAAAGAGAGACATTAAGAAAGATGGGAAGGAAGAAGGGTTACAAAGGATTCTTTAGGGAGATGGCTTGCATAAAATATGATAAATTTTATATAAATTAATTTTTTTATATATTTCATAAAAGATTAAATAGGGTAAGAACTATTTCAAATTTTAAAGTATTATGGGGCCTTTTGGTAGGCCTATGGATCGAAATCATAGTCAAATCTTTTGTATTATCTCATAATCAATCTATCAAAAACTTCAAAAGCAAACTTCCTTTGAAAGTATTGAAAAAATTTGCAAGAGATCAAATGAGCTAATTTCTAGCCAATTTTTTCATTGATTGGAGTTCATTTGGCAAAATAAAAATATAAAAATAGAAACTAAAAAATTATCAATTTTTTAGTAGCTTGAATTAAGTGATGTTTTTTTAAGCTTATAAGTTCATCAATGCAAGTAGTTCATTTTTTTGAATATTGAGTACTTTTAATAAGTTGAGAGAATGGTTTTAGAAGGTATTTAAGAGAAAAATGAGTAAAAGAATTTAGAAGATAGCTTTGTTTAAAAATTATTTAAGAGGAAAATGAGTAAAAGAAAGTAAATAATTTTATTGGAATTGTGAAAAAAACATTACCAAATTTAGAATTCAATTTAGGTCAACTCTAGCATGGTAGATGAAACATTATAATATAATCATTAAAGTTATGTTTTAGAGTCTCATATACTTAAGGTAAAAAAGAACACCATAATAGTGCTTCAATTCCTAACCTTTCATTCAAAATATCTAATAGTTTATATCAATGATAAAAGTTTTCATATAACTTTCACATAAGACAACAAGCCATCAAGAACTAAAATAAACATATCTAAACATAAGCTTGTTTAAGTTTATGACATCTTGATTTTATTATATCAATGTATTATATCTTTGAATCATTCTATCCTAATCCAAGTAGGTTTTGCCATTTTATATAAAGGTGTTCTTATATAATCATATGAATGACACCATGATGTTCTCATAAAAGTCATCATAACAATATCATTGATAACATATTATCACATCATTTAAATACTCTTGTATGATATAAGTAAAAAATATAACAAAATTATAAGTTTTAAATAAAAATGATATCTTGAATTAAAGTGTTTGAAAATCAACTCCATAAGCTAACAAATGTCTTACAATGCTACAAAGTTCTCAATATAATTAAGAGTTATCTTTGAGTAACCATTCAATTTATAAACCTTATAGAGTAAGCAAATTCTTATATAATGTATATTTTAGATGTCACACATACATATATACATCATAAAAACTAATGAAATAGTTTTAATGAAGTCTAAATAATCATAACAAAAAGCTTTAATCCTCTAATGACAATATGCCATTATTAAAAGCTTTATGACATGTGAAAGCAAAGGATTACATTATTTTACATTACTATATTTGTAATTTGTTTTTCAAATTCAAACATATGTTTAAGTCTATGACATTTTTGTTTCACTATGTCAAGGTCCTAAACCTAATAAGTTTTGCTCTTTACATATCTTGTAAGGTCACTCATTTCAAAACTATTCTAATCCTAACATATTTAATTATAGAATTCTCATAAGATTATATATATATATATATATATATATATATATATATATATATATATATATATATATATATATATATATATATATATATATCTGTCAATAATTTAAGATTAAGATATTACATATATAGATCAGAATTCTTCTCTTAAAAAGAGATGTGGGATGATTCATTCCTACTTTCTTAGAAGTTTTGCACATAAGTGACTTTTTATTTCAATGATTCATCTCTCTTAAGATATCATCTAATGTCCTAATACCTATCCTCTTTCAAGAGACTCTCTTTGCTTAATTGATTCTTAAAATATCACTCGTCATCCACTCCTTATCCTCTTCACGTGTTGCAAAGTTAAAAACTAGGAAGCCATTTTGTATGTCATCATGATAACATCATTATGATCATAAGGATGACTCAATGATGTTGTCATGAAAGACATCATAACAATCTTATTGATTACATATTGAGGGTATCATTTAAATAGTCTCATATGATATAAGTAACCAATATGACAAAATTATGAGCTTTCATTGAAAATGATAACTTGGATTATAGTGGTTGAAAATCAACTATATTAGCTAAAAAAGGTCCTATAATGCTACAAAATTCTCAAGATAATTAGGAGCTATCTTTGATTGATTACTCAATTTAAAAATTTTATAAACTAAACAAGTTCTTATATATTATATATTTTGAACACACATATACACACATATGCATACATGTATATATATATATATATATGAAGCTAATGAAATAATCCAAATGAAACTAGCACAATAATAGAAAAAAAACTTTGACTTTCTAGTGGCAAAATATTATCATCATTAAAAACTTTGACATGTGAAAGATGAAGCATTACATGATCTTACATTACATTATTCTCTTTGTAATTTGTTTTTTAAATTACATTTGTAAATTTTTTTTTTCTTAACTTTGTTTTGAACAAATATTTTTTACACATTTTTTTTTTAATTTTTTCTTCAAAAACTCTTTTAAATATACAAGCCGTTATCAAATAAAGCCCATGAAATATTTAATTTTTTTGTGATCAAGAGGTTTTGTTGGTTCACTAATATTAGAACCGGCTAAACAGTTTTTTAACGTTTAAAAAATTATTTGTTTATCGTTAAAACTAACCTCATGTGGTCAATAACAAGTTTAAAAAAATAAAAAAATGAACTATTATTAAATAGTTATAATTATCATTGTTTTAATTTATCTTATTATGAAAAATTAAGTAATTTTTTTTCAAACCTGTTTTATTTTTAATATAATAATTTGGTTATAGTTTATTTTATTTTGATTATATGTCATTATATTACAACTCGTTTATGCTCAGGTTACTTCGTCTCCAAGTCGTTATCTTCCCCCATTATTTTTGAAACAAAAGAAGCCAAAAAACAGCCAGATGATAATACTTTGTAGGAAATTTCTAGTCTCTTCCTTAGAAGACAGAACAGAAGAATATGGGCAAATGTCGGAAGACAAGGGGAAACAGAGAGACGGGAACAGTTTCGTTAGGCTGATACGAAGGTCATCTTCGTCAGTTAAATTTCCATCATTCGTTAGTTCTCTATTGTGGCGAGAACAAGGCCATTGTTTGATGGCGAGGCGAGAGAGCACGTTGACGTTGCCTAATCTTAACTGAGTACTTGAAACCCGGTTTTTCGATGCGTGGATCGATCATCTTGGCCGACTGTTTGGCTGGAACTCTTCTTGGAGGATGAAAGGAAGGTTAGGAGTCGCATCGGTTCCGCCGCCGTTAGAATGGAAATTCTCTCAAGTGTTTGGCGAGAGGGCTACCGGAGAGGAAGTACAGGAAGGTATGCTCCGTCTCGTGGCTCTTCTAATATGGTCTTGATGTGGTCGGTTGGGTTCGAGTTGTAAGGACGCAGGTGGTTGTTTCGGGTTTAATTTGGTAATCCAAGTAGTGGGAGATCGGACAGCCGTTCTACTATCAATCTGAAATGAATGAGTAAGAGGATGCTTTGGCATATTAATTGAAATAAGGCCACAGAAAGAAATGGCTGGATACGCCAGCAGTGTTTGTAGTGATAAATAAGGGAGCTTGGGTGAATCTGTGTAGTCTTTCTGCTGATGAATTTTTCTGTGTCATTGTCTTGATTCGTATGATACTTTTCCACTTGTTTTTGTTTGTTCGTTAGGTGATCGTGTTTCACACGACTATGGTTGTGAGGCCCATCACTGTTGCGTACTGTAATCAACGAATTTGATGTAAGCGGGACATCTGATAACGTTTCCTTCTGTGCAACTGTTTTGAGTTTTGTGCGTTCACCTTTCTTCCTCGTCTTTTCTTTTTGTTGTGACGAGAGGCAATTGTTCAGAATAGCAACAAACAAGAGGAGTATTTGAAGAGCTCAAACACTGTAAAAGATGACTCAGAGATTTACGTAGTTTGACCTATGGTGGGAGACAGAAGACATAATGGTGCCCGCCCTATAAAACATAGGGCAATGAGCAAACCCATTCTTCACAAAACCATAAAATACATAAAAGTCCTCACCATGAAAAGTGTTTCAACAAAGAAAGATAAGGAGTCTAAATTAAAGATGTGCCAAAGATTATGGGTTTTGATCAACAAGGAAGATTATAAGCAGCTATCGATGACCATAACACAAAGAATTCTTGTATTACCAGATTAGTTGACTCCACCTTGTCTTCAAAGGGGGAGGTCTCTATGGAAGGTTACATGTTTCGGTTCCACCCTAATGGACTGTAGGCTTGTAAATGGTTGGTTCATTGTCTGACTTTGTTCAGGTTTTCATTCAAAATATAGTCTATTGGATATTAATATATTATGCATTGAATGAACAGTTTGTTAAAGACGAATTGTTAAACAAGGAAGATGAAATGTGCATATCATCAAACATAGCATCTATATAATTTGTTTTGTTTTTATACAATGTCACAAGTGAAAGCATCTACTAATTGAAATTTAAATTTTTGTGTTTGGAATGTTTTACTTCTCTTTGATCATAATCGTGTTGATGTTGTCTCAACATATCTTTGTTTTAACTCTTTTTTATGCTTGGCTTATCAGTAATATTAGCAGTTTGGTTTCAAGAATATTGGTCATCCATTGGTTGCCCTTATAGTTCACCAATTCAAGAGTTTGCACAACAAAAACACAATGTATGGTGTTTATGAATTGGGTGATGATGTTGTTATTGTTGATGGTTTACTTGTCCCTAATATTCGTAGTGACTTGAATAATGGTTTTTGTAAAGAAAAATTACTTATTTATGAAACAAGGATTTTGGAGTTATTGGAAAAATTTAAATAAAAACCTTCTTTGATCTCCATTAAGCATCTTTTAGATGATTATCATTCCTTCAAACTTTGTTCTTCTTCAAATTGATATTCTAATCTTCAGTGTTTTGCCTTTAGTTGGATATGTGAGATGGTTTGAAGATGATTTCATTAAGGTTGATTTCTTGAGTAGTATTTGATATAGTTAAATTTTCTTGTTCTAAATTAAGAAAGTCAACTTATAGTTGCATGGCATATTAACTTGTATTTATGCTTTGTATTTGGTGATCAAATTTCTCTTATGAAGTTTGTTTTCACTGGATGAAATAGAGATGACAAATGCAAACATATAATAGAAACACAAAGGTAGCTTGATGATTGGAGTTGTGTCAAGTCATAAGCAAAGAAGCTCAACTTTAAGTTACCAACCTATCTAATTAAATAGTTGAAGATTGGATCTTCTTTGAAGTTCATGGAAAGAGGTTATGATTTTATTGACATCCTCTGTTGGAAGTCAGATAAATGGATCCACATGTGACATCTTTCTTTCAAACATATGCTCAATGAAGGGCATCTCAGCACTACAAATCCCTCTTGTTCATGAGGTTTTGAGAAGGATCAAACTGAAAGTGTTTAATGTTTGTGCCCTTAAGCTACATTTTTTTATAGAGCATGCTTCCATGAGTTGATCCCACAATCATCTTGCATGACAACAAATTTATTATAGCATTTAGACTTTCCTTCAAACATATGCTTTGTGTTATCTATAGAAAAGAAGGCATGCTTATTGCTTGAACAACTAAGCCTGCTTAACTTTGATTTTGGCTATAGATTGAATTGTGAGGTCAAGTCTGAGATAATAGAATACTTCTAAATTTCTTTAGTTTCCACAAATCTCTTGCTTGCATGGAGTCTAGGACTTGGTTAGGCCCCAAGTCTCTAATGCTTTCAGCTTTGCTTTACATTTTTAATGGATTTTTTCATGACTTAAACCAATAACCTTCAAGTCACTTGTTAACAAAGTTACTATTGTGTTAATGCTCCCCTTTAAACACATAGTCTATATGAGAATTTGTTTACTTGCAAAAAAACTTGAATGGCAAGTGTTGAAGTAATCTCAAAGGAAACCTTACAACTACCCACATTTGGATTGGTTTTGATGCCCAGGAGTTGTTTAGTGATAGAATCTATAGGGAGGAGCAAAGTGTTGGCGAGAGCGGTGTCTGAGGCACTAGGTTTGTTAAAGGAGGCAACCAACAAGGAGGTAATCTTGATGGGTTGGTTGTCGTGGAGGTGATTTCAAAGGGAATAGCTAGTGGAGGTGATCTTGAAGGGAACGGCTATCACAATCGGGTTAAGCAGTGATTTTGTTATTTCTTTTGCTTTGTTCTCGTCTTATCATGTAAAGTAGTGCTATCCTTATTCCTTTTGGCATTGTGCTACACATCTTGCTTATGCTCCAGATGGTGGTTGCTTGAGGATGGTGAAGATGGTGGACAAGTGATTGATGATATGGTTGAGGAAGTTGACGAGGATGGGGTGAACGATTGAAAAATGTGTCTCTAAGGTTTTGAGGTGAAATGTGGAGAAGTGAATACTAGAATGAAGGCCATTTAGTGCTTTGTTCAGGTTTTGTGTATTTCTAGGTTTCTTATGATATAGTTTAATGAATTTTCTCTCCAAGCATAATGCTATTTGACTTAATATAGTTATGAGTTGTGTAACCTTCATTGTTGAGGGGGTTGGCATGTGGCCAAGCTCAGTAATGGATGTTGATACCAATTATCGTCTACATGGAGCAATTGCCTTTAGCCCTCTTTCTATAAGAAGAAAAAGCATTGAGACTTCGATGAGAATTATGTTTAAACACTTGTAGAATGACTTAGTGATTATTAATGAGAATTGAATGCTTGTGCTGCCAAGCTTGATACCATTCTCGTGAGATGCTTGTTTGGCTGAGGGATGCCATGCCACTTCCTTTAAGAAAAGTTCTAAAAATGTTGGTAGTGTTGTACTGGATTTAACATGATGGATTTCAAGTTGATTATTTTGTGTACATATTTGACTTTCAAGATGAAAGAGATGATGTCATTTATGGTGGTTGGTGGATTGTGCATAGGCAAGTAATTGGATTGGATGTAGGATTTTTATCCTTCATCACTATCTAAATACGAGGGCTTTTTGGTTGTTTGTTTTGTTTGCAGAAGACTTTGACGAGCATTGCCCCAGTGTCTTAGCCTTCAACTAAGGGCATATTGTCGATGCATGGTACAACAACACTATTGTATCCCCCCTTGGCACTAACAAGCCTCCTTTTTGACCATAAAGGGGCTCAAGACATCATCGTCCACATTGTTATGGTTGTTGTGATACTCCTTTATTGGACTACTTGATAATGCAACAAATGTCATAGGCTTTTGAATCACAATCAACAATCATTAATGTGTAAAAACATTATTCATAAGGCTTGTAGCATTGCTTTAATTAGTAAAACTGTATAAATAAGTAGCATAGCCAATGTTAGGCCATTGGAACATCATGACCTTGGACTAATTTACCCACCACCTATCTCATAGTGTAAATAGCTGTAGGAACTGTGCTCCAAGGTTTAGGGCCTCTTATACCCCTAATTCGGCTCTTGTCAAAGGTGTACAAATGCTCACTTGTTATAGTAACTGTCACCCCCTCCCCCCAAAAACAAGGCCCGTCGATGGGCTTCTCGACTGATAAACATGGCAATAGAGGCACTTCTCCCTTAGTTAAGTTCTCTTCTTCTATTAACAAAAGAAACTAGAAATGGAATGAGAAGTTTTACTTTGTGCACATTGATTTGGTGATGTAAGATTTCTAGTTTAAGTAATGTGAAATGAAGTTTCTATTGGGTTTGTGCTTTGCTTTTTCCACCATCTTTTGAAAGGGATTATCGTAAGCATGAATGCTTTTACTTCTATTCGTGGGTTGATGGGTGTCAAGTTTGACATTAAGCAAGGTTGTGATAGGATGCATTGGGAGTTGTTAGAGGTAACGCTTCATTATTTTAGGTTCCCTAATTAGTGATGCAAATGGGTGTTAGCTTGTGTGACCCATTCTAGGTACACTGTGCTTGTTAATGACAAAGAATTACATGTATTAAGATAGCTTGTCCCTTTAGAGATAAATGTTCCATATCTTTGTATTTGTTCACTCCTCTTCCTTCTCCAAAGGCAAAAGTTGGGTGGGGCCACTCTTAGGGTTAGGATCTCCCATAAAGACGCTTTAATCTCTTATTTGTTTTATGCTGATGGCAACCTACTGTTCTCGTCTAAATCCGTTGTCGTTTGTTTGATGTCTTTTCCTTCAGAATGAATATTCAGGACCATTGTTAGCACTTTGGTGAAAAACTATAGTTTGTTTAGTCAATGGGTTAATCAAGTCAAGTTTAATATTATCTTATGTAAGCACTTTTCATGGATGAGGCAAAATATGTTTGGTGTGATACTGAGTTTTAGAACATTGATGGAAAGCAAATCTTGGTGTTCTCTATAATAAGGGACTTGTTGCTTTAAAGTTCCAATACCTCGTCTCAATTGTTAGGGACAACATTTTTGGGTGGGGTACTCATGCTCTATTGCTTTTGGAGAGAGCTATTTTGGTGAACAACCTCTTTGCCTAGATGTTGTTTTTGGATTTATCTAATCCATATGTGTTGGTCCATTCATATGTGCCTAGGAGAGTTATCCAGTTCATCGAGAGGTTGATCTAGATGATATTATGGAGTGTAAACTAACTTCTCAGATGATTCATTATGTGAGGTGAGAGGACATCCATAGGCTTAGTAGTGTTGGGGGTGTTGGGTGTATAACCTTTGGTTGTGGAGGTGGGCATTCCTCTCTACGAGTCTAGTGTTTCAAAATCAATATTCAAGGAGCTTGTCGATGTTTAAAGTCCTTAATGGGAATTTCTAGGGATAGTCTTGTTTTTATGGGAACAAATGTAGTGGAAGATAGTTGGATTTGACTTATGGTTAGCTTATAGTGATTGGATGTTGTCAGCAATGCCTAGACATCTACCGCTCCTCTCTATAGGTGGCCTATCCTTTGCAACATGTCGAGCAAGTGTTTGCTTTGTTTAGTGTGGATGTGGAATGGGATAAGAATATATTGTCAGTTTCTTTGGCCCTTATTTGGTGAATTGTATTCTTGGGTTGATTAAACGATAGTTAGTTGGAGAGGATAGACTTGTGTGTGTGTTTTCAAAGGAGGAGTCCCGGTGTTGTAGGTTGAAGGGGTAGTTTAGATTGACTATGCTTTTGTGAAGGGTCCTCCAGGGGTGGGAAGTGCACTCCTTGATGTGGCTATTTTTGGGGCTTGATCGCTTATGCTTAGTGTTTTTAGGGTTGTCATTGTAACGAGGATTTGGAACATGCCTTAGCAACTTGCTGGTTTGCTATATTGGTCTTTTACCAGCATTGTTGCTTTGGAGTTTTGATCATTAGCCTTGATTCCTTTCCGCTATGTTTAGAGTTCCTTGCTAGCTTTGCTAGGAGGAATCTTTGGGAGCGTGAGATTGCTTCTATGATCATCATAATGGGTCTCGTTTGGCAAGTTTGCAATATCGAAGTTTAAGAGACCTTGCTCCTCCCCTTTTGTCATTACGATCTTCGTTGAGGGTACCTTTTTTCCGTTCCCTTTAACGATTACCCTGAAATGGGAAAATGGAACCTTGTCTATTACTTTGGTGTTGGTCACATTTCTTTCTATCTATGGGGTCTCACTATAATGTTGAATCCTAATGAAGTGATCTTGCTAGATGTCTTCTTGTGCTATGAAACCATTATGGGCATTTCTTGTTTATCACCAACTAATACCTATCTATCATCTTGATTGACATTACTGAGCTTGATGGAGCCTCCCTTCTTGTGGACACTATTGTCTTGTAGGTTGATAACCTTTTTGGTATTATCATGGAGGGTGACTCTTCCTTGACTATGGTTGCATTGCTACTCCCCTTCACTCTGCCTCGCCATCAATGACGGGTCTTTTCTTGTATCTTGTTGATGTTTTGATTTCTTTCTTTGATGTTTGTGTCCATCATGTGTCTATCTCTATGGACTGTGTTGCAAGTTTTGTGGTTGGAGTGATCAATATTTTGACTTCTTCTAGGATAGGGACATATTTCTTCTATTCGACTTGTGTAATCTAAGATGAGGCTTATAATTTTGTTACTTAGCTTTTGATTATGATGTTTAAACATAGGTTGAATTTCAAGCAAATGTACTCTCCATGTTATTTTCAAAAAGAAGGAATATCCATTGCTTGAACGACTAAGCTTACTTAACTTTGATTCTTGGCAACATATTGAATTTTGAGGTGAAGTATGGACCACAACAGATAATACAATAGTATTAAGTTTCTTTATTTTTCAGAATACACAATTGAAGGAGAAATGTAAAGAAAGTGTGGCATCCATTTGTGATTTATAGTACTCCAATTTTTCAATTGTAGTACCTATCGCCTGACTAATCTTATGTGTGCAGTCCTCTTGTTTTTATAGCTTTTGTTATTTCCATTTTAGAACTTTTATGTATCAATCATAAGTAGTTTGTATTGCATGTTTGAAGTCTATCTTAGAGTCGCTTTAGCATTTTTTTTGTGTATTTTACTTTTGCTTTTGATAATTACCGTATGGCATTTGTTTTCCTAGCCTTTATACTATCTTTTCTGTTCATAGGCCTTGATAAAATCAATTCTGGCTTCTCTTATTACATTTTATCTAGTATCTATTATTACATATTTGTTTAGTGTAATGTAAAAGTTATTTATAGAAGTCACAATGATTTTTGTGAACATGTAAAATGTTGAGAAATGATGTGTACAATAAATCTATTGGATTTAACACTTTTGCGTTGTAATACTTGTAGGATCTTGATTGCACTAAGCTGCCTTGTAGGATATATACACCTAACTTTCTCGTTGATATCCTGTCACACAAGATCATCAAGAATTTTCTCTTCTTCATATATTGGTCAAAATCAATTTATTATTCTTCTTAATAGTTATATATCTATTCTTCATCTAATTCATTGAGGAATCTAGTATGTGGCAAATGATGATAGCCACACACAAGGCAACTCTAACTTCATTTTCCTCGATAGTTTATCATTGAACTCCATAACAACTAATATTTCAATTGCAATTTCGTCATTTATAATGCATGCAACTTATATTCTTTCTCTATTACTTATGAAGTTATCAGTTTCTAATTAGTTTTTTTTATCAAAAATTGATATATTTTTCTCATCTGTATGTTATACTAATTTGGTGGCCTAATCTACATAAAATCTTACACATTTAAATTCAATCAGCCCTTCTCGACATAAATTACTCCATGTAACTTTCTGGAGACCACAATTTTAATGATGTGATGTATTTGTATATCACAACGAAATTTAATGTATTAAATAACTTGTTACTTAATAATACACAAAGTTCAATGCAAATAAATCCTATATATAACAATATCACAATGTGATCGAATAATAATAAAAATAAACTAAATAAGAATATGAACATGATGACATATTTAAAATACTCATAAATGTGACTAATTATAATGAATAATATGCTCAATAATATACATGTGAATAGATATGTTATATTTCCCATATACATATCGTATATTATATTTTTTTATTTATTTTTTATTTTATGATTTTTTTTCTTATTTTTTTTTTTTAATTGGGCTAAAAATTTTTTCATATAACTATTATACTATATCCACAATCATATTTTATCTCATCTCTATATGACATCTTATTATATTATTTTTAAACTTCTGTTCGTAAGTATATCATAATTGGTTAGTCATATCAATCATATCATATTTTTAAAAAAAATCAAATTTTACATAAGTATTTGAAAAAATCTCAATCATATTATCTCCTTACATTATCTTTTTGCACAAAGTGCTAGTAGTAACAAAGGAGATATTTGATGCTATCTAATGATTGGGTATAAAACTAGTGATTATCATACTCAGTATCATGTGCTAGAGTTCATCATATATAATAGAATTATCGGATAATGTTTTAAAGTATTTTTTATTTTTCATCCACTCTCATTTTCATATCATAATATTTAATTATGTCATAACTCATATTGTAGTACCTTATGATTGCAATAAACTTTAGGTCCATATAGCCTACTATTTTGTTTATTTTTTTTTATCTTCTATCATTATTCTCTTGTACTTAGTTCTGTTATTACTATTTTATAAAATATATAATATATGCATATATGCAATTATTTATGCAAATAACAATATCTATCACATCGTATTAAATGCATTTCATATTTACTATCAAAATACACATATATGAAAAATAGATTTTATGCTAGACTGCTTAACTAACACATTTACTTATATTGTAATTCATTTGCATTTACCTATTTGGATTTTTGGGATTGCTCTGATTCCAATCTCTTTTTGCCGTTCATTTTCTTATATAATACTCTCACTGATTCAATTTCTTAACTTGCTCCATTATCATGGTTGCAGCACTGCAGCAGCCCTTCTACAAAAAAATCCCAAACACCACAGATCCTCTGCTGACCCTGTTTCCAGTTTTATCTCCTGGAATGAAAACTGCACAAGTATATGCTGCTGCAGGTCTTCTTAAAATTCTGGCTGAACCATAGCTCTCCTCTCTTCATACAACCATTGCAACCTGCAGCTTTTCTGTGCCTAACTTTTCTTCAACCTGCTTCCAGTTATGGATCCCAGTACTTTCCTCACTCCCACAGTTCCAGATCTCTCCCTCTTGCCTTCTTCTCTCACGTTTTGTTTTTCTAATGTCCAAGGACCTCTCCTTCGTGAGCCTTCCAAGCTTAGGAACCAACCTTCGTGAAGCTTCGCAAGCTAATCTCTTTGCAAAGTTGGTAAGGGCAAAGCAATTAAAAAAAAATGAATTGAAAATCAAGTTTCTAACAATTTATATTATAAAATATTTTCTTAAATATTTAATAATTTTGAAAATCAATTAAAAATTGAAAAAAACTTCAAAAAATTATTAATAAAGACTAATAATTTCTTCTTAATGAGTTCTATCTAATTATATACTCAAAATAAATTTTGATTTATTTATAATTGACATATTTATATGAGACATTATCAAAATATTATTATTTTATTCTAACATAACAAATTCTCAAATTATCATCCCATACACATAATTATAGGCTCATGGATATGTGCTACTTATTTGCACATGATTAACAAAAATTGTAAAAACTGGGGCTTTACATGATTGGTCTACTATTTTTATGACTGCATAACACATTCGGCTGCTAAATAGTCATTTGAATTAAGCAAAGTAGAATGCATCTTGTCAATTAGTTATTGTAATACATGAAACTTTAATCATTTTCATTAGTGTGTTGTATCTGGGTTTTATCATGTGATTTTGATGGTACCTTGTTAAGAACTGAACATTTTCTAGGTCTATTTTCCTTTTTATATTTTTTTAAGAATTTGAAAATGAATCTTAGATTTCCAAGGAATATCATGGAGTTATGTTGAAGAATACGTTAGCTATTTGAAGAACGCAAGTAGCTGGGAGCATATGCATCAGATTCTTGTACAATACCAGTCCTGATGACATCCTAACTGAATCTTTCTTAGTGTTCACCAAAATGAAGTTGTCGGTGCATTTTATTTTCAGATACCTAGACCTCTGCAACCGGATTGGGTTGAGTCACAGTTTTGTTGGAGAAACCTTTAGCTCTATCAGATGTCACTATTATACATTTTATGGATTTTAGCAACGTTTATATTGGATATTCAACAAACTTCATCCCTCAATTTTTCTTATTTCAATTTGAGAATTAGAATGATGGTTTTGAAATGATGTGCATCTCAGATCAGTAATTATCTGAGATTAGTAATACTTTCTTGTTTAGTATTTATGTGATATTTTGGCTGTATGCATGTTTCTGTCTGTGTTCCTTTTTCTTTGGTGGTGGGGGATGGGTTGGGGAGTTATTTACTGGGTGAAGTCTCTGATTACCGCTCATTAAGGTGTGTCAAGGTTTCTTATACTTTACAAACAGAACAATGAAGGCTAGCATGGTTGGCTGTGAGCATACACAACGTTATTGCTTTAGATGCTTGGAGTACAGTATTTGTTTTTGGCATTCTGGGACCTCTTCCTGGTAAGACCCTTATATGGGATTTGAACATCTACTACTGTTGTTAACCTTCAGCTGGTCAGTAACTCAAATACCGTTTCCCATCTCGACTTTCATAGTTGTTCTTGATTGTCATGATACGCCAGTTCTTTCTTTTCCATTTAAGAAATCAGCAAGTGGGTTTGTGCTTACTATGTACTCAATGATAATTTATTCAGAGTTTGGCCTCTAACTAAGCTTTTTTTCTTGTAGTTGACGTTATTTCTGCAATAGAATTTGATAAATCTGGGAACCATCTTGCCACTGGTGATAGAGGAGGTCGAGTTGTTCTATTTGAGAGGACTGATGTTAAGGAGGTGTGTGTCGTTTTCAATTGCTATATGTCTTCTTCAGTTTGTTGTTGTTTAATCTCTGCTCTAGTATTTTTACTTCTCACTTCGCAGCATGGATCTCGAAAAGATCTAGAGAAATTAGATTTTGGGATTTATAGGCATCCTGAATTTCGTTACAAGACAGAATTCCAAAGTCATGAACCTGAGGTACTTATGTTGATTAACCCTATATGTAGTGTTTTTCTTTCATATGCATCTTTGAGTTATAAGATTTGTTTTCTTTTCTTAAACCAGTTTGACTATTTGAAAAGCTTGGAAATAGAAGAGAAAATCAACAAGATTAGATGGTGTCAAACTGCCAATGGTGCACAGTTTCTTCTGTCAACTAATGACAAAACAATCAAATTCTGGAAGGTAGGCTTTTATTCATTGAAAACTTGATGTTCGTTGCTTAGAAACAAATAGTTCGTAGAAGTAGTGCAAAAGCTGAATAGGGAAGCCTGGTTCATGTTGTAAAATGATATGAATAAAACACTCTTGAAAGATCTTAAATTTCTGGTAAGCATATGACCTTGTTTGTTAATAATCATCAACCAGTTATCTATGTAAACAATCATTTGTTTAATGAAAACCCTATATATAATAAAATTGATTTTCATTTTGTAAGAGATGTTGTGTTATCAAAGAAAATTTTCACTCTTCATATGTGATGTTTTGATCTCGGCAATGAAACATTCACCAAATCTACGAAACGTTCTATCATTTCTAAGTTTTGTGAGAAGCTGGACAGTTATACTCCAACTTGGAAAAAGTGTGAGAATGCATAAGCTATTAGTCTGATGGCTTACTCATGTTGTTTGTACCTTGCACTTGATACAAATAGGGAGCCTTACCATTGAGCAGAGATGCACCCAAGCAAACCTTGACAAGGACAGTATTTTAAAGTTCCTTAAAGTCATATTAGATAGTTTTGTGGGGATTTAAAAGCTAAATTTCATATGCTTAAATCAAGCACTCTTCATTATGCATTGAAGCATTCAATAGAAAGTACAACCAATTATTTATCTTTAAAAGAACCAATTATTTCTCTTTTAAAGATGTTATTGGTTGTACTTTCATACAAAAAAGTACTCAGAGAAATAATTGTAAGATAAATTTGAGGAAGCAGAAATAAGTATGCCTAAAAAAGATACAATTAAACTAGTAAAGATGAATGCAAAATACTAATATCAGAAAGACTGCACTAGAAACCAAAATAAAGATTAGATGTTTGCATTTATGTAAAAAGAATTGCATGTTATGAAAGGTAATTCATGATGCAACCAGTAGGAAAGAATACGCAAGAAGATTAGTAAACGCTGCCCATATTAATTTGGAAGATAAAACTAGTGTTGGTGAAGCAACATAAGCTTCATAAAATGCTTACATTTGTAATTACCAAGATAAGCTACATGACCAGATAAAAGAAATGCCATGACTGATTCTAGCTTAACCAATGTACCAAAAGCCAGCAAATATAAACATATTTCCACTCCTATACCTTCACTACCACTCTTTTTTTTTAGTGATCTATTCCATCCAGCATACAACAAAAACAAAAGGGAAAGAAATTCGAACTGAGTTTGACAGTTCTAATTTCTGGACAAGCCAAGGCACGATATGTGGAATCACCCACATAAGTTAGGCAGCCATGCCACAGTATTGACAGAATATTTACAGAAAAAAAAAAGCTTCGTTTTAACTGTAATAATCTGCTAAGCGCAATATGGCATAAGAATGTAAGATTCAAAACACTAAGACAAATCATTGACACTCTCCTACAAAACTCCAAGGCATGGAAGTCAACTTTGGTTAAAAAAAAGCCTACAACCTTTTGATGTTGTATATACATACTCATTGCAGATGATTCAATCATAACTATCTGGCTCATGGGGACTGTAATTATGGGTAGGTCACTAGTAAGAATATCTATTCATTTGCAGATATATTACCAAATGTAAAAGTGAAAACTGCATTTCCATTTTCATTGCAACCAATACTTTATTCAAGAAGATCATGTTGTTTCTTTTTAGCAATAAAATTTTGTTTAGATGTATATGGATCGAAAAGCTAGTGAATGATATCATTGGTGATTCAAAAAGATTGAAATTAGGTTTGAATAAATCCTAGACAATTACAATGTAAAAGCCTTTTATATTAGTTGAAGTGAAACGAATGGTGTATTAGATTAGTATTACTTTTCTTAAAATCAATCAAAAGGAGGATTGGTGATGCCACAATGGGTGCAATTAGGAAATGGTTGATGATCAAGGCCTAGGTTGGACCACCTTGTGTATGGCTAATACAACCACTAGAGTCAACAACAACAAGAATTTGATTTTGAACTGGATGCTGGATGAATCTTCAGTCGGTGACATATATAGGAAGCAAGAGGGGGCAATAGAAAGGTTGGGAGTAAGGGAATCAACAATGAGTTGTGGTTGAACTTGATGGAGAGACGAGTGGAAGTAGATATTATGGGTCATGATTGGATTTATTGAAGTGATGAGTAGAAGGAAGTAGATGGGATATTTGTCATGAGAATTTTTTTTGTCTCTATTAGATAATTTGGTCCTATTAGAAGGTATGCAATGAAAAACTCAACTTTGCTGGAGCATCATATTGCGTTGAGTTAAAGTGAGAAAAGACCTAGGCAAAGAGTGTAGTTGCAAGCAATGTTATTTTCTTGGAAGTAAATTTAAAGAAATCTCTTATTTCCTTGGCCTTTTCATGAAATATGACAGTGAAAGTAATGGATAACTTAGGTTGTTGAGGAGTCATTTAAAGATAATGTGTTTGGATGGCTAGGTGGCCTATTGATAATATCTTTGGTATCCAAAGGGGAATTATCAAGGTTTTGGAGCTTCCCTTATGAGTTATCAAGGAATACAAGAACCCTTAATTAATTGAGATAATTGGTATCATTCTAATTGATAATGGTACTGATTGCGGAAAAGGGTTTTAATTTGTTGTGAAGAAGAGTAGTTATGATACTATTGAAAAGGTTGATGAAATAAAGTTAAAAGTTTCTTAGTCATGTGGAAGAAAAAAGTGGAACAAAGTTTGGAATAACTATGCATTGTACCACCAATGGAGGTTCTTGGTCATGTGACAGAAAAAAATGGAACAAAGTTTGAGCTAGTCATGCACAACAATACAAAATATGAGGGGGGATGAGGGAGAAGGTGGTGCAATAGATATTGTGAATAGAAAATTGATTGTGGGGAGGAAGTGTAGGCAAGAGGAGGAAGATAGATATGTCGTTGGGGTATGAGCAGGGAACGTTGCAAACATAGAGGAGAGTATGAGCATTCTAGTAAGGTTTGGAGGAAGAGATAGACATGTGTTGGGAGTTTTGGAATTGCAACTGGGGTGGGTGAGGGGGATGGGGATGATAGTCATGCACAAGAATGCCACTTAAGGAGGGTGGGGATCAAGGACATGGGTAAGGTGTTGGAGTGGATGGTCAAAATAATAGGGAAAGGTTGAGAAGAAGGATGTAGAACTAGGTTAATAGGTAATGATGAGGTTGATCAAGGTTGGAGGGTGTTAGATTTTTTTTAAGACAATGCAATCCTTTGTTCTAATTCCATGTTCGAAAAGATTTCATTTGGTCTTTATTTAAGAGTAAGGCTCTCTATTTGTATTAAGGAGCAAGGTACCCTTATTATGAATATGTGACATAAAATCAATAACTTACCTATTCTAATAATGTGCATTCCTTAATCTATACATTTTTTATATATATTCCAATAAACTTAAAAACTTTTCTTACATTGTCATCACTTGATCTTTTAGTAACTATTCTTTGTAAGATCATTTTTAAATCCATTTACAATTAGTATCAATGGTTATCTATATTTGGAAGCTTCTTATCTTCTACACCTGGTTGCTTCGAACTTTATTTAATTTTGAACATAGTTTCTTAACTTCTATATTTGCTAATCTTGCAAGCTTAGTTTGAGTTTTCTGCTCTATAATTAAGCTACACTTAGTATGTTTTTGTGTTTGGCATGTTTTTTGGTATACAGTATGAAATTCGCATTAGTTATTTTGTATGAAAAAAGAAGTGTATCACACAAGGTTACATGAACAAATTTTTGGACTACAATGAGCTTTCCTTGAGTTTTTATTTTGAAAAGTAAAGCTTTTTATTCTTTGGAATGCCACATTTTTTGAGCTTCTTAGTTGTTTTCCAATAGTCCTTTTTCTTGTGAATCTCCATCCATGGACCAAGCTTCCAACTATAGCCAAACATGGGTGCTAGTAGTTGGAGCGTGAATATTTCGATCTAGCTTGTCATGAGAAAAGCACATTATATTATACAGGCAACAATTTATTTGGATATAGTTGTTAGTTGAATGACTTGTATAATGCATATGATTGTTTAAAAGCTTCAAATCGGATGGCATTGTATCTACAACACCAAACAAAAGTAACATAAATATATTATGGGGTTTTCTTTAAATTATTTGTTCCACCTCCATCTCCCTCACTTCACAATCAAGGTCTCTTTCTAGGTAAAACAACTTCTTTGGCATTTTGTTCAGTTCAACTAGCTAATTCAGTTGTTTCAAGACGTTAAGTTTATTTTGTTGAGGATCGGTGAATGTTATGCCCACATAAGATGGGGCGTGAATTGTGAAAATTGTAAATTTAAACCAATTAGGTATATTGTAATGGAAAACTTAAAATCTTAAACGACATCTATTAAATTTATTTTAGAAATTGTTGTTTACATTGAAAATTTGTGTAAGAGTGCAAAAAAGGAAAAGTACACGATAGAATTTTTACGTGGTTAGGTCCAAACCCAAATCTATATCCACCTCTGACAAAAAGCTAAGGTTTGCATTAAATCCACTCTCTATTGTCAAAAGATCAATAAAGGTGAAATCATACAACGTGCAAAGCACTAGGACAAAAATTTTTATACATCAACTCAAAAGATCCTATAATTGTTGGGCCAAATGACCTTATATACTAGCCCAAAGAAGTCTACAACATCAGGAGAAAGGACCTTATAAATTGCTAAATTGGAGAACTAACGAGCAATAGACCAATATAAAGCCTCAATAATGGGACAAAGAACCAAAATAAAGCTCAACTATAAGATCTTATAACCTATTCTAATTTAAGCAAGAGATATATTGATATGAAGTTGAAGTAATGCAAGATTGAATATGCAATTGAGTTCAATATTCTTATTAGAAACAATATTAAAAAATAACTTAAAATGATATACAACTTAGCTCAAATGATGTAGAATTAAAGAAGGCTTGAATAGAATGATTTTATGCTTGATTCCTATGGCTTTGCTTGTCCTTCTTTATAACAATTTTCAAGTAGATTTTTTTCTTAATGATTTTCAATTGAACATTAGTCTTTTCACTTATGCTTAAACTATTTTATATATGCATTTACATGCTCCCCAATAACTTCAAACAATCTTTATCGGATAAATCAAACTTTTAAAAAACTATTCAAACTAACAGTTATAATTCTGAATTAATTGTATTGTTTGGCCTAAAGATTGTACAAATACAAAACAAAGTCTCAATAATGGGACAAATAACCAAAATAAAGCTCAACTATAAGATCTTATAACCTATTCTAGTTTAAGCAAGAGATGTATTGATATGAAGTTGAAGTAATGCAAGATTGAATATGCAATTGAGTTCAATATTCTTATTAGAAACAATATTAAAAAAATAACTTAAAATGATATACAACTTAGTTCCAATTATGTGGAATTAAAGAAGGCTTGAATAGAATGATTTTATGCTTGATTCCTATGGCTTTGCTTGTCCTTCTTCTTTGTAACAACAATTTACAAGTAGAGTTTTTTCTTAATGATTTTCAATTGAACATTAGTCTTTGCACTTATGTTTAAACCATTTTATATATGCATTTACATGCTCCCCAATAACTTCAAACAATCTTTATTGGCTAAATCAAACTTTTAAAAAACTAGTCAAACTAACAGTTATAATTCTGAATTAATTGTATTGTTTGGTTTGAGGATTGTACAAATACAACACCATCATGTGCAGATCATTCGACTCTTCAGATATTTCCAATAGTTCATTTTACGATTAACAAAAGATCATATTTGTATGATGAGAACATTGTATATGTATAAAACATAGGCTTTTAAGTTCAATTTTTCAATTTTTAGGTTTTCAAAAAATTGTACTAGATGATAATAGAGATTATACTATAGAACATAGTTGAAGGTTTTTACCTTCTTTGTTATCACAATATTGTAATTGTATGACGATGTCCTCATACTTGTATGAAGTATTTCAGAACACTAATTACCCAAGTGTCAAATTACAACTCTCTGTTAAATATGATCGTACATGTATAATAAGTATTATTATATGATATGAAGGACATCAGCTTCATATCATAACTTTAATTTCTTAGGAAAAATAAGTATCATGCATATAAAAAATAAGGAGATCGTACTTATATAACAAGATAAACTTCTATTCATACTTATATCGACCAATCTGTACAACTTTTCTGATCCATTGTAAATTGATCATATAAATATGATGATGACGTTGTACTATGTGAATGCTCTATACAAACAGCTCAACCAAGGATGATGACGAAGATTGTACCAATGTGACATACTTGAAGGTTTTTACTCTATTTGTTATCACAATATCATACTTTTACGATAATATCATTGTACTTATATGAAGTATTTTAGCACACTAACTACATAAGTCCTAAATTACTCCTCTTTGTTAAATATGATCATATATATATGATGAGTATCATTGTATAGTATGAAGGACACCAGCATCATATCGTAATTTACATTTTTTAGAAAAAAATAAGTATTGTATATGTATGATAAGGATATCACAATTTTATGAAAAGACAAACTTTTGTTCATACCTATATCATCTAGTTCAAACACTTTATTTAATCTACTAGAGAACTGATTGTACAAGTATTATAATGACATTGTATGTACGAACATCTTATATTCTCAGCTCAACTAAGGATCGCCCAAGTCTAATTCTTTGTCTGATTCTAAAGATAACTAATCATATTGTATAATGAGGCTATTATACAAGTACGATTAATACATTTTTTGTCAGATCATCTTCATTCATGCAATTTTCAATTTTTATTTGATTGAAATCTATTAACTAATAAAATCTATTAGCTTTTCTCTATTCTAAGACATTATTTTTATATATAAAGCAACACAGATGTAATACGTGTCTTAAGCTTAAATTTATATAAGTGAAGGGATGATTTTAAAAACATTAACACTAACACTTATCCTTATTGAATTCTAGTTGCTCAAGTAAATTATTATAAGTCTTTAATTCTAAATAAATAAAAATGACTCATAAAGATCTTCTTGTATGCTCATGTTTTGCATTTCTCTTGATGTTAGTTACGATTAACATCAAAACATTGTCAATTCACTCATTTAGTCAAAGATCAAGTTCTATAATAGATTGATTTATTTGATATTGAAATATATGATCTGAAATACTTAAGAAAAAAACATTAATAAAACAATACAATGATTTTGTTGTCATCAAATTAATGACCAAAAGTTTTAAATATTTTTGTTATTGAATTTTTAATGACTATAGCTTAGTTATGTTAGATAATTTATTTTTTATCTTTTATGTTCCATGATGTTTATGGTTGAATGTTTACATCTTAATTACTAGGTATATTCTTTTTTTGTCATTAAATTTCTTGTGAAAGCAATGTATGAATTTGCATGTGGATTTTCTCTCTTTATTAGAACTCAATTTTTTATGCTATATTTCATTATATGAAGTAATTAGGTGTTTTGTCTTTGGTTTTTTAAAAGAGGTTGGTGTGTTATTGTGATGTTTTATACATTGCAAATGTGGTATAGATTATATTTTGCAACCATGTTATCGATTCTTCATGTTCACTATTATCTAGTATTTATATCTTTATGAATGATTATAGGCCATCATCTGATCTTCGTACCATTATTGCAAAAACTCTCATATACTTAGAAATTTTTTGTCATTGTCCTTTGCAATTCTTATTTTTAACTTTTCTATCATGCATTTCTTGTGACTATGCAATACCATTGGTTTTTAAACATTTCATATATTTTTTTAAAACTTTTGGGTTTACTACAAATATATGCTTATGTTTTCCTAATTGCATCTAAAGGCCCTTAATGGGTGTGAGAGGATTGAATAATTCTAAAATTAGAAAAGAAAGATATGATTCTAGTTTATATATGTTAGATCATAGGTAAAAATTTTCAAAGCATCTTTTTAGTAGTAAAATCAGGAGGTTAACTTGGGCCAAAGAGAACAATATGTAGAAATCTAATGTTGGCTCAAGAGAAAATGTTATCAAGGGAGTTTTTTGTTATGATTTAGTTTGAGGGTGAATTAAATGAAAGTTAGCATGATTGTGACATGTTGGTATTGATTAAGGTAGGGAGTGTATGTCGAGTCTTAGAAGATAATTCATTTTACAATGAGTGAGCCTTGATAAGCTTCTTAGTTGAGATTACATGAATAAATAGTACTTTAGATAAATGGTATCTGAGCAATAGATCTTTTGGTATAATGCAACTTAAGAGTGAATTAAGAAGTTGGTGGGATTGTAATAGCTCAAGATTGATGATGATGAGAAGTGATTGCTGAGTTCTAGGAGAGGTTTCACTTTACAAGGTCGATGATGACAAGTTCCTAAGTTGAGTGGTATAAGGATTAGTCATATTATATTGAAAGGAGAGGTAAGGTTAGGGTTGAGGGTTTGCATGGGGTAATTTTATTTTCCATGTTAGTTGCATTATGACTTTGATCTGTTTAACATTTTTGAGACAAACATGAGCCCATATTCTACCAAAATGGACAATTCAACCTTCATACTGGTTTTGGCTCTCTACCTTTACAAGCTTATTGAATGGAACGGTATGTTTGTTGAAATTTATGATATACGATGTGGCTCACAATGCATTGACAATAGAAAATGGATTCTATGCATGTCTTACTACCTTATAATTATTTAATATTTTTATTTTGTTTTCTTTTGCCTATATTGCATTTGACAATCATTTTTTTCATGTTCATCATTATGTTTTTATCTTGTCTAGTTATTTTGGTTTATAATTCTTTGGATGTCATATATTTTTATTGATTATATCTTGTAACATCTTTAAATTCACCAGTGACACCTTTTACTTTTGATTTCACCATTTATATCATACAGGTGCAAGAAAAGAAGGTCAAGAGAATCTCTGAGATGAATGCTGTTCATTCACTAGCTGGTGGAAATGAGAGCATTCCTAGTTCAACTACAGCTAGTTCAGGAGTTTTTCTTCCGAATGGTGAATGTACGAATAGGTCACATAAATGTTTGAACAATGGCTTCAATTATTCCCTCGGAGAATTTCCAGCTTTGTGTCTTCCATTGGTAATTGTGCTACACCCAGCTTTGATGCAAGATTTCCTTTGATGGCACAGTTCTCGAGTTTTCACTGTGGGTGAAATTGAATCACACCGCTGGCATGCTATGTTTTTTGACCACCTTGGATTGGAAATTCATGACCCAATGCATTTACTATTTGAGAGGGTTTTATATTGTTCCTTTTTATAATGCTGTAATGGTTGTTGGTTAGGCAATTTTATATCGATTGTAGCGATTTGGCTTTGGGCATTTGTGTTATCTTGGGTAGCATTATGTACTGGTCATGTTTGGTTGATGATTTTGTTTTATATTCAAACTTTACTTCTTAAAGAATATGCTGACAAAAGACTTCACTCTTCCAGCCCATTCCATGCCATCCCATTCAGAGCATTACAACCATGCAATTTGCCTTGAAAAGAGCTGATAATGACCAAAGTAGTCTGAAACTGGATATCTCAATTGCAAACTGAACACACTAAAATGTTTGTCTCCATAGTTTAAGAATAATTTTCTGTGTTGGTCCTTCAGGATATAGTACTCTAAAATGCTCAAATAGCTGTGATGGTTAAGTAAAGCCCCACTTAATTAAAATTCATTTTAGATAACCACTTAAAAAGGATTTTAATTGAGTGGGCACATGAGATTAATTGTAGGCTCAGTTTGTTTCGTGTACTTATGGATAGAAAAATGACCATTGTTTTTCTAGTAAATCAAATTATATGATTTTTATAGGAATTGTCAGCTTAAGCAAGATAAAGCTCATATGAGAATTCTATATGTAAAATAAGTTAGCAAGCGGACATTTAATTTGACACTGTCCAAGTAAGAGCTAATTTAGAATGTGATTGGCTGTTTCATGCATCTCATTGGAATATGCATGAAATGGCAGTAGAAAATCATGGTCTAGTTTTGAAGTTAAAACTTTATTATGAATTTAACTCAAGTGGCCACAAAACTTTGTTTCTATTTTTTAGGCTTATCCATTCGTAAATATAGAGTTGTATCAATAGTGTTTTAACAGTCTTTTAAAGGGTTCAGTACACATAAAATATTACATAAAAATAGCTTCTTCTTAGGTTTACCATAATGTCTTGTGTGCATCTTTCTTTTCGTGTGTTGCATTAATTGGGCTAAACCAAAGAACCAAATTGAGATTTTAGTTTTAGACATTAAGTTCTTAGAATGCATTCATTTGGAAAAACTGAAGGCAAATTTGGATTTTATCTGTATCATGAGTTGAAGACAAATCCAAATCCTCATGTCAAATTTGAAATTTAAGGTTCATGTTATGGATTCTGAATTGAACTGCAAATGTTCTTCCATTTACTGTTGTGGTTCTTTATAGGCTTGCAGGCAAACCCTCTTTGGGACTGGCAAACCATGAAATGTGATGTTGGTAGACCTCACACAACTCAATGTTGCACCTGCATGAACTTTACTTGCCAACTAAAAATTTATCTCTGCCATAGTGTGTTTGCTTCTCAACAACTGTTAGTTGATCTATCATATCCCAAGTTTTTTAACTTGCTGGTGGCTTAATCAACTAAATGAATACTTGTCTTCTAATTGCTTACATATCATACATATTATTCAGAATCCACTCTGTTAGGAAACTAATGCTAAAGGGAACTAGGTTGATTAGATATCAGCAGTCAAACACATACCCGCTAAGCTTAATTTCTTAACTGACAGGCTTTTCTCTATTGTCTATGTGCCAACATATTTCTTAAATTATTCAATGTGGAATAATCTAAGACTTTAAGATGCCTTGATACTTCTCCTTAAAACGCTCAATTGAAAACTTCCAATTTGGATGCCATATGGTCATCATGCAGATGAGTTTTCTCCATTACATCTGCTTGTTTGAGATGCTTAAATTGCTCACCATGAGAAGCTGAATGAGGGTTTCTGTTAGTCACTCAAACAAAGACAAACCAACTTCATGAAGGTTTTTCAATGCCATTAATTGCTGTATGTGCATTGAAAACTTGTTTAAAAATGTCGTGCCATCGTGGGTGATGCATAGACAAAAGCATATCACATGATCTCCTCCAAGCTATCCACTGTGATTCCAGTTGCTAGAAGGGTGAGAATGAAGAACAAAAGGGGACCTTAAACTTGTATGTGACAAAAAAGCTGAACATGTTTAAATGCCAACCATCTACTTCTCGTGTGCTCACATATTTCTCATGTACTATGGGACTAATCAAAGACTCTTGCATGTGTCAACAGCCTCTAAACTTATAGGTTAATTCTCTCATCTTGGCGTGATCCAATTGAAGCTTTTGGGTTATGGTTTTGAGGTTTGATCAAATTCAATTTGAAATTAGCAGAAACACTGTTTTCTGAAACGTATCCTATAGTTGATTTTGAAAATTGATCAAGCATGTTGAAGTTGACCTACAGATTTTAAGTTGAAGGGTTGAGAATCACTGGATTATCATCTTTTAGGCTTACTAGTAAACAAATAGATTTGCCAGTTCTGAACTCAATAGGCCAATAAGTTATAAGTTGGACAGTCAACTTTAAACATAAACTGACTAGCTGTAAGATGACCAACCAAGCTTTTTGATCTGTTATAATTGATTGATTAATTATAGTTTGTCATTTTATTGGCTTTGATGACTATGTACGTTTTTTGCAATTGATCTGTTAGTCATAGTTTGTCTTTTTTATTAGTTTTTAAATACTAGAAAAAGCAATGGTACATGTTGATGATGTGCGATGTGTTTGGTTAATTCTTTTCAAAATCTAGCCAAGCAAGTTACATTGTGAGCACGTCTTCTATTCTAGGTTGACCAACATAGACTAAACTGAAAACTCTTATAATTTTTTTTTGCTACTCAAGTGATGCTTATTTCTGCATTATGTGACTAGAAAAGTAGATGCTTACTTTTAAATCATCTTTAAAATACCATTAATAAAAATGATATTGATAATTCATGTTAAGAGTTATTTAAAGTTATTTATGCATTTTCTTTTCCATTTTTTGAATTTTAAATCAATATAAAAAATCAACCCAAGCTAGTTCTCAAAATTAGTAATAATGACAATACTACAAAAATTAAAGTTTTAGCAGCTTGACAGAAACTAAAAAGCATGGTCTTTAGGCACTGCTCATCTTGGTTAAAATATGATTTATAAGTTTTCTTGAAAACAGAACTTCTTAACTTAATGTTGAGATCTTCTACACACACATACATGCACACACACACGTACATATATACATATATATATATATATATATTTGGATAACTTTCCAATACTTTTTTATGTGGACTAATCATTTCTGTTTTCTTTCATCAAATCCTTTCAATTGCCATATCTTGTTTGGTGAATCCCCTTCTAGGTAATACTTACTGATCACTTTCCATCTTACCTTGGAATATGCACGCCTGTAATGTAGACCAGGTTTTATGATAAAAATACATAATGGGTTCGTGTTGTTAATACTCATAATCCTATCCATCCAATCTTTTTTCTTTCCATTTATTATTATGCATAATAATCATCACCAGTCTAACAACATATCATAATGAACCTGGGAATTTTGTTCACCAAAATGTTTTCTTACAAATTATAGCCATTGAAAGGTGTTATTGTAATATAAAAACCCAATATTCAGTCATTGTAGTTGCACTAAATTTTTTTTATATGATTACACATCTACATTCCTTTATTTATTAAACAATTTGTTTGATAATTCATGTTAAGAGTTATTTAAAATTATTTATGCATTTTCTTTTTCATTTTTTGAATTTTAAATCAATATAAAAAATTAACCCAAGCTAATTCTCAAAATTAGTAATAATGACAAAACTACAAAAATTAAAGTTTTAGCAGCTTGACAGAAACTAAAAAGCATGGTTTTTAGGCACTGCTCATCTTGGTTAAAATATAATTTATAAGTTTTCCTGAAAACAAAACTTCTTAACTTAATGTTGAGATCTTCTACATACACACACATGCACACACCCACACACGTACATATATATATATATATTTGGATAACTTTCCAATACTTTTTTATGTGGACTAATTATTTTTGTTTTCTTTCATCAAATCCTTTCAATTGTCATATCTTGTTTGGTGAATCCCCTTATAGGTAATACTTACTGATCACTTTCCATCTTACCTTGGAATAAGCACGCCTGTAATGCAGACCAGGTTTTATGATAAAAATACATAATGGGTTCGTGTTGTTAATACTCATAATCCTGTCCATCCAATCTTTTTTCTTTCCATTTATTATTATGCATAATAATCATCACCAGTCTAACAACATATCATAATGAACCTGGGAATTTTGTTCACCAAAATGTTTTCTTACAAATTATAGCCACTAAAAGGTGTTATTGTAATATAAAAACCCAATATTCAGTCATTGCAGTTGCACTAAATTTTGTTTATATGATTACACATCTGCATTCCTTTATTGATTAAACAATTTGTTCGATAATTCATGTTAAGAGTTATTTAAAATTATTTATGCATTTTCTTTTTCATTTTTTGAATTTTAAATCAATATAAAAAATCAACCCAAGCTAGTTCTCAAAATTAGTAATAATGACAAAACTACAAAAATTAAAGTTTTAGCAGCTTGACAGAAACTAAAAAGCATGGTCTTTAGGCACTGCTCATCTTGGTTAAAATATGATTTATAAGTTTTCCTGAAAACAAAACTTCTTAACTTAATATTGAGATCTTCTACACACACATGTACACACACACACGTACATATATATATATACATATAGATACATATACATATATATATATACATATAGATACATATACATATAGATATATACATATAGATACATATACATATAGATATATACATATAGATAAATATACATATAGATATATACATATATATACATATACATATAGATACATACATACATATATATACATATATATACATATACATACATACATACATATATATATATATATATTTGGATAACTTTCCAATACTTTTTTATGTGGATTAATCATTTCTGTTTTCTTTCATCAAATCCTTTCAATTGCCATATCTTGTTTGGTGAATCCCCTTCTAGGTAATACTTACTGATCACTTTCCATCTTACCTTGGAATAAGCACGCCTTTAATGTAGACCAGGTTTTATGATAAAAGTACATAATGGGTTCGTGTTGTTAATACTCATAATCCTGTCCATCCAATCTTTTTTCTTTCCATTTATTATTATGCATAATAATCATCACTAGTCTTACAACATATCATAATGAACCTGAGAATTTTGTTCACCAAAATGTTTTCTTACAAATTATAGCCATTGAAAGGTGTTATTGGAATATAAAAACCCAATATTCAGTCATTGCAATTGCACCAAATTTTGTTTATATGATTATACATCTGCATTCCTTTATTGATTAAACAATTTGTTCCAAATTCATTGCATTTCCTGAACTTGGAAATTGGGATATAAACTCCTGAACTTGGAAATTGGGATATAAACTTCTGCATAATAAGTTTCAGTGAAGCTTCATTCATGTTGCAGTTACCATCTCACATGCTTATTAATTGCCACCATTTCACATTTTTGACACCTTAATAGATAGATCTAGAATTTTAGGTTTCTACAGTTAGAGGTGTTTAATGTTGAAACACTAAAGGTTTTAACCTTTATTGTATTTCAATACTTATTAATTATATTAATTTCTTCAACAAAAGGTGATGTATCTATGAAACTAGAAACAAACTTATTATATTTTTTTTTATGCCTACATTGTCCAACTTTTCCTTTGGCAAACTCTTCTGCTACTAAAACAAGTAATGAAGATTGATGCAATGCGCTGAATACTGCATCTTTGTGTAGGTTGCCGCTAGCCAAGAGACAAGCCTTGTTGCAAGATGTAGACGAGTATATGCTTACGCTCATGATTATCACATCAATTCTATTTCAAATAACAGGTTTATACCTTCTATGATGAGCCATATGTTTAAGAAGTTGGTTCTTTGATATGTGGTTTTGAGTTTGGGGCAGACTTTTAAATGTTTGTCATTTAGTACATAGCTATGCCAACATTTTATTTCCGTTTTTATGAGAATTGCGTGTGACGTGTTGTCTTATCAGAAATTCGTTAATGTTTCAGCAAAAAAATATTCACGATGCTCTCTAACCCATGGCATGTATGATAATGATTATACTTAAAAAAAATTTCTGTTGTATAGGAAACTTACAAGTAATCAAAGTATTTAGAAGACTAAAATGTATGTTTGAACAATAATTAAAATCTCAAAAGTCGTTGATTAAACCATGGGGGCATAGTCTATACAGATTAGTCTGCAATACCGAATTGGAACCCACCAATTTGTCACAAGCAGTAACCCTGACTCAATATGGACTATTTGACGCTGGATGAGCATATTATCAAACACAATAGATCTTGTATTCGTCAATTTTTGCCTTTGCAGAGCTCCAAAGGCCTTCAAATGTAGGCCAAGTGCCATATCAGATGTCTAGCATGCTGTGCAGCATGCCTAGAATGTGTTTCCTTCATCATGGGTGATTTTTTTGAGTTTAGAAGGTTCGTAAGAATAAGCAACTATCTTCCAAATATGTCACACAAGTGTCTGAAACATAATATTATTGCGAATTATATGCTTTAGTACCACAGTGATGCATAAGAGCATGTGATCATACTTAAATTCCACATCCCTGTAGCATAAAAAGCAAAATTGGAGGGGAAAGAATTTTGCCAAGGATGGTAGAGCGAGCAAAAGGATTATAAATTTACATGTATTAGTGCAATTGGGAACTTTGTATCATCAGACTGTCCTTAGATGGGTATAGACAAACATATAATCTGAAAGAATTTAAAAGAAGATAAAGAGAGATAATATTAGTTATTAATTTGTAATAATTTATGGTTAACTTTTACTAGCTAGAGAATGTTACTTATAGAAACATTGGGAATCTCTACAATAAGAAATGGAAGAATATACTAATCAGTGTATAAGGTAACTAAGAAATGGATAAATTGTTGATAGGTTCCTCTTGTTTGACTTTTGTTACATGTATGTTTCTTTTTAAAATAGGCATGATAAAGTTAATATTAACAAAATAACCATTAGAAAATTTTTTAAAATCGGCACATGGGTCTTTAATTTTCAAAACATTTTTAACTAAGGCCTTTCCATCTCATTGAAGACAACCTAATAGCTATTTTTATGGAAGTGAAAGATAGTTACAACTTTTAATCTAGGGCTTTTTATGATATTTTACTTGGATGATGATATTGTTAAAATGGAAAATGATAAAGTTTGCATCTAAAAGCAAATAAAAGAAACATATATTCAAAACAATCTCAATTAATAAAGTTAAAGTTTGGAATTCTTGTAGAAGAAGAAATTTAGTAACACTAAAATAATTAGTGACATCTCTATTCTCGTATTTATCATATTTAACTTCATTTTTAGAGTTTCATGGCTTTGTTGTGCCATTAATAACCAATACAAAAAAATTAAACTTAATCAATCTTTCACCCTTTTTGAATGTAAAATTGGCCTATTTGGTGAGATGTTGTATCTTTTTTGTACAATAAATTGTAAATAAAAAATTCTTTGCTATGTAGAGATATTCAAAGTGTTGTATCAATGAGATTCTCATGATGATATGGTGGGGGTGCATGCATTATATTTAGATTTTTCATTGCACCTTTATCACTCAAACGGAACTTTAAACTCTTATGTTTTATAACATTTTTAGGATTTTACTTAATGAGGATCCCCATGCTATTGTATGGTTCTTGATAACTTTGCACTGCCAAGGTCATGCAGCTCTCGATTCAAATGTGCTTATGGACTTCCTCTCCCTGACCAAGTGATCAATTAATGTCCTCTCAGGAGCTTTATTTACACCTCTCGAGGGAACCTCCATGTGATAATGTGATATTCTGACATATCCACAAACCTTTATGTCGTTAACTTCAAAATGTAGAAGTGGTTCTCAAGATTTGTCAATTAGTATTATTGTGGCATTCCATGACTCAAGTAGTCTCATTTTGACCTTGTATAGTCAAAATAAGTATACCAAAGCATTCTGAAGACCTTTACAAAAAACACCCTTAAGAGCCACATTGGCCTCAAGTGTCCTTCCTTGAGATTATCTTGATCTTAAGGGCTGGTCTTTTAATTTACTTGATGAGTTTTAGACTTGTCCAAACTATCGTTAATTAGGATTGAGCATAGAGAATGTTTGGACCACCTTCATTATTGTTTTTACTTTTTACTATGCTGGCAAGAGTATGAATATTTGGAGGAATAAGAAAGAAAATCAAATTTTGAAAATCTATTGTGAGAAGAAAGTTATTTATAATTATTATTTCTTTTTCTCTCTCTCTCTCTCTCTCTCTCACTCTCTCTTCCTCTACTCATTATTCAAAGGATAGAAATATGCCATTGACTTTTTGCAAGCTTATTGTCAATGAATTCAAGGAACTTATACTAATCTTGGGTTCCTTTTGAAGTCAAATTTGGCAATCATTTGAAGTAAGGATGATGTTGATGGTGGATCTTATTATTTTGTTGTCAAAATGGTTTGATTGGGTGGTAATAAGGAGAAAAGAAGTGAAGGAAGAATCAGGAAAAGGAAGACAAGAGATTGATGAAGGATCTGTTACAATCTTGGACGAAGAGATTCAACAAAATTTAGTAGAGTAACAAGCTGTGCAATTATTTCAACTATTTCAAGTCCTTAAATTCTCCTAAAGAATCAAGCCAATCCAGCAATTGTATCACATGACAAGACGTAGAAATTCTCCTAAAGATGGGAAATATGAAATTGTCCACATCTTAGAGAGATGATAGAAGATAGTAGTAAGGATGAAAATGATCATAGCATTGCCTTAATGTTGATCAATCTAGAGAAGTAACTTATGGTGGAAGCGAAGATCAGTTTGTTGAATGTACAATGGAGAAGTTTATGCTAAGAAGCTAGATACTCATTCAATAGCGAGTCTCTTTGGCATGATTAGGTTATTATACCATGTATTAGCTAGGTGGAATTCCCAATTGAAGTCAAACATTGTTAGGCATGAATTCAAGAAGAAGACACTTGTAAGATAAACTTCAAGACTTGATAGGGTTTAAAAGAGTTATTGGTAATGTCATTCGTGCTATGTAATATATCATCTACATTCATGAGATTGATGGATGATATTCTAAGAGCATGCATCGAGAAGTTTGTAATTATCTATGTCTATGATATACTTCTTTATGATTAGAATATGCAAGAACTCCTAAAGCATGTGAAGGAATGTTGTCAATGTTGTAGAAGAATCAATTCACATGAAGAAGTGCGACTTTGGAAAGAGAACTCTTTATATTTAGGTTTTTAAGTTAGGAATGAAGAGTTCATTATTGGTATAGAGAAAATGAAGACTATCCAAGACTACTCATGACCTAAGCTTTTATAACTATTAGAAGTTTATGAGAAATTGCCAAGGAAGTTGATTGAAAGATTCTCAAAAATAGTTGTGCCTCTACATTATTTGATTCGAACAAATGAGAAATTTAACTAGAAGTCAACATGGAAGCCATCCTTAAGCTGAAAGAGATTATTTGTAATGCACTTCTACTTGCTTTGCTTGACCATCAACAAACATTTGAATTAGAAGTTGATATCTTAGGATATATTATAGGAATTATTTTGACCAACAAGACTTGTATACTAAGAATTATTTTAAGGGGCACAAAGAAACTACCCATGCCATGACAAGAAGCTATTGACCTCACACCAAGCAATGAAACATTGTTGAAACCATCTCCATGGGAATGTAATCATTGTGCACTAAAATCAGTGAGCTGTTTTGTATCATCAGACAAAGTAAGTTGCAACAAGCATGACTCATGAAATGAATGTCTAACTTGCAATAGTTTAGTCTTGTGATAAAGGACAAGAGGTTGTCATAATAAGTTGATCGATTTGCTTTCTTGTCCACTGCTTGTTGCCTTATGTCTATCTATTGTGATGCAGATTCAACTAGAGGTGCTTGGGGACTCTACATGAGATATGTTAAAGGTGAAGATTTTGAAAAAGTATAGAAAACCATATAAGTATAGCTTCCAAGGTGGATTGTTATACAAGGTTCGATAGTATGTATATCTTGCCATGGCGATGAAGTGAGATGGATCCGAAAAGCACATACTTCTTATATTGCTTAACACTTTTGAGTACAAAAAAAAAAATCATATTGAATTTGTAAAGGTATGTGTGCCAGGCTTATTTGCATAGCAATGTTGAAATGTACATTCAGGGATGTGTTCTATGCTGCACCTTGAATCCTGCTAAAAGAAAGCAAATATTGTATATGATTCTTGTAGTTCTCATGAGAACTTGTGAGTGTCTCGATGAATTTCGTCATTACCTGTGACGTGCAGTCGTAGAAAAATTGCCTAAGATGGTGATATTATACCATGTTGAATACATATTTCTAATGAGGAAACAACAAAGTTGTTTTTCATACACATATGGATATATTTTGGATTGTCATTGTTCATCATATTTGATCAAGAGAGAAGGTTTCTAAGCTATTTTTAGTCTTTACTTTGATTTGTGATAGACACCACATTAAAGAGATGTACAACATCTATTTATAAACCAACGACCAAATAGCGATTGTCAACTGACAAAGAAGATTAAACTTTAGACAACTTAAAATTGGGGATGAAAATTTAGCTTATGTTTAGTTTGCTTACAACTAAGCTTTGCATAGTTCAAGTGGTTGAAGATTGTTCAAGACATGTGTTGGTTTTATATTGAGGTGTCCTTTTGGTCTAGAGTCTTAACTTGATGCCTTTAGAGATATTAGGAGACATGCTTAATAGAATGTATAGAAAATGCTTGAGTATTTAAAAAAGATCCATACAAATGTTGAGAGGTAAATTAAGAAATTCAAAGAAAAGTGTAAGGTGGAGAAGAAATTCGAAGTTCATGACCTTATGTTGTTGCATATCAACAGAGTTTGAAGATAGAAGGAAAAAATTTAAAGTAAATTTGATGCGGTCCTTTTAGAATTTGTAAGATCAATGACAACTCATACTAGCTTGAGTTACGACTGTGTATTAAAATTTACGTTGTTGTGGATGTTAAAAGTTTGGAGCCGTTTGAGCCAATCAATGTTTGAAGTGATTAGCGTGAAAGCTTATTACTATTGGATGATTTAGTTTTGGGACATAACCCTACCATGTACGGGGAGAGTGTCATGGAAAAGAAGGTGACCACCCAAGATGTGGCTCATGAACGTTTTATCACATTGGCAAGAAGGTTTCGAATTTCACTTAGTCCAAATGGCAGAACAGGATAAAGGAATAACAAAAGAATTTTGACGAACATTAGCATTCTCGGAAGAAAAAAACAAAACATTATGTTGGGGCATTCAGTTGCATTAAAGAAAAATGATTTGAGGAACTTCAATCACAAGAGAAAGAGGCTCATGACTAGGAGATCAATGAGCAATCTTGCAAGAGTTCATATATACGACTTGAGGAAAACACCATGAGACTTAGTATGGTCTTGGACTTTTCCCCAATCCCTTAAGTGTATAACTTTTAAATGAAGTAGAAGAAGTAGCCTCTTGAGACATGAAGAGAGGTATCATCAAGGAGGCATAGTCCAAGCATCCTTAGACTTTTACAGAAACACTCTTGAGGATCATATTGGTCTTGTGGATCCTCACTCAAGATCTTCTTGGTCTCAAGAGCTACTCTTCTAATTTACTTGATGAGTTTAGGGTTGGTGAAAACCATTATTAACTATGATAATGTATGGAGAATATTTGTACAAACTATTTAGTTGTTTTTAACTTTTAGGGCAAGGTAAACATGCCAAAAGGAGAAATGAGAATAGAGATTCAATTCTGAAAAGCTAACTTGAAAAAGAAAAGTTATTTATCTCCACCTATCGTTTATCTTTCTAAATCTCTCAATCTTTCGACATGAGAAATTTTTGGTTGACTTTTTGAAAGTCTATGGTTGGCAATTTTAACGAATTTAAGAATATTAACTTTGGGTTCCTTCTAAAGTTGAAATTTGAAAGTTTGCAAATTCGACAATTGTATGAAGAGGATATAGGCTATTAACGGATCACTGTCACTAGCCTACCAACACAAGCACGAGTCGACCAACCTTGGTCATAGCCTCATTAGTAGCTGAAGTGATCTACCTCGACAACCATGGTCTCATTAGGCAATCATCTAGCATGATTTGGTTCATTGGGCTCTATTACATAGCGCACACCACATGGCCCTACTCTGATATCTCACTTAGTTTGCTCACCCCATGATCCTCAATCGATTATTAACACTCTGGTATCTCACATACTGCTTACAAGACCATCTACACCACCACCTTGTGGTTCCACTGCAAGCTTAATGCAACCTTTTGCTTTTGTCAGCAGCTTCCAACGTTACCCTAAGACAATGGATTTGTTGTCGATTATATTGCACTACTCTTTTTTTCCCCTTTGGAGCCATCCCTTGTCTGCAGGAGTAACTACTGGCCAACTATTCTCAACCAAAGCCTAGGGCCCAACAAAGCACTATCCATCATCTACTTGCTTGCACAGGGTTGTTACATACTATCCACGATAAGCTGAGCATTGTTCCCTTGATCTCCTAATATCATGGCTGCAGCAACTTCCTTGATCCCCATGATTCAATAAAATATTGTTTTAATTGTGGATAAGATCATGATAAACTTTAATTTTTTAGACCTTCGATGGCCATACCTAGCTTATTGTTACTCTCACCCTAGACTCCCATATAAGGTTATTACCATTCATTTTCATACAAGAAAGCTAATATAGGCCTTATCTGCAAGCCACTTTGTCAAGCGCTTTTTTGAGAGTTGAACTTATCAAATTTAACATAAGGAATGTTGCAAGTCAAACGCAAGTGAAGAATCAATCAATGTTACATAATCTGCTTTAGTAGTTCACTTGTAGGGCATGCCATTCAACATTTCTTTTGAATAAAAATAAGGTTATTTAACTTTAGAAGTTATAATGAACTAACAAAATAGATGAGTGACTAATAAAGTGGTTTGGTTGACCATTGTTCTTTATTTCCTTCCTTATCCCCATCCCTCTTTGTAAAATGATTGCTAGAGACATGGTGTTGTGTCTAGGGTTAAAGAGTGTTTGTATGATCCTATTTATAGTATCTTTTGTTTGAATTTTATTTATGTTGTCTCATCATTATTGTATTATACTTCTTGGAAAAGATTGATAAACCATTGCAAGCATTGTATGTGAATAAGCCTATCATACATATTAGATATTTATTCTCATTGTATAGTTTGCTTAGCAAAAAAGGTAACTTTTGAAGTACTATTACGACTTGTCATTTTTTGCTTTAAACCATTACAGTTTTAGATGTTTTCAAGTATATTAAAAGACCATATCAAGTATCAAACAAAACACTTACTCATGGGGGAGTTGAGTGCAGGGTTTCTTTGAAGAGTTCCCATCTTTGTAACATGTGAAAAGAATTATTACAAAGTTTTATGGATTAATAGGTTTGGTTGAACAATCGTATGGTCTAAAATCAAGTGAGATGCATTGAACTTGAAGTGTGTTCAAGTGAGTGAATTCAAAGTGTTTTTGAATTGATTTGTCTTGATTCAAATGTATATTGAGTTTAAGGCAAGTTTGTGTCAAACCAGAATTGAAAATTTGGACTTTGAGTTGAGCTAAGTTCTTTCAAACTTAACCTAATATCATCCATAAGAAAGGGATATAATCTTCTCCATACTTATTCTTAATCTATAAAAATGGCATGGGAGCTGTAAAGTTTTTCAGATTTTCTTTTTTTCAAATCTTTTGTGCTCTATGTTTTTCAGATTTCCTCATCTTCAAAAGTTTGCTTGACTTCAAATTATCAATTTGCTCATAGGATGAATACAAGTGCATTTAACCATAGCTGTTGATTATCTTTCGTTTTATTCTCAAATACAAAAGTATGTCGTCTGACATTATAGATAGATTGATGTGTAGAAAAGAAAAACATGGTTGAACGAAGTCTAATATATCAGTCACCAGATTAACCATTCAAACACAATTAATTTTAGTTGCTACTTACAGCCTTTTTCTTCTTAAATGAAGACTGTTCTGTTTTCCCGTTGTAGGAATGTGCAGTGGGAAAGTGCAAGGGTAGGAAAAGGCATTGGAGAGAGGTTGACAAGTAGAAAGATGGGAGGCAGGGATGTTGGAAAAGTAGGGAGGCATGGATCTATGAGAGGGATGAGAAGGGGCTTGTTGAATGAAGGTAGGGAAATTGGTAGTGTTAGAGATTTATGAAAGAGTCGCTGACATTTTCATTGATAACCATTCTTGTTAGTCTAGGGTAAAAATAGTTCTGATAATTATATCTGCTTTTCAAAATTAAATTTATTTTTGTAGTTAACGTTCTTTCTTTGATGTTGGTTAAAGTTGCATATGAACTTGGATACTCCTTTATAATGGTGTCTTGTTTCATTTGGAAAGGGAAGATATTTGTAGCATTTTTTTTCATTTTCTTTTGTAGACTTTAAAAAGTGGTATAATCATTATGCCTATTGAACATGCAATTTGATTTGCTTTGAAAGGGATTTTGAACAGTTCTCTTAGCATTTTAATTTATAATAACTTATTTTATGTTAGTTATCTTGATGGGCAGGTAATGGGCCTTTATCAAGCTTTTAAATGACTTAAAGATATTTCTTCAAATGCCTTGTTCAGAATATATAAGAAGTCAGAAGAATGATTTGGATTTGGATAAAGATTGTTTTGAGAGTAAATCAACTACTGCAATTCTTCACATGTTTCAACTTTTTTTTAATAAACTCATGGTCATGTTTATCTAGGATATAATTTGTCATTCTCTTCTCTTTTCAAAAGTTCTATACTTTGACATGATAATTTATCATTCAAATGGTTCTATAATTACTAGGTCAATTATTATACTGGTGCTCGTATTTGTCAAGGCAAACTCCATATAGTTTCCTAAAGTTTGGCATAATTCTTAAAACAAGACCTTCAAATTTAAAAAAATGTTCAGCCAGGTCTATAAGTTTCATAAATATTACTACTAAGTTCATAACACAATTATTCCGATACTACCTTCAAAATTAGTCTCATTTATATTATCTTGCAAATAGGTCTTATAGGGAAGAGCAATTTAAGAAATTAAATTGGGTTAGAACCTATTTGGTGCGGACACCAGTTACATTCGAGACTTTCGACGCGCCCAATCCCGTCAGGCACGATATAGCTCGAGGAATTTATTTTTGTGCAGGGTCAATTTGGAGCTCGAAAATAAAATCTATGCTCAAAAACGGACTTTTAAAACATTCAAGACGCTCACCGGCGACTCAGGTCCCACCGCCCCGCCGAACGCCGTCCGTCCGCCGCCGTCCGCCGGCAGTCAGCCGGCCGCCGCCCAACAGCTGCTCCGCAGGCACGCGCGCGCGCGCGCTCAGCCCGGACCGCGGCGCGCCCCCGCGCGCGGGTATCGCACCATCGGCGCGACGGCCCCTGCGGACCGCCAGCGACCCGTCCGCCTCCAATCGGGTCACCGCGGTCGGTATCGGGTCCGCCCGTCCCGATTATGCTTTCGGGTCACCCGCCCGCCCTCGCGGGTCGGCGCGACCCGAACTCCGCCGCACCCGCCCACGCCGCGCCGAAAGCGCCGACAGCAGTGCCACCGCCCATACGCGCGGCGCACGCGCGCGGCGCACGCACACGGCGCACGTGCGACAGCTCAACCGACCCTTGCAAGTTCTAATTGAGTTTAGGAACAGCTTATTTTAAAGCTTTTATGTATTTTTTGTACCCTTGGGCTCCCTATAAAAGGGGAGGCCTACCCTTATGTTTTGGAGATACGCTTAGTGAATGAGAATTTGTGTTTTCTTGCATCTTGTTGAGAGCTCAAGTGTGAGTGCATCAAGAACTTCGACGTGCTGATTCGTCGAGGCTCCGATACTGGAAGGAGGGGTGTGAGGCCCAAGCGGTGAGACGCCGTGCCAGTCCATCAACCATTCTGAAGCAATATCTTCGCGCATCACCCACGAAACGCAAGTCAACTTCCGTACTAACGGTACGCTCGGAAACTTCCCGCCACTTCCCTTACTTGACGTGTTTCCTTCGCGGATTTTGGATTTCCTCGCTGTTCACTTTCCTACTATCCGATTTTCTTCGTTGCCTCTGGTTCACTCTTTTCGCGTACTACTTACTTCGTAATCCTCGAAACTAGTGTTGATTAGTTCGATCATCCGACTCTTAATTCTGTGTTGAGCGATCTTTCAAAATTTTATTTTTCGAGATCGGTATTATTAACCCATCCCGAGTACCCCGTGTCTGCGCCGTCGAGAGGTAGCGGGCCTAGCATACGGAGCAACCTCTGTGTTGCCCACGGTCCCCTCTTGGCTAGGATCGCCTTGGACGGGTGTCTCAAGCGTGTTACCTTTTTCGAAATTTCACGTAATTTCCCACAAGTTTTCTTTATTTCCCTAAAAGTTTGCAGGTTAATCGCTTGTATTGCTCAATAAACAAAAGCTTAAATCCGTCCGGCATCACTATTTGTTAGTTACGCCAAATTTATAGAACAATCTTCCTATTTCTAAAAGCCTAGGAACCTCGAATTAGGCGTTATCTTAGACACCTATATGCAATTGTCTTAAATATGATTCATATGTAATGTCTGCAGGGATTGTGAAGTTTTTTTTTTAATGAAAGATTCTCACTTATGTCTTTGAAACATTTTATATTCACTTTTATGGCTGATTATTGTATAACACCTTTTTATTTGTTTGCTTGATGTGCTACATTCCAGTGATGGTGAGACATTTATATCAGCAGATGATTTGCGTATAAATCTGTGGAATTTGGAAATAAGTAGTCAAAGCTTCAATATTGTTGATTTAAAGCCTGCAAACATGGAAGATTTAACGGGTACTTTCTTCATTTTCATATCTGTAAACATGTGAAACCTGCAATATTTTTTATCACACATCAATAGCAAGCCTTAATACTACTCGTCAGGGAGGTGGGCAACATGAATTCTTTGATGCCTATACGCCTTGTAACATATATTATATTTTAAGTACCTTTATGCCAGTACCTTTTATCCATTATATTCATGCTGCCCTTTTTCCTTCGTTCTTTTTCTCTGCCTTGTCATCAAACATAAAATGTTCAATTTTATGTGCAGCATGTGAGAGTATAGAAGGGGAGGATTGCTTAGCGTAGTATTAAAAACCACAAGGATAAGAAGAGTTTCTAGGTTTTATATATAAGAATGACGGTTAAGGATATTGAAGATTGTTTCTTGTTTTGGTTATTTATCTCCATTCTTTTGAAGCAACATGTCCTCAAAGGGTAAAAGTCTCTCCCTTCTTTGAACTTTACTTAGGAAAGAAGTGCACAGAGCAGCATCGCTGATGCAGCAGAATTATGCCAATACCTTTCATCCATTATAGTCATGCTGCCCTTTTGCCTTCGTTCTTTTTCTCTGCCATATCATTCAAACAAAAAATGTTCAAATATGTGCAGCATGTGAGAGTGTAGAAGGGGAGAATTGCTTAGCCTATGAGAAGAGTTTCTAGGTTTTATATTGAAGAAAGAGGGTTAAGGATATTGAAGAGAAGATATGGGAACTCTGGAATGAGGAGAAATAAGAAAACAGGATCAGTGAAGAACAAATGATAGTGGACATCCAGTAAAAGAGGTTTAGAGGTAACTACATGTTTTGGTGATTTGAGATTGTGCAAGTTGTCTTAACCTGAGCTTAGTACTGCAGTGTGTATAAGTGGCAGAATTGATATCTTAAGTTGTGTAATAATTTAGAGCTTTTTTTCAAATTCAGATTGCTTGATTTGCAGGTTTGTGCATTGCATTTTGTTTGAGTTATTCTTGTCTTTCTTGAAAATATTGTACATGACTTCAACCCTTGCACTGGCAGAGGTCATAACTTCAGCCGAATTTCACCCTTCTCATTGCAACACACTGGCATACAGCAGCTCGAAGGGATCCATAAGGCTTATTGATCTACGGCAATCAGCTTTATGTGATAATCATTCCAAGCTGTAAGTGGTCCGTTGCAATAATTTCGTTCTTTATCTGGCTGCCATTCATTTCTTTGCGTTCTTGTTCATAAGGGTGCTGACTCTTAAGATTTTGTTCCATGCACATCTTTTTTTGCACTTTAAAACATGCCATGTTTAATGAATTATTGTTTTTTTTCCTAATTTTAAAGAATGCTCTACAGCATTTTGACAATAAGATGTTTGTGTAAATTTTAGTTTTTGCGTTTTTTGTATTTTCAAACTTCATCGTTCTTATATTTTGCTGTGGCAAATATTCATTTGCTCTTTGTTCTAGAGTCGAGTCATAGATTTGTAGTTCTAATGTGCAGGTGTAAATAGATTTGTAGTTCTAATGTACATCAACAGGCTTGAAGAACGGGAGGCCCCAGGATCCAGGTCCTTCTTCACTGAGATTATTGCTTCAATTTCAGATATTAAATTTTTTAAGGATGGGAGGCACGTTCTTAGTCGAGATTACATGACTCTTAAGGTTGATTTTAAATCTTCTCATTTTATTTAGTTTTTATGGTTTTCTAAAGGAATGCTTTTAATTTGAAATATATTTTTATACTTGATTTGTACAATTAATGTGTCTATCCATCTCATTTTAAATGCTACCTTGCAACTATCAGCATGTGCTCAGTAATTTGTTTCTGGGAACAGAACTTGTTTGATGTCAGGTTTGCGGGATATAAAAAGCTGACATTTCTGTTATAAATAAGTTTTCGTTGGCACTTTTCATTTGTTTATCTTCACGTTTGTCACCGATAATGCTTCCCTTGAAGTACTTACCTCCGGCTTTCCGTTTAATTTCTAGTATTACTTATAAAAATTTTTAATTACCTAGTTCACAAGGAAACTTTAATTTTACTTGTAAATCTTCGTAGGTAAACCCATCACTTAGAATTTTTATAAAGCTTTATGAGACTTTTGCCACCCAAAATCTCTAAATCGTTCTACGTGGCACCAAATCTATTATAGTTGGATATCTTATAACACCATGAGGAAAACCATTTTTGTTCTATGTTTGATGGCTGTTGATGCCAGGAGCAAACAATGTGGTGTTGATTTTTCCTGTGGGGTGACCGACATATGGTTGCAGTGCTGTTCTGTGCAGGTTTTGCTCAACAACATGGTGATAGCAAGTGGATGAATCTGTGGACGAGTGCTATATCCCTTGACTAATTTGCATACCTTCAGTTTGCACTTTGATTGACAATGCTATCCAAGTTTTGGTATTTCTAAGAATAAGATTAGGACTATTAGGATTGGTGTTTTAAGAGATGTGGTAGTAGAATCATTTGGGTGTTTTACCAGAAATAGTCTTAATTTTTTTTTTTTTAATTTCTCAGTTCTTCTCTTTTTAATACTTGTCATTATGATATCCAGTTGTGGGACATAAACATGGATTCTGGCCCCCTTGCAACCTTCCAAGTTCACGAATATTTGAGACCTAAGGTATTATTATTCCCTTCAGTTACTATTTTTTTGGTTGCTTTTTATTCTGGCATTACTTTCATCCACAACTTTAATTTATGATTTGATACACAGCTTTGTGATTTGTATGAAAATGATTCAATCTTCGACAAGTTTGAGTGCTGCCTTAGTGGTGATGGCCTTCGCGTGGCAACTGGTTCATATAGGTAGTTTCATTGCCTGTTGGCCGATATGCATGATGCAGTTAACTACAGTAAATCACGTGTTTTTCCGTTCATGTAAAATCAGCAATCTTCTACGGGTTTTTGGTTGTGCTGCCCAAAGCACTGAAGCAACGACCTTAGAAGCTACTAAGAACCCCATGAGGTATGTGTTTTTTGCACTATCTCAAAATATTTTACTGAAGAACATTTAATATGTTGGAAGGTAGGAAGTTCTATGCAATATTACCTGTCACTATCAGCTTGGTTTGTTATGTTTGAAGAAATGTACAATATTACCTGATCTCTTAATGGTATTCGTAGTCCACTTCTCATGCTAAACCAAAACTTTTTGATAAGTTCTCTCATCATTACTCAAGCATGTGGATTTGCATTTGGTTTGATGTTTATTAAGATTTAATCGATGTTTGCTCGAGTGTCTCCTTCTACTTCCATCTTGATTTGTAGTTTGACTTTGTGGTTATTATTTCTTATTCTGTTAGTTTGTATTTGGTCAAGCTATGGTTCTTCTACAATGAGAAAACCTTGTAATGCTTGATATCTGTAATCATATGTTCATTATCAAATGCAGGAAGCAAGTCCAAACACCTGCAAGGCCTGTAAGATCTCTGGCCAATCTATCACGTGTTGTCAAAAGAGGTGAATTTCTTGCTAAATCCAAGTTTGGTTTTAATAAAACAATGAAAAATGAAACAATAGGGGGAAAATGACCTCTAGTTTCCATAATGGAGAAGATTTTTTATTCAAATTGTTTTTAGAATACATGACACTTAAATCAAAAAAACTACAACTAAATCAAAGTCTTAGATAATTAAATTTCTTGATGAATTCATTGAAAACAACAGGCAAAGTCCAAATTGTAATTGAAAATTATGCCTATGATCATTGCTTTAGTTGTTTCACTGCATTCTGTCTTTGTCTATGCACCTCGAATAGGAACTGAAAGTGCCGAGGTTGATAGCAATGGGAACTCTTACGATTCAACGACGAAGTTGGTCCATTTAGCCTGGCACCCAACTGAGAACTCTCTCGCCTGTGCAGCTGCTAACAGCTTATACGTGTATTATGCGTAGCGTTGGATGTGGAAGAACAGCATTTGAAGTTTGCTTTAGAAAAAGCCTTCTGCTTCTTCGTTCAGCTTTTGCAAGGAGCTGCAGGATGATGTGTTCATAGAGGACTAAAGGAAGCTGGAGAGAACCCAAATGAAAGGTAAACTTTCTCCTGACTAATATTTTTTCAGATGAGGCTGGAAAAAAGGTAAAATACAACATATAAAACGAAAACCCAATGGCTGATTAATAAGCACCTCTCTGGTGACGGTGAAGGAGTTATTGTGAAGCCAGGGAGATACGAATGCCTTTGTATTTTAAGCAATTTATATTTGACATTCTAAACATTTTTCTTCTCAATGCAACATTTTTATGTTCATTAAGTTTTTTCATAACTAGTTCATGTATTTCGAATGTTATATGCTTGCTTCTTCTTTGTTATTACCACCAAACCATGAATGCTTTGTGTTTGAAACTCTTGGAAGAAAGTTATTTACAGATGTCTGTTAAACAACTCTTCATATGGACAAACATTAATTGCTTCTATTTCTTTTCCACCTTCTGGGAGGCATAGATAGAAGTTTTTTGTATAATTTGTATTGAGGAACATTTGCACATACTTAAAGATGATTGACAAGCAAACTTGTTATATTGTGACTTCATCAAAGCTCTTTCAAGTAGTTGATTATGTTCATTGGTTGCATAGTCAAATTAAAATGTGTATGTCATATAGATTTTTAATTGATATAACATTAAATAGAATTTATGGAGAATGACTTGTGTTAGGCCTTTTAGTGTGATGTAAAGTTTATGAAAATTAAGTATGTGAAATACAAGTTGGTCTTTGTAAAAGTACAAAACATATAGAGTATAATTGAAGAATATGAAATATTAATAAGAGACTTTATTATTGGTTTTAAATATGAAGGAAATAAGTTAGCTATAAGATTTAAGTTTATTGATGTGAAGGTGTATTTTATGTGATTGAAACTTTTTACCTATTGTGCTTGTAATTCTCTAGTGCCATATAACAGTACGATATCTATCGTCATCATTGTAGGTGACCTTGTAGAATTGAGTATACAATTTCTTCGAAACTATTTTTGTTTTTCCTCAACTTACCATGTTATTATTTTAAAGGCTCTACCTTCCAATGTCCTATCATAGTCATGAGTTATGTCTTGGTCTCCTTCAAAAAATAATGTAAAACTTATAAATTGTATTTCTTATGCATTATATTATTCTGTTCATGCCCATGTTGACTTACTTCTTGCCCTTTAACATATTCCTATGACTAGACCTTAAACCATTATATAAAACATATTTTCCCATTATGTATAGCCTCATTTTTCATATTTCCTTGGACACCTAACATTACTAAATGGCAATTTTGCATTTACCATCATAGTATAAATCACACATCTTACGTCTTCATTGTTTCCTTTGACTTGATCACTATAGCACTCATCTCGTACCCCATTGTCTTCACCATGTGAATGAAATGTAAAAGAAATGTATGATTGAAATAAAATTTGATGAAAATATTTATTAGAAGTTTTTAGTATTAAGTTTTAAAAGAAAAAAATTTAAAAAAATTGTTTTATAACAAAATTTACGTATAAGCCTTAATTATTTGTTGAGAAGGATACTTATTTATAGTAAAACAAAATAGAGGTAAAGATCTTTTTGAGATAAGGATGGTGTTACATAACTAAGCATAAACTCAAAAACGTTTAGGTGTAAAGATATTTTTGATTTTCTTGTAGATGGTCATATCAAATCCATTTTTTCAATAATAGGTAAGTTGAATTCTAGATGCATTATTTTGGTTACAAAGCTTAAGACAAAGGAGAAGAGTCATAGAAATATTAGGAACCCATGTTTTTGAAATAAAAGGAATAGAAAAACAATGGTCATTCAATGCTTATTAAGAGAAATCTATTATCAAAATTTTTATTTGATTAGAAAGGAAGATAAATCTCAAAAAACATTGTTAAAAGATTATTAAATTCTTTTGACATGTTTAGATTTTCTTAAAAAATAATATACATAGCAAAATAATATAAAAAATTATGTAATCAATCATGTGAAGTCTTTCTTTAATGAAATATTTTGTAATTAAAAAAGATATGAAAGATATTTTGAAAGTATATTTCTAAAAAGGTATTCAATATTAAAAAAATTATAAAACTTGTTTAACAAAACTTTTGATAAATTTGAGGCTAAATAAAACAAAATTCTCTTTGAAGAATGAGTAATCAAATAAAGTCATAATAGTGATAAGGTATTTTACTTTTATTGTTATATTCAATAAATCAAATAACATTAAAAAGTAAAATGCAAATTCTACAAAATTTTACTTTTAATAATATACATGAAATATATGTATTTACTAACTACATTTCAACAATAAATTGAAAACATGTTTTTGTTTTTCTTTCATTAGTCTATGTTGTTGAGCTGTCGTAATTTATGTATAAGTTTTTAATCCAAAATGATTATGTTATAATACAAGATCATTTTTGCATATTCGTCGAGCCAACCTGGATGAATACAAACTCACATTGGCTTCTTTTGGCTTTCATTTTTTGTCACACCAAGGTTATATTAGGATAAAAGGTTCTTATTTTTATAAGTAAAATAATATTTCATTAAAGCTCTTTTAAATAATAAAAAGATTATATTAGAATTTTAAAATAATACTTTTATGCCAATTTGAAATTATCCAACCTAAGTTTGATGCAATTTGATTTACTATTGATGATTATTGTAAAAATATAATAAAATAAAGATATAATGAAGATTGGTAAAATTTGACAATATAGATAAAATGTAATTTTATTTGAAAGATAAAATATATATGTATATATAATAAAGTAAAGTTTGAAACACAATAGTGAATAAGTAATCATTTACTTTTCTTCTACCTAATTTTTAAGAGGTGGATCTATTAATTAGCTTTCATATTGACAATAATGTTAATGTTATTTTTCTTCTAAATCTCACTAAAGTGGTGACTAAAAAAGATAGATTATTTGTTAAGATAGGATTCAATTCATAGTAGGTTTGAAAATAGTTGTGATTGTATCTCAAGAAATGGGTTTTTAATAAGGGTTTGTTTTTTTTTTCCAATTGGATCACAATGTTTGTCTTCAAAACTAATTTTTTTTTTAATCATAAAACTTAGATATGAATAACAAACATCAAGGAGTAGTTGCTTAGGAAGTCACTGCTTTGGTATATTAAAATATCATAAAGTTAAAAACTTATGTTTTTAAATGATTAAAAAAACTTTCTTGTAACAATAGACAAGTTGTTATAAAATTAAAATGTGTACCTTTTTATTTTACAAGTCGAATAACATTATTTGGGTGGCCGATTAAAAATGAGGTTTTCAACAATTCTTCATTTCATCCAGGGCTAGTTTCATGCATTTAGAAGTAAAAAAATTGAATTTTTTGAACATATAAAATATTCAAATATATTAATAAATTCTTTTCTATAATATTTTTCAAACATTTTTTAGTAATTAATTTTTAAAAAAGTGAATTTTTTTAAGTCTTTTTAAAATTATAACATTCATCTCGACCTTTTTCCCATGTGTCATGAGTTAAATACTGTCCACCCAAAAGAAGCTCACAGTTATCTATGTGAAATTTTAATTGTGATGTGTTTGAATCACATGGCACTAGGCGCTGTCTATGATCTGCCCTTGACCTTCCATTTCCGTGTCAAAGGAAGGCATCCACCGGATTGTTACCAAGCCTCCAAATATAATTCTTGCTATTGTCCCTTTCCTGGATTTGCTTGTGTTTCTCCCTTTTTCCGTTCACTTCCGAGATAAAAGCTTCGATCTTTCACCAAAAAGGTGTGTTAAACACGAACAAGCTCGTTCTCTTGCACTAATGGCGGCTTCGCCATTCAAGGCCACTGGATCTGCGCTGCTCCACAAAAAGGTTCGATCTTTGTACCTTTTGTATGCAGCCGCTTTATCCGACAAATCGATGCCGGAGTTGTATTCTATTTGTTCTTGTTCCATTGGCAGTTCGGTTTGGACGGTTCAATCTATTCGCCTCCTTCGGTTCGTAGATGCAGTAAGCAGTCTTCGAAAAAAATCCTCGCAGTCATGGCACCGTCCCGCTCTCCTCAGCGTCACCCATCCTCGACTGGCTCAGTTGGGTTTCTTTTACTTTCTTGGTTTTTCTTCCCTCTTCTTCGTAAGCTTTTTTTTATTGCAGTCGAAATCTGATGCCTTCTGTTTGCCCCTTCTTCTTCCTGAATCCCGTTAATACGCAGGTGAAGAACGGAATGACGATGACGGAGAAGATTCTGGCGAGGGCTTCGGAGAGGTCGCAATTGGAACCGGGAGAAAATGTCTGGGTTAACGTGGATGTCTTGATGACTCATGACGTTTGTGGTCCTGGCGCAATCGGAACCTTTAAGAGAGAGTTTGGAGAGAATGCCAAGGTTGTTAAATGCTATGTTCCTTGTAATTTTTTCTTGCTTTTAAATCCTACCTTCTCGTCACAAACGAATTAAAATGGTATAGATTGTTGCATATCAGCTGCTGCAAATCTAAACCTTGCGTTGTGGCAGCCAATTGCATTTGTATAGGACTGATCTTGATTTCTCTCTACCGAGGATTTTGTAACCAGATTGAATGAACTTCATGAGATTTTGTTATTAGTTGCCCAGGCATTGATCTTTGTTAAGTAGAAGTTGGTGAAGGAGTGAGGTAGCCTTGGAGAGGTGGAATTATAGTTAAACTTCAGATAATTTATGTTGACTTCTACATTTGGTGATCAATTGTGCTGTTAAAGTTCTGTTAGTGTTGGCATATTAGCTTGGGTTGTGTGTTTTTGTTTTCTTTGTGTTGGTTGATATGTGCATATCAATTTTTACATGAAGATAGGATTGCAATTCAAGATGCTTTCAGGAAAGAAAACGGATGCATGATATAAAATTTTTGTGTCACTAGAAAGCTAGCACTATGTTCATGTTGAGACATTGCAAGTTGGGACTTTAATGTGAGTTCTCATTTTATTTTTCTGGTGACATGCTTAAAAGAATACATGTTTAGCCAATTCTTCAAGTATTAAACCTAAAAAGGAAGATCTTTTTTGTTGATTTATGCTTGTAGCCTATTTCTTATCTAACATATCACCTAATGATTTTAGTGGACCTAGAAATAGTGCTAAGGTTGCTATGCGGTGTTACTCATGTTTCATTGCATCCTTCTCTAGGTCATTTTCATGTAGTTCTTAAAGCTTTTGTATTGCATTTTTTGTGTTAATAGATGGGAATCAACCAACATCTATTTTCTTGTAATTTTTATAAGAATTCTTTGAAATGAGCAAATCTTTATATTTTAGGAATCAACATTTTTGATATTCTATTTCTTGTTAGGGTTATTATCTTAATGTATCCTCTTCTAGGATTTTTTTTCTCTTCAATTTTGCCGTTTTTGTTTAATATATATGTGATCTTTCTATTTACTAATTGATGTTTTAAGCCATATGATTGCATATTATGCATATCACCTACTAAATATGTATGGTTTTGTAATGATGCTGTCCATGTTATATTTAAGGTTGTTAAATTGGGCTATCCTGATTTGTTTAAAGCCCTTTAAAGAAGCCCATATCTTTCAAGGTCTTATTAGGGTTATTTTGTATGGTGAATTTATTTGGGCTACCCATTTAAGCCTGTTTAATATCCCATAATGACACCAATATCTAAATGTACTAATTATGTGTGGCCTTTTTTATATTTTTATAATTTTAAATGTTGATTAAAATTTATATGATCATAAATGGGCATAAATTCTTACCATTGTTGTTGAGAACCCATTTAAGCTTTTGTCCACTTTTCTTTATCTATGATTGGATTTAATTGAGTGGGGCTCATGGGATTACATTGAGCTTGAGCTTGGTTTACTTTTCAAGTTATATTTTATAAAATATTGTCTTAAAGAGCATAAGCATGCACACAAAATGAGCCAAGTTGGCCTGAGCATGAAATGATATGATTATAAATTTGTGCATTTAATATTTTTTAATGGAAATCAACAAGCAGCTTTTGTAAATTAGTGTCTTGTCGATGAATAATGGTGTATACGCTGAATAGAGGGGGTAACAATCAAGTTTACGTATTGTAGGGATGAGAAAATTTCAAATGTCATTGCTATTTGGAGAAAATTCAAAACTCAAACCTTACGGAGGATTTGACATTTGTTTGAGTGCACAATATTGTGACATTAAACATTCTTAGGATATGTGTGATAACCCTTATTGCATGCTTTTATTTTTTAAATTTGCCAAAGCTTTATATTGATTTATGTAGAGAGCAAATGGTAGAGGTCTCTACTTATATGTATGTTCTATTAATAGCTTCATTTTTATGTTGCACTCATTTGTAGAGTGACTATTCTTTCTATGCAGATTTAACAATGGCAAATACTTTTCTAAGTAGCACAATGGTTAAGTAAGAGTAACACAATAATACCAAACTAAACCTAAGATTTATTCCTATAGAAATGTTGCTAAAAAAGTATTCTTTGTTGCATTTTAATTTATTTGTTAGTATCAGCTTTATTTTGTGTAAATCCTTATAAATATATGTTTAAGTTTTTTGACATCTTTTAGAGATTGAAATTATATGAATTCTTCCTTGAAATAGTTGAAATTAGTCCAATTTAAATGTTTTGCTACCTCTTTGCTGAGCCCTCTTTCTCTTGTAACTTCATACAGAAATGTTGCTAAAAATATTTCTTTTTTGCATTTTAACTTATTTGTCATTCTCAGCTTTGTTATGTTTAAGTCCTTAAAAATATATAGTGAAGTTTATTGACAACTTTTGGGGAATGAAGTTATATGAATTCTTATTTTATATAGTTGAAATTTGTCCAATTCAAATATTTTTTAAGCTTTTTTTGTTGTCCTTTTACTCTTGCAATGTTATCTTTTCTTTCATAAAATTTGAAATCCTCACTTCTTGTTTCTCAATTCTATGATCATTGAATCTCTTTTTTTTACTTATTGCATACAAAATATTAAGATAATTTTTAGATATAATAGAATTTCCATAACCATTTGAGTTTCCAACTACTTGTTCTTTTGTATGACTAATAATCTTATATTTTTTGTGTTGAATTTTTTAGTGGTTATTAGGATGGGATTGGTGATTAAGCATTGAGAATAGCATGTTATATACAATTGCTGAACCTGTACAATTCTCTTTCCCCTTGGCTCTCTAAGTTACCTTTTACCACTAAGTTTTTGTTTTTGTTCAATTTTCTTTTTTTTTTTGTGTACTTAAATGTTTTTTGTATTATCTAGTTTTTGATTAAGATTCTTTTAATGCTTGCAATAATTGAAGTCTTATGTAGTCTCATCTGTGAAATGCATCTTGATATACAATCTTTCCAACATCTTATTAAATCTTTGTTTTCTTGTATGCAATGGGTTTCATTCTAAACGATCTAATTCCAAACGAATAACCTTCAACCATTTTTGTGTTTCTCAATAATGTTATGACACCCTTTGTTCTTATTCTTGATATTGTTGCCCCATCGTTATTATTGTATTCCTCTTCATATCCACAATAGCATGTTAAGAAGAGATAAAGGATGGATTGACATAACAAGTGGCATTGTTCATTTCACATAGGAGTTACTATTCATTTGAAGGGTTACATTCTAATGCAGCTTGGATGCACATGAATGCCATAGAAAGACGTAGGTGGTCATGCCAAGGGTACTATGTAGGTGACAAGAAGTAGGCACGAGCTCGTGAGCAGTCTCCTATGAGTGCAATTGTGAGGAAGCAAGGTGCGCGCAGGTGCAAACACGTGTGGGTGGCCTGGCGACACTTAACAATTATAGACATTATTAGTAACTTTGCAATTGCTATAGTTTGTCGGATTTTGTGGGAGAAAAATAAATAGAAAAGAAGAGATAAAGGAAGAAGGATAAAGAGGGATGGCCACCAAGCCCCTCCTTATGGTGGATGAGCTACTAAACCTCACCAATTAGAAATCATGAAGTTATGTAATATTTTTTTCATAAGCATTCGTTATTCTATCTCTTCCATTCATCTTATACCTGATTTAAATACAAGCTTCATAAAGACTACAAAAGGAAAAAATATTCATGACACTCAAATTCTAATCAAACTATTCGTAATGCCTATTTTTGGAAGAAGTGCATGAAAGAAATAAAGGGAGATCTTTAGGAAAAAAAAAATTAAAAATGAAACCATGCCATATTAGCACCTAAACAAAATTGTGATTCTTTGCATTTAGGAGATTTTCGTGATAAGCCAATCATTCTTGAACCATCATGAATCTTCATAAAGAATGAACCAAATCAAACTTCTTGTTGAATTATAGATAAATCAAGCACTCTCAATCATGCCATATGTTATTCAAGTTAGACTTTGTCTTGCTCATCTTGCCTTGCATCATTCTTTTATTCTATATAATTCTACTTATCTTAAAAAAACTTATCCTCAAGTTAGTAATCATGAAAAAGAGGTTGAAGCACAATAAACTATACAGGATCAAGGTACAAATATAGCATCAATAAATGATCACGATCTAGTGGATGGTCCAAATAACATCTCGATACTAATAATTTTGGAAGCCAAATAAGATGGTGTTCTTATCAACAATAATGAGTGCAAGAATATCTAATTAGACAGTTTGCCTAAGTGTGAGTTTTAATATTCAACTTTAATCATCTCTAATTCTTGGGATTTGTGTGAAATATCAATGGCCTCAAATTATCTCATATAGTAGTATGAAGCTCCATATGATGATTGAATTGAAATTCCTTATCCAATAGGTTTGATTAGCATGCTTTGGAACTTTGGAAGGGTTTGGAGAGAAATTGATAAGTACAAATTCAATAATTTGTACATCTAGAATAGAAACATTGTGAATGCGTGGATTAAAAGACACATGGTCGTGAAATTTGTTTTGTAAGTAGAGCAAAATGATAGAATTTAGTATTTTTTGTCACAGTTGATAGATTGAATGGTTCAAATATGGTGGTTGACTCAAATGTGATAAAACAACTGAAACGTTATGAGAACTCTTATATTTTTCAATTTCTTTTTTTTTTTTTTTGAAAAGATTTGGATATTGTGAGAGAGATCCTCTAGTGCTGTATGGGAGGGTTCTTCATGCTTTTGGTACGTTTCATGCTTTGTTTTTGGGTCAAGTTCATGTGAAGAAACCGAAATTTCCTATCTAAATTAAGTTTTTACAAACCATTTATTCATTTAGCCTCATACTTTGTTTTTTGGTTAGGCCATCTGCAGTACTAGAAATTTTAAGTATTGTTTTAGATATGCAAGGGTAAATTACCAATTATTTCCAATCTAAATTAGGTTTTCACAAACCATTTATTCATTTAGTCTCACGTCTCTTCTATCCTTATTGGCCTAAGACAATGAATTTGTGTATAGATTGAATGTCATTACACCAAATATATATAAGAGACTGTTATCCAAATCTTATAGGAATAAAGCATCTTTCAACAATTTCATGATGCAAAATTGTTGCTATTGGTAATAGAATAAAGTCATGGATGTGGTTTTATTTGAAAGTTGCTGTCCGGAGTGGTGTGAGAATTGATAGCATTGATTAAATATATAAGATCAAATATGATTTTGTATGTTTTTATATTTCCATGAAGTACAAAATACACAAGATTGGCCAATAATTTATAGGAAGAGAAAAAATTTAATATGATTTTCAATTCATGATCTACATGTGATAGAAGAAAATTTTTATATAGTTTGTATATGTTAGACACAAATAAGAAGGCAAGATAATCATCTAAACAAAAAAATTAAAAGTCATTGAAACGAAATTATGTAAGCTATCAAATTATTAATGTTAAGTTAATTTAATTGATTTCCAAATGAAGTTCACTTAATCACCAATAACTTTGTGATCGCCATTGTGGATCGAACGCAACAATGCTAAGCTTTAATACCAAATGATAGACAAGGTGACCTTGTTCCTTCAACATGAGAGAGTGCAAGTTGTGTAGTACAAGCATGTCGAAGCAAGGCATGCAGGAGTGTGGGCTTCTACATGGGGAAGGCCTAGTAATGCTTGGCATTTGCTGACATAATAGTACTGCCTATATTTGGGGACAGAGAAATAATGAGTGAAAGAGAGAGGAAGAAGGATAGAAAGGGACGACCACCAAACCTCCTCATGAATGAATCGGCCATCGAGCCTTGCCAAATTATTAAATGTTTTGTCATAAGGATTCATCATTTTATCTACTCTTTCATTCATCTTATATCCTATTTAAATACAAGCTTCATGAAAACTATAGAAAAAGAAACAAATATCCATGGTAGTCAAATTCTAATCAAACTACTCCTAATGCCTATTTTTGGAAGAAGTGCATGAACAAAATAAAGAGATATATCAAAAAATAAAATAAAAATCAAACCATACCATATGTTGTCTTTTATTTATGCATGCCTAAATAAAAAGAGAATAATTGTGATTCTTTGTATATAGGAGATCTCCATGTTGAACCAACCCTCTATGAACTATCATGAGTCATCATAAGGAATGAACTAACCTAAGCTTCTTCTTGAATCACAAGTAGACCAAGCAAACTCAATCATGCTACATGTCATATAGACTAGAATCTGTTATGCTTGCTTTGTTGTACATCATTCTCCTATTCTGCTGGAGCAATGAGATGGACAATGCTGACTTAATAAAATGCCGTGAAGAGGGCAGAGATTGAATTGTCTATGTCTATGAAGGAGATTAAGGCAAAATCGTAAGTAGTAGCACAGGCCATTGCAGAGAGTGGAGTAGGGGGGGTGCTTTTTGAACCAAAATGTTGCAAAGGATCTGTGCACATACTAGTTTAAACATTAGGGGCCAATCTATAATTTATCCTAATAGATCTTCTGTGCTGGTAAGGGAGGGAAATTGGAGATTACCTTGTCTTCGGGAATATGCCTTGTTAACTTTTCTCTTATCAAATTTGGGTTTCCCTCTTAATAGTTTCCCTTCATATTTTTCATTACCACAGGTTTGGGACCGTGAAAAGATAGTTGTTATCCCAGATCACTACATTTTCACAAATGATGAACGTGCTAATCGAAATGTGGATATCTTGAGGGATTTTTGCATGGAGCAAAATATCAAGTACTTCTATGATATTAAAGATATTGGGGATTTCAAGGTATGTTATCTTCTTCTTTGCTTTTTTGTACTTATTTTGAAGCACCTGGACTAAATTTTCTTTCATGACCTCTCAGGCTAATCCTGATTATAAAGGCGTTTGTCATATTGCTCTTGCTCAAGAAGGTCATTGTAGACCTGGAGAGGTAGTTAACAATGCTTCACCTTGTACAAGCAATTTATTTAGCTGCTCTAATCTTGAATTTTTGCTCTTCAACTAGGTTTTGCTTGGTACAGATTCTCACACTTGTAATGCTGGTGCTTTTGGCCAATTTTCTACTGGAATTGGTAACACCGATGCTGGCTTTGTCATGGGCACTGGAAAGGCCCTACTCAAGGTTTCTGATCCTTAATGAAAGTTATTTTTTGCTTCCATGTGATGAGATGAGTGCCAAAGCATTTGACTATTGACTCTTTACAACATAAAAGATTCGTAAAAGTTTAGCACTGTCTTGCATATAACTGTTTAGGAGCATATTCCTATGAGGCAATTGGAATGCATGTTCTGGACTTGTGCAACTTTATCAGTGAATTGGTATTCATATATTGGTTGCTCACCAATGTTAAGCAAGTTACTTTTTCTTTTGAGTTGTAAGCTGCATCTTGTTTCTCTTCCAAAGGCATAATTTGATTTTGGTGATCCCCGATGTTTCCTTGATAACACTCAATCTTGAGTTTGGACTTTATATTTTTAGATGGAGGTTGAATTAAAGTATAATGGATATGAAGTAATTATCATGGCTTCAATCTTTACGTTTCATATTGAACTTTGAACTTGGAGAACGCAATGTCCTGTTTGCCGTTTAATTGTGTTGCACATCATTCACAAGTTGTTTACTGATTTGAACTAGTTGTATTCAGTTTTGGTTTGAAAATACTTAGCTTAAATGGGAAGAAAAATTTATGGTTCTCGGTTTTTGGTTTTCGGTTTGACTTTTATGTCTAGAAAAGCAACCTGAAAACCGAACTATCATTTACATTATACTTTTTGGTTCTGCATGGTTGACTTAATTATTTGGTTTATAGCTTTGGTATAATCCATAATATGGTTTTTTTTTATTTTTGATCCGTTGATTAAAGTCCAAACTAGGCATACTTTGGTTTATAAATTTGGTCTGTTTTTTTTGGTCAAAATTTGGTTTCAGTATTTAGGCCCTGCTCATTGAACTGGTTGAGTGGAGCAAATGCACACCCTTACAAAACATTCAGAAGTGATCATTCTCTCTAATTTGATTTTATGAAAGCTTGTTTTTGGCCTGCATATTATCAAACTCTACACGGTTTCAAGGAGTGTTTAATTCCAAGCAGCTGTGTAAATTTTTGCATTTAATTACGTATCTCTGCAAATGATGTGTCAATGAGACTACTGTTTTTCTGTTGTAGAAGCACATTATTTTTTGTTTGTCAATTCTTTGTTTTATTTGTTCTATTTTCTTTATCTCTGGAACATCTTTTACTGTTTTTCTTGTTCATTGGTTTATTCTATGTAAAATGGTAGGTGCCTCCTACTTTGAGGTTCATACTTGATGGAGAAATGCCAAGTTATTTGCTTGCAAAAGATTTAATTTTGCACGTAAGTTTTTTGGGTTTCTTTATTTTTTGGTAATAACTTTATGTTAACAGCTAGTTTTGTGCTCTAAAGAAAATGTAATAATTTTGTCATTAATTTCCTAAAAATATCTATTTCCAATCTTTCCATTCAGATCATTGGGGAAATAACTTTGGCTGGTGCAACATACAAGTCAATGGAATTCATTGGTTCTACAGTCGAAAGCTTGAGTGTAAGTGGCATCAGTTGCATTAGTTTCCCATTGCCATTCTTGATTGCTATTAAATTTTCTTTTTTGTGCACTGCTTAGATGGAAGAGAGGATGACATTGTGCAACATGGTTGTTGAAGCTGGTGGTAAGAATGGGGTTATCCCTGCAGATCAGACTACGTTCAAGTACCTTGAGGTATGGATATGAACTATGATTGGCTTTTGTGGGTTTTTTGTTAAGAACTTTTAGTGTTTATCTATGCAGGATAAGACTTCTGTGGAGTATCAACCTGTTTATAGTGATGAAAATGCCAAGTAAGCTTTTTTTTGTCTATTGAGGTTTTCTTTCTACCTTCTAATTGCTAGTTAGTGATTATGTTATATAGGTGTCAGGTAACCTTCCATTCTAAATGAAAAATGAAGCTAGTAGTTTCAGCATATGGGTGCCATGGATACCTGCAGATGTTTGCTTTTTAGCAATATATAGTCCTCGTATCTCAGACTTTGTTTGCTTCTATGCAAAGAACTTTGTTTCTATCTCTACTGGTGAATTCCACCAGCAAAGTAAAAAAAAAAAAAAAAAAAAATGGAAAAAACCCAAATTGCCATAGGTTTAAGACATCTTTGCTAAGTTTTTATTATCTTGGTTGTCATAGGTTTATCCAAGATTACAAATTTGATGTTTCCAAGTTGGAACCATTGGTTGCAAAGGTTGGTATTCTTCTCTGTAACTGAATCATCTCTTCTTTATAGTGGTGTCTTGGTGGAATACTCTTTGTTGTTTATTCTGACTTGCTTTATATTACCATTTCTTTTTATTTTTCATGCTTCTTTCTCTTTATTACAGCCGCATTCTCCTGATAACCGTGCTTTAGCGAGAGAATGCAGAGATGTGAAAATCGACAGGGTATATGTAGGATCATGTACTGGAGGGAAGACTGAAGACTTCATGGCTGCAGCGAAGGTTTTTCTAGCGTCGGTAAAGATCATCAGCTCTGTTAATTTCCCATTTCTTTTTACTGAAAATGTTTATTGCAGCTGCAGATTATTTATCTAGTTGAATTGAATTTTTTTGGCTTAGTTACATCATCAACAACAAGAATAGTTGATGATTACCATTCCATGTTTATATAAGAATCAATCATGCATCTACTGATGTTGTCTCAAGATTTGCTTGAACCCTTTGTTACAATCTCGATTCAACTCATACTTGGTTTGCTGACTATGAATTTGAGATCGTTTGGTGACATAAAAGATCTGCTAACAGTATTTTTGATGTTTTATGTTGAATTCTTAGCAATGTTATTCTGGCAATTGGAAAGAAAAGATTGCCCATTACTTTTTCGATGTGAAGCAATCTTGAACCAGCATAAGCAATCACTATGCCAGTTGCCTCTGATGATTATCATTCTTTTTGGTTTACATTTTAATCCCATCATACTGCTACCTACTTATATTTACATATGTTCATGTACGTGTATATATCAATTTCAATTGAGGAACACATGTTTGCACGTCTATATTTTGAGCTAATTTGATCTGATGTAGGCCAAGCCTGGTTTATTTTGTTTATGAAAACTTATTATATTCTTGAAGATATATATATATATATATTGCAGAAGAACAGTTTTAGCATTTGAAGACCTTGTGTTATTATGTGTTGGAACATTTTTAACTTCATGAAACATAGAGTTTGTCTTCTATTAGGATAAACTTGACATGTAAATACCAATATTATCTATATGTTAGTGTTATATAAAATGTTTTAACATTATTTTATTGTTTGGTTTAGTACTGTTTAAATGTCTTTTTACTTTTATTTGAATATCAAGATGATTAACATAAAATGATCATCCAAATTTGAGTGATATTATTAAAATTATAATCTTTAACCATGTCTTTTAGAGACTTTTTTGAACTAATGAAATGTTTAAATAGTATCACACGACATAACGATATTGTTAAACTAAACTTGAAACTTTTTTTTTGCATGAACAGGGAAAGAAGGTTAAAGTCCCCACATTTCTAGTCCCCGCCACACAAAAGGTACCTTAAATTCACTTATTCAAGCATTGGAATCGAAGTTTGCTTTAAATCTCCTACCTAGAGCTTGCCCTTGAACTCTTTGAAGGTTTGGATGGATCTCTATGGTCTCCCAGTTCCAGGTTCTGGTGGAAAGACCTGTTCCCAAATCTTTGAAGAAGCTGGTTGCGACACCCCCGCCAGTCCCAACTGTGGTGCTTGCTTGGGCGGCCCTCGAGACACTTATGCAAGGATGAACGAACCCATGGTAAGAGCTTATGCTTTCGAGATGCGAGAATGGTTTGGTAAAGCTTGTTGATTGTATGAAATCCCAATTGTTGATCGTCGTGCAGGTTTGTGTCTCGACGACGAACCGAAATTTTCCGGGAAGGATGGGACACAAAGATGGGCGGATCTACCTGGCCTCGCCGTACACAGCTGCAGCATCTTCTTTGACGGGCTTTGTCACGGACCCAAGAGAGTTCTTGCAGTAGGAAAAAGATTGCAGTCGAGGTGCTGCATGATTTACCCCATGGGTTCTGCATATCAATGTGGAAGTCTTTTGGTTTGGTAGAAAGCATGATTAAGTTCATGGGTAGGAGAGAATGACGTCTCTTCTTAATAGAGTCTTGCAAGAAGGGTCAAGAAATAGATGACTGTTCATCACCTGCCACTTCTTACTGTAGGACTGTAGCTGAATTGTTATGTACTATGTTTGATGGTTGATTTTAAGAGCTGAGCTTGTTGCAAGTGATATGTTTGGTGTTAGGAAATGAGGCCAACGTTAAAATCTTGTTTGGTCGTTGTGTTTATCTGATGCTCTTCAAGGTGTCAATGCTGTGGTAGAACTACAAGAGGGTTTTAATTTTATTGTCACCTATTGTCTTATGCTCTTGGGATTTGATGGTTTTTTCTTCTTATGCATTTGTTTTTAAGTTAATTTTTTTTTTTTTTTTTTACTTTGGATGGGTCTTTTATATGTTTATCCATACACTTCTATGGCATCAAATATTTTAAGAAAAGCATGGGATGCCTTTAGGAATGAACCATGAGAGTATTCCCCTGAAGGGCAAATGACCATGATGAGTCTACAAGGTGCAATAACGGTCAATTGCCTCTTGACCAAATACTGTGGTTAACAATGGGTATGCTCATGTAAGAACATATGGGTGTCTTACCTAACCTTGAGCAAATAATATCATTGCAAATGACCCTGTAGTAAGAGATTCCTACGTTTGACATGGTCATCATAGTTGCCCTTGTGGAACTAGCAAAGAATCTCCTTTGCTTTGTTTAGTTGAAGGCATTTGAGCATTTGGTCAATGAACAATTCTTGATAAACTTTTCCTTCTCTAGTAGGTATTGTGTATCTCTTTGTTGAATATGTCTTGCATTCTTGGCATAAGAGAGCATATAATTATTTAAAAAGCTTATCAATTCGTCCATTAAAGATGATTTTGGGTAAATGATTGGAAATTAATAGGTGGGACAAAGCAACTCTTCAATGAGATCTTTTGTTCATTTGTAGTCAGATAATTTGCTTAATGGTTCTCTCCTTATGGGACACGAGAAATTTTGTCATATCAAACTAGTTGAGCGTAGCATGCCCTAGGTATACTATCATAAAACTATCATTAACTCAATGACAATCAACCTAGCTTATTTTATTATTTAATAGTTTTAAGTTAGAATGAGATACAACATGCAACTATTGGAGAGCAATAAGAATAACTCAATTGATCATAGGTTTGTACTGTTTAATGTTATTATTTTACTATATGAACTGACGCGTTAACTTGTTACATGCTTGTTTAGGCATGGACTCGATTGGTATTAATATTGTCTTATGCATTGTATTTAAAAATGTTTAATAGGTTGTATGTACTTCATTAACATGATCATGTTAGTTATTCATCATTATTATATGAACTTGATAATTTAAAATATTTGAAAGTTTCTTTCATACTAAAAAGGTTATTAATTCATTTGTTTTTGTTTGAAATAAAAGATTTTTAAAATAAAAGAAATAGATGAAGTGATACTGAATCCAAAAAGCATGGGTGAGCCACACAAACATTATCCAATTTAATGATTTCAAAGGGTTGCATTTAACAAATAGATTTATAAAGTCAACATTTACAAACCATTAAAAATGTTTGTTAATAGAGGAATACTAAATAGCTTCTACAAGATTGAATTATCATGAGCACACGACTCTTATTTTATTAATTCGTCTATTTTAGAGATTTGTTATGAAGAAAATTTCTTTAGGCTATCATCCTATATTTAGTAGCATGGCCCTCTGAGGTTTGTCAAATCATATTTTTAGTGTGATGGATACAATAGGTTTCACAATGCTTTGATATTAAAACTAATGAGTATCAAGAGTACCATGATGTTATGACATCAATTAATGAAAATTAATAATATTATGAGAATTTAACACTAAAAATGATGGAGTTAGTAATAATATATCTAGATTGTGATAACTTAATTAGAATTATTATGAACACAATAAAAATGACTTCAAACAAAAAATGATAAAGCTTGTAAATTTTAGCTAATTATCTATTTTCAAGTGTTATAATATTTTATGTTATTTAATATGTTGCACAAGATAATTGTGTCACACTTCAAAACATATTTTATATCCCTCATTAATAAATATTCATTATAATAAATTTGTAGGACATTCAATGAGCTTTATGCATGCTAATAACAACAATATTTTAGATTTGATTCATAAAAGTTGTTTCTTTTTTTTGTGCATGAGAGTTTGGAAAATCATTTCCTTATGGTGGAAGGATCTATTTCATAATATAAAATTTTGGGTTATTTTCAAATAATAATTTTGTATAAAAATTAAATTTTATTTCAAAAACACAGTTGTATAGATATTCTTAAATATTTTTTGCCAAATCTTTTTATATAGTGATAATCTTATTTGGTCTCATTTTTTTTTTCAAATCTATTAGCTCATTCACCATATCCTTAATGGCAATAAGCTTGAAAGGAAGTTCCTGTATATTTTTGGTATTTCCTATATATTTTTGTTAGTTTCAAGAATAACTAAAGGGGCCAATGTGGATAAGGCAGAAATTCTATTATGAAAATTGCTTAAAACAGCTCGACAGTGATGCTTGACGAAAAACTTTATTGCGCTACTTCTAGCTTTAATTTTAGAATAATCACCTCTACTAGTTTCTTCTCATAAACACCTTCATTCTCAACATATTCTCTCCTTTTTCTTAGAGGTTAGTTGCCCTTTGTTAGAACTCAAAAATACTTAGCATGACATCAAGTTGGGTAATGTTAGTAATCTTTTGCTCCAAATGAATAATAAGGTGATAAAAATACAAATCTTAGTCTACCTTATTAAGAAACAAAAAGATAAGTTAAGCAATATATGAAATAAATAAGCACATCTTTATTAATTTAAAATTGCTTATAATTTTTATCAATTAAATTTCTTATAAAAGTTCATAACAATTTTTTTATTAAAAAATAAATAATGATATGAAAAGTTCAAAGACCAAATAAAAATATAAGAGTTAACTAATTTAATAAAAAAATATTGATTTAGAATGTAACAATGTGGTAGGCATTAGTAACAAACTTCTTAAAGCCAATGCCTTGTAACTCCAATGCTCAAGGTCCAATCATTTGTTGCTAAACCTTTGAACCAAAACACTTGAGGCTAGACTATTAAGACTAAAGCTGTTGAAGTAAAACCCTTAAAGCCCAATTGTTAGAGTCAAAAAACATATTTTTAAGCCTAATCTAAGTCATTTTAAGCTAACTTTGTGAGTATTCACTTTCAAGCTACATATTTTTACCCATGACAAATGAATAATCATCTAGGTGGCCTTTGAAGATGTTGATATTGTCTAAAATTCTGAACTTTGAAAATTAAAAGTGAAGTATATCCTAAAATAAGCGATCAAATATGAGGGATAAATAACTATCGTTGGAAAAAAAATAAAGTAGGGAATGTTGTGAGGGGTATAATTTCACTTCTTTAACGTTTTGCTCTAAATCGTATATATATATATATATATTATGTTAGCTTAGAGTTTTGTAGCCATTTTTAGATCATTTTAAGAGCAGTTTTCTTCCTCCTCCAAAACTCTCTTATAACCCTCAATTATAATGAATTTTATTGCTCACACTCTGTTGTGATTTTTCTTATTTGAGTTTTCACATAAATATCCATGTTATTTAGATTTAGTTTACTGTGATTTGATCCAATTTCGTAATAAATTGGTATCGAAGTCACGTTCGTTGATTCATCATATTCTTTGTGAATGAAAACTATGAAGTACGATATCGAGAAGTTAGATTATAGTGCACAATTTGCTTTGTAGCAAGTCAAGATCTAAGCAATTTTTGTGTAGTTAGATTTGGATGATGCCCTTCTCAAAATAGAGAAGATGTCGTCAACCTTAATAGTAGAGGAGAAAGAGAGGAAAGATCAGAAAGCAAAAAACCCAGATCCAGTTAAACTTATCAAATGAGATTATGCAAAATTGCCTAAAGGAAGAGACGGTTGAGGCTCTATGGCTTAGATTAGAAACTCTTTGTATAACAAAGAGTTTATCAAATAAACTCTTAAAACAGCATTTGTACACTTACCATCTCACTGAAGGTAAAGATATCAAGTTTCATTTGTATGAGTTTAAGAGAATTATTAAAGATTTGAAGATGTATTATGTTCTCTGTCATTCTCCTACATCAATCAAAAGGACTCAATGCTTTATGGTTGAGATTCAATTTTGCTTAAGGATGTTTCACAGGCCTTGTTGTCAAAAATAATGTTTGACGAAGATATATCAACTTCTGAATCATAAGGAGAAGATTTGATTTTAGAGGATGGTCAAAGCAAGGATATTTTTTATGTAAAGAAAAAAGAAAGATCAAAGTCCAAATACAAAAATTTGATTTGCAACTACTACAAGAAGAAGGTTCACATAAAAATAGACTACTTTAAATTGAAGAGAAAAAAGAATTTAAGAAAGGTGATTGTAAATCTGAGAAATCAGGAGAAGCCAATATAATTAATGAGGTATTGGAGACATCATGCTTGTTTTAGATTTAGGAAATTTCTTAAGTTCAAAATGGATTATGGATTGAGCTTACTCTTTTCACATGACATTGAACAAGGATCGGTTCATCACCTATGAGCCTATTATGAATGAAGTTGTGCTTATAGGCAGCAACTCATCATGTAGGTTTACTAGTAATAGAATTGTTAGTATCAACATGTTTAATAGATTTGTTCGCACACTTGATGAGGTCAAACACATTCCAAACCTAAAGAAAAATCTTATTTCTCTTAGTACACTTGATAATAAAGGTTATTGATATATTAGAGAAGGTGGAGCTATAAGAGTTGTTCATAATTTTCTAGTAATGATGAAAGGGAAGAAGGCCAACAATAGATTATATATTTTTAAAGGATCTACTATGACAAAAGTAATAGCAGTATCATCATTTTTAGATTCTAATATTATAAGGTTATGACATATGTGATTGAGACACATGAGTGAGAGAGATCTGATTGAACTAAGTAAAAGAGATCTCTTATCTAGAGATATAATAGAAAAACTAGAGTTTTGTGAGCAGTGTATTATAAATAAACATAAAAGAGTAGCTTTTAGTCCTAAATAACACAGAATAAAAAGGATCTTAAATTATATTTATTTAGATTTAAGAGGCCCATCTCAGCAGCCATCTAAGGTTGGTGCTAGATACATGTTGACTTTTATTGATGATCACTCCAAAAAGGTATGAGCTTTCTTCTTGAAAGAAAAATCTACTATTTTTCAAAATTTTAACCAATGAAAGATACTTATTGAGAAGCAAACAGGAAAAATCATAAAATGTCTTCAAACTGATAATGGGTTAGAGTTTTGTTCCAACGAATTCAATAAATTATGTAGAAAAGAAGGCATAGTTAGGTACAAAACTTGTACCAAAACTCTGCAATAAAATAGTGTCTTTAAGATATATAATTAAATCATTTTAGAGAGGGTTAGATGCATGTTGTTTATTATAGGTCTTTTAAAGTTATTTTAGGTAAAAGCATGTTTCACAGTAGATCATTTGATCAATATTTTACCTCACATAGCCCTAGACATGAAGACGCCTGAAGAGATTTGGTAAAGTAAACCTTTTGATTATTCTCAGTTAAAGGATTTGATTATGTTGCTTATTCTCATTGTAGAGAAGGAAAATTAGACCTTAAGTATAGAAAATGTGCATTTCTTAGTTATGCTCAAGGAGGAATAAAATAATACAAACTTTAGTATCATTATAAATGTAAACTGATAATTAGTAGAGATGTGTTTGATGAAGGATCTATTTTAAATGCTCCTAAACAATCTGTTGTTGTTCGTGATGATGTTGCGAGTAATAGTATATATGGTGTAAAAATTATGATTCATTCAAATGACTTACTAGAAGATACATAGGTTGTTAAAGTTGATCATAACCCACAAGAAGGAAAATCATATAATATTGAAAGGGATCGAGAAATAAGGGTGATCAAGCCTCCAAAGAGATATACATATACTGATTTGGTTGCATACACTTTATCTATAGCTCAAGACATGAGTTTGAGTAATGAGTCTTGTACATATTTAAAGATAACTACTTGTGAAAACTTAAGATATTGATTATTAGCTATGCAACAAGAGACCGAGTCCTTACATAAGAACAAAACTTAGGATTTTGACAAAGCTTCTATTTGATAAGAAAGCCATTAAATGCAGGTGGGTGTTTAAGAAAAAGTCTGGTATTCTAGGAGTTGAGAAAGATAAGTTCAAGGCCAGGCTTGTAGCCAAGCGATACAACTAGGTTCAAGAGTTAGAGCAACTAAATGTCAAAATTATTTTCTTATACTAAAACTTGGAAGAAGAGATATACATAGAGCAGCATGAAAGTTTTGTTTGTGAAGGTAAAAAAAATCTCTGTATGGCTTGAAATACAATGGTATAAAGGATTTGATTCTTTCATGTTATTTCATTAGTTATGCAAGATAATTTTAATAACTATGTATATTTTAAAAAAACTTATAGATAGATCTTTCATGTACTTATTACTCTATGTAGATGACATGGTTATTATAACAAAGAGTAAGACTCATGTGAAGAATTTAAAAGGACTTCTCAGACAAGAGTTTGACATAAAAGTCTCAAGGGTAATAAAGAAGATACTTGGGATGGAGATCACGAGAGATAGGAAGAAAAAAAAGTTTCTTTTATCTCAAAGCGATTATATTAGGAAAGTGCTTTTAAAGATATGGGATGAAAAAAGTTAGACTTATTTCTACACCTTTAGCCACTCATTTCAAGTTATTTAGAAATCTATGTCTAGACATTGAGGAGAGACAGAATACATGCAATATGTTCCTTATATAAATGTTGATGAAAGATTGATGTATGCGATGGTTTCGCACTCATCCTGATTTGGCATATGCTGTTAGCATTGTTAGTAGGTACATGATTGATTGAGGCAAGCAGCATTGAGAGACTATTAAATGAATTTTAAGATATTTATGTGGTATTATTGACACTTGTTTATATTTTGGAGGAAATATTTCAAGATTGAAAAGTTGTGTTGACTCAGATTATGAAAGTGACTATGATAGAAGAAGGTCTATCATATGGTACGTTTTGAGAGCTGAGTGGAATTAGTAGAGCTATCACTATATTTTGTGACAATCAGAGTGTTGTATGCTTGTTCAAGGATCAGATGTTTTATAAGAAGATAAAATATATTGATATCAAGTACCACTTTACTCATGACAAGATTGAGGTTGGAGATGTAGCTATTCAAAAAATTAATACTATAAAGAATCTCACAGACATGATGACAAAGGCACATCCAACAATCAAGTTTAAACTTTGTTTGAACTTAATTAATGTCATGTGATTCATGGAGACACCTTTTTGGAGAGTTGAGCTTGCTTCAGTTGACTTTAATTTAGAAGTGAATTCAAGTCAATGTGGTATTACCTTGAATTCTAAGCTTTGAAAATTGAAAATGAAGTATATCCTAAAATAAGAAATCAAATACGTTGGATAGGATAACTGTCGTTGGAAGAAATAAACAGGGGATATTATGAAGATATATTTATAATTTTACTTTTATAATATTTTGTTATAAATTTATCTATATATATGTTATGTTGGCTTAGGGTTTTGTAGTCATTTTTTGGCCATTTTAAGGGCCGCTTTCTTCCTTCAAAATTTTCTTGTGACCCTTAATTATAGTGAATTTCTTTGCTCGCGCTCTCTCATGGTTTGTCCAATTTGGGTTTTCCACGTAAATCTCTGTATCATTTAGATTTAGTTTATTATGATTTTATCCAATTTTGCAACAGAAGATTATTAATAATGATAGTAACTCCTTATTTATGCATAACATCTCAAGTCACTACACCATAATTAATTAAACGAAGATAACTCTCCATACATGAAAATGTCCTAGGAAGTTAAGTCACGTCCAAAATAATAATGACAAAAAATATCATATGAAAAATTCTATGCTTTAAGAGAACAAGAATATATATCATCCGTTTCATCAACTATAAGTATATCCCTATGTTCCAATTCAAAGAGTTTTTATTAGTCCCACATTATTCATCATAACATAGTTAGTCAAAATAAATAGTAATTTATTTATGTTTAAAACTTAAATCAGATAGAGAGTGAATTGAAAAACTCATTCTAACCTTGAATCGAAAAATGACTAATTCGAGTTCTAATGGTTCCAATATGCAAAGTGTAGCTTGATTTCTGCGTTTTCAAACTGTTTTAGATAATTTTTGGTGGGTTTAAAGTACTTTGTTCATCGATTTTGGATATAATTCAGGATGTAGGCTGTTAATTTTGGATATAATTTTATAATGCGGTTTATAAAAAATAAAAACTCCAAAAATAGGATTGTACCCACCACCCTGACGACGCTTCACTGAATTAATAGGCAACGGCTTCAACCAGAGCGGACGCTGTAGAACAGCGACCTTGAAGACGAGATCGTACCCAGCACCCCAAAGAGGCTACCCAGCACAATAAGCAGCACGTTGAGGAGTCTGGCCGGCGTGGAGACTCGAGACCAGCAGATTTTGAGGTAGAAGATGCATGGGAAGACCAAACAGATGAAACTGCTGATGAGGGATCCCGTTAGGCTCAGCACGTACTCGAAGTAGGGTACGGAAAGGGCCAGCGACAAAATCAGCAGCAGCACTACCGACCCTACGCCGCCGCGCACCAGCATCTTCGCACGGGGGCTCATGGACGACGGGAGGCTGTGCTCAAGCTGGATGGCGAAGGGGGCGAACTCCAGGGCGTATTTAGTCATCGGGGTGAGCACAGTTGCCCAAAGAGCAATCTTGGTCAGTAGCAGGTGGGGAGGCATGCTTAGGGTGATCTGGGAGCTCACCGATGACCCGAAGAGCTTCGCTCCTATGATGGCTATGGCCGTGTAATGAATCGTCACCAGGCTGAAGCTCGTGATTGCTACCTGCAGGATAAATCGTAGGTGGGCAGTTAATGCTTCAATTCTGCAAATGTATTTGCTTTATGTTTACTCTTGACTTTAATTGATCGAAATCAAAAGCAGAATGAGCTGCAAAAGAATCACAGCATCCCAACATTGTGGATTACCTGTTCATCAATTGGCGATGCATATATACTTTGGGATCTATTACATAATATATTCTCTTCCTTTTTTCATATGCTAATTCCAAAACCCAAATGGGTGCTAAAGTTAAATGAAGGTTTTGGAGTTATGAAATAAATAGAACTAGGTTGAATTCTTCTATATATAAATTTTGGCAGTGATTGCTAAATATTAAGCTTACTAATGCAAAAAAATTGGTTTGTAAAGTATTACTATTAAATTCTAATGACAACTTGTATTTCATAATATAGTTACAAAAAAAACATAATAAAACAAATGTGTTGTGAAACAATAAGAGTAACTTTTCATTGTTTGGTAAAAGAATAAGATGAATATTTATTTTTAGATGTCAAAAAAGACTTCTACTTAGCTCAATGCTTTTCTTTGCTTTTTGTTTTGTAAACTTATATTTCAAAACATTGACAGCCAAACGTCTGATCGCGTTTCAAAACTTAGATCTTTCAAAAAGTTGTCTTTCAGAAGTGGGTGACTTTCCTTCTTTGATGATATAGTTATGTCCTAAATTGCACTGCTTGCTAACAGTATTAATAACCATGGTGTTACAAGGATTTTGGCTTATGATTTTGAGAAGGTATTTTTTTTTACTTGGGAATTTAGATGGAAAGATACAGTTTTAAGCTTGTTGGAAACAACTACCTTTGTGAACTTGGAAGTGTCCTTCATTGCCCTGTATAGGTTTGGGAAAACAATATGGCCAGCATAGCTAAAGATGTATAGGCCAGTTATCCCAGGTATCTTGTGTATCTGAATAATTGGAATACTCTTGTTTGCCTTCACATTGCCGAGGGCTGCAATTGTGCCTACTGTGATAAATATAAGGACAGACATGATGATTCCTCCAAAGGAGAGGAAGGAGATGGAGGAGAGATCCCTTAGCCATATGCTAGGGAGAGCAACAAGAACTGCTGTGATAGTTAAAAGCTGATTGGTGGATATATGAAGCCATGGAATGTTTATGCGAGTGCCAATAAAGGCTAGGGATAAGTTATCGTGGAGAGAGATTGTGTAGGAAACGAGAGAGAGGAAGATTTCTAGGTAGATGAATATCGATGTTATGATCTTTCCTTTCCTCCCAAAGGCTTGCTTTCCAATATCTTGGTAGCTTTTTGATGTCACATTCTCTTCAAGGCATTTTCCTATCACATGTGATGTGTAAGCACAAGCCATCGCTAGGCCCAAAAGTATGAATATTGAAGTCCATCCTCCATTCTCTAATGCATAAGGAGTTGATAGCTGCCCAAGCCCTGAAAGAGAAGGAATTTTTGCCAAGTTAATTGAATATTGATTCGTAAGCATAGCAAATATTATTGTAAGAAGCACTTGTGATGGAAATTTTGTTGAGGAACAAATATATTGCATGGAAGAAATATGCTGAAAATGTTTTGTACAAGGATGGCAATTGTGCAAAAACAGACTAGTCTTACCTATAAGCATCCCAATCATGTTGATCACTGAATGAGCAAATGAGCTATTTTCACATTTATGATTATCTTTTTCCAAAACAAGCTCTGCATTTTGTTGATCCCCACATTTGCAGACTTTGTTTTGCTCGACACAAGCTGCACAGGTAGGCAACTGAGCTTCCTTATCAGCCTGGCTTGACAAGTGTTCTAGGTGGCCAAGCTGAACACGTTGAGTGTGTTGTTTTTCCTCCACCATGGTTGGCATATCTGTCATAAACACCTTTTACGTCCCAGTGTCCTGGTTAGAATGAGAAACTTGTCGTGAATTTATAGAGCACCAAAAGTAGTAAAAAGGAAACCATAGGTGGTAAGATTCCATTAGAATAACCTGAGGTGATGCTCAATTGTTTTTAAACTAATTGTGCTGACAAATTGCTTGATAGTGGGCAAATTGTAAAAAAGTATGCAGTTTACATGCAATGGAGGAAAAAAAAGAGGTTTTTTCAAGATCCTTTCATGTAACCTCATGCACATTTAGTTGTGGGTTTGTCTTATAAATGTCTTGAGTTATATTTTACTGTACAAGGGTAGTTAGATGTCGGATAAATTAGTTTTTTTTTACTGAAAGAATGCATGGATAAATGCAGCAATTTTTCTTTTATGTTTAGACTTGCAGTTGATCTGATTTCTAGTTTAATGTCAACTTAAAATTGATTCATGGCTGAACAAATTATATTTTGAGTTGTGTTGGTTTGAATTATTCAATTTTGATGTTCTAAGTTGATTATTTCTTTCAAATTTTTTTTGTTAATTATATACGCAGATCTATTCAGTTATACCATTCATAAATATTGGAGGTGGTGTTGCAAAATAAATAACTGTTTTTTTAGAAATAAATAAAAATATAAAAAATAATCAAAAGGAAAAAAAATAAAATTTCAAGCAACCACATTAAAATAAAATAGAATTGAATGTACAAAAAATTCTCATATTTTTCTATCTTAGTCACATCAACCTCTAGTTTACTTTCTCCATCTCCCATTCTCTTTTCTCAACTTTGTCATACTTTGCTCTAATTAAGTCTCCGCTCTTTACACTGTCTCATATTTTTTACATGCTCCTCGTCTTCTTCTTACTCATGAAACTCTCTCTCTCTCTCTCTCTCTCTCTCTCTTTCTCTCCCTCTCTCACTCTAGCTACCTTCTCTCTTATCTTCCACCTAATTTTTCTTATTCTTTCCATCACTCTTATCTCTTTGGTTTCTCACCAATGGCATCTCTCTTGTCATTCCGAAAATTTTCCCTTCAGCACACCCTCTATAATGGTTTCTAATCTTCAACCTCATTAGCAATGTCTAAAGTAAGATCCTCAAAGTTGTTTAGAGTCAACAACTATTTTTTACTTATTATGAGCTCCTTAACCATGCCTATGGACTCCTTCATCCATATCTCAAGACTGAAAAATCGTAGTGTTGACCAACCTGTTATTCTTTATTCTCTAACTCTTAGTCTCACCTTTTTCATTTCTCTTGTTGCTGGTTTTCCTCTTTTATTTTCTCCCATACTTGGTTTTCTCTCTTCCCCTCTCCATGCACTAAAAAGATATCCCACTATCATCCTTCATCTCTTCACTACTTCGTTGCTTCTCTTCCTCCCTTGAGCTACCATAGTAATTGGCATAAGGTTACATGAAGCTGCCCATTGCTTTTATCCCTTCATTTTCCTCAAACCTTAGCCCACATTGAGATGCTTGCAATTGAATTAGTTCTCTCCCTCATGCTTTATCATGGCTCCCCCATGGCTTAGGCTGTTAAACCCATGCTTGAACCCAATTGATCTCACCTCACTACATCCCTTTACCCCTTCTCCACTCACACCCAGCCTAGACTAACATACCATAAACCATTACCCCCTCTTTGCACATAAGCAACACACAAACTTTGTGCTCGATTTAAAATCTGACCAAGGCCAAGGATTGTTATTTAACTAATTTTGTTCATATTAAGTCAAGTTGAACTCAAATCAAAACCTAATTTAAACCAAATCAATCCTAATTTAGCTAAGATGCTTGATTTTTAACCCAAATTTGACCCAAAGTTAGTCAAGTTCAAATAAAGTTTGATTTGAGTTAAATTGATCGATTCAAACCCGAATCAAGTCAAATTGAGTCTATAAGCCAATTAGTATTGATATCATGAAAGGGGCGAGGAGAGGTTCAATCCATCACATCAAGCAAAATTCCAATCCTGTGCTTAGACTAGTGCAATGTCGACATTATGCCTTAGTCATGTTTAGGCTATGTGCAATGTTCACAACTCGGTCTGGTCATAAATATGGTTTTGTACTTTGGTTATATAAAAATACTGTAGAAATTCTTTCAAATGTTCACAAAAATTTTGAAAAATAAAAACAATACAAACTTAGAAAAATTAGAATTTTTTTTTTGAATTCGAAAAGAACAAAGAGATATGCTAAGAACTCAAAATTGATAAGATACTCTTTTAGTGACAAAATCATCAAAATACCTCTCTGTATAATCAAATTATAGAAAAACCCAAATATTTTTGTGTTTTGTGTTCACAAAAATTCGAAGAGTTTATAAAATCCTTGTAGAAAAAGGGTTCACAATCCTTCAATGTAGATAAACTTGAGAAAACTTGGGTAGCAACAATAATGTTGCACTCAAACCACATAGAAGATCTAGAAGGGAGGGAGCAATATGCCAGAAGGATAGTCTTAAGAAGAGCTCACTCAATCACTTGAGACATATCCAAAGAGACACTCCAACCCAAAGCCACCATAAATGCCTTTGAGCTGTCATGAATGATGATAATTGTCACAATAGACCCATGATCATTGGTCGAGTTGTCACAATTCACATTATACTAGCGAAGATGAGGGAGAAGTCACTAGTCATGACAGGATAAATGGGAGTCAAACGGCCCAAGTGATTCTTAGTTCTTTTAGAAGGAAGGAGAGTAGCTAGGCATGTTGAGGATGGAGTGGAAGAGGGCTGTTGAAGGGAGGGAAGTTCAGGCATACCCTATAATTCCTATCATGCCACAAATAATAGAATGAGTTTCTAAAACCACATGAGTGGTTGAATAAAGTTGATGAATACAACTCCCAAGCCTTTAAGCTCCTCAATTCTATTAAATTATCTTGGTTAGTTAAAATGTTCGAAATACTCTTGAAGATAAACAATTATAAAAGAGAATTTTAGAAGTTTTCTAAATCATCTCAAAGGACACACAAATCTAATGAAGACATCTCTTTAGCTTCACTACCATCCAAAGCTAGCCAAGTTAACAAAAGTTCCATTAGAAAAAATTACAAATTGCTCCTTGTTCAAATCAAATCTCTAAATTACCCTCAATTGACTTTTCTAAATTCTCTCATGATATCCAATCCCTATGGCCTATAACTTATGCTGCCCTAGTTAGCTTTTTCCAAAATTTGCAAATTTCACCATTTTGTACCAAAACTCTCAAATTTAAAATAGTCAAATTTCTATGAAACTATTAAATTTGAACTGAATCATTTTCTCATAATCAAATTTAAATCTTAAATCCAAATCCAATTAGGTCAAGTAGAATCTCATTTATTTACTAATTCTAGAATAAGTCATATCCCCAATCATATTGAAATCCAAATCATCAATCTAAGTTCAGTTAGGAAATCCAAAAAAAAACTACGAACCTTGTTTGTGTCAAATTCCAAAGTCAAGTCAAATTCAAATCGGTCATATTCATATATTGAATCTACCCAGTATGCTTGTTCCAATTCTGAAGTCAAATCTAAAACTAGTTGTGGATCATATTTGCATATTGAAACTATCTAATCTAGTTAGGGCCAAATTTTCAAGTCAAATCTAAGATTTGATTTGGGCTATATTTCCATATTGGATTTATCCAATTTGGCTTAGGTTGAATATACAAATCAAGTCAAGTACTTGATGTGGGTCATATTCCCACATTTGATTTATCGAACATAACATGATTCAAATTTCAAATTCAAATCAAAAGCATGATGGGTGCCAAATTCGTACATCAGAATTATCTAACCTAGTTTGGATTAAATTATCAATTCAAACCCGAAATCTAATATGGGTCTTATTCTATATCAAATCTACCTCTTGGCTTGGGCCTACTTCCAAGACCAAACACATTTTCCCACTTGAGTGGCCTTCCCAAACCAAAGAATTATTAAGCTTGGACAAATTTCCAAGCTGAAGCTTATACTAATTTCAAATTAATTCAAACCAATTTTTTAACTTAGGCCAATTTCCCAATTGAATCCTATCCTAACTTGGATCAAATTCTCAAATAGAAGCTTATTATGATAGTGGTCAAGTTCCTATATTTTCTCAAATCTTGGATTGAGCCAAATTCTTGTACTAGTCCTAAACTTCATGTAAGTCATATTCTCACACCAAATCTAATATGTGGTGTGTGTGCCAAATTCCTACAATAAACCTAAATTCCAACAAATTCTTAGCATAAATCTCTACTTATCATCTTTGTTATGATAATGTGAAGACATTAGATTTTAAAAAACACTAATAATTCAAAAGAATTAAATAATTCTCATAAAATTTGAAGACATGTTGTGATGTGTTTTGTCATTTACTTCTTGGATATGCTAACAAGCCAACCTATCTCCTGGATGTGTAGTCTCTGGTAGTAACATATGACGGTAGTCTCCAATGTATGTTAGAGGTTAAACTTACTAAAAATTTATCCAATTCTTATGCCAAAACATGATCAACTCACAACATTTATCTAATTAGTTTTTTAAAAAGCTTTTTTTTAAATAAGAAAATACATAACACTTAATTAGAAAATTTTACATGACAATCAAGATTCCTTCACAACCAAAGTCTAATAATCCAACTTAAGTAATCCTGAGACGATGAAACCATATATTTTTTAGTCTGATCTCCAAACCTTAATCATTTTCTTCTTTGAATACTGATTTACATCTAAGGTATTAGACTTTTGATCAGAGATTCATCTTAAAAAAAATGGGTAATTAACTATAGAAATTTGTATGCACTTGAAATAACAAACCTTTTAATAAAAAAATCCCAGTCCGAGGATAATGATTTGAAAAAACATTTCTCTAACATGAGAAATCTTGATTTCTTATATTTACATCCTGGGACAAATTAAAACCTAAAGAGGAATGAATAATGCTATTGAATTCTATGCTCCTGTATATTTATACATACAGGATATGCCTTACAAGCGAATCTAGATTGAATTGATGATTTATTTAATTGCATTCAAAGTTTCTGATTTTTATCTTAATTGCACACTTGTAGATCTTCAGATCTTAAATGTGGCATATGTGTGGTTCCCATCCACTAAGTGATGAGATGCTCAAAACATAGGCACAACAAAGGAGATTCCCCACTTTGCTTGACTTCTTTGGAGCTGTTATATAGAATCTCATGTCAAGCATCTTTGCTCTGATGGATTTACATCGTTGCATCAACCTGACGTTGATTTGGTGACATCAGGTAAACTATCTTAAACAGCCTCATTTTTTTTTTGTTTTAATTTATTCGATTGTAAAAGTATGATAATTAGTTGTTTAATGATGATCAGATATTAGCATATTTGTTTCATAAAATCGTCAAAGAATGATTTTGTAATGTGTCCAATGGATCTTACAACTCAAGTATAGATGCTTAAATGAATTGACGTTTGTGTTATTCTTGCATGTTAGAGAATATAAGCAAAGCCATTAGTATCCAACAAAATAGTAAATCTCATTTCCTTCTAAAAGCTAATGAAAGTGACTCCAAAAATGTTGTTCTCCATAAAACAAAGTGGAGAGCAGGCAAAAAATTGATATACAATGAGATATTTATTTTAAGAAAAGATTTGTTGAGTATAAATGAGATTGATTTAGTTTCATATTAGATATTGAGAATGATGTTGAAATTTTTATATATAATTGTCATGATCTTTATTGTATATTTAAGTTTTAAATATAAAAGAACATATTTGCAACCAATTGATGCGAAGTTTTGTGTTATAATTTAAGAATTATTTTTTTAATTTGTGCAATAGATCTTACTACTTAATTATAATTGCTTAGAATAAATTGAAGTTGGTGCGATTCTTGCGTGATAGAGAATATAAAGAAAGATTTTAGTACCCGACAATGTAGTGTATCTCTTTTCTTTGTTAAAAACTAATGGAATCAAATTCAATGATCTTGTTCTCCACAAAATAGAGCCAAGAGGGGGCAACATATTTGATATGTGAATTGGTGAATGATGTGGGTGAGTTTTTTATTTGGTTTAAATGTTTGTTAAGACCAAATAAGATTGATTTAGTTTAATATCAAAAATTGAGAAATAATATTAAAATTTTAATATATAAATATATTTAATAAAATATGTTCACTTAGACTCAACTTGACTCTCATATGATTATAGAGAGAAGTTCGTACAACCATCAAAGAGTCATTTTTTAATGTCTCCATTGAATCTTACAACTCAAGCATAGATGCTAAGAATAATTTGAAGTTAGTATTATTCTTACATAGAGCATCCAACATGGTGAATCTTCTTTTTTCTTTGTTAGAAACTACTGGAAGCAACTCCAACATCTTATTCTCCATGAAATAGAAAAGAAGATGCTGCTTAAGAAGTCACAAGTAACTGGAACAGTTATCTCCTCTTCTTCACGAATGAAGGAAATGTGATTAAGTTAATTGCTTTTGAAATAAAGCTAAACTTTTGCCAAAGTTATGTTTGGAATTTTTTTTGAATGATTTATGTGCAATATCCAATGATTTTTATCAGCAATTCTTTTTTATAATACTTAGTGCAGGGCATAATCATCTCTATAGTTAGGAGATATTGTAGATTGAGAAAGTTTATGGTTTTGTAGATTAAAATACGTTTATAGTAATCTGTCTAATAAATTATTTTTATCTTTTTCAGAACAGATTCAGATGATCCAATATCAATATAAAAACTTCGTTTTTTTCTTGTATTTATTTATTTCTTTTTTAAAAAAAATAATAATTATGTTTGAAGTTTTAATTTTTTTAAAAAATCATTTTTTGGTAAAAATTGAAAAATATTACGGAATAATTTTTAGAATTTTTTATCTTATGTATAATATTTTTAAAATAATTATTTTCAAAAAGGTTATTTTTTATTGTAAAAATTATCTTTGAATGAGACATAAATCACCGTAGGGTAAGGCACTATCTTCGCGTGGTAACAAAGCCAAGCTATTGGAGAATGGTGCTTTGGGTGTAAAAAATTATTCATCTGAGATAATGTGATGTTTGATGTGATTGAATATTTGTTTATATATATATATCATACTTTGGTTAAAAAATTAGTATGATTATTAAAATAATGTGATTGTTTCTAGATTTAATTGATATATCTTTATTATTATTCATCTTATTATGGATTTTATATTTATCTTATAAAAAAGATTTAAATACAAATTTTCTTTTAAATATTGTATATGGATATATTAATTTGGGAAAGGACTGAATCCCATGTTTTTAAAAAATAAAAAGGAGATTATGTATGTAAAATTTGATATAAATAAATAAATAATTGAATTTGGAATAGCATTTAAAAAAGGTTTGGGTTAAATAATTTAAAGGAAATGGATATAAAGTATTGTCTTATATCGAGTAGAGTTCAGTAATGTACTCATAAAATGAGATAATTAATCTATCCAAGCAAACTTATAAGTTGACTTCTTAGGTAGATTTTTAATAAAATTGTAAAAAGTTTATCTTAGTTTGAGAAAATTAACTTATTTAATGCAAAATTGATTATGACAAATCCATAATATAATTATGATATGAATTTTATAAATTAAAATGATCAAGTGATTAAAACAATAAAATAGAAATAAGAAATTAAGAATTCTTAATTATTCAAATGTATTGCACGATTTGATTTTGTAACATGACCCAATTTGTATTGTTTTGCATTAAATGTATCTAACATTATTTTTCAATTTGATTCTTGGTTTAACCTATTTTGATATAAATAGTTCAAGTGATATGAATATACAAAAATCAAAGAGAATAATTGGGAAAATGATGACCTAGTAGTTCTTAGTTTATTATTGCATTAGAGATACAATATTAGGATATTGGTTGATTATATTTTGAGTTATTATAATAATAAATCTAGCATGAGACATATTGTGGTTATTTGTTTATTCCAATACAAAATAATATTTTTAAGTGTTGGGATTATTTTTATTTCTAATGAATAATGGATTCTTATATATGTTGAAATGTGATACTATTTTTATTTTCTATTATGAGATTAAGTGATTATTGGTTTGGAATATAAAGATAAAACATTGAGTTGGTTTTTTTTTTATAAAAATTCATTTGGTTAAGATTTTTAAAAGGATGGATTTTATGTCTAAAAATTTTATAATAAAAAAGGATTTCTTAAAAGAAATTATTTATTGTTTTCCAATCAATAAATTTCATATAAGCAAAAGATGATTTTCAAGTACATGTTTTTTATAGAAAAACTAGTCTAAAAAATACAAATGACATCTTAAAAATAAAATTGGGGATGTCACGAAGTGATATTAGAACAATTGAAATCTTAGAAAAATAGAAAGAAAATAGATAAACATAAGATTAACAACCTAAAAATGGATAATCCTATGATTAAAACGTAAACAACCAATATGTATACTACATTATGGTATGTCTGTCACATATATGGTATGTGCGCTATGGATATAGTATATATCAAGATTGCATAAATAAAAATAAAATTATTAAGGAATTTTGTGCATCGCTTGAAGTAATACAAGTGAGTGTAAGGTTAAGGACAAGCTCAAAGTGTTAATTTGAAGATTCTACGAATATTTTGAAGTTTTTGAGAGGGAACCAATACTAAGAAAATTATTGAGAAAATTAATTTGAAGAATTTAAAAGTGATTTTGTATAAAATTAAAGAAGTTTGATATTGTTTAAGTGAAAGAGATTTTGGAGTAAATTTGAAAAAGATTTTGAAGTAATTCAAAGGAGCTTATTGTAAAAAAAAATATTGAGAGAATTAATTGGTTGAATTTGAAGGGATTTAAAAAACAGCTAAAAGTATAAAAGTTCAAATTGACTTTTATGAAATTTCTAGAAGGTTTTTGAAATATCTAAAAGAACCAAATGTCGAAGAAGAAAAGTGTTGGTAGAGAATAATTTGGTGAATTTAATAGGATTTATAGCCAAATTTAAGGAATTCTATGTAACATTCAAAAAATTTGGACTATTATTTGAAGAATATTTTGATAATGTTGAATTATCGAATGCATGAATTAATAAAAATTATAGTCTTAAGGTTCGTCAATGATCTTACAAGAAAAAAATATTTTCTAGTATATGAAATAAAATAAAAATTGAGATTTATAATTATTTTAAATTTTTAAATTTTTGAAAAATGTTTTGAGAATTTTAAGAATATATTATATTTTTTTGGTGAAAAAGCATATATAGAAAAAATGAGATACAACATTTCAAAGAAATTGACATAAAAAATTGAATATAAAAGTTATCTGGTAATTATTGAAACCAAGTTGGTGAAAATTTGAATTTTTTTTAAGAATTGAAATGAAGGTTTAAAGATTAATTAGGATTATTTTATGAGTTCATAAAAATATTAGGAATTAATAAAAATATTGCATGAAAAAAATTATAAAAAATTATCAAGACCTAGATTTTAAAGTAATAAGCATAATAAAAGTTTCTTAAAAAAAAATGTATAATTATGGAATTAAATAATGATTTTTTAGTATTTAAGTTTGAGAAATTTTTAAAAATACTAAATGTCATCAAGAAAGTGTGAAATTTGGTAAATAAGTAGATCTCATTAAGAAGATTTTAATAAAATTTAATAATGAATTTTTGGAGCTTGAGTTTATCAATAAAAAATAAAGAATTAGTTGAGTACCTAAGTTTTATAAAAATAGGAATTTAATTGTTTTTAATCTCTTGAGTTTTCTTAACATTAACCTAATGCTTGATAAAGATGGGAATTTGATGTGATGATGATCTAATCAACACAAAAAGCACTAGAATCCAAATAACAAAAAGGTGAGGAGACATCCTTTGAAGAGGTGCGATTATTTGAGGAAATGAAATCTTGGGGAGAAGAATAATTATAACTTTGTATATAAAAAGGGATAGGCATGGGTTGTGGGGGAAGATGTTTTTTATTTTCAAAAGTTTTAGGAATTTTCTTAAGCCATAGAATTAGAAAGAGATAGAGATAGAGAGGAAGTGTTATTAGAGATATCCTTGAACCTAGTTAAGAAAATTGGAAAGGAATACTTGTTGAATATGAAAAATTGAGGAATTTTAATAGCAAGTACTATAACACGGAAGAAAGGAAAGATCATGAAAAGGTATGAGATACAATACCTGATCTTAGATAAGTGCATTATAGTTAGGAAATAAGATAGGCATGTTTTGTATTTTATATATATCTTGTTTATGTACTATTAGTTAATATATAATGACTCTTAAGAATCACAATTTAATTTGAAAAGCTTGAAGGATGTTTGTGACATTTTCTTGTATTATCATTAATTTGTTTCTTTCCAATTTCAACATGATATTGTATTGATGAGTGAACTGCTTAATTGTTATTATATAAAAGCACATCATGTTAATGATTAATAAAGAAAAAAATCATTTTTAAAATAAATTGTTCATTATATTGAACTGGAAAACAAACAAAAAAAAAGAAAAAAAGTAAGAACAATTGAAAATGGTAAGGCATTTCCTTACAAAAAATGAAAACTTTGCTTTGAAATTAAATGTTTTGCAAGTGGAATTATTATAAAAAATGACGTGTTTTGAAAGTGTTATCTTAAAGAACTAAACACCTTATTTTTGGAATGTCTTTTTTCAAAATTAGAGATGAGAATCAAAAGAAATTGATTGACTAAAGACCCTTGTCTTAAAACCAACTAAAAAACAAGTAAAATGCAAAATAAATAAAGAAAAGAGTACAAAAAAATGTTACATGTTTTCTAGAAAATCTTACTTAGAGTTTTAAAAAGAAAAATAATAATTTATTTATATGCTCATTACATGTTTATATGCTATAATGCGTGATTTTAACTAAGAATATGATTAACCCCAATATACTTGTTTTATATATCTGTTATATTGTTTTACAATTGAGCTAGTAAGGTTGGTTCAGCCTATTTTATAACTTAACATTTCAAGTCAAAATGAGATATAACATAGGAATCCAATGGAGCAATAAGAAGGATAGTACTTGATCTTATATTTACCTTTTATCTTTATAGTATTATATTGCATAAGTTGTTATGACAATTAATTTTATTTCACCAGAAATGGACTTGTAGTAGTTTATTTTATCATGATAGATCATAAATGAACCTTGTTTCAACAAAGGTAACATTATGTCTTACATTATTATTTTATGGCTTTAAAAAGGAAAAAGATTTATACTTGCTTCCATTATGGTTTTAAAATAGGTTTCAAATTGTGATTTTGTTTCAATGGTGTCAAATCTAACATCCAAGAGATTATTTATAAAAAATTAATTTTTAAAACCAAGGTAAAAGTAAAAGGAAAATGATAACGTGGTATCAAACTAAGAAAAACGAGTGAGGGTTGCCAGATCTACTACATAAAAGGATGTTAAAGAACATGTTACAAAGATTGGTCAAATTCTTGCACCATATTATTTTAAATGTATGATAAGAAAAGTTATTTTGAATACATAAATCTTGAATGCATATTAATAATTTGATAGCATGAATAAATAGGATTGGAACCCAAATCTACATTAGGAGAAGACAACAAGTTCTAACAATAAAATAATACAGGACAAATCTTTTAGTGTTGAAAGGAATCAAGAAATTAAAGAAATGATAATAGGGATGTAGGGTTGACAAGGAATATCACTTGTTAGAAATGAGGGCCAAATGAAATTGTGTCAAATTAAACATATGGTAGAATAATTCTTGGGTTTGATCCTTTTCAAGTAGAGGATTATGGTTCTCTTTGATGATATTGTATGGTAGTAGCATAAGAAAGGAATGTTAATAAATTTGATTTTATATGATGCTATCAACCAATGGTGACAAGTTTGACAAAAAGCTTTTCTTTGAAGAATTAGGTAAAGAATAACATTATACAAGGAATTGTTGGGTATATAATAATAAGATCATGAAGTAAAATATATCATACAAATATAATAAAGTATATTGTATATTATGATGCAAGGAGAATGCTTAAGCTAAATAAGTTGAAATTGATTGTACACATATGATAAAATATATTGTATAAGTACAATAAGTGCACATAAGGGCAGATGAAGAGAGATTTGATGCATCATATAATACAAATTTATGAATTATATACGTATAACAAGTGCAAATAAGAGTATATGAAGGAAGAATTTAAGTTTGGGAGGATTTTGTTTTTTGGGAAAAATTAGTGTGGTTGACCTAATACAATTGTAGTAAAGTGAAGAAAAGAAAAAAAAATATTCTCAATCATTTGAAAAGAATTTAAGAAGAGTTGAACTCATAGCAAGGCCAAAATTAAGGTGATTCAAGCCATGGTTACTTCAACAACTAAGATTTTGAGTAAAGGTCTATGTCCTTGGAGAGTTACAAATCTTATCAATATGTAATTATATAGTAATAAAAATAATAAACAGTGAAGTAATATATAATAAGAAAATAATACTTTTAAAAAATGACAAAAAAGTTATTCGTATAGTGATGATAATTAATTCTAAATGTTGGCTAAGTAGCTAACCTTTTTAGTCATTTTTTTCAAGAATAAGAGTATAACCTTTTTGTTTCATATGAGATTACATGGAATTTAAAGATAGATAAGTTTGTACAATTTGTGATGTAATGTACATTATAGAATAAAGATCTTAATGATTGGAGAAATGCTGAGTTAGCCAAACCTATGCCTATATCCACTTTCATGTCCCATTTGGCAACTAAATAAACAATACATTTAACAACATTAATATTATGTTAAATATCAAAATAAATAATAAAATTGATGACATTATTAATCCTTTAAGTGAGGGTGACACAAAAATAACCAATAATACTCCTTTATATATCATTATATCTATAAAATTAACCAAATAGGTCAAAGATTTTAGAATTTAAATGGACAGAGCCTTTATAAAATTGTCCAATATTCTTTTATACAAAAAAGTACATATCTACATCCATCATAATATAATGCAATATACTTATTATTTCAACTTAATAATAATACATTTATACTCTAAATATAAATACAAGTGTAATAATTATAGCTTAAACCACACAGATATCACAAGAGCCACATTATTATAACCAAAATCTTGTAATACCAAATAAAACATATTTCTACCTCATATTCAGATAAAAGACCATCTAGAAATTAGAACTTATAATACTAACATCAAACCTGAAGGAGTGATCTCATATAGCCATAGCATACAAAATATAACACATATCTCTGTCATACAAAGTTCTTTACAAAGAACTGAAAGTAAGACATCATCTCATACTCATAGACTTATGCTAAAACCCCAAGACATGATTAGTAGATAATTACTAGCTATAAATAATAAAATAATATAAAAAGAGTAGTAATATAATTGATAAAAAAGTGAAGAAATGAATAAAACTATGCATGACAATTTATGAATAAAAATGTATTATATACATTTATGACCATATTCATCTAGCTTATATATATCCATAATCATCATATAGTACACGTATGTCATACTTTTTTTATTTTTTAATTTAATTTATAATTTCATTCTTTGTTTTTCTTTTTTTTCCATTTTCTTTCTCCTCTAAACCTACATTCTATTCTATGACCTCTATCCTCGATCATAAGAATCTTATGTTATTTCTCATCATCACTAAGTCTTGGTCTCTAACATGTTATGGCTATACAATGACACCATAGGTGAACTGCCTCATCACATAGCCATTGCCACTGTCGACATCGAATGTCAATAGGGAATGTGGTCCTAACATGTGAGGTCCTAACTCTAACTGCCAACAACACCAGAGGTAAACAAATCATCACATAATCATCACACCTACCAACAATCTATACTAATAGCGATCTCTAATATATCAATACTTCATCTTTGAGTATCCACAAAATCATCATGTAATCATTGCCTCTCATAGCCAACATCCTATATTGATAGAAAAATAATATCACTAATATGTTGGAGCCCCATATCTAAGCACTTATAACACCAAAGAGTGAAGTATCCAATCATCACATAATCATGACACCAAAGAATAAAGTATATCACCATATAATTATATATTTCACTTATCATGTTGCTATAAGATATGGTCATAAACTTGACTTTCATTATTGAAATTTATCATATCACTTGGCTGGCCATTATTATTTATTTTTATTTCTTTTATTTATTTATTTATTTTTTTATCATATGTTTTTATTATAATCTCACATATATATAAATATAAACACACACACACACACATACACACACACACACACACACACACACACACACACACACACACACACACACACACATATATATATATAGTAATGGTAATAGAGTGCCATCATAATCAAAATATATGCAAATGATATCTTATTAGTTAAACTTGATATACCTTTGTATTTTCCTTTCAATGTCTATCTTTTTTATAGTTGGACCTCTTTCTCTTTCTTCTTTGGCCTAAATATACCTTTGAATTCTTATAGTTATTAAAGCTAGGCATCTCATAAATTCCAATTGCCTTCTTGTTGTAAGACTTTAATTCTTTAATTTGCTTCCGACTACAACTTCTCATTCTTATTTTGGTAGTAATAATATTGCTATAGAAGATTAATTTCTAAACCAAATTTGTACAATAATTAAATGGAGATTTTAGTTAAAGTTCTTTTTTTATTGCTAAAGCATGCAACTAAAGGTATTGTAAAGTCTTTATGACTATTTCCTATAGTGTATCAAATTTCATATATATATATATATATATATATATATATATATATATATATATATAATACTTATTTATATCAACTAACATTTCCTTTTAACCCTTCTAATTTTAATAATTTATAATAAATTTAATCAGTCTAAAACAATTATAATAAACATACTGATAAATTTCTCATGATGAGATTTATAAAAAACTTGTTAACAAATTCTAGATTACTTTGCTTATCATGCTTCTAGAGTTACAAAAATATTATTTTATTTGATTCTAAGAAAATGTAAAAATATATATGAATAATCAACTCTTATTATTAAAAATGACAATAGGTAATAATGTAGGTTTTTATTTCCACCACAAGGCAACTTAATCATGCTTCACAAACAAACCACTCCTTTTCATCATAGCCAGTAGGGTAACACCACTCTCTTTTGATAAAGTTGATAATGGCACAATTTATAAGAAAATAAAAAAATTAGCTATATAATTTATTTTGGCACTTAAATAATTCAAGATCATAGAAAACTATTCTATTCACTTGAATAATTCATATAACATGAGGTTTAAATGCTTTGAGAGGATATTATTAATCAATATGAATAGCTTTATATACTAGTATAAAGAATGAAACATGGAAACCATTGAATACAAAAATAAAGAAAAGAAAACCCAATAGTTGTGTGCAACCCATGGCTTATTGATTTTCTCTTCACTTCCAAAATGATTTGCCAATTAAAACCATCATTATCTTATTACTCATTTTTTCTTCTATTTATATTATTTAATGAGTTCTATTGAGATAAAGGAGTTCTCACACAAGGAATTACATTTATGAAAATCATTACAGCTTTCGACAATAAATTATACAAGTTTGACTTAGGATTGTATTGAGGAGACAGATAAGAAGAATTGAATGCTCTTGCTGATCCGTTTGATGATGGTTTACTTAATGTATATCGCATAAGTATGATAAATCATATTGTACTCTATGATAACCACTTAGTGCACATTGTTACAAGTTGTTAAGACAACGTACAAAATGACCATAAAGATCATGTAAGTTTGATACAATTGTATTGTTATATTTTCTACTAAGTGATTTGATCATACACATCAAATGACTTCAATTGTTTGAGCATGATAATTTTGTCCATACTTCCAAAATGTTTCTGTTTGAAGTGAGATAATATTGGTATGACAAGGTTTAACTAGTGACAAATAAATAGAATAAGATATTTCATTCATATGCAATAATGACATCATATATGTCTGAAGTTTTAATAACTCTATTATATCCTTATCATAATAACAAGTTTAGTGAAAACATAATTATATAATCTAACTTATTTATTCTATTAACTTAAGTATTTTAGATTAAAAAAATATATAAATATAAATGAGATTCATATGTCTATTATGTAGATGAAGGTTTTAGTAACTTGAACACACTTTTTAGATTTAGTTAATATATTTATCATATAGTGATGACATCATATCTATGCAATATATTAAAACTTCTACTTTTTGTGAAGAAAAATAGATCATATGAGTAGGAGACATTGCTTTATACTATACAATACATGAAATTATATAGCTAATAAAAAGACATAGAAATCATAAATAATTAATGTAGAGACAAGTAATAATACAATTAGGATAACATAATATAAAGAATATATCATTCCATTACGATGATGACATTGTAATCATAATTGTATGACATGAAAATTTACTAAATATAAATATGACATAGAACATGAAAGATTAGTCATATAAATACAATGAGATGTATCTTATTATATGATGTATAAACTTTTTGATGACATAACTTGTGTCAACTTAGTTTTTGTGCATATTTAGTTAATCATTAAACCTAAGATTATTCTTTCTCATTAAGTATTATGTTTTAGAGTTAGTCAACCAATTTTATACTATTGACTTATGTAAAGATAAATGAGTATGTGTTGAATGTATATGATGATTAAATGCAATCTTATGTGCTATCTAAAGAACAAGTGATAGATTTAACAAATTCAACTAAGGTAATGTATTGAAGATGAGCTTTACATGGGTAACCACTCTAATATGAGCAAGGACATGACTCCAATATGTACAAGTTAAATCAAACTTGAGCAAAGCCACCAAGATTTAATGCAAATGTTTCATGTGTAAATTGCTTTAACTAGTTGATTACTTGATTGATCTTGAACTGAAATCACTAAAACATATTAATACAAATAACATATTGGGTTTGTTATTATCAAACAAATTGTGCAAAAATCAATGATTCAATATGTTAGTTATATATTTTATATTATAATTAGTTTTTTGATAACATCTAATCTTTAGTGTCACGATATAAATATCTATAATTTTTATTAACTTAATATCATTGAATTTCTAATAAATTATATTTCTATTTTAAAAATTTTTATCCATCTTTTTAAGTATTTTATCTCCTTTTTGATAATATAGATTTTTGTAAAAATTAAATAAAATCTCAAAATTTTTTTAAAATAATTAAAAAATAATTCTTATATCTTTGAGGATGTCACAAATTCCTCTGTCATTATTGGAACTATGTCCCTAAAATTTAGAATAAATGAAGATAGTTTTTTCTTCATATGCCCTTTAAATTCCAAGGTGACTTCCTTTTTTTTCTTCATATGCCCTTTAAATTCCAAGGTGGCTTTCTTTTTTTGTTCTACTTTAACATAGAACTTTGACCATTAAAATTTCTTTACTCCTTAACTTCTTGGTTCCCTTTTTTAGTATCTTAACTAGTTTTTTTATATAACTCAAATAAGGTTGTAATTTCATGATTTTCAAGTTGAAATCAATCACATGTAATAGATTTATTATTTCTTTGCTATTACATATTATATATAATATAACTTGAGGATTTCTAACTAAGCTCACTAGCTTATCCCTTTATATTTTTGTAAGAATAGAGAGTTAAGAGTTAGGTAGGAGTTAGGCTTGAGATTATTGGAGTTAGTATATCAGATGTATGATTCATCTTCTTATATTCTATCTTTAGTAATAATAGAGTTGTTATCTTACATGATTAAAAATTGAACTATTAACGGACATAGGATTATTATATTTAGACTTGACGATTGCTTACTTATGTTCTTTTTTGTTAGACTTTGGCATTTATTTATTATGTTATTTTTTATTAAATTTTGATTATATAGTTTATGATGAATGGATATTTAGTTTTATTACACTTGAGATTTTTGAAAATAAAACTAAGTGTAATAGTTACAATAATAATATGAGTGCTTGGTGATTAGTGCATCATCATATGGGTTAGTGTTAGTCAATTGAGAAAATTAATAGTAATAAGTCTGAAGTTAAGCTATAAAGGTTGCTTAGTAGATGAAAGCTTTATCCAATAGATGAAGGGAGGATCAAAATGCATAGACCACGTTATCATTGGATATAACATAGATAATGTTATCATTCTTAACCTCCTTTCAATTTCTTAATCATGAATGGATGAACCTAAGAGCTCTTCAACTAATTGGGAAGGAAGGAGCTCTAATTCTTTAGGAGATAGTCCTTTAGCCTTGAGAGCTAGTTCGTAATGGAGACCTAACCTCTTTAATATTATTTTCAGTGAGATTAAGAAGGGTGTGATAATCATTCATGTCATGGCTAAGTTATTAGTTGTGCTTGCAATAATGGTTTAGGCTATGCATTACATCTCTTTCTCAAGTATTGGATTATTGATAATATCTCTAATCTCTACTCCTTAATATCTCTTCTTGGGTTATCTTAGTGATTGGTTCTCCCTTGGAAATTTGAGAGGATGTTATCAAAATGGTGGCTGTCTTAAAGCCATTTAGTGAAAATTGTTATTGATGCTAAGGTGGTTGGACAGAGTAGGCTCTCTTCTCATTGGGGTAATCAATCACCCCAAGCAAGTGTTTTCACTTACAATCCTTCTAGAAGTTGATGTAAATGGTAAGGTGCTTTTGCACCACTCATGACGCTATCATGTACTCTAGAGATGGAGACTTGGTCAATGCTATTAAGTATAGGAAATTTAGTAAGGTCAATCATAGGACTTTTTTTGTGGGTGATAAGTTATGGCATAGGGATGCAATGCATCCATACTACATTATTACATTATGATAGCATTTCTATTTATTAATTTTAGTAATATTTTTCTTGTTGATAATGGTTACATTTGTATTTTAAATATTTATGTCTTGATTTACCTTAAACATGTCAATAGGTTCTACGTTTTGATCAAGTTTAACTTATTTTTAGAGAGTTTTAGTCTTCCTTAATCACATCGTATTATCATAAAAATTTATAAAGAAATCTCAATCATCCTTTTCACTTATTATCTCATTTGATTGTGATTAACATATAATTGGTTCATCAAATCTTCCCATGCAATTAGTTGAGTACCACCAGGTGCAATCATGACCATACACAGGGCAGTTAGTATAAACTACCTTAAATTGATTGTTGATGACACAATGTAGTAGAATTGTAGGTTTACCAACTTGAGATTTCACTTCTTGCTACACTCATTCTCCATTTTTCTGCCCGACAAAGATGCTGTGTCTTGTTCTTTGATAGTTAATAAAAATATTTTAAATTTTTGGAGTAGTGACTCCCTCTCTTAATAAAGTGTGTTACATCTTCACACTTTTGCCATTATGGTTACACTAGGAGAGCATACCTTAAGCTTGGAAATCTAAAAAGACTCAAAGATCCAATGATGAATCTTATTATGATTTTGGGTTCATTACTGATGGTTAGTAAGAATCACATCTCTTTTTTTTCGTTGTTTCAATCTCTCAATCAACATCACTATATTAGTGGTCTGTTTAATGTTGAATGGTCAACTTTAAAACACTAGAATAGATAATCTACTTATTATTTTGGTAAATTAAAGATTATTGATGTTAGCTTAATTCTTATATTGAATTAAATAACTTAATTTGTTTTTCTCAAGGTTTTCATGATAGTTTTCACATAGTCCAAAAATTACATAAAATTTTGTTTAGTAGTCCTAAAATTTTCAATCATTTGACATAGTTTTGAAAGATTTTCAAACAATGTATTATGTGATATTTTTCTAAAATTTTAAGAATTTTTTAGTGTTATGATTTATTTTTCAAAAAGCCTAAGAATATAAATTAACTAAATATATACTCAATGTTAAGTGTTAGAGTCAGTGAAAATCTCTATTTTATTGTCTACTCTACAATTTGTCCAATCCAAAAGTTTAATTTTTTAACTTGAAACTAAACTTGTAATTAATTTTCATAATAGATTATACTATTCAATTCTACACATTATTATGTGCTCAAAAGTGCTTCATTCCTATTTTCCATGATTAGTTTGAATTAATTTGGATTAATGGCTAGGAAATTATAGGTGCTTTGAAATACAGGTCTATAACAAAGTTGAATTTGGCTAAGGTTAAAACATATTTGAAACATTTATATAAATTTGATCAATAATTAGTTAGACCTTAAGAACTATTTTAAAATTTTAGAAAAAAAATATACTTTCAAAGTTTTATAACTTCAACTCTAAACTTGCAAATTTGTTTATTAACTAATTCCTTCAAAAAGTTTTGAACAAAACTAGTGAAATCATGTATATTTCAAATTTTAATTTAAAATTAGTATAGCTATAACCCTCTTGTGACATTGAACTCCTATGTCAAACTACTTGAGGTATTTAAGGAGAGATATCCTCTTTTTGAGGATTTGGGAAAGGCAATCTATTAGATTTCAAGGGCAATGAATGCTTATTAACCAAACACAAATGAACTTGTTGAATGGCATGATAAAGACTGATGGCAACCTTCAAAATCACTCAAAAAGGTGGGACTTTAAGAAAAATAGAAAAGACAACGCAATGAATGCCATCCAATATTATATTTATTTTCATTGATATATTGAATTCATGTAAATATGTTTTAGAGATTTTTTTTTCTCAAGGAAGATGGTTAGATTGTCCTTTGAACTTTCGCTTAGAAAATCTTTTGGGGCAAAAGAGGAAAGATGTGAGAGTTAGTTATGCTTTGGAGCAAGTGGATGAGGTATGTTCTAATACTAAACAAACTCAACTTCTACCACTTATTACTTAGCTAGTGTAGATGTAAATGATGTAAGAAACAATAAATATTAGATCAAAATATGTTAAAAAACCCAAATTAAGGCCACTAATTGATGAGGAGCCATTAAAGCATGCTTTGAGAGAGTGTAATAGGAGTAGTAGCAACCACGAGAATAAGAGCAATTGTGCAGCATGGAAAGGTGTTCTTGATTGGGAGAGGAAGATGCTTTAGTGTGGAAGGTGATCCTTCTTCTATAATTGTCACTTTTATAGAAGAACTCAAAAAGATGTTAATGTATAAAAGTTGATCTTTTAGAATTCATAACATGTGAGATTCACATTGAGAGAAGAGATTTACTTGACACTCATGTTTGAGGGATTATCGATATTAAGATTGGATGAGGAAGGCAAGGACATAATTTTAATTAAAAAACCTTACAAAAGGTATAAACCATGACCACATGAGGATAAGAATGTTTTTCGTTAACCTCTTGGCTTTTTATGAGATATCCTTAAGATAGTATGGAGAGGAAAATGTCATGTATGACAAAGCATTTGAATTAGCCCTTAAGAATGCAAGAAAAGATGCCATGAATGTTAGCATAAGAATGATTAGTTCTCACAACGAAGTTAATTTAATTTAATATTCTTAATGCTCTACCTCAAGTAGTCTTAATAATTACTTATAGTTGTTCTCTAAGAATGATTTTCATTATTTCTCTTAATTGAAATTGATCATCTTTCAAGTTAACACTTTTGAAATCCTTACCCCTTGGGCAGACCTCCACCTTGAGACTAATGAGTTTCAACATTTGAAGCTAAGAATTGTTGGTATCGATTCAAGAATGCCTTTAGCTAGTGCACAAAGTTGGCTAATATTCATGTAACTGTCATAATAATTGACGTGTAGGGAGGATGAACTGTTGAAAGCTTTGAATGTGGATTTAGTTTAAAAAATAATCCACATGACTTAATCACTCTTAGGTTGGTCAAAATTATTGTTGAGTATATTAGAATGAATTACATTACAATAACTTGATAAATTGAAATAGAAAAATCTGGTTAATCACTTATGTTAATTTGTGCTGAGAATTAAGACAAGTTATGAATGAATTATTTATTTCATATCTTAGATTAAATTGTTAAAAAATAAATAGAAAAACTATATTAACAACCAAAAAAAAAATCTAGGATAGATACAAGAAAAATTTAAAGTTAAAAATTATAAATTTTGGTTTGTTTCAATCAAAAGTACTAGAATAACTCAACTAATTTTCATATCAAATAAGCCTTTTGTTTTTTTTTTTTTTTAATAAATGTAGTTAGCACAGTTATTAAATGCTTTTTCTTTTTTGTAACAAATATTTTGAACATGTTTCTATCAAATTTATTTATTTCTATTTTTTTAGTTGTGTAAATATAATTAGAAAATTTTATTTCTTAGTTGCTAAGGTATTCTATCACATGTAATAGAGATCTTAATTTCAATTTCAAGTATTTTAAAATTTTATTTGTAGTTTTTTAAAGCTTGTTTTATTTTATTTCTAACTTATTTTTATGTAACCTTAATACAATTTTGAATAATTCATGTAATATAATGTATTTTTATTTATAATTGAGAAATTTCTTTCTCAGCACTAATTTAATAATGTATTTCTAACTTATTTAAACGAAATTTTGGTTAAGATTTTGACGTTACTTGTTAGTTAAATATGCAATATGATATCTATAGCATATTTTCCTTTATAAACCTTTTGAATTATATGATAATAAATTTTTATGCTAGTTAAGAGATATTTTATTTTAGAATTTAAATTTATGCTTTAATTAAAATTATGTTATATAAAAACTATAAATAAGATAAAAAAATAATTTTCGATTTATATTTTTCATTTTAAAAATATATTGAACAATTAATTTAAACTTAAATCGAAATTTATCATCAAATTTGTTAAAACTGTAGGGCTAAATCGAAACAATCTATATCTGGAAACTTCAATGTTTTTAAGGAGAGCCTTTTTTTAGCGTGGTACGAGCTTATCCATACTGTGAAGTTGAACATTTTCTAATCATTTGTCTACGCAAAATCTTCTCTGGATTCAAATTGTCATGGTGTAGTTCTTTCACTCACTATACATCAGAAACCTGACGCAATAATGGCCAGAGATGTCTAATCTATCCAGATATGGAACGGCTACGTCTTGCAGTCATCTGTTCCCACCTCAAACCCGTCGACCGGCGGCCGACGGTCGAGAGTGCCGTGCCGTGGGAGCTCTCACCATCTGCCTGTCACGGCGGCGTAGGACGACCCGAAGAAGCCGCCATCAAAGAAGGTTGCGTCTTTTGTTTGATCGTACGGGGAGATTCTCCCGCATATAAGGTCTCTGTCCTCACCCTGATTCTTTTTACTGATGAGTTTGTTTTTGTTGCTTCTTTAAGTTGAAGTATTAGGAATGGATAATTATTACATTAAGTTATCCTCTTTCAATACCCTAACTGAGTATTACAGTTCTATATTATTTTTGTGCGAGTTGAAAAAAACTGATACGTAATTTCGCGTCCATAGCGTTTGGCAACTTATCCAGATCAGCTTGTGATGATTTGGAACTAAAAAATGAAAATGGTGCAAAAATAGCTCGACATGCATTAATCTGCAACATCTTTGCATCGTAATTCCCAAGTCGTGATGTGTTTACAGTTAGCTTTTGCTTGTTGTCTTCCACTTAATCTGAGCAGATTTGAAATTCTAGGCTGAAATTATCTAAACAAATCGAGATTTTCCTGAAGCTGCGTAGGATTAGGTTAATATATTAGATTATATATGTATGCGTGCGTGCGTGCGTGCGTGCGCGTGTGTGTGTGTATATATATATATATATATATATATATATATATATATATATATATATATATATATATATATATATATATATATATATATATATATATATATATAACATTCATGAATAAGTCAAAGATATTTTATGAAAGATGTATTAGATTAACATATTTTTCAAATTTTTTATAACAAACTTAATCAATTACCAAAACATCCAAATATTAATTTTGATTGTTTCAAACAAATAATATTTTAAATTTTAAGTTTGGATATATAAATAGATACAAATCCTAACAATTTTCTCGCTTGTATCAATATTGTGATTATTTTCAAAACATATCTTTTTTAACTCTTCTCCAACTCGAGTTATCAAGCTCCCAAAATCCTAAAAGGTTGAGCATCATACAATCTGATATAGCCTATACCTTATAAACTTAGCATCAACGTGAGTCTTCTTGAGTGCATTTGCTCCAATCTGACTTAGAAATATACAAAACCAAAGTACACTTGTCACATAATTTTGGTATTTTAAAAATAGTTGTTTCTTCACTAAGATTGACACTTCATATCAATCTAACATCTTGATTTCTTGAAGCAAGTTTCTATCTATCTTAAAATATTTATTTGGACTCTAGTAGTTCTTTAAAACCAACTCTATGATTGCTCAAATTGTAGTATTTTTCCAAATTAATAAAAATTGATGAAATTGAAGCAACTTTCCTTACAGTTGCATCTTACAATGCATAAAGTACACTAACTATCATTGTCTTTATGAAATCCTTGAGGCTTTTTCTTGTGATGGATAAAGGCTTTTGAAAATACTAAAGTTTTTCAAGTTAAAATGGGTCAAATTTTACACGTGTGATACATGTTCCTTCGATTTAGGATGAAATATTCTTTCTCATGTCAATAGTCTATCTAACACTAGTTAATGTTCAATTATGTCCTCAAAAATTTTCAATTTTGTCATGACTAGGCCAATTATCGTATGATCTACATATTTCTCATGTAAATATAGCTGCCATCATAGAGCTCATAAATGAAAAAAAATTTCTATGAGAAATCCTATGAAACAAGTAAACCAAATCTATAATCTATTGATTTATGCATATATTACCTGTAGTCATTGAAAGAACAATACTTGAATTTTAATTTGAAAAATCTACAGCACTTGCATTTATCGACTTATTCCAAGTTATGGTCAACTGATTGCCCATTTTTTCCTTGAGTCTTGCTTTCTTTTATAATGCCTTGTTTCTTTACAGTAAAAACAAGCGATATCATTATACCTTACATGAGATGTGTTCTCACTAAAGTGAGTTTTGGAACCTCTCTCATTAGGTTTTTTCCCTTATACTAGTTCTTCTATTTATTGATTAATGCTATTATCCTCAAGCTTAGAATTCACTTTTGGTTTGCAAAAGTGAATTTTTAATATTCTTCAAACTTATGGTATCTAAAGATGCAAAAATTTGTAAGTTAAATCTCAATCATTGATATAAAAGGTAACTACATGATAAGCTCTAGTAAACTCAAGGTTAGACACTTGATTCCCAACTAGTTGAGGCCACACACTCAAAATACAACTACTCAAGGCCAGACTATCGAGATTCAGATGTTCGAAACTAGACCCTTGAGGGCCAGTTGTTAGAGTCTAGTCTTTCTAGAGCTAGTTGCTTGATGTCCAAATTGTTTTTGGTCAACTTTGTGAGGATTTCTTTTCAAGCTCCATTTTCTAACACTAACTTCATATTACTATTAAAGATGTTCCTGTCATGCACACTCAATATTGGGAAAATAAACTATCATTAAGATAACATGTGTATTTTCTTGGTAATAACAATAATTCCCCATTGTATGCAAACATCCTAAGCAATTAAGTTACGATAATGAAATGATGGTAAGTCCCTTACGTGCACATGCTTCTTAGGCATTTAAGCCACTATTAATGCAACAACTATAACCTCTACGTTTTGTGTGAAAAATAAGGCATGTCTTCCATTTCGTCAGCTATTAATAAGTCCTTAAGAACCAATTCAAAAAGTGGATTATTGAAGAAAAAATTTCTAATTGTCCTCTATTTTTTCTCCTTTCGTAATGGTTCTTAGCCTATTAAGATTCAATTCTTCTCTCTCTATTTGTAATCTTACTTTTTAAATTCTCAACTATGCTTTTGTTAATTCATTTAAAAATTCAATTTTCGCATAAAAAACGCTGTTACAATATCTCTAAAATTCTTCTAATAAATGATTCAAGAGTTTAAAAGTAATACAATGATATCTTCTTCATCTATTTTTCTATTTAACTTCCTCATATTTTTAATGATAGAATTAATCTTATAAAGTTATAACTTAATGAATTTACATTTTTGCATATGCACAAATATAGCTTCTATTTCACATAAAGTGTGTTGGAAAGGTTCTTGGTCATAAATAAAGATACTAGCTTGCACCATAATTCAGATAGCTATTTTCTCTAAAACTTTCATTAAAATATTGTTTATCAAACAAAATTAATGGTTGAAAATATTTTTTCTATGAGTATCTTCAAAACCTCTTGTTAGATAAACAACTCTTTTACCTTGATTTTCCAAAGCCAAAACCTTTTGAGCTATCAATTTTTTTCATCACATATTGCATAATTGTTGACTTTTTACCAATGCTTGGATACCAATTTATTATTGAGACAAGTGATTCTTTTGTGTTGAAGCGCTAACTTGTTTGGACATAATGATCAATTAAGTTGGTGACTTGTAGATGTCATTAATGATTGAACACAAATATTTATGTGATTTTACAACAAATTAGGCTACTTATGTTAGAGAGGAGGATAGTACACTAATCTAGAAAGCATAATAATGGCGTACAAAATAGTGGACGAAGAAGTTTCTTTTTCAAATAGTTAACTTTAAATTTTTGTCACACGAGAAGCCTTTGAGATTTCTCTTTAACTAAACAGATTCTCCAAAGAGAGAAAAGATCTAAATAGGTGATGTATCAAATATTTTGGCTTCTATGTTATCAATGAAGATCACTAGCATGCAATGATGATAGCAAATAAAGGCCCAAACACCAAAAACTTTGATTTGTCAATGAACTTTGTGAAGTGAAAAGTTTTTCCAAATAGATGGATGGTCATAGTGAATGCTGTGCCTTTTATCACCTTTAGGATTGTTATTTATATATATGAAAAGCTATGAATAGTTTAGAGACATATTTAATAAAAGATATATTAGACAACTAACTCAAATCCAAATATTTAAGCATCTAAATTTTAAGCTTGTTTCCCTGAAAATAGTAGAATCTTAAATATGAAATTTAGACATATAGATCTTGAGGTAAATCTTAATAGATACTGCAATGTAGCTAATTTGTTTCTATCTTATAGTGCTCTTCTTGGCATTAGATGAGAGGTATTTTACATTATCTATATTAATTTTGATGGCGTGATTGAGATAGATAAATGATAACAAATGTACAAGAATAGAACAATTCTGAAGAAAATAAAGGTAAACAGAGAAAATAGCATAGTTACTAATCTTCCACACCTAGGGTTTCAAAACTCATCCTCTATATAAGATTATAAAAATAATCTTTTCCACTACTTTAATTTTAGTAGGCTTTAACATCTTCTAAGATCTTGCTAGATAAATATAGCAAGAATTAGTAAAAACAATTAATGATATTTGGGGAAATTGCATGTTTGCTTGGAGTCTAAATCTTTGAATGCAAAATAAGTTAATTTGCCTCTAACGATCATGTCCTGCATGTCTCTTGCATTAATGGTCTTCGTGACATCCTTATCCCCTTATAGTTAAGTGCTTATGGCTCTTAATTTGTTGGATGGCCCTTAAGTCTTGAGGCTAGTTGGATGACCATCTTTGCACTTATTGACTCATTTTGAGCTTAAGCATCTTCTTGTGACTTTATATGCTTTTGTCATACACCTTGACATGTGAAAAGTGATCCTCGAGCATTGAAGGCATCCCTCAAAATGTAAAATGGTTTTCAAGATCTCCTTAATGTCTTCTCAACACCTAGTAATCTTGAGCTCTATTAGGTTTTTCTTCTCGAGACTTATTTCGGTTGTCTCATGACACATAATTGACCCCATTTTGGATCTTTCGAGAACTCCAAAATAGGTTTTGAAGCCCCTCAAACTATTCTTCTAACAATTTCAAGATGCATAGTAGATCATATGTCCTCTCTTTAGAGAGTCAAACTCCCATTGAATCTTTGTCTTATTAAAGAACAATGCTTAATGGTTTTCAATTCTTTGTCATGCTAAGAAATTGAAATGAGAGAACTTAGACTTTCTTTTTCCAGGTCCTCATGGATACTTTGATAATAAAGGTCTTCAACATATCTTGTAACATACTCTGCATGTTCCTCCAACTTTAATTGTATAGCAGTCAATATGCTTGGATAAATTATTATTGTTCAAGAAAGCATGTGGACTATTTTGTTTTGAATGCCTTTCTTTTACTTCATGGCCAAGTTATATTGTTGCTGGTATACCATCCACTTTTAGTGTTGCCCCCTGCCATACTTTCATTTTTGTTTGCAGAAATTGCAATGGTGGTGGTGCAAGTGAACTAAAGTTTCTTTTTCGAGCAAATGTGGACTTAAATGCTTCATGTCCTAGTGTAGTACTAGTAGTTCCTTGTTGCAGGTGTGAGAAACTCGTTGGATTCCTTGTTGCAAATTAGAATAATACATGATAAGTCTTCCTTGTGGTAGTGGTATGGCTCTAATTGCATAATCTGAGACATCTACTTCAACTTTGAAAGGTTGTCATATGTTTGGGAGAGCTAGTGCAGGTGCTTTGCAGATTGTTGACTTCACCAAAAGAAAAGTTTTCTCATGTCCATCTTTCCATTCAAATCTTTTGTTGATTCAAGTGATGTTGTGTGAAGGTGTTATAATCTTGAAAAAGTTATGAATAAACTTTTGTAAATATTGCTACTCTTACGAATCTATTGACTTTTATTTTTATTTGTAAGTTTTGGGCCAATCATTTTTTACCCTTAACCTTTTTTTTTTATCTTAATCTACCTATGCCCAATCTTGAATCCAAGGTATATGGGAGTTATCAACCCAAATTCACACTTCTGGGTGCTCAGTTTTAGCTATTTTGGCAAAGCAGATCGAGAACTTGTTGCAAGTGCTACATGTTCTTAGAAAAGCATCTATTGTATATGTGGATGTCTTCTAAGCATATCCTGACGAAGTCATCAAGATATACTTTAAGGATTTTGTTCGTTAGTCACATAAAGTTGGCCAACACATTACATAATATGAATGGCATAACAAACCTCTCATATAGTCCTTGTCGAGCCTTGAGGGTCGTCTTCCAAGTATCTTGGTCATTGACTTGCACCTGATGATAACTAGACTTCAGATTAAGCTAAATAGAATACTCATTCATGTTTCAGTTGCTTCACTTGATGATCTTATAGATAATGGGTGTCAATGGTGTTCATACAAGAGGAAGATGAATCATGATTTTTGATGGTTTTGATGAGTTTCAAAACAAATTTAACACAAGTTTTAAGTAAAATTTATTTTAGAACTCTTGAATTTTGTTTATTTGGAAATTCTTTGTATGATGCTATATTAAAAAAAGTACAGAGATTTTTAAGTAGTTCAATCCTAAACAATAGGTATACATCTACTCTTAATCATGAAAGATTAGACTTCAAAATCAAAACGCCTTTCGTAAAAAGTATAAGCAAAACTCTCTTAATTGATCACCAAAGATTAAAATTGGTTTAAAAAAGCTTATACAAAACGATTACCATAGATCAAATTATCAACCTAAAAAAACTTACAAGCTATCACCATGAATTGCCAACATTGGTCCATAGGAGTCTACAAAAGCTTATCACCATAGATCAAGTAGCTATCCCAAAGAGCTATAAGTTGATCACCATGAATCGAATATAGGTCCCTAGAAATCAGCGAACTAGGTAAAATAGTCAAGTTAAAAATATAGAATCTTATGACCAAAGAAATAATCCAAGAGACATTAAAATATTGTGAATTAATTTTAGAAAGATGTTATTAATTCAGCACAATGATGCTTCACTTCAATGATTGAAACTTAATGAACTTGAAATAGTTTTTAAGCATTTTGATCAACTCAACAAGTTATGACAAATTTGATTCGTATTGTGGAAGATATTTAAGATTGAAGAGCTTAGAATTGATGTAAGTTAACATCTATTTATAAGGTAAGTTCATTGGGAGCATTAGCAATGCCAATACGATGGTTTAAGCCAAATATTAGTAAGAATTTGAGAATTTTGGTGACTATTACAGATTTTTCTTGAACACAATGGATAGATCAAGCAAAGCATCAAATGGTCTAATCATGTCAACCTTGAACTCATTGTGTTATCAAATGGTCTGTCGGATTGTATGATAATTAATCTAATGACTATTGAATTACTAATTGGATACCCCAATGGTCATCAGAAAAAACTCCATTTTTAAGGTTTAGATGGTGTGCATGTTAGCTTAAGTCACTAGATTCTGTTGGTCATCTATAAAAACCCTATTTTTATGTTCTAGATAGTGTGCAGGTTGGCTTAAGTCATCAGATGGTTTGGTCACCATTGGACTTGTCATTGGGCGTTAATTGGATGGTCTGATGGTCGTCCAATAGTGAACCGATTTCATGGTGCACGTTTAACTATTTAATGGATACACCTTTGAGTGTTTCAATTGTTTTGGACTTGCATCAAGCGGTCTGTTACACAATTTAATGCCCATCTGATAGAGCTCACTTTTGTAGCTCATTCATCTTTGTCTTGTTGGAAGGACCAAATGGTCAGATGCTTATTTGACATAACATAAAAATATATAAAAGCTTAGTTCAATTTTTTTTAAAAAAGCATTCATTGTGTGATGTTGTTTTGTCATGTTTGTTGTAATTTAACGCACTCTCATGATCTCAGTTGTTTAGATCTTTGCACCTCAAATTAAGTCATAGGGTTTTACATTCTATATCATTATTGAAAGATGACTCAAACTTGCATGTTTTGGTCAACAACTACATCACCAACGAACGTTTTGCAAGTTGTGCTTAAATTTTCTCATTTGGTGACAGTTATGTCACTTGCGAAGCTTGTGCCAATGTAGTTTTGAGTTGCAAGCTATTCCCCAATTCTTTTTGTCCAATCAACTGTTATGTCACGCTTGAACATTCTTTCTAATTTATTTAGTGCCATGATTTGTAGAATCACTAAGAGAAAAATATTAGTTCACAAAGATTATGGTTTTATTGTTATTAAATTACTTGCTTTGGGCCAAGGAGTTAACAAATCTTGGGTAGTAGATATTGATTCTTGATTGCAATATTGTTAAGAGTATGGTAATCTAAATGTATATGTTCCATCTTTAGTCCTTTGGCATCGTTACCATTGACGATGCACATGATGAATTACTTGGTCTCAAAGCTCCTTCACCTTCTTTGTACTTTTTAGTCTCTACGAGCAATTGTTTGTACATTCTGATGTTTGTTAGGGGTGCTCAGCTATTGAGATCTCATACTCTATTCTTTTTGGTTGTAAATAATTCCTATCAAGTCCTTTTCTTTTCAAGAACTATTGGCTCCACTTGGTTGAACCATGAACAATAGACTAGGAGCAGCTGCTTGCATGACTTAGAGCTTTTGATTTTGATCAATAATAGTAAGCATCATTTGTTTATCTTGATTCCAACCATTGAATTAATTGATGTTTGTAAAAATTTCGAAATAAACATTTTTCATTAAAAAAATTCATTTCTTTAAATAAAAAAGACTTCCTTAATCTTAAATTTAGAATATTATTATTGTGATTGTTGTTACCCTTTAACCTTCTTTTTATTATTTCATTTCTTGGTGTTTATTAAAGGGTTTGTGACTATCATTTACACCTTCTCTTGCATATGAATTATCTTGAGAAATAGTGGTGAATACAAACAAACCAAGTTTAGTGGCTATCAAGCATTGCAATCGACAATGTATATCATTATTGATGCATCATCAATATGTACTTGAAGAGTCATAGCCTATCATCTTAACTTAGTGGTGTACTGTTTAACAGGATTGCTGCCTAATTTTATTATAGATTCAAGATCTGCTTTTGGAATCCATTTTTCAATCATGTCTATAGCTTTTCGCACTTCGATAATATAAGAATAAGATTTTTCAATCATTTGATATTCTTGTGATACACAACTTCTCTTTTGTTTAAGGTGATAAAATTGGGACTTCATTCCTTCGTAGACATTTTACCAAATGCCTGATATCTATTTAGCTAGTCAAAAGGCTTAAATTCACTGCAATGAAACCTCCTATATATTCCATGATCCAAGTTTTGATTTTGCATTGTTATCACATTTTTTCCATGGTAAGATTTTGTAATGTAGTCGTCATTATTTCTCCGGAGATCTTGCCCTCGTGGCTTTTGACTAGTTCCTTAGGATCGATGCCCATAGAAGCTATATTGTTTTCACCCAGCTTGACAGCAAGCCATTAATGGAGGTTTCACTGAAAGGTTCATGAGAGAATAAGAAAAGATGATTAACTCTGAATCTATTGCTGAAATCTGGTGCGGATTATGGGATGCTATTAAAATGTAAGTTTTGAGAATATTGCTACACGATAAGGCTTCTCATTTACATTCTATTCCCACGAGGAAGGGGAAGCGATTGCTCTTATAAAATGAGAAGAGCAAGGTAGATAGGAAAACTTCCATAAGTTGGACAAAACTAGAAGCAGCTTCATTTTAGGTAGATTGTTCTATCATGATTTAAACCTCACTTCAGAGCAGAGAATTTTTTTCCTTGTGTTATCATATGTTTTCTATGGTAAGATTTTGTAACGTGGCCGTCATTATTTCTCCAGAGATCTCGCCCTCTTAACTTTTGACTAGTTCCTTAGGATCGATGCCCATAAAAGCTATATTTTTTTTACCTAGCTTGATAGCAAGCCATTGATGGAGATTTCACTAAAAGGCTCAAGAGAGAATAAGAAAAGATGATTAGCTCTGAAGCTATTACTGAAATCTGGTGGGGATTATGGAATGCTATTAAAATGTAAGTTTTGAGAAGATTACTACACAATAAGGCTTCTCATTTACATTCTATTCCCATGAAGAAAGGGAAGCGGTTGCTCTTATAAAATGAGAAGAGCAAGGTAGATAAGAGAACTTCTATAAGTTGGCCAAAACTAAAAGCAGCTCCATCCTAGGTAGACTATTCTATCATGATTCAAACCCTACTTCAGAGGTGAAAAGCTTTTTTTTCTTTGTGTTATTACATATTTTCTATGGTAAGATTTTGTAACGTGGTCATAATTATTTCTCCAGAGATGTTACCCTCATGGCTTTTGACTAGTTCCTTAGGATTGATGCCCATAAAACCTAAATTTTTTTCACCCAGCTTGACAGCAATCTATTGATGGAGATTTCACTGAAAGGCTCAAGAGAGAATAAGAAAAGATGATTAGCTCTGAATCTATTGCTAAAATCTGGTGTGGATTATGGGATGCTATAAAACGTAAGTTTTGAGAAGATTGCTACACGGTAAGGCTTCTTATTTACATTCTATTCCCACAAAGAATGGGAAGCGCTTGCATAATGGTTGGCGAAGTACAAGCTAGGTTATCTGTGTGGTACTAATCCTCTCTTAAGACACAGGTACGTGCTTTGCACATACAAACTTACTGCAAGGTATACAATGAATGCTATAGATAACTCATGTAACTGACTGCCAACAGAATTGATTTCTTGCCTGTGTACTCAGATGTTGCTCATCCGTTTTTGGTTTTGTTGTTTATGGTGTTGTTTATAGAGTAGAATTTGAAATTTGAATTCTAGTTTTCATATAGTGTTTTCTGTTAGTCAAATTCATAACTAACTGTCACTCCCACTTTGTTATGCTTCAATATTAACCTGTGCTCAACAGATCTTTTGTTTTAATTTACATTTTCATTAACATTTATTTGTAGTTCAATTGCTTTCATTGCTTTTTTTTTTTCCACCAACTGATAATAATTGCAATTCATTTGTTGATTCCCGTTTATTTCTTCTCTATACAGCTTTATGAAGATGATGTATGCCTTTGTATTTTGGATTCCAACCCACTATGCTCTGGGTAAGGTACTTTTGCTTTTGGAGAAAATAATTGCATAATGATGTTCAATGAATGGCCATATAATCCAAATGTATCACTCATTAACTTAGAAAATTTCTTACACAGTTGGTTTGATATTACAGTTTTCTACGTTGGGATGATGTGCATATTATTGAATTTGGTTTTTGTTGTCCCTAAATGCATTTTAGGTAGGGTTTATTGTACAGAGGTTCCTCGTATTTATCTCATTGTATAAGTCTTTTGGGTTTCAACAATAGTCAAGTGGGTCCCCATAGTTTTGTAAATGTAGCAATTAGTTCCTTAATCATTTTCTTTTCCTAAACTATCCCTCCATATAAGACTTAATTGCACAATTAGAAATATATATGACTATTTTTTAAAGATAGTTTAGGAATAAAAAAAATATTTAGAGGTGTAGTTGTTTTTACAGAATTATATGGATTTATATAGTTATTGTTGAAACTGAAGGAGACCAAATTTCACTATTAGGCAAATATGATAAACCTATTTGCAAATGGTTCATTTGTTTTCCTCATCAATTTAACTATACATTGTTGCCAATATGCATTTTACTGAAGTACTTTCCTTTTTGCAGCCACTCTCTTCTTATTCCTAAATTTCATTTTCCTTCACTGCAAGATACTCCACCAACGGTAAGTCTTCTTCATTGGAATAGATCCGTGTCATAGAATTCATTCTCGTATCTTCTTTGCAATTTCATAGTGCATAAGTTTTTATCTGTGAGGATTGAGGCCTTGCAATTTCTTGTCTTGAAGTTCGATATACTTCTTATTCTGAACTCAAATAGGTTTTTTTTTTGCTTAATCAAAACTAGAATGGATGTATCTAAGATAGGACTTTGAACTTCAGCTCTATAAGAATGCATGGGGGGGTTCATTTTCTTCTAATGTGATTTTGGTCTGAGATAACCTAGAAATTTCTGCAGATTTAATAATAACTATGGAGGTTGGTTCAGCTATGAATTTTGACAAGCATCTATTGTGGATGCCATTTATTTTACCAAAAGAACAAGAAACTGCATTATAGGCTTAAGCTTGGTTTGCTCTTAAATAATGTGCTTGTTGTAATGCAGGTAATAGCAGCTCTTTGTTCCATTGTACCATTTCTGACTGGTGCAATCGTGACAGCTACACAAAGTGGTATATTGAGACTCAAACGTTATATTAGCAATTAATTGAATATTGCCTAGTTCTGTTGCCTGATTGTGCATCTTATACTATAATCAGCCTCTATGTTGATTGGCTGACCTGGATCTAGTAACACCTTGCCAACTCAAAAGCAAAGAAAACTAAGGATTCTGTATTTTCCGTGAACATCATATGCCTGCAGAATGTAAGGTTGAATATCTGTAGCTAAAAATTAATCAATTTGCTGGAGTGGTAGTTGAATGATGGATGCGCTGGTAAGCAAAGAATTGTTGGATTTTTCAACGTAAAGAGGTTTAGAGGAGTATCCAAATGTATACAGCATGAGATATTTAGAAGGATCTTTTAACCTTGGAGCTTAATGATGAGTTCTCATTTTATAGAGCACCATAGGCCATGAAATTCGCATAGCTGATCTCATATAAAGACTTGTTGTTGATGTTTTGTTTCCACGTGAACTGCATACGTTGATGACCAACTAATCGAGACCTTGCTCTATAGGGGGTGTCTATTGAGATAAAAACTCCCAAGTTTGAAAGTCTTGAAGCAATGTGAGACTTAGGCTTATGATGATTGGGGACAAATTTGACTCCAATCACTCAGTCTTTCACGGAGCAATGGCCCTTTTTCCGGGTACACTTAAATTGAATTTTTTAATACCAAGCAAATCCTGTGGTGCATGGAATTCTTTAAAAAATTCTATAACATACGAGTTGAACGAGGTGGATAACTAAGGTGAATTCAGGAAGATTACAGGCTGACCACAAGGTGGATAGCTAGTGTAACATCTCACTTTATGGCATTGTATAATTTGTATTTTCTCCTTATTGCTACATGTCCAGGACGTTTCTCAAAAAATTAGTCCTATCTAAACTGTAGAAAATTGCCTTTTCTCAGTGTTGGGCAGTACTTTTGGCCATACCATCCTTTGTTTTAGCTAGGTTTCCAAGCATTACCAAATTATTTGCTTGTTATTCACCAACTTCATAAATTTATTTATGAAGCTACTTGTACCTGCTGTGAAGTCTTTGTTTACCGTTCTTGTTTTCTTTAAGTTCCACTTTGGAATTGCTCTTATCTTACCTAGTTTGCTCAAGAATCTGATCTTAGCTAATCCCCCATTTGGCAAAGCTTTACTTCAGCTTTGCTATCTTAGATCAATACTAGGAGTAAACAAAATGTTGCATGAGCATCACCTTTTTGTTCTTACAGTCGGCTGATGCACTTACTAGCAGTTTGTTTATCTATGGTTGTGGTTTTATGTCAACAGCATAACAATACCACTGCATTGGTAACTAAGCCGAACATTTTATTTGTACATCTTTGAGAAACTTAGTGGTCTCGATTGTGAAGTCGTTTGTTTTTGTGCATCAAAATTGATTGAGATATTTTTCTTACACTTTGCCTTATAGACATTCTCAATACAAGTATAACCATTAATCGAAGTTGTCTTTCTACATAGCCCACTGTTAGACTAGAACCTATGTATTATACACGGCTAACTTGGTTTTTATCATCAGCTAAAAGATGTAGTGTTGCAATTGATCTAGTCATCAAAGCCTTCAACTTGATCCATTATCTAATGTGGTTAGATAGTGATTCAAAGGTCTTGGAATAGTAAATACTTGTGCTAGAAGAATTTGATTTTTATAACTATCTTCAAGGTTGCTTTTTCTATCTAGCCTCCTCTAGTTTGAAGATTCACCACCCTGGGTATTGAATTTTTCTCAAAGACTTCCTGAAGCGATGCACTACTTGAAATATCTTCTGATGGATATTTGTACTATAGATTTACTGATTCTGTAGCTAACCTTATATACAAGTTCTAAATTGCTTATGCACAAAAAAATGCAGATTCATTCAATTTGTTGGTCAATAATGGAACAGCAGCAGGCCAAGTAATATTTCATGTAAGTCTTGAGCTTGAATAAGGATACTAACTGGCTTAGTTGATAAAGATTTTTGTGAAGTTGATATCAAGGTCTTGAGCTTACTCGCTCTCATGTATTGTTTAAGCTCTGCTGTCAAAACATATTGTAGTTTCTAATCTCGTATTGATTATATTACACCAGACTCATTTCCACATAATCCCTCGAAGAGCAGGTGATCAGTTATGGCCTTCTGAGGTAAGCTCGCCTTTCTGTTTTTGCTTAAGTTCCTTCCTGTTTTTGCTTTTTCTTTTCTTTTCTTTTTTTTTTATAATGCAGAAGAAACCAAAGAGATGCCAATGAGTTAAACAATACGTGAAAAAGAAATCCAATGTTTAAATCCAAACAAACCTCACAATTTTCTTTTTAAGGATGAAAAAATAGGAAAAATAGAAACTACTGTACTTAAATTGAAAGAAATATGTAGGGCTTCAGGAGGCAGCCAATTAAACGTGACCAGGAAACTTTCACCCTTGTGAGACGCATCAGAGAGAGGATATCCTCTCAACCCACTGGTAATTGCTGCACTCAAGAGTCTCAAATCCACAAGAATTTACTCGATTAAGTGCTCCTTATGTACCTTCTTGTCCACAGTTTACCCTCTATTCTTCATGAACGATTTGTGATCATTAATTGTTCTTATATTGTGAAGAGGGAACAAGTTGCGAGATCACCACCACAACAATGTTTAGTTTGTGTGATGTCTTCTAAAAGCTATTCAACCTTTATATTTATAATAGGTGTGTTAAAGCTTTTGATGCAGTGGTTAAAAATGCTACTTGCAGTGTTTCAAATCTTGCCCTTCATCTTTTTGCTCCTGGTATTCTTTTATTGCAACTTGGTCGTTTTCACTAAAATTGCTATACTTGTTTTGAAGTTGCTGTTAGAACTTGGTTTTTGACAATTTGATAAAAAAAAATCATGCATTGATTCATTGATTTGGAATAACATCTAGTGCCTGGGGATTTCAATAGTTATCAAGGCTTTTGGAAGTTGGTTAAGTTTGGCCAACTCATAAATTAGAAAGTTGATATCTGTTGATGGGGATCAAGTGTGGCGAATCAATGTAGAAATTTACTTAAGAATTGTGTATTATAGTAGAAGAAAAGCTGGAGAAAAGTAGTTTTCCTACACCTGAAGGAGAAAGTGAAAGATTACGGTAGAAGATTGAATTAAGATAGAAATGCTCAAGCCTAGGGTTGTTCTCCATGTATGATGGTTTATGGCTGCTGCTCTGTTTGGTGAGTATTAAAATAAATAAGTTAAAAATCATAAATGAATAAACTGTTTTTTAAATTTTTTTGTTCAAAAGATAATTTGTTTGGTAGTTATTGTATTAAAAAGGATTTAAGATAACTACTTTAATATCTATAATGAAATATGTTTTCACTTAAATATTGGATTGTAATAGGGATCAAATTAATTATTTTTGTGATAAATTCCCGACAAGAAACCAATAACAAAGAAAAAAAAATGTCTTAGATGTATTTTTGGTTGCATCCATGTAAATTGATGTATACAAATTGTCATCACTGGTCAGGACAACATAGTAATAAAAAAATAAATGTAATTAAAATATAACGACAATAGTATCATTTTTTATACATCAAACATTGAGGCTTTCATCAAATGACTTTGATCCTTGTAGAGCATCATAATCTAAACATAATCCAATACGAAAGCCAAAGATGTATAACAATAATATGCTTGTATGCAATAGAATTTTGACTTGAACAAATATGGACAAACATAAAACCAACAATAGTGATAATATCAACAATACTTTTAAGTTTGGAAAAATTCTTGATGATTTTTTAATAACTAGAGAGACAATATTATTTATCATAGTCTACAGATGTTAAAGCCATATAATAAAAAAAATGACAATTTACTATACAACAAAAGCTAACAAAATAAACTCAACTAAGGAAAGAAAACAATGAAATAAAGAGGAGGTATTACCATGAAGCTGATTAAAGGCCCTAAAGGTCTACATATCTCTCTCTCTTAATAGAACTTTTAGTTCTCAAGTTTTCATTTTAGAATTAGATTTAAAAGTAGAAGAACTTATTTATTAATTTTTTTCCAAGGGTTCTGTTATAGACCAAGATCCTTTGAAGTAGTTGAAAATAGATGACATGTTTTAAAAAATCATCTTAATAAAGTTTAGAATCTAATTATGTTCAAATCATAACTATAGAAGTTTGAATTCAAATTCAAACCTTAAATAGCACTTATCTAGAAAGATATAATGTAGTTTCAATAATTTTGGGCATAGATTTCTATACTAATCTTGGAAAGATGTGATTGGAAGTAAATTTGAAGGTTAACAACATTGCTTATAACTTTCTAATTGGTGCTTTGCCAAATTTCAACTTCAACAAGCCTTAAAATCACTAATACACTTCTTTTTTTTTTAATTTGGCCTTTCTCAAGCCTGTGCTCCATAGAAGTAGTTATCATGGTTTCAATCTCAAGACTAGCTAAATCCTTAATAAGACTCTTTTAGATAATTTGACTTTGAAAAATAATCCTCAATACCTCCACTTCAATGTTTTATGTCTAAGTTGTGAATAACTCAAGGTTGTTTCTTCAAGACCTTTCTTATCTATCTAGGGGGCTCCTCTTAAAGCTAAATAGTACCTAGATTATGTCACTTAATACATTCTTTCTCTTGAGTACTCTTTGAGTTCAACATTAACCTCAACTCTTTCTCTTAAGGACCCTCCCTTATTGCTATAGGGTTTTCACTACATTTAGAGAATTATTCTTCATGAAAACTTAGTTCTCATCCTAGAAGTTAGTCCTTAAAACTACAAATATTTTATACCTATTATTAAAGATTTCTCTTCTGCTTAAACCTTCATCTCAAGGTCTTAATAGTTCATCTAGAGGCCTTTAATTACCTTAATTCCTCTCAAAGCTCCAACATTTTTGTTTGATGGCATAACATTCTTCTTCGAGGATTTTTCTTCTTTGCATAGGGGCTATAAATGCCTCTCAATAATTCTACCCAACTTAATAATACTCATTAATGTTTGATCTCCATATTCAATAGTTATAAATACCTCTCAAGTTTTTCTAAAAACACAATAAACACAAAAAATAAAAGTTATAGAAAATTTATCTGATTATCATTCTTTAAATTTTCATGAGGAATAGAGTCTATTTGGTATGGAGAAAAAAGAAAAATACAAAAAAAGAAATAATAATGTTTAAAAGGGTTTAAAAATAAATTGATAAACATAAAAAATAAAAGGGATAATTGCTAACTTTATTAGGGAATAGGTATTGATTTTGAAACAAAATAAAGCAAAAAGATTGATGGTGTTTTTTGTGGGGTAGGGGGTGTTTAATGAAAAATAAACAATTTTTGTCAATTTAGGAGAGTTTGAAGATGGAATAGAGAGGGAGAAGATCAAAATAGTGGGATAACTTCATGGCGCAACCATAACATGCCATTATAGTTGAATTTTGTGCACTTAGTCATAAGAGGCTTAGGACAGCATTACAACTCCCTTGGATTGGATGATGTAACAATAGTAACATCCTCATTCAACTAATTAGTCACACAATTTTCCTAAAACTTTATTGTTGAAAAAATTCATTACACAGCCATTTTAGGTGTCTAAATATATAGATATAAAGTTAAAGAAGACTAGAACATTGGGTAGGAAAAAGCTTGGATTACTATAAGTAGTCCAACCACTACCCTCCTTAAGTAGTTTGGTGTACTTGATAGTTCAACTTATTTAATTGCCCATTATGAATAAGAATCTTATCATCATCCAAAGTGCTCAAGATAGGCAAGGTTAAACGTTAAATTAGATAGTCAATGATTATAGCTAGGGCAATATTGGAAATGATCAATACATCCTAGAACATATATATATATATATATATGATACTTTTTTAGATTCTTATATTCTCTTAATACATCTTGTACATATACAAGATATGCACAATTGTATATCATAGCAACACATCTAAAAACATGACAACCCCTCATAATTTGGTGTCTTTTGTGGAAGTTTAATGACTATCAATAGTGTCTTAAACACCATCATATCAAATTATGCCTCTCAAAATCACTTTTTCTTTTGTAGATATGGAGCCAAAAGGGTATGACTTTTTAGAATATGTCCAAGTCTAATCACAATGATTCAAAGCACATCTTTTTCCCTTACACTATGTTGGAAACTTAAGGACTTGATCGTGTGCTTAGCTATACATCAGTCAATTTTCATCATGATCATGTTGGGTAAGACACTATAAGTAACTCTTCAAAGTATTAATTGGAGCACATCCCATAGCCTAGGCCATCATCAAATTGGGTCATCATTCTACATTGCAAAGCCAAACAATTGAGCACATTGCGAGTTTTCACAAATCCTATAAGTTTTCTAGGTGATGCTTTAGTAGGCATAGGTTTGTATGTGTGTGTGTGTGTGTGTGTTCAGTTGCATATGTGTGATGCCTTAGCAAGTAACAATTTATATACATACGTGCGAGCGTGCGGGCGTGAGGGCATACAGGCAGGTGGGCTATGAAAGGGTCCAAGAAGGGATGGTTAATTTTTTTTAAAATTTATTAACCTTTCCAATTGTTGTATTCCTAAGCATCATGAGAGTAAGAGATTTTTGGTGGGAGAAAAACAAAATATACATAAGGTTAGAGAAATGAAGAGTTTTGGCAATGATAGAAAATAAATTGCTAAACTTGAAAAAAAGAGGGAAGTTATTGATTCTTGTTGTTAATCAATTTAACAATTGAATCTAAAAACACAATAAATGGTTGAAAGAGTATTTTTGTGAAATTTTATGGAAAGAGAATATATAGTTGTAGTGAATAAGATTCATCCAAGCCAAAAGAGAGGTTGGAAATAGAATGGAGAGAAAATAAATGATCAATAGTTTTGCAATATTTGTGTAGCAATGTTTGCAACATGTCACAGATAATAGTCGACCACAACTGGGGTGATATGGAATTCATAGATAATGTTAGAACATATAAAAAATATAAGATTATCATTTAGATCTAGATGAGTTGTTTTGCACTATACAATCTGAAATATATCATCTTGTCAAATATATATTGAAAAACATGATAACCCCTAATAGTTTGATGTCCTTTATAGAAGTTTGATGTTTGTATGTAGCTCCTCATGCATCATTGCATCGAATCACCCTCTCTTGAAGCCACTTATTCTTGAGTAGACATGGAATTAAAGGGTGGGTGTTGAACTATGCATAGGTCACCTTGCATCATCATTTTGAGTAAGACATTGTAGGAAACTCTCTAGAGCACTATAGGTGAACATCCCATACCTAAGGTCATCTTCAAATCGAGCCATCATTCTTCATTACTTTTCTAGTTACCAGTATGTGATGAGTGATCAAAGGAAAGTGATTATGACGATAATGCAACCAAGAGAGAAAGAAACCAATATAATATGAAAAGAGAAATGTAGTTCAAATAAACTTTAACCTAAAAAAGCTCATGGGTAATTAAGAATCCTCATGTAAATGAGTTTGATACCAATTTGGAGGGGTAGGCTACACAAGATGGATGAGCCCTTCTATTTTAGAGGGTTGTCGATGTTGAAGTGATGATGAAAAGACCAGGGGAAGCAAGGTAAAATAGAACAAAAAATCTAGAAAAATTCTTAATAAAAACTTGATTATAAAAGATGAAATTTTTACACATGAAAAAGGGAGAATCTTAGGAATCCAATAAGTATAGAACAATCTTCTCTAAAGTCTGCTTTGAATGGGCTATTTTAACTTCAAACATGAGGAAAGTAATGTTAAAAAAATAATTTGATTATTTAATAGTGCTCTCTAGCAAAGTAATTTATTGACCATTTATGCTTTCGACAATAGAAACATTCTAATCAACTATTTAAGATTACCTCTTTTCTTTTGAAAAGTTATCAATATCCCTTTTTTGAGCCAATTTGGGTAATGAATCCCATTGTAACAGGAATCAAGTGAGGTAGTTCAGATGCAAAAATCTTGTTGGCATGCCATGTATTTTTGCAAGTTGGATGGTTCGAGATCTAAAGCTTGCTAAATATCTAATTCTACTCACAAAAATTCTTGTTTGCTACATCAAACTCATTAATTAGACTCTTAACTCTCCTTTCTCAATAAGAAAACAAGTATTTTAAAAAGAATGCAAAGAAAAAAGGAAAAGAAAAATTGGGGAAAAAAAGGACAAACCTTTGTTAAACTACTTAATAGAGAAATACAAGATTGTCAAAATCCAAAAAAAGATGCTCCTTTAAGTTAAGATAACATGAACACAATGTCATCTACCTCTTGGAAGTTATTTTTTATGGTGTGAGGTTTTCAAAAGATAAATACAAATAAAATATGAGCTTGAAGATGACATTCAAAAAGTTTCAAATTTTGGATTATTCTTCCCATCTGGTTGTTGAAGTTGTTAGAGATTTGAATCTTGCAAATCTAATAAAAAAATAAGCATTTGAATGAAGTATGAATTTGAAATAGTAGGCATTAAAATCTAAAAATCCCTTTGTCCCTTATTGGATGGTTTATTATAAGTTGATCAGATGGTTCAATCAATGATCAAACGATTCAATTTATTAATTAGATGGTCTATTAGTCTTCTTCCCTTGTGTTGGAATCGTTTCCCCTATTAGATGGTCCTTCAGCAAATGGTCCAATAAAGCATCATAAGGTCTAATTTAGTTAATTAATCAATCCAATGGCTCTCCTACTTTAAACACATAAATTGAGTCTATTTAAGACAATTCTTTGAGCCTTTCAAATGGTCAAATGTTTGAATCAAAATGCTTGATTTATGGTCAAATCAATTTCTTCACCATTCTTAATTTTTTATGTGCTATCACTATGTCTTGTGTGTTGATGGTTTCTTTTAAGATCATGGCTCACCTTATTTAAAGAGGGGATTTATCCCTATAAGTCAAGCAAGTGTAGGAACTTAGCTTGACCTTGCTCCCTTACAAGCCATTTCACCTTTGATGTAAATTGCTCCTTATTGCCAATTATGACTCTCCAGTGCCTTTTTATCATTTGGTGGTTTGGATAACATCATGTTGCAAGTGTTGTTCTTAACATCATTTTGGGGTTACCTTGTCGAGCATCAAAGGCACAAATTTTTTTAAGTGATTGACATTTGCCACTAAGTGGATGCTCATATATGGAGGAAGGTACAACTAATATACATTGTCAACCATCATTCTTCAAGGCATTGAGGGCTTCATATCCAATAAGCTTTAATTTCATTCTTTCTCCTTTCAATCTATCCTTGTTAATATGCAACCGCACAAGGTCTCCAATTTCAAACCTATTCATTACATAAAGCCTATCATGCCTCTTCTTGCATTTTTGTTGAATTTTCTTTCGTTAACTTTCCATCTCCTAATGGACTTAGTAGATCATCTCAATAAATCATTGGACACAATCTAATTTTTACCCTCTTATTGATGATGTTGAATCAAGAAAAAAAACTCCAAATCAAATGAACTTTAAGGCAAGTATCCCCTGAATTAATAAAATAGGATCTTTTCATTATGGAGCCATGTTGGTATGAACACCGATTAAGATTTTTGATGCCCAAGAGTCAAACAAATATGTGTTGACACTTCCAGATAATTAAGGTATCTATGTTTCATGTGCATAGTCCAAACATGGGCTAAATTGTATTATGGGCTCAAAATTCTTGATTACAATGCAAAAAGGGCAAAAAACATGTCTTATTGGGTCTTATTCCCTCAGCTCAGTCGCCTTCGCCATTTGTCGCTAGCCTGTCTCAACCAAATTGGAAAACCTAGATGGTGTTTGATCAAATCAAAACCTTAATCAACTTATCTTGACTATTTAAAGAATCATGTTGTCCTTGATCATATCTTTGAAAATCTTCCTTCAATAACTTGTCGCAAAAAGATACCTTATAACTATAATAATAATAAACTTAATTTTATTATCCTAAACAACTATAATTAAATACTTTACATTTTGGGTTAAGGCAATAACTCTTGAACCCATTTCATTGTCAAGTCAAAACACAACAAACAAAAATGCATTTACCAATGTCAAATGAGGAAATTACTTTGCAATTCATTTAACAAATATTATCAAATCACTAGCACACACGAATCATGACTTCCTAAGCGAACCAAGAGGCAGCCAACCATAATAGGCTAATAAAGAGGCATAAAAAAGGCATTATAACCAAATATTTTAAGATCCAACTAGCAATGTGGGACAAAACTAAACAATACTTTTATGCAATTAAACTTAAATTGCATTAGTTATGTGAATGGCCCAATCACTCAATCATTATTGCATTGCCCATACTATATCGATGTAAGATCTAAATCCAATAATTAGGTCACGATTCAGATATAATGGTCCATATCAAATCTAATTTCTAAACAATGTTAATTTAATCTCATCAACTTGATCACGTAGTTTTCACAATCAAATTGTCCAAGATCTTTTCGATCGTGTGGCTTTTATTTTTGTTTATCCAAATCTGACAATATGTGGATGTATGTTTGCATAATAACTCTTTTAGTTATTATTTTGAGTCATTAGAATTTTTTATTTAAATAATAATTTTCTAATTAAAAAATATATATTGACAAAAACAGTAACTATTATTTTGCTATGTTTAGTAACTTCTTTTAGCTATTAGAAAATATCTATAAATAGGAGATTTTTTAACATTTTAGATTGATAGGTTTTTGATAAAATCTTGATCAAATTAGAAGAAAATTTTCAAATCTTTCAATCTGTAAGAAATCAGTGTTCATCATCGCTTCCATTCGCTATATCCTTTAGTTGTCAAACTCTTAATTTCTTCTGTCTTAAATCAATTAAGTTCTCAATTTTTTTGTTTCTAATTGATTCAATTAAAATATTTATATCTTACTAAATATTTTATTAAGCTTATAATTTTTGTTTGTAATTTTATTTCGTTGTAAAAACTTAGTAGTATGTCTCTTTTGTTTCATTATTGTGAGGGTTTAGTTTACTCGTCTTTTAATTTGTTCTTTACTTTATTACAATATCGATTTATCAAAACCATTTTCGAGTTCCCTAACTTTGTGTCACTGAAGAGGTTACAAACCTAACATATAGATCAACCTTTACATGGCCCCCAATCCCCTCTTTGCTAATATTATCTTGGACAAGTATTTTTTATTTGTTATCTTATTTGGGTTTCTCATATTTTTCTTATACATTTTATTTATTCTTAACTTGTTCAGGTCAATCTTTATACTACTCAAAATATTTGTACCACTCATTTGGCATCACATGCATTGCTCAATTATAAAACAATTAAATATATGGTAGGCTTTCATGTCTTTTTTCTTAAAACAAAATTAATATTACCCAAAATCTCTTTTAGTGATGTGTACTTTAAAATAATTTCTAAGAAATCAAAATTGTTTTTCATAGCAATTCACCTTCTTGAACCACATTTTAGACGACATGCAAACTCGCTAACTCACTCATCGACCCAATGATCAGAATATAACCCATGATGACACGTGCAAACCCGACAAATGCAAAATCAAAAACACGTCATTTCAAAAAGTTGTTTGGCAACAGTGTGGACCATAAGGCTTTTAGACCAAAATGATAACTTTTCAAAAAGCTATTTAGCACTAGTTTTAACAATAGTTTTCTAGTAAATAGAATTGAAAAACCAAAATACAACTTTTTAGAAAAAATATTTTGTAATAACTTTTTATCATAATTTTTGTAATTTTATTTTTTAATTTTGTCTTTTGTGATTAGGTTCTTTATAAAAAAGATAAGCCTACCCTTTGTAATATTGATATATTTATAAGTAAATTTTTCATTTTTCTTTCATCTTGTTGAGGTATAGGATTGATCATAATTAGAACTTCAATGTGTTGATTCATTAGGACTCTGGTACTAGGAGAAGGGTGGTGGCCCAAATAGTGAGATGTCATACCACTTTACCTATGACTTTATGGCATCACCTTTTTTATCGTCGCTTATGGTTTCTTTCATTTTGTGGATTCTTGCTTCGTCGTTTCCTCACACTGTTGTTTCCTTTTCTATTTCACAACTTGCGTCTTCTTGTGTTGTCACTTTCATCTATTGATGCTTTTGCTACTCTTTGATTTGGTTTTCGTAAACGGATTGCCTTTATGAACAAGTTATTGCATTATTCCAATTTTTTCACTAGACTTAATAAGGTTTTTCGATGATTTCAATATGTGCCAATGTGACACTTAATTTGTTCTTTACTTTATCACAACATTGATTTATCAAAACTACTTCCAAGTTCCTTCACTTTGTGTCATTGAAGAGATTACAAACCTAACATATAGAGCAACCTTTATGTAGCCCTTAGTCCCCTCTTATTATATTAGACAAGTACCTTTTATTTGTTACCTTTTTTGGGTTTCTCATGTTTTTCTCTCACACATTCTTTATTCTTAACTTGTTTAGGTCAATATCTATACTAAAAATATTTGTGTTGCCCATTTGGCATCACATGCATTGCTCAATTATAAGACAATTGAACGTATGGTAGGCTTAAATGTCTTTTTTTTCTAATGTGCATGATATTCTAATGGGTTTACTACTGCATAATTAACTATCTCAATATGATCATTTATCTATAGACAAAATTTAATACTCTTCTTTAATGTAATATCCATCATGGTCCATACAATTCTCCAAAATCCACTAAGAAATCTTGAATCTTGGTCAAAGATACTTAAGGTAGGAAGCTCAAATTATATATATATATATATATCTATATATTGGTGAAGAATAATCTAATTGTTCCTCTCTTGTAAAATATGCTTATAAAGAATTAAGAATACTATCTTTGATAATCTATTCATCATGAAAATTTAGTTGTATCCTTTGTAAGTCAAACATAGACTATCAAGAAAGTCCATGGATATGTTGTTTTGTAGTTGGGTTGATATTTGTAGAATGGAGTATATAGTCCCTATTTTTTTTTTTTTTTGAAGGCTTTGAAGTGCTACACAACTTGCATCCTTGCATGAACCTTGCCATGTCATGTTGTAGCCTAGGATAAAAAGCTTGCATTTGTAGGTTCAAGATGGTCATAGTCATGCCAAAAGCATCCTACCACCTTTGACGTCAATTCTTCTTGAATCTAATTGGCTCTATCTCTATTCGCTAGAATGCACAACTGTTGTCTTTTATAGAGCAGACATTTTGAATGTTCTACTTCTTATTTGTCCTATCTTTTACATCAACCACGATCTCTTGAAAGTGGGGATTGTCCTCATATGGACTTGCTTTTACATCATTGTTAAAATCTACATACATATAAACAAGCAAAGAAAAGTAATATGAGGGAAATATAACATGCTAGCAAATTTGTTTTCACCGTTTTCTTATTTTTTTTATGAACAAGTTAAATTGTTGCTAGTAATTTATCCATTTCATGTGGTATACTTGTAGTAAATTAGATTTTTTTTTCTTTTTGGAGGTGTTGAATGAGTAATAGTTAATGTTTATGATTGTCTCCTTCACTAAGGGATACTATTGCTAATGCTTAATAGCATGGCGAAGTTGCTACAACTCCTCATTGTAGGAGGGATAGTTCTTTTATGCACCTTGCAAATTTTCTAAATGTTGAGACTCCTCCTTAATCTTTCATAAACAATACACCTATATTATAACCAAATGCATATGGTCACTACAAATATGGCAAGGCGAACAGTTGTGCCTCGTTGATCTTTCTTTCTAACATGAAGTATTCTTGGGTATCGTTCTTTTCAATACTTCTAGTTTTCTTTTAGTTATTGTATATAAATGATATGTAATTATAGAAAAATGAAGGGTGGACTTTCAATGATAATGGTATCCTTTATTTCCTACCTTAAATCCCAAGTAAATGAAAGTTTTTTTAGCACTTTATGTTTAGCTTTAAGTTATTCTTATGAAATAAGTTGACCCCTCAAAGCGGAAGGAATTGTGGAACTTTCTAAGGCAGGAGGCTGAGACTGCGGGCCCATTGCTGGTGGCCGGCGACTTTAACATTGTTATGTCGCAGGGTGAGAAGAAGGGGGGAAGGAAGTTCAAATTCAGTAGTTTGCAGCAAGAATTTGCGGATGCAATCCAAGATTTCCAGTTGGTGGATCTCATGTTCACTGGCAGCAAATTTACTTGGTGTAATGGGAAGGAAGGGGGTGCAAGAATCCTTGAAAGGCTCGATAGAGCTTTGATGAACATCGCGGGCATGCGTGCATTTCCGGGCTGCTCTGTTGCCCACCTCATGCGAATTGGCTCGGATCATTGCCCCCTTCTTATTGACATTGAGGGGGGACGCAGGACTGCGTGTTCACGCCGCATTCAGTTTGAAAGCACCTGGTTGCAGTTTCCGAAGGCGAGATGGGTCGTGTATCAGGCCTGGAGCAGGCGTACTAAGGGGAATCATATGGAGGCCCTTTCAACCAAGTTTCGCAGATCGCTTCTGGCTTTGCGCTCTTGGAGTAAATTGGAGGTTGGTGATATTATGAGCACTAATGCTAATCTTGAACTTAGCATTAATACGTTGCAAATCAAAGAATCTCTGGAAGGATTAAATGAAGAGGAACACCGCCGGCTTGGGCAGCTAATTCTGGACTTCCACCGCGGCTGTGCGCTGGAGGAGCGCTGGTGGTGGCAGAGGGCAAAGCTCCACTGGACTCAGCTGGGAGATCGTAATACTCGTTTCTTCCATGCTGCCGCGACTGCACGCACCCGCAACAATCTCATCACCCAGCTGAAGGATGATTCGGGCTGCATGGTCACCTCGCTGGAGTCTATGAGCAATATCCTGGAGCCTTTCTTCCAGACGAAGTGGGGGGGTGGGGCTACGCCTCTGCCTTTCCTGAAGCACCTGCCTCATGTTAGGGTTAGTGAGGCTCAGGCAACCTTGCTGGCCTGCCCTGTCACTGATCAGGAGATCATTGCAGCCATCAAAGCCGCTAGGAGAAACAAAGCCCCTGGACTGGATGGGGTTACTGCGGAGTTCGTCCAGGGCTATTGGCAGATTACTCAGGAAGACACCATTAGAGCGGTGCTCTCCTTCTTTGCTGGAAAGTATATGCCTAGCTGTTGGAAGGATACCCTCGTTATCCTTGTTCCGAAATCTCAAGGCGCATGCAGGCCGGAGCAGTTCCGGCCAATTAGCCTTTGCAACTTTATCTACAAAGTCGTTGCACGTGTTCTTGTTGGAAGACTCAAGCCTATCCTCCCCTTCCTCATTTCCAGTGAACAGGGTGCGTTTGTGCCAGGTAGATGCGTTGCGGATAACATCTTTATGGCTCAGGAAATGGCCTCGCGAATGCACTCGTCCTCCGCGAGGGCTGGACTCATGGCGGTTAAGGTGGATATGGAGCAAGCCTTCGACTCGGTGCAATGGGAGAGCGTGATGAACATCCTGAAGGCGATGGGTTTTCCGCCTACTTGGTGCGACTGGGTTGAGGCGTGTATTGTCAACCCTAGATATGTTGTCTTGCTTAACGGCTCTCGGATTCCCTGGATTCATGCCCAACGTGGTTTGCGGCAGGGCTGCCCCCTTTCGCCGTACTTGTTCACCCTTGTGACGGAGTATCTCTCCGCCATCATCCACAATTATGAATCCAGGTCGCTGCTGGGGTTTAGCCCTGGGAAGGACTCTCCACTTGTATCCCACCTCTTGTTCGCCGATGGCATCCTCATATATGCCTCGGCTACTCGTGCTGCTGCGCAAGCCATCAACTTGGCCATGCAAGAGTTCTGCAGAGCCACAGGTATGACTGTTAACCTCTCGAAATCTAAGGCATTCTTCAGCAAGTTCACTAGTACCAAAAGGAAGATCCTAATTGCGAGGAAATTACACATGGCGCGGGGGGAGAATCTCTCTTACCTGGGAATTCCAATCTCGGCAAAACCAATCAAGTTCAAGGATGTTTATTTCCTGCTCCAAAAGATCGATGATCAGGTGATGAATTGGCGCACTAGGCATCTATCGCTTGCTGGGAGGATTGCCATGATCAAATGCGTCCTCAACTCTATCCCCACCTACTTGATGAGCCATTGCGTCTTGCCGAAGCGTGCCATTGACGTGGCGGAGCGGAAGTTTAGGAAGTTCCTTTGGAGCGGCGCCACGGGAGGAAGGAGGATGCATTATGCCAGCTGGGAGAAGATCACTCTGCCTAAGGATGTGGGGGGCCTTGGCCTTCTTGACTTGCGTACATGGCAACGGGTCTTGACCATGAAACACTGCAGAAGATTGATTGGGCGTGAGGAGATCCCGTGGGTTTGCACCTTGGCTGCTAAATACGGCGCTGCTCACTCGCTTGTTAAGTCTCCCCGGAGGGCATCCCTTGCTTGCAGGCTTCTTGCAGCTGCTATGCCGTGCGCCCTCGCTTTGTGTGGCGAATTGGGGACGGAAAGGGAGTTTTATTTGCTGAAGACAACTGGCTTGGTGTGCTCCCTATCTGCCTGTGGCTTACGTTCATCAACATGGGCGTAGATTGGCCTACTTACGTTAGTGCATGCGTCTGCGAGGTGGGTGTCTGGAATGAAGCAAGTATTAGGGTTTGGGCAAGTGACCTCCTTCTTGATCGCGTCTTGCACCTGCCTTGGGCCCGCAGCCATGACATGCTTCTGCAGTTGCAAACGGAGTCGCTACGGGTCAACAATCTAAAATTCTACTCGCACATGCGTGGTGGCAATATGTCTGAAGTCGCGGAAGTTAACTCGAAGTATTCGAAGCAGATCTGGAAGCTTAAGGTGCTGCCTAGGGTGAAACTCTTCCTTTGGCGGCTGATGGGTGACCACCTTCCTACCGCAGTCTGGCTCGTTCACAGAGGGCTTGCCGAGTGTAGTAACTGTATCTGGGGTTGTCCTGCGGATGAGACGCGGGAACACTTTGTCTGGGAGTGCTCGCATGCACAGGCTATCTGGCGCTGCAACCTACTTCGCGAAGCCATCTCGGCGATTGGTCCTCTTCCTGATGAGGGCTCTGGGCATTTACAGAGGCTCTTTGAACTTGTAGCAGCGCCAGCACATAGCATGGCTTATAATTGGAAGTACGCTGCCACCATTGCCACGACAATGTATTACATCTGGGATTTCCGCAATGCGAAGAAGCACTACGATGAGAGGCCTAATTACAGTTTTATTATACGCAAGCTGCAGATTGAGGTTGCTCTGCTTCACCGAACGCGTCCCTCCATGTCCTGCGGGAACCCATTCAGCTCACCTGAACTGAATGTAGCCCAAAATTGGGTTCCCCCTCCCACTGGATGGGTCAAATTCAACTGCGATGCAGCCGTTGGGGATCACTCGGCGGGTCTTGGTCTGGTTGCCAGGGATCATGTGGGCAAGCCCCTGCTGGTGCTTGGAAAGAAAATTATATCTCAAGCTAGTGGAGCCATGGAAGTTTACGCTCTCTTGGAGGCCTTTGAAGCGGCCAGATTAGTGTTCCCGGACGTCCGGGCCATCGAGGTCCAAACCGACTCCATAGACGCTATGCTTGACGTGCGTGATATCATTGCCCAGGTGCCCACGAGGGGTGTATTTGCCAAAGCAATTCTCCATGCTCGCGGCCTCGACGCCCTCATCATCTCTTGTGTTTACAGGGAAGGCAACGCGTCGGCGGACTGGGTGGCGCGTGCCGCGTGTTGGTCCAGCTTCAGCTGGGGACGGGGTGAGCCCCTCCCTGAGCCGTTTTGCAAGCTCTTGTACTCGGATTACCTGTTTGATCCCCCGTAGGGGACCCCGTTTTTTGCCTTAATAATAAGGTTTATTTCAGGAAATAAGTTGAAAGTAGTTGTTGTATGTTGCCAATGCTGCCCCATATTATTGTTATAGATAAGGATATCATCAAGGTAGAAGACCACAAACTCCTCCAAATATTCTAGTAGTATCTTATTCATGAAGCACATAAATGTAGCTATTGTGTTGCATAATCTAAATGGCTTCACTTAAACATTTGTATAGAAATTGTTTAGGTTAATGGTTGTCTTCCAAATATCTTCATCTTTGGCATGTACTTGATATTTGGACTTCAAATCTAGTTTGGATGAATGCTTTAGGCAGATAAGAAAACCATCAATTCTGGGTAGTGGATACCCATTCTTTTTATTTTGTGTAAGGCATAATAATTGATGCACATTCTACATTTATCATTCTTCTTTGGTACCAAAATAATTAAAGATCTACATGAAGAATTGTTAGGTTTGATTACTCCATGCTTCAATAATGTCATGACTTGTCTTTTGATCCCTTCGCTCTCTATCAAAAAAATTTTGTACAAATCAAATTCAATAAGGGAATTAGATAATATGTAAATGTCATGCTTCATAGCATTCTTTGGAACTAGACCATGAATTTCTTCAAAAAAGGAAGAATGATCCTTTAATAGTGACTTTAATCCTTTATATGGAACTTTTAGTTGTTATTTATCTGTTTTAAGAGGATTAACCAACAACAATATATGTTTTTTATAAGAATTTGCCATGTATTTTACTTGTGCAATTGCTTGCTTTGTTGTAGTCATTGTAAGGCTGTTTTAATGGTATGTTTTTATCCAACCTTTTTGAGGTTGTATCATTGTGGTCTCTTGTAGAAAATGACATTTCAATCATAGAGGATAAAACTCCTACTTATTGCTTGATAAATGTCAAAAGGAACCATCTCACATTGAACTTCATTGATTTAGTATATATCAATTATGAAATGGAATTCACATTGCTTATTAATCCTTACTCTGGTGTCTTAGGCACATCCTAACGTATATCGTCATACATGTGAAGTAGTGTCCTATTTGAGCTTGCTTATTAAGCTCAATGCAATCACTCTTTTATCTATTAGGTCAAATATGGAGATAATTAACTCTTGCTTAACATAAAATTTGAAGAGCAAACACTACTTATAGGTCTTAACTAGCTAATTGCAATTATTTATGTTTCAACATTGTAATCATGAAAAGGTTATGATCTACAACTTTCAACCCATCCAAGTCTACTCCTTCAATTGCCAAGTTGACTTGTTTTTCTTGACTCTCCCTCTTAGAGCATTCTTTAGTATTGAATGCAAGTTCCTACACTTATCTTGGCATACCCTTTCTTCTTGCAACACTTGCATCTCATTGTATTACTTTCAGAAGAAGTAAAGGAAGTTTAAGAAGAATATTAAGAAGAATTCTTCTTTCATTTCTTACTTTAGGCTCCTTTACCATTAAAATTTTCTTCAATCTTGCAAGTAGATGTCTTTTCACTTTATTGTGGTGTAAATGAATTTGAAGTGATAAAAAAATGTTAGGTTCGATAGCAAGTTGCATGTGTAGTTCAAAGATATTTTCTTAGCATGAATTTGTTGTTAAGGTCCAACTGTAAGTACAATAACTTGTCAATGATTTTTAATTATGTATTCTTATATTATCTACCCTTTCTTCTATTGTAAGTTACAAAACTCCATTCTTGTTCTTTTTCATACATCATTAGGTGGAGTTCCACTTATAAGAATTTTTTGAAGTTGCTTCAATTGCATTATTCTTTGGCTTCAAAATGTAATAGAGAATTATATCATATTAATAAATAGTTGCTTAGTTTAAGGCATGCAAAAGTATCCTTATCTTTATAGGAATATTCTTATAAAGAGAAGTAGGTCTTCAATTAATCTAACCAAGAATTCTTGGTGTTGATTTTTCTATCATATACCAATACTTCCATTTTGGCCTCAAAGTTAAAAGGTCTAGCTATGATATCCATATCTTACTATGTTAAGATATTGTTCCTTTAGGTCATCGCATCTTAGTCTAAGTAGGTTTTGTTATTCACATGGACTTTCTTGCTTGGTCACCAATCATAAAACTATTTCAACCTAAGCAAACTTAACTATAAAGTTCTCATAAAATCCAACACCAATTTATCTCCAATAGATACCTTAATATCTTAAGACTATAGTATCTCATATAAAAGCATATATCTCATCCTTAATAGTTAGTATGGAACAACTCATTCCTGTGTCTCTAGAAGTATTATTCAATATCTACTATTTGTCTAATGAGTTTACTCTTAAAACATCACTTGACGTCCACCCCTTACACTCTTGAGTATTAAAAACCCCCTAGCTTTTTTTTTTGTTAATCATTGAATCACATGGACTAGTAGAAGGTTGACTCTAATATCAATTTTTCATATTCTGATCTGTTTATGTCAAGGTATTATCTCTTTAAATTATTTTATCATGAGAGTGCTTGATCATTTATCCTAACACTATTTTAACTTAAGTAAATTTAAATATAGAGTTCTCATCAAATCTAATACGAGTTTATAGCTAAAAGGTATTTCGATGTCTTAATATCATAGTATCTCATAACAATTAAGATCTCTCCCTTGATAGTAGATATATAATAACTCATCCTTGCATCCCTAAAAGCCTCACATAATAGATGTTCCTTTGTAATGATTCATTTTTTGGGACATTACATAGTGTTTTATCACTACCCTCATGGTGTGTTACTTTAGCCTAACTTTCAATTGTTGAGAATAAACACTATCAAAATCATTACATCGAACATGAGGTCTTAAAATGATGTAACATCTCATAATCATGGGTATTAATTAATTAATCAATTATTATTTAAAAAATGATTATTTGGGAAAAAAATAAATGATGAATCAAAGCCTTAAGTAGAGATGAGATTTATCTAGATCGTTGAACATAAAAATATTAAATTATATTTTTTTAATAATTCATAAAAGTATTTTTTTTGTGAATTATTAAATTTTCTTTAGAAATCATAGATCTTTAAAAACGGAGTACTAATCTTAAAGAGAGAAGCGGATACCAAATATAACAATTAAAATTATTAGAAAACATATGATATAAATTTCTTGGAATTTAGATTTAAATCTATCATAAAATAAAGGGTCAAAGTTATATGAAGAATATTATAATAAATATTTGTAGAAGAGAAAAATTATTAAATTATTAGATGATATTAAAAAAAAAATTTTAAAAAAATTATAAATTTTATTTGAAATCTAATGACGTTAATTTTGTGAAAAAGTGACTTGTCTAAGAGGTAATACTTATAGGAAAAATATCGTTTATATATTTTTAAAAGAGAATTTTTTTAAAAAATATTAAATAAAGTCAAAAAAATATGAAAGAGTTATAAATAGTAGGGTTTGATGAGTAATTTATTTTAGAATTCATTAAAACTTTTTGAAGATTATTTGAATAAAAATATTTAAGAAATTAAGTTAATCTAATATTTTAATCAAATAATTATCTGAATTTAAAAAAATATTCAACATTTCTCTAAATTCCTAATGGAAACTAGCAAATAAAATATGAAAAATGGTAATTGTTGGCAATAAAAATTGTTCAAAACTTTGAAGGAATTTTGGAGAATATGTACCTTTACTTCATTAAAGCTTGGTTTATTGAGATTGAGTAAATTAATAGAATGGACAATTTGGGTAATCCTAATTGATGTAATGACTACAAAAATGTAAATAGGAAAAATTAGAACTTATAAAAAGAGGGATTTGGTCATGGTTGACAAATTTAGCATTGCTTTAAAGAAACTAAATAAGATGGTGAACTCTTGTGCTAGAAATTGATAGAATTGGGCCGTTGAGCTATTGTGAACCATTTTGGTGTTTTTGAAATTAAGCCATTTAGAGAGTGATAAACCCATGTTCATCTATTCTTCAAAAGTATATTCTATAAAAAGTAGTTTATGCCACTTCTTTTTAACATGTTTGATGTTAAGTCTTAGCTCAATCTAGGTATGATTATTTGGTTTCCTTTGCAAATGCATCAAGAAAAATCAAGTTAACTTTTGAAATTCTAGTCAACTATACCTAGAAGGAGTGACTGAATCATCAAATTTATGGTTAACCAAATTGTCTTAAACTTAGTTTGAATTCTAAAGATAAGTTATACTAATTATCCCAACTTTATCATAGGCTACATCAATCTACATGAAGGCCACTTTCTTACTCCTTAATCATACCAAATGCTAAATGACTTGTCATGGCATTGACCTATCATCTAATGTGCTTGGCTTTTGCTTTACTTCGTGCCATGTGCTCTAATCTTATTAACTATGATATAGACAATGTCCCACATGTGACATTTGATATGCAAGCTTTTTGCCATTACCAGCTGTACTTGAAAGGCCCCATGTGTCAGATTTGACATGACACTTTTATTATATTGTTCTTCTGCTCATGATGATAATTAAATTTGTGGAGGCACTCATGATTGTAATGCATCATTCATAATATATATCTTGATTAATACATTATACATTTTCCTTAAGATTATTTGTTGATGTTGCCTAAATGAGATTATTATTAATTTTCATCTTAATTGACATTTTTTTTCCTTGATGGATGTTTTGAAATTTTTAGTTTCCATAATAAAACTTAGATTGTTGTATTTTACATTTGGTGGTCCCACTATGATTATTGTTGTCCTAAGTGATACAAAATATTCTCTTTTTTCTCAACACTTCAAACATAGGTTACTATCAATATAAGTAAGATAGCTTAGATAACTGATGGTGCTTATCATCAATAACCTTTGTTGCTTCATTATTGTTCTTTTAAAGATGTTTCGAAACTTCGGCTAACATCCTAAAGGTTGTTTATGATGAAACTTAAGAAAAACAGTAATGGAAGACATTATACTACTTCACAAATTTTAAAAGAAAAAATAAGTAATTTTATCCTTGGTTTTATATTTCCTAGATCCCTTTATTACGTTATCAATCTTTGAATCATTTTGGTTTTGTCAATATATACATCTATATTAATAGTCTTTATAGTTTAACATTTAGATTGTATAGATAGACAAAGAAATAAGATGAAAAATGAATATAGTTTTTTAAGGCAAAACTAATGTATTTAGCTCTTGATGAATTGCATATATGTTGACTTAATTAGCATCTTCATTAGGAGGCATTTTCTATTACATCACATATGACAAGATTGAATTATGATTACTAGATCTCACAAAAGCTTCTCTCCCACTCTGCTTTTATTTATTAGTGAAGGCAGTAGATGGCAACTAGGTGGTCCATTCTTGTAGGGGAAGCTAGAGACAAAAGAATGGAATGTGTATAAGATAAAGTGACATTTCTTATTTGCTCTCTTTACCAAGTGAATCACTCATGAATTATACAAACAATCATCTCTTTCCCTCTTCTATTTGATTACCCATTATTATAGGGTCATAAGGAAAATATCATGTTCCATTTTTATTCCATGTATCCTAAGGTATACGTTCAAATAATGTCCAATCATGTCATAACTAGTGTTTAAATATTTTCATATTTTATATTCTATTTATGTTATTTTTATTTCATAACAAAAGAAATACATGATAATATAAAAATAATATTACAAATACAACTAATGTAAACTTTACATCATAAATTATTATATTTATTTATCTAAATATGAAAGTAGAATGTCTTTTGCAGCATTTAGTTTTTTTTTATTTCCTACAACAAAATAATGCATATTATTAGTTAATGCCCAATTTATTAAATACCTATTATTTTTCTTTCTAGTCATACTCGACCTCATATCAATTATCACATTATTAAATCCCTATTAAATACCTTCACAAACTTCCTAAATACTTTTTTCTCCCACAATTATTTCTCAACTTTTGTGCCTTTTACTTATTTTTTTATATTGTATTACTATTTTATTAGGATTTTATTATATTATTTATTTATTTATTATTTATTTTTCTCTTATTTTAAGTTATTTTTCCTATTCCTTTTTCACTATGTTCTCTCTTCTCAGCATAAAACGCAGCCTACTGGCCGGTTCGGTCAACTCTAATGGGTCTCAGATGCATGTACGCATTTGTTGACTTGTGGGTTAATAAGGTTCAACACAGCTCAGTTCTCGAGTTCGATAAACGAATGGTGAAACTGAAACTGGCCGAACCAATCTCTCCTTGTTCAGGCATCCTCCTTTTAATTTCCTACAACAAACCCAAGCACCTCTGTATTCTCTTGCTCCCTCTCTTCTTACTTCTCATGAAGCTAAAGCCTCCTTCTTCCTCTATCAAACCTGAGCTTCTCCCAAATCTCTCTCCTTCTCTTCTCCTCACACAAGCTCACCGACAACTCGCACTATAATTCGAAACAAAGTTGAAAGGAAGGAAGGAGTATACCTTCCAAGCTGACGGCTGAACACGCAAGCTAAAGCACCTCTTCGACCAAAGCTACGGCAAGGAGATGACATAAAGAAAACTCATCACGACCTTCTCGAAGAGCAACTTCAGCAGGTTCAGAACCCAACCCATGCGCTAAATATTCATTTAAAACGATACTTATTAACACTTTAATGGATTTAATTCAGCTCATTCATTATAAAACAATATTATTTATTTATATAATAATCATCGCACCACAAATATATTATGTGTATACATATATAACAAGTGTAACATTTGTATAAAGTCTTTGACATTTTTTTATTAATAAATCTATTCTTTATAAAATTAATTACATAAAAACTAAAATTATGAAACTACAATCCTATTCTTACAAAATTTCAAAAATTATAAATATATCTTTTATTTTAAATTTTAAAATTATATTTATATCATAATTTTTTTAATAATTGATAATTAATTATTTATTCATAAAAAAATTATAAATCTAATATCATTAGACTCATTTAGAAGAGTTATTTCCATTCTTAATACTCAAATAATATTTTTTAAGATTTTATCAATATTTTAATATTTTTATGTATAAATATCATATTTAAAGAATTTGATTTTATCATATCAAAACATGCCTCATCACCATTATATTAGCTAGATTTCAAACTTATTATTAATTTGATTGGTTAACATATCAAAAGCTAAGTAAGAGTTCTTTTTGTTAGATATAAAATGGTTTATGCTTAGCAATGACAAATTGAGGTCTGTTGCACATTAAAAACTCTATACTATGATAAATAAATTGTGAACTATACAAATGAATACTATTATAATAAAAAAATTTGTTAGTCTTGATTTTGAATAAATCATCAAAATTTAAGTTTAATGTTTTTGACATATTTTTAATGATTTTTAATTAATAATTAATAAAATAATATATAGATATCTAAAATAAAAACATTAATAATTTTTATCTATTTTAAAAAGTTTTGAAAATATATTATTTGAATATACTGAGAGGGATCATATCGTATCTATAGAGATTTTGTATAAAATGTTTATACTATGTATGACATGTTGTAATCATCACTAACAATTTTTTTTTTAAAATTATAATTAACAACAAATAATATCATATACAAAAAAATGATTATTATCATATCATTAGACTTTATATGTAATATTACTGTATTTTTTATCCTTATTAACCTAACATATTATATAATAAAGTAATATTCAATCTTTTAAAAGAACCTCAAATTTGAATCTACAATTACATTTTAATCCTCTTTTTTCTATTTGATCAACATATTAATCAACTGTTATAATAAATTATTTTTTACATACGTTAATATATATATATATATATATATATATATATATATATATATATATATATATATATATATATATATATATATATATATATATATATATATATATATATATATATATTCATTTTAATAATTTGTTTAACATAAAAACTGTTTTATTTTCAATAAGTTGTGATACAACGTTTCAATCGGTTGAACACTGAACCAAACTGTAAAATGAATCAGGAATATGAGAAAAGAAAAATGCAAAAATTTAAACTAAATCAGAGGATAACATCAGGAGGGTCGGGGAAAAGCGCAAGCGGATCTGCCCCTGTGCCAAAATCGAATTTTTAATTGCCATTTTACTTCCCTGTACTGCCCCTCGCCGCCGAACGTCGTCCCAAAGATCTGCCGGCCCCTTCGGAGATTCTGATGCTTATGCATTTTATGTAGGTGCTGTGTTCGTTCAATATTTTTCGCTTCGCTTATTCGTGCATATAACAAGAAGCAAAAAAACTTGTTGGCAGCTTTTTTTATTCTTTATTTGGTTTTGGATTGTTGATTTGTGGTCTCCTTCCTTGGGAAAGAACGTGAGCAGGTTCTTATTGCGGAATGTTACAGTATTCATATGGTTAGGAGGCAACTTATTGAATTAGAATCTGGACAAATTTCAGAAATTTAGAAAATCCCTTTGGTTGCGCATTGGAATAGTGTTTACTATTACGAAAAAGTATGTAGTACTCGATACAATTATTGATTAGAATTGGTTTCTCCTTGGTGTGATGGTTTAGAAAACTTCATTTCGTGTTATAGCAAGAAAATCTTATGAACAGGTTCAAGTCTCAACCCACAGATTATTCCATCTGCTAGAAATTCCTGAAAACAAAAGAGTTGCATTTTTCTTTTTTTGATGAGAGTTTTCCAGCTATAAAAGTAGGCTGACTTGCTTGACCCCAAAGATCTATAAGATTTGACTGGCGCATTTGATGTGATAACGGACCTGATGGATAAGGCATGATATCTGGATTTTCATGCTTCCTTTAATGGTTTGATCCCTTCTTTACCAGGATGAAAGGGCCACTGAATGATGATAGATTGTTGTGCATCTGACAACTGATGATTTTTTGAGTAAATTGATGAGAATTATTTGTGCTTTCACAAGTGTTGTTTCTAGTTTCAATGAAAAATTTTAAAAAGGGGAACATTGTCTTATTGCAAGAACATTCTTTCAACAACCTATTAAAAACTCCTTTCCCATCTATAACTTGTAGGAATTAAGAAACGGGCTTTCTTGTTTGACATAATGAACCATGCTAACAAGAAGCCAGAAATTGTGGGCATGGGAGAAAGCAAAGTCGCCTTAGCAACAATAACAAAAGTCTCAATAAGCATTGCTTTGTCGTACATAGAGAAAGAGCCAAAGGCGAGGATTCTAGAGGCCACATTTGAGGCACTGATGAGTGAAGTGCTGATGTCTAATGTTGCAACAATGACATCACTTTGTCCTTGACATGCTCAGAAGAAATTGGAAGGCAAGGAGATTAGGTGACAAACATTGGCATTACCACTAGCTCCTTTGAACATTGGGTGGAGCTATCTCTAATGATTCATACTTTGAGTTTGACTTCATTGAAGGGATGAGTTGCAAGGTTTCCTTGTTCTTGGTACATGGATCATGGCGTTTATCTTTGGAAAGAAAGTTGAATTTAGCATTAGCTGGTTCAAAATGATGTATCATTTGATGTGTAATACTCAACAACTTGTATAGAAGTTGATAGGGAATGTCTTAAGGATGAAAACCACTTTTGAGGAAGTAAGAAAATTTCTTGTAGAGATAACATGTGAGTTGTAGAACAAATTTAATGAGTTGAAGCATCTTTGGAAAGACAACTTGAGAAACACAATGAGAAGGGTAATGAAGGAGATAAGTAGGAAGTTGTAAAGGACCCCTTGAAGTAGTTGCATAGTTTGTTTGATGTCTTCAAAGCCCAAGGTGTTGGAATAGAGACAAGTCACATTGCTCAAACATTGTGATGAGTAAAAGCACCATCTTACAAGAACGTGCAAACTTAAAGGAGAATAGCTTACCATTAGTATAGATGGAATCTTTGACTGAGGATTTATGGAGCCTCTAAATCATCACGAATAAGATTTCTCTTGTCATGGAACATGAAGTGTTTCAATAGGCCCAAAGGATGATCGAGAGATCATTATCAACTGTCATTTCCACTCATGTAATTTTGGTTTAAGGATTTTAAGTTTTTGTTTGTAATCTTTATGTGTTTGTTCTCAGGTGTTCAACGAAGTGAATTTAATCTGAGTTCTAAAAGAGCAATAGAACTCTTAAAGATTTTTGACTCGGAATATAATGGCATCATCCATGGTGATTGGTAAAGAGTTTTAGATGTGTAAAATATTTCAAAGCACAAAAATAGGTGTACCTTAATTGTGGTTTTCTCGTTTGTGGTTATCCTTGACAAATTTGGCGAAATGGTGAACAAGGATGCTGCTAGGAAAGGGTCTAAGAAGTGCATGCCCCACACTACAAAAGGACATGAGATATTAATTGATCAAAGAGAACCAATGAACTAGCAAGGAAGGTTCCTATGGACTTGACACTTGTGGCAATGGAGGGTAATATTGTTAGCATCTTCTTGAAGCATGGGCCAATAGAAACTTTATTGAAGACTGAATTTGCTCTAAGGTGATCTTCTCTGAGGATTGAATTTGTTCCTTAGATGATAAAGGAGTTGCTGGAGATGGCCTTTGCGTTAGAGGTTATCTTTAATCAAGCATTATCTTATAGCTTTTTTTTAGACATATCAAGTATCGTCTTCGACATTTAAGAGAGTATTTTTTTAAAGTTAGTTAGCCTGTGGATCTATTTAACTGGTTGAAATGTCAACTTTTCCAAAACATCAGATTGATCAATACTTGGAGTGGAAAGCTTGTGGATAGGCATGGATGCTTCCTAAACTTGATGAGGGAATTAACAACAATTTCTTCTCTTTGAATTTGTTGCAAGTTGTCATAATCAAAAGATGAGCAGCTTTTTTACTTGTTCTTGGTATTTCAATCCCAAGTATATAACAAGCCTTCAAACTATCTAATAACAAGATTGGAGTTGAGAATGTGGTCATGTGCTTCTCAAATAGATCTTTGGCAAGATGGAGGCCATCAAGGAGAGCCTCATTCTTTATTTGGTTATTGATTTTTGGAAAAGTTACTTGTATGACCTATTGAAGTGTCACACCTTTGAGGTTAGTGAGAACATTCCCACAATCCATTGCTTTGTTCTTTTAGGCTTCATCAATCCACATTGATCTGAAAGAAAATGGTTTGTTGATAGGCCCTAGCACTACAATGTTCACAACAAAATCTATAGATACTTGAGAATGGACCAAGGTCTTTGGGACATAATGATTTTGATTTCAATAGCTTACTTTTACAAATGATGCAATACTCCAACAGAATAGAGGATTTGTTAGAGAGTTTGTTAGTTATGATAGAATAGAGGACCCATTAGACAGTCTCTTCAAAAGTGGATATCAGGTATCTTCACCCTTTAGAGCATAGTTGGTGTTGTACATGGGTCTTTGGACACTACCTTCTTTTTGAATTTGAATTGTATGCACTTTGACCTCGATGGCATTAAAAAATAAGGAGAGGTTCCCCTCAGTTTGAGATATTGAGAATAAGAGGATTTATGAGATACTTTTGTTGGAAAGCTTGCTCACACTCTTAAGTATAGCTATTTTGGCCTTATTGTGGAGCTTTAATGAATGGAATTGAGCAATCGGTTGACTAAACAAGGATGTATCTAAGACTAGTTATTCTTTTGGCAAGCTTGTGAACCTCGCTTCTTATCCTTGGTGACGACATTTTGAGGATTGCATTAACATTCTCTCAAGATTAGTGCCAATTTCCTCTAATATCATCATGCCAAAAAACTTCTCAATGAGGCTCCAAAGATACAATTAAGTGGATTGTTGTGCATATGCATTTGTTTGTAGAAGAAAGTTTGTAGGTTTTTCCTTTCAATTATTGAAGGGGGGCTTGGAAAGATTTGAACTTGATAAACTTGGCTATAGAAGATTGATATTATCATTCACTAATAAGTTTTTACATTCTTCAAGCCAAAGAGCATGACTCGATAACAAAATGCTCCAAAGTTTGTGATGAATAACTTTTGTTTTATGGGTTCAAACATCCAAATCAAATGCTTTTTAGCCTAAGATGCATCACAGTTGAATTATCAATTCATCAATGTGTGGACTTGGTTGGGAATCTAACATATAGGCTGTGTTGAGGCGAGTGAAATCAATATATGCTTACCACTTTTCACTTGCTTTTTTGACCAAGACGATATGACTGAGTTAATCAAGGAATTGGATTAGACAAATGGAACAAGACTTGAGAAGTTGTTCCACTTCTATTTTAATTGATTATTTTTTCTTGAGATGAAAACTGTTCTTTTTCTATTGAATCAATACAACACTAAGCTTACCATTCAGTTGATGTTTGACAACTTCTTGGCATATACCAAGCAACATCTACCGTGAGAGTGGTGACCATCTTGTTTTTGTTAAGCTAGGTTGTTTGATTCTTCTTAGAATCTCAATGATTTGGAGATGTAAAAATTGAATTTTCTTCAGGATTAGATTTAGCACTTTTTTGGCCAACCTCTTGTTCTTGGCTTGCCTTCATTTCTTTCTTCTTACTTTTCTTCAACATGGCCATGAAGCACCAATGGGATTGGATCAAGTCACCATGGAAGGTCATTACACCAATTGGAATAAGAAACTTTAAGGAGAGATGTATTGTGGAGAAAAATTTGTTGAGAGTGGTCCTCTTGAGAATGCAATTGTTGGATAAAGCCTTTTGATGAGAAAAGTAGTCATATAAATTAGAGGTTCTTCTCTTCACCCAAGAGTTAAAGGCAAAGCAATAGTCCGTTCATGGTGTGCTACTTTTCCAAAGAAATGAGCTATTGAATTGAATGATAAGGATCCTTTGCATATTTGTTCCCCTGAAAGCGTTAAGAAAGAGAATATTTGTAGAACTATTGGTGTTTGTGAAAAATGGATGGGCCAATTTGGGTAGTGGTAACTACTATGTTATCAAAAGAATTGTTAAATGGGTGCCATAGAGTCAAAGATTATAGGGTTATGTAGAGAAACAATAAGGGTTACTTGATTGTTGGAGTCCTCCACTTGATGAAGTGTAGAATGTCAAGAGAAAGCTTGATTCCCACTTAGATAATATTTTTGTCTTCTATTGTCGCCTTTTTGGGGTCAGATTTGGATGGCCTCGATATTGTTTAAATTTATTCTTGAATAGATTGTCATGTCTCAAGAGTTACTCTCTTTATCTCGGTTGTAGCCTCACCATGGAGGCTTAGGAACTTTCCTTATTTTAATAGCCCCTCGATAAGGGTTTGCAAAGCTTTACAATTTTCGGTGTTGTGGCTCATCAAGTGATGGTACTTTCACTAGTAATGTAAACGACGCTTTAATTCCCTTTCTTTGAATCGAGAGGCCTTAGAATGACACTCTTTTTTGAGGGTTGCAAGAATTTCTTTTAGAAAAAGACAAACTACGTGGTTTCCTCAAGAAGTCCTAGGGGCTACATACCATTCTGATGGGACTCTCTATTTTGGTTTGTTGCTGGCTATGTCACACCTTGTTGTCAACATGATGCTTGGATTTGCCCTGAGTTGATTGCCTCCTTCATTTTGTCATCTTTTTCTCATAATGTTCTTCTGAGTTGATTTAGTAAGATTTACTAAGTGATCAGTTCTTATATCTCTTAGTAGTTAATTGAGAGAAGGATTTGCAAAGGTTCTTTGGGTACAAGCCATCAAGCTAGGCCATATGGATGACCTCGTTGGTGGTTGACTCCATTCAAGGTCCCCTGCCATCAAAGTGCTGCAGGAATTATTGGAGAAGGTTTCTTATCCTGCATAATAGTGAACAGATGATTGATTAACTTCTTTGGCAATGGTTGCTATCAAAGTCGATAAATGATATGCTAAATCATTGAAGCAATTGATTGAGGTTGGTTACAACCTCCAGAACCATTCAAGGACTAATCCGTTGATCAGTTCAGAAAGTATTTGGCAATGCACAACGTTTGAGAAAATGTTTTTCTATCACCATTTTGTCATCTTTCTACTCCTCTTTTTTATGGTTTGGATGGTGATCTCATTCTGTGACGTTTTTATACATCAAAATCATGGTCTCATTGGCTAATTTATGCCAACTGAGGTACTTAGACTCTGTTGATTGAATCTTATGTAAGTTTTATTTTTTGTAGGAAGTTACGGGACACAGTCATCAAATCAAAATGAAGCACTTTTTAAAGATTTTGGGTTTTTTAGTAACTATCTCTGCACTTTGGATTGGACTTTTGGAGGCAGCAATTGTTCCACGCAACTATGCTTTGTTGGTCGGTTCTTAATTTGCATTGCTGGTTTAATAGGCTGATTTCTTTTTTTTTTTTTTTTCTCTGTAAAGCTCATTGATTACTGGTATTTGACAATGTTTTTCAGCTTCCTGTGTACTTGATAGTTGTGCTAGGATGTTATGGCCTTCTAATGGTGGGAGTTGGCTTGATGTTCTTTCCAATTTGTCCTCAAGAATCTCAACTATTGCAAAAGGTTTTGTAAATTATTGTCTAGATTTACATTATTATACATGGCTTATTCATGTTTCTTGTTAGGTTTCTTGCTGCTTGTTTCTTATCCTTTCTCAATTCCCATTGTGATGGATGTTGCGTTGACATGGCTAAGTAATTTGCAAGTTTTCTAAAAGCATTGCTGCTTAGAATGAATCGTGAAGTTTAATTAGCTTTAATTACAGTATGATTAACTTTTTGTTGCATGTTCTTGTATGATATTCAAGCTGCATAGTACAATTAAACTTTGTCAATATATGTAGATCTTTTTCATTATGTCTTTGAAATGTAATTATTTCAATTTACAAGTTTTCTTAAAGCATTGTTACATAGAATAAGTCATGAAGTTTAATTAGCTTTAATTGCATCAAGATTAACTTTTTGTTGCATATTCTTGTATGATTTTCAAGTTGCATATTGCAATTAAGATTTGTCAATTTATGTAGATTTTTTTCATTATGCTTTTGAAATGTAATTATTTCAATTAATGATAGGCCGGTTGGTGATGTTTTTTTTTTAATTTTTTGCTAACATTAATATGTGGATGTTACAGTTATTTAGCTGTCAATATTTTGTGAAAAATCATTCATTTTTTTTTGTTTAGTATTAGTATGATAATCTTTTATTTTACTTTTTGATATGAAGGTGTGTAATGTCTGTATTCTTGATTTGCAAAAAAATTAATGGATAGACAATGTGTAGTTTTTGTTTTAACTAGTTTCAATATTTTATTAATAACTTTTTTTAAGTCATTGTTCAAACTTCAAATTGCTTAATTTATTATGTGAGAATGATAAGAGCAACGACATGAAATGATGTATTGATGGTCCAAACAAGATTCTCTCCCATCATGTGTAATTTAATGAAGGATTAGGTTGATGATTTTTATTAGTTAATAATTTTTAGTTATTCTGGAAACTTAAATTCAAGTTTGGAAAAAGATATCATTTAATAATATCTTTGATGTATCATATTATAGAGGAGCCTTAATTTATTAGACTTTACAGTTAAATTTTTTTTCTTATACTTAGGAGAATTAATATTGATGAATAAAGTTGTAAGTTTAGATTTTTGTATTGTGAAATCTTGTATGTGATTTCTTAATTTGTGGGAAGAAGTGTGAAATCTCTTATTGCTTTCTATGTGATTTATAGAATTGATTGTCAACAATATCATCATCATCTTCCATGCATGTGACCACCCATGACATCTTTCTACTCTGAGGTTTCATCTCGTTACCGTTCTAAGATTATCGATGCTTTCTTCAAGCTTTATCTAATCCCTATAATCAGTTAGTGTAAGAGTCGTCTATGTCGACATCAATTGCTAGTGAAGCAATAAACTCACCAATCAATTGATTTCTTTATGCAAAAAAGAAAAAATATATATAAAGTTCACTCACCAAATTTTTTTTATTTGTAACTAAAGTAAAAAGAAAATCGAATTAAATCAAGTCTTTTTTTGTCAAACTTAAATTTTCTAATTTTTATTTAATGTGGAGAAATAATGGATCAAAGTGATACTTAAAATTGGAATAATCTAATTGAAATTTGAACTTCTAAGCAAAAATTATGCATTTTTCACGAGAGATTAGTAGGAGATTTGTACGGATTTTGCTCGTTATGATTATTTTTTGATTGAAGTAAGAAATTATGTTTGGAATATTACATCTCGCATTAAGATATCCTAAAATGGGTTAGATTTATTTATCATTTTTTATTATTCAAATCAAAATTATAAATAATGTTATTAAAATTCACTATCTTTGTGATTGTGTTTTGTGTTCTTACAGTATCTTACATGTCTTACAGGATATTATAGAAGCCAAGGAATTTCTGAAGAACAAAGGACTCGACGTACACAGTGATCAAAATGCAGTTATACAATAACAAGAAGGTAGGTCTCCTTTTTTTTTTTTTTATTTATATTTGTTCTGATATTTATTTAAAATTACCTTTTTTTCACCTTTTCTTGAAATATTCATAAAGAATTTTTTTATTTTTTTGTGGGACATGCATGTTGTTTTTTGACCCCTTTATTTCCCCTGTATTGATTTTTTAAAGAAATTAAACATAAATTTATTTGTAAGTTTAGCTGAAACAAATGTTAAGTTACAGCAATTTTTAGTCTTAAATACATCAGAAGTATATTCAAATTAAGTTCCCTGCGAAGGTTCAGAGAAGAAATTAAGTAGTGTGTGTTTCGGGTTAACCCATGGCTGATGAGTTCTCTTGGGAACACGTTTCATCTGGAGGTTTTTTTTTTTTTTTTCAGTTAAATTTTCAACAAACATTTTTATTACTACTTTTACAGGAAATAAAAATAAAATGATGTTTTATAATTGTTTGTACTATTGATATTATGGTAATTATTTATGGTTACTATATTATGATAATTTCCATCAAATTAAAAGTATTTAAAAAAAATTAATCAAAGATGATATAAGAACTCATTAGGTTAAAATCAGCTTTTTTTTCTAGATTTTGGTGGTATCATCTTGAAAATTTTAATTCATGGCGCATTTTTCTGGGAATTTTTTTTAATGTTTTTATATTTTCTTCATATTGTTAAAAGAAAACTCAATTGAAGCAAACGTAGAGATAATTAAGAGCATAAACAATAATTAAGAGGCTCAATAATCTCTTGTTTTGTTGAAATTCATTTAAAATATTATTATAAAAAATATATGATGGTTTTATTAAAAAGTAAACAAAAGTACTTAAATATTATCATAGGGGTCTTAGGCCCGTTAGGCATGGTCAGCCCATTTTGTGGAACCCATGGGATGTAGGGTTTAGGGCAGGCAACTTCTATTTTCTTCTACGCACGAAAGCCATGGCGTCCTCCGTTCCTCAAACCTTCGAAACTCTAGAACTAGTTAAGGATACGCTACTCTCGAACGACGCCTCCGGGACTTCAAAACAGTCGCAATCTTCCGGGAATTCATCGTCGTCAGATTCGCACTCCGCTGCACCGGAAGCGGTCGTAATCGATGTAGAAGGAGATTCGGATGAAGAAGAGGAGGAGGAGCAGGGGGAGTGCGGTTTTTGTCTTTTCATGAAGGGAGGTGGCTGCAAGGAAGAGTTCATCTCGTGGGAGAAGTGCGTGGAGGAGGCGGAGAAGACCGGCGAGGACGTGGTCAATAAGTGCATGGAGGTGACATCCCTCCTCAAGAAATGCATGGACGCTCACGCCGACTACTATGAGCCCATCCTCAGGGCTGAGCGGGAGATGGCGGAAGCCGTCTCCGACGTTGACACCGAGGATCAGGAGAACAAGTCTGCTGTTTCCGATGTCAAGGCCGAGGAGCCGGAGAAAAAGCTTGTAAAAGAGGCAGATAAGTAGTCCACATCTCAAATTCACACATGCTCATTGAGTCTTTTGAGGTATAGGCTATAGAGGAGGAACCAATCCCCCCTGATATTATTTTACTCATCTCTGCCTGATGGCATTTTTGAATTTTTGAAATAACAGAATACTGCTGATTGTTCAAGTCTCAAACTATGTAAACTTCAATTTTTTTTGGTGACACAAGTACGTTTTCATATTGATTTTTAGTGAAATCGACATTAGATTCATTAAGATACTTTGATGAGAATTGTTAAAGTTTAGGTTGTTGGGATTGCTTCCCAGTTCTATGACATGTGAATTCTCTGGAATGTTATAAGGAACAGATGATTTGCATGCAGATAAACCTCAAAAAGAGTTACCAGATTTAACTTTTCTTAGGCATGTCTAATCTTTGGTTCCTTTCTGATTCTGAAGCTTTTTTAGATCTATTTATTCAATCTCATAATGATAATTGCTAGAATTCTTGTTTCTCTAATACGTATGTTAGTTCATTTTGTGCTTGGTTGTGGGAGTTCTTGCCATCCCTGATCTTTTGACTACAGGGTTGCCATCAGGAAGACCTTTGTCATGGCTGCACAACAATTCTAACTTGAGCTAATGTTTCCATATTAATGCAATCCATGAAGCCTTAAAAACATTCTTTTGCCTTTCAGCATTGACGTTTGGCAAAGTTATTTCTTCCCAATTAGGTATTCTTTGTGGTGTCCAAGAAGTAGAGTCTGGAGGATTAAACTTTTTAGACTGGTATGTACTTTCTTAGGTGTATACATTCCGGGGTTTGCACTAAGTTATTAACTACAACAAATTTTAGTTTTGAATTTGCTTTTTATATTTTATATATTTAAATGGTTTATGATACTTGTTTTGATATCACTGTTCTCTTCACCTTTGTGAAAATCTTTTCACATGGTATTTTGTTTACCATGCTATATTTTTCATTTCAACCTTTTGGAGTGCTTATTATGTTTTAGGGATAGTAGATAAATTGAGATCTTGTACTAGGCCAAAAGTACTATTGATGGGTAGTTAGTAGCCTAAATGTTTACTTTTGCATTTAATGGTTACTCTATTGTATATTAAAGCTCCATTACTCTTTCCAATTTCTAATGCTACTTATCCTATGCTCATTTGTTCTCAACAATCTTCCTTTCAAATATGTGGTCCATCTACATTATTTATCATCTTTAACTTTAAATCTTCTTTCCAACCAAGTTAAGCTTCATCTTGGACATCAAGGGCACTGAAGATCTTTAGTATATTTGGAGTCACTTTAATTGATTTGTCATGGATGGCTAGTCCATGTGATCCATGCACCAATCACCTAAATCAATCCTAATTTGCTCAACATAAACTTATTTACACCATCATGTATATTGGCCCTAAGTGCTATTCAATCATGTTAGGTACCATAGGAGTAACCAAAAACTACTGAACTATTCTCAACTATGGTGGACATAGAAAACAAAAAAAATAGAAGCCACAATCTATGTGAGTCACTTGATTCAAATCAAACTAGGATTTTTTTTTTATCACTTCTTAAAGGAGTATATGATTACTTGGGGCATTTATCATACAAGGATCTAATTGCTAAGGCCCCTTAATTGTACACGAAGCTTCAAGTCCAATTCAAATATGAGAATTATCATATTCTCATTTATGTGGAATAATTTTCATACTAATTTGTAATCATTGCTCAAGGCTATCGATATACATTATTACAATATTGGTTAGGTACTCTGGTTTAGAAACTTTTCAAGTGCTTGCTCATGAAGTCCTTCGATAATTGAAAACTTCAAAGTGAGGTTTGTTATTGATTTAGTGGTTGCTGGAGTTGCTTCTCTTTTCGGTTAAGGTCACTTGTTTTTGCCTTTTCTTTGGCGTAGTGCCTGGACTGCTTGCATGCACAGAATGGAAATTCTGGAGATTTGTCGCAATTTGGGTAGTCAAACATTGTTTCTTCACCATAATTTTTTCCCTAGATCAATCCCACTTATATTGTCTTATATTTTCTGCTTGGAACTGAAGAGATCTTCAGGTCAGCTCAAGCCATTCAAGTCTAGTCCTATAGTTGTTTGTTGTGCTGAGGTTATACCTGTTAAAAGATTTGTGTTCAATGTTTTTCTTCAATCATTTCTGCTTTCTTCTACTCATGGAGGAATGGGTATTTTCCATGAGAGATTTTTGAAGACTCACTTCACCAAGAATTACCAGCCAAATGGATTGTAGAATACGAAAAAATTTAGTTTGGAAAAGGATGCTGTTCCAAGTTTACGACATCAGCATTAAAAATATTGCTTAAAAGCTGACTCTGTAAACTGGTATCATTTATCGAAAGTGAGTTTAGCCATGCTGATAATGAAAGATCCAAGAGGTACTATCAGTTATAAGCTTGCTGCTAAACCGGCAGTTCTTGCCTTGCTTTAACGTTTCTTTTCTCTCTAATCTTGAATTAAATGTATTTTTTGTATAAAACTTAGATTACGAGCAGAATTATGCAAGGAATGCTGATTATTTTTGTACGCTTATGTTTTGATGGATTTAGCATTCTATTCCTCCCAATCTCCCATCAATTGCAGAGACATAAAGATATAAATTTCCCTAGACTAATTATTTATTAATATCTTATAAGCTAGTACCTTCTTACTTTCTCCTTTTGAGAATTGGTGAACTTTTTATGCATATAAGAGAGGATTGAATTATATAAATCTTAAATTCAAACAAACACAAGTATAACAAGGAAATATTTTTATAATTTTTAATAGATTTTGTAAACTTGTTTTAAAAGTTCATATTTATTTTTAAAAACTCTTTTTGTGGAGAGTACAATGAAGAAAATATGTAAGACTTTTTGGATGGTTTAAGTTAACATCAGATCTATATTTATCTTTGATAAAAAAGTTAGGTTTGTACTAAAACTATATTTTCGCAAAAATGGGTAGACAAATCTCATATTGGGTTAGATGATTTTACTAGCATTGAGACCAAAGGTTTTACATATATTGAGCTTTACAAAACTTTTGAGTTGAAGGGTCATACAATTATTGATAAATAATTGGTTTAGAAGGCCCTACAAATACATATATCAAAGAAATAAAGTGCAAGTGTAGAAATGAAGTTGTGAATGCATGCAAAGTTATGTGTAATGGTCTTCATGTATGCACTTGAAAAGCTTTAAGAAAGATATTCCAAAGATGGCTCATAGAGATTTTACTTCAAATAATCAATTGCATTGGCTTCTAGAAATCATATATTGCAAGTTTTTTTCATGCTTGTTGGAATCTAATTTATAAGTCAATGTGGTATATTTATAGAGTTGCTTTAGGTTCTCCAATATTAAATTAGCCATTCCTAAACTCACTCAACATTTATTTGCACTATTATAGTCTATTATATACATGTCAAACAATCCTATTAGTCTAGTGGACTATCTAATAAGTTCTATTATGATCTTCTAGGTTTAACATACCTTTTGTCAAATTGGATAATGTGTTATCTATTGATAATCGAATTTTCTATTGAGTAGTATGATAGCGTTGTAATATATCTTGTTTTTTTAGATGAAAATGATTAGCCTTTTGACATAACTCATATTTTAATAAATGGTTTAACCACTATTGGACTCATCATCAAATAAATCATTAGTCGCCTATTGAATGATCCATTGACAAATTAAGCTTTGGATTATCATATGATCACTTATCAAATTGCTAATCAAATTAATGACTTCTTGATAGAAGTTTTTGATTAAAGGTTGAATGTTGATTAAGGGATTTTCCTGATCAGATAGTCCGATATTCATTGAACACGTATTGGATAACTGATATGACAATCCAATGGGTTTGTTGATAGAGATTCTTCTGCTGATTAAACTTGATTACTTTGTTTGATTGTCATAAGAGTTCAAATGATAAAAAAAGTTTATCTAAATGACTATACATTTGCACATCTTTATGATCGTGATATGTCTAAGTTCATGCAATTCTTAGGTATGCTTCTTGAAAAGTTAAACTTTGTATGTTTGCATATTTATGGAGGTTTTATCATATTATATGTTGTTTTAAATTTAATATTCCTAACTAATAGGTTCAACTTCGGTAAAAGCTAAATGAAAATTCTTTATGAAATGTATATGTAAGTTTTTGATCAAACTAATGATAAATATTAGCCTAATTTGTACATAAGTCCTTTAAAATAGATGACTAATTTTGGAACCTTGGAGTAATTGATTGATTCTTCAAAGTCGTTTAATGTCTCTCATTACTTTGTTCAAGTGTTATTTGACTCTATGGGATGAGAATTATCTTTTTTATTAATTTAACTATTAATCTGCAACATATATTAGATGTATTAGATTATTAAGGTAAAATATTTAGAGAGTGTGTTATTATCAAAATTAAGTATAGAGTTTTAAGCTCATGGGTGCCAACAAGATATGCTGAAGCCTTGAGAGAATGTCTTCCCCTAATGATACAAGAATATTATGTCACTTTTTTAGTGGTTGTCATGCACCTTTAGTGTTCTCTATGTAATTGCCTGTGTTGATTTTAAGTGTGCACACTTTATTTTTGTTTTAGCATAAATACATTAGCATAATGGCCATTTTTTTGTCCTTCTAAAAATGCTTTTTGTAGTGTATTTGATTCAGATTCTATTTGTTTTGAAGCTATGATCATAGCTTGAAATGCTAGATAACCATTAGCTTTCTTTGAAAATTTCATGTAGCTTTCTTTATTAACTTAAATTTTTTATCATTCATTTGTAATTGTTAATGATGATATGAAGTTTGATTCATCATGACCAGAGTTTTCTATTTAAAGTAGCATAGGTGGGTGAGACATATCATTTGGGCTTCATAAATTTGTAGCTCATTTGGTTACTTTTTAACCATATTATGCTTAGTTTCTTGATAGCTCTTAACCTCTTCTTAGAGAAGATTCTATTTTGTCTCTCTATAAGACAAATTTTTATAGGAAATTAATGAGTGGCATTCTTTGATGGTTAATCTTGAGTTCTTTCTTTGACAAGTTTAGACCTTTAAGTAATTCACATTTGTGAAGATCACATTTGAGAAGATCACATCACTTATGACATCCATGAAGATGTTAGGTGTTCTAACTTTGAACATGACTTTGAGCTTAGGTAATCAAGATGATTTCAACAAAACCATTATGCATAGCTATAATCACACAAAATCAAAGGTTTTTATGATGATTTTAGAGCAATCATCATCAAATAAACATTAGTAATTTTTAGACAATATGATAATGTGGTATTATTTTAAGACATTTGTTATCTTATATACGTTAATATATTTTTTGCAAACCATTTGAATTATGTGATTGCATCACATGTTAGTGCATTAAGACTCAATTGTGTTTGGAAAATATGGTTTAGATGTGCACTTCATGCATTTGGGGTGTTTGATGTCCAACTAATGATTTCTCGATAGCTTAGACTCTAACTTAGACTACCTTCAGTGATTTTTGTATAGATTGTCTTCGGTGTCCCTCAACATTACATAGGCTTTCAAAAACTATGTTATTTGTCGAGGATGTAAAATTTATGCATTATTTTCAAATGATCGTATTGGCTAGAATAAGAAACAAATTGTGATTCTCTTCAATCAACATTCACAAAAGATGGAGAAGTCATTATAGTTAATACATGTTTAAAAATCAACACAATAAGATTCAAAAGAACATAACATATATAAGGTTTGAACTTATTACAGATTATAAACTAAAATAAAAGTAAAGGCTTGAAAAAGACAAAAAAGAGAACTTTAAAATATTTGTTTGTTTTACTTAGTTGGAATGTGTCATTTATTAGATTTGAGATATTTTTTATTTTTATTCCAAGTACTAAAAGTTATTAGATTTTTCTTCAATTATATTTTTATTATTTTATTAGTTTTAGGTTTAAGGTCATTTTTGTATTTTTGTTTATAATTAGGTGTAGCATTTTAGTTTTTTTGATAAGGTATTGTCTCAATCTAATGAGTTTTGTGTTTATATTATAATAGTTCTAGAATTTTAAAAAATTTGTTGAGACACCTTATGATGTGATACAACAAGATCTAAAAGAGCCTTAGATACCTAAGGTTTAAGCTTATCACAAATCATGGTTCTGATTAGAAGGGCCCAAAAAGTCAAGAAAGAGAACCATAAAGTATTTGAGTTAAATATTGGAATAGGACATTTATGAGATTTAAGATATTTTTAATTTTTGTTCTTGTTACTAAGAATTATTAGATTTTTCTTTCATTATTTTTTTAATTATTTTATTAGTTTTAGGTTGTTTTATATTTTTATTTATAGTTAGGTATAATATTTTAGTCTTTTTGGTAGAATATTTTCTCGATCAAATTGGAGTTTGTCTTTATCTAGGGGATCCTTCTTGTGTAGTCACTCGTCTCGAAACTATAATTCTGACATTTTGAACTATGGAGTCCTCATGAGTTGCAAGCCTAGTTTGCTTCTCCCAAAAGATATATTATTATCTTAAGGCTTATGACTTCACTTATAAAGCTTATGATTTGCCTTCCTATTTTTAGTGTGGGACGTATCAAACATTTATTCTTAGAAGCCTTACACAAAAGCCCCACTTTTACTTCATAGCCTATTTAATTTCTCAAAAGAAGGAATGAAAGATGGACTTTAGGTTGTTATCAATTTGATAACTTCAATTGTTTTGATGCATGTGGGCGTAAGATAAATCTCAAAAGAAAGCATAGGTTGGCCTTGTGAATCAGATCCAACTCATCTGATCACACTACGTTTATGTCACCTTGCATTTAGTGTCTAGTTCCTTAGTGCTAACACCTACATCCATTAGAGCCTTTGATGATCCATTACTGCCAACTTCTCTTCTATGCGCATTTCTAATCCAAGCTTGTTGCTCGAGCTTTCCTCAGTCTACACTACTCTTAAGTGGCATTGACTATCACACTTTTGATTCTAAATACTATCTGTCGTTGTTGTCACCTACTCTCACCCATACCATGGATCTCATTACGTCAAAATATCATTATCATTGGTGGGATAAGCAGACCTCTCTCTCAAAGTATCTATGAAAATTTTGTTGTACATATTATACTTCTTAATATAAGTCTTGTAATAAAATGGATGTGGTTGGTCAAGATTTGTTGGTATTTGTTAAATATGATATCAATAACTATTTTGAAGAAATTTATTCCTAAGTTGATCAAACTTTTTTTGTTTCAAATATGGTTATTTTTCTAAATCTTTCTTGTAAATTGGTACATTGGTGTAATGTATCAGTATCAAAGAATTCATAGGTAATGTTTTATGACATAAAGATACTCTCTAAATTTATTGAGAGTGATTTCCTCCCCATTGAGGAGCATGTTGCAACACTTAAGAATTTGAACTAGTTTGTAGTTATAACATGTATTTTTGATAAATTAAGTTAAATTTACTAAAATTAAAACTTTATTAATGCTTAAATATCTTCCAAATCATGCAAATTCAATAAGTATACATTTGCTAGCATTATATTTGATTTTTTGTTTGTTTAACAAATGATATAAAATATGGTGGTGAACTGCTCAAAAAACGTTTTCTTCGCAAAAATAATTATTTTAAATTATACTAACCAGTTTAATGAATATTAACTTAATAATTTCAAAAAATATTTTAAATGCATTCCAGTAGTATTTTTTGTCATATTTTTTTTAACTAAAACACTAAAGATTTTTTTGATAAAATTTTTAAAAATACTTGTTAATCATATATTATTAATTTAATATCGATTCAATAATGTATGCGTCAAACACATCTTTGATTAAAAGTATTATATGTTTAATGATAAAATTTTATAACACTAAAGGTTAAGGCCGAAAGAGTTTAATTACGGTTGGGAATTTTCAAGCTGTCGAGGGAAATATAAGTTTTTTAGATGGAGTTGATTTTTGCTAATTTTATGTAGTCAAAAAAGTGTGAAGTGTTATTTTATTTTGTTTTGCTAGCATAATATTTTAAGAATCAATTGAAATATTTTTTCTAAAGTTGTATGTTTAAAAGATTAATCATATTTAAATGATAGTTTTTTTTTTCATTTTTTGAAATTAAAAAACTGCTTCACCTTCAAATACAACCACAATACGTTTTAGTCTCCTCAGGGTTTTCCCTCCGGCTTCATTCAGGGGGCGGGGGGGCGTGAAGCCCTTGACTCCGTTTCAATGGAGCCGCTTTCTTCCTCCGACTTAACTCCCTCCAACTTAACTCTCCCAAGCGTGTTCAAATCTTTTCTCATGTCGATCCCTATGTAATCTCCGAAACTGTAAACCAAATATTCAATCCGTTAAGGCTCTCCGCCCTTTTTTGTAATGAGCAGATTGCTGGCCAACAAGATCTGCTCGTGTTCTGCGGGCATGAGTACTTCATCCAGGAACGGTCTTTGCCTACAGCAAATGAACTGGTGGATTGCCCGCTCCAATCCTTTCAAAAGACCACGCTTTTTTTTCTGCAGCGGGAGAAGTAGTTGTTCTTCTGAAGACGACGAGTTGCGGGGATTGGTCGATTCGGAATGCAAGATGACTAATGAATGGAATACAAGTTCAGAAGAAAGTAAGCAAGTTGCCGTCTCAATCAAAGACTTCACCTTTTTGCAGGAGGCAGTGACAGCATGCAACTCTCCTATCCAGAGCGAGTTTTCTGAAGAAGCGACTTTGATTTCCGAGGCACTTAGGGCTAACTGTTATGACTTGAATGACAAAACTATGGGATGCTTGCGACAGTTTCGAGCAAAGCTGAACAAGGATCTGGTGATTGAGGTAATGAGGCTTGTAAAAGTTCCTGAGTTGGCATTGAAATTCTTCATATGGTCTGGGAGACAGATTGGTTATAGCCACAGCACACCCACGTATGATGCTTTGCTAGATGTGCTCTGTTTTAATAACAATGACAGTGTTCCTCAGCATTTTCTGAGAGAGATTGGCGACGAAGACAGAGAATTGTTAGGACGTTTGCTCAATGTATTGATCAGAAAGTGCTGCAGAAATGGTTTCTGGAGCAAGGCACTGGAAGAGCTTGGGAGGCTCAAGGACTTTGGTCATAGACCATCCAGAACGGCATATAATGCTTTAGTTCAGGTACTTCTGAGTGCTGACAAGTTGGATTTAGCATTTTTGGTTCATAGGGAGATGTCAGATTATGGCTGCTCAATTGATCGGATCACAATAGGCCACTTTGCTCATGCATTGTGCAAAGCAAAAAGGTGGCAGGAGGCCCTTGGTCTCTTAGAGAAGGAAAATTTCATGCTTGATACAGTCTTTTGCACTCAAATGATAAGTGGGCTGTTGGAAGCTTCACTTTTTGAGGAAGCCATGTCTTTCTTGCACAGGCTTCGTTCAAATGGGTATCTACCAAATGTTGTGACGTATAGAACCATGCTTTCTGGGTTTTTGAAGAAAAAGCAGCTTGGATGGTGTAAGAGGATCATTAACATGATGATCATGGAGGGTTGCTGTCCTAGTCCGTCCCTTTTTAATTCTCTCTTGCATGCTTATTGCAGTGCTGGAGACTATGTTTATGCATACAAACTGCTGAAAAAGATGGATGCTTGTGGCTGCAAACCAGGTTACGTGCCTTATAACATTTTTATTGGTGGCATTTGTGGGAATGGGGAGGCAAGTTCTGCTTTGTTGGATTTGGCAGAAAAAGTTTATGCAGAAATGTTAGATACTGGTGTTGTGCTTAACTCGGTAAATATTGTTAACTTTGCTGAATGCCTTTGCAGCATGGGCAAGTTTGATAGGGCCTTCAGAGTTATAAAAGAGATGATGAGTAAAGGGTTTGTACCTGTTACAAGCACATATACAAAGGTGATTGGTTGTCTATGCCAGGCTTCTAAGGTAGAAGAGGCCTTTTTGTTATTTGAAGAAATGAAGAGCAACTGTATTACACCTGATGTTTATACGTATACCATTCTGATTGACGCCTTTTGTAAGGTAGGGCTTATCCAACAGGCTCGAAGCTGGTTTGATGAAATGTCAAGATATGGTTGCACCCCTAACGTCGTGACTTATACTGCATTGATACATGCTTATCTTAAAGCTAAGTTAGTGTCAGAAGCAAATAAGCTCTTTATGAGCATGCTTGACATGGGTTGTGTCCCGGATTTAGTTACCTATAGTGCTTTGATAGATGGGCTTTGCAAAGCTGGCAATGCTGAGAAAGCGTGCCAAATTTACTCCAAAATGATGGGGACTTATGAGGGAAATGATGTTGACATGTACTTTGGTGGTAATAATGCAAGCACCTCAGAACCAAATGTTTTTACCTATGGTGCACTGGTTGATGGTTTGTGCAAAGTTCATAAAGTGGCCGAGGCTCGTGATTTGTTGGATGCAATGATACTAGCTGGTCATGAGCCAAATAACATTGTTTATGATGCTCTTATTGATGGCTTCTGTAAGGTTGGGAAAATTGATGAGGCACAAATAGTTCTGACTAGAATGTCTCAATCTGGACACACACCTAGTGTTTATACATATAGTTCCTTAATTGATAGGCTATTTAAAGATAAAAGACTTGATCATGCTTTGAAGATTCTATCTAAAATGTTGGATAACTCGTGTGCACCAAATGTTGTCACATACACAGAGATGGTAGATGGGCTCTGTAAAGTGGGAAAAACTGATGAGGCTTATAAACTTTTTAGAATGATGGAAGAGAAAGGATGTAGTCCAGATGTTGTAACATATACGGCCATGATAGATGGGCTAGGAAAAGCTAATAAAGTTGACATGTGCTTGGAACTGTACAATCAAATGATTGCAAAGGGTTGTGCCCCAAACTTTATCACGTACAGTGTACTGATAAACCACTGCTGTGCTGTTGGCTTCTTGGATGAGGCACTTGAACTTCTACAGGAGATGAAGCAGACTTATTGGCCAAGGAATGTGGCAGGTTCTCAAAAAGTAATTGAAGGTTTCAGCAGGAAGTTTATAGCTTCACTTGGACTTTTAGAAGAGATATCAAAATATAGCTCAGTGCCAATGGCTCCAGCTTATAAGATACTCATTAATAGTTTTTACCAAGCTGGAAGGCTGGACAAAGCCTTCGAATTGTACAAGGAAGTCACAAGCAGTTCGTTATGCTTTTCCTTTTTGAAGCTAAATACATGTTCTCCCTTTATTGAGGCCCTATGTCTAGCTTCCAAAGTAGATAAAGCATTTGAACTCTATAGTGATATAACATGGAGGGTTGATGAGATTCCAGAGTTGGCACTTTTGTTTTGCCTCATTAATGGACTTCTTAGAGTTGAAAAATGGGAGGAAGCAATGCTGTTGTGTTATAGCATTTGCCACATGGTTAGTCTTTTCCTTTCTTGTGATTTAGTATCTGCACTTGTGAACTATCTTATTTCTCATGGTTTAAAAGGGGATTTTATATGCTTGGTTGTGGATTTACTGGTCTCATTTTGTATTTATTTGTAGATTTATTTTTAAAATCTTAATGTTGAAGTTATTAATTACATACAATACTCAAAAAAGATTGAACAAAGGATGGAGATTATAATTTTTAATCACATTGTATTGAAGAATATGTAATATTATGTATAATATTGATTATTATTCAAAATGATAAAAAATTACTTGGATATGACTATTGGATCTAAAAATAGTTGATGAAACTATGTACATTTGATATTTACTTAATGTTATTGGGTAGTATGTAAATAACAAAATAAAATGAATATTGTAGGGATGCAAACGTAAATGAGTGATTGCATCAAAAGGGAAGGATTAAAAATTATTGCATAAGTTTGGTATAGTATTAATTGAAGATAAACTTAAAGTGAGTTAGACAGGATTGTTTGAACATGTTTAATGTAGATCATTTAACGATATTTCTAAATGAGGCAAGTCGTTTAAATTTATCTTGTGAATAAGGGAAGAGAAAAATAAAAAAATATTTGCCAATAAGCTATTAGAAATATTTAATTTACTTGCATCTTAAGAAAGGATCATAAATAAATAGAGAGTATTAAAAACAGGATTAAGACTTGTTGTAATTATGTTGGATTTAGTATAATAAGTTTCACTCTTATAATCTCTATTTATAATGCTTGTAGTAGATTTGGTTATACTACCTTAAGTTGGACTTTCTTGGCTTGCATAACTAGAAGCCAATAGCTTCATTAATAACTAAAAGAGTTGAGTTGTAAGTGCATTGGTTTATATATGCTAAGGTTGGACGATTTTGTGATTTTTGTTAGGAGGCTAGGTATTTTTTGTTTTCATCCCCTTTTGGGACTTTAATACTCTTTCTTTCCTTTTTATTTGCCCTTGGCCTCATATGTAGTGGTGAAGGAGAATATGGAAGGAAGTGGCGTCTCCTGGCAGTTGTCATGTGGCTTTAAATCTATTGTTAATATTTTCGATGCTAACGTACAAGTGATTGAAGTGAATGCAACATTGAAGGCTCTTGTGGCTCTTTTTTCTTGGAGGCACTTGATAATGTCATGACTTTGGAAAGTTCTAGATCTAATATTGTTGGGGCTTCTTATCCAAAAGTCGATAGGATGATGGCCATCATTGGATTGGGCTATTTTAGAACCACTGAGACCATGCTTCTAAGGAGACCATAAAGATAAAATGAAGTGTTCTTGCTCCTCTTTGAATGAAGTTATTGGTGTATTTTTTTTAGTGTGTTACATGGTTTGGGTCATGTTTCTCAAGTGCAAATGCATGAGTGATTGCTTTTCCAGTACCCTATGTTTGTAAGGGCCAATGTTGTAACCTTAGGATGCATGTTGATTGTAATATTGTGATTATGCTAGAAGGAAGAAGAGGAGGTGATGTGTTTTGTGGAAGGAGATATTTGGAACATGGTGGTGTTATTGGGAGACCTTGTGCATGTTGTTGAAGGTTTTGACCCTAATGTTTCAATGGAAATGGCAAGAGATGCTTTGTTGGTGTAGATGACACTTTAAGAAGAGAAGGCGAGTATTACTTGAGAGCGGCAACTTTATTGTGAAGGGTGTGGTAGTTGTGGGTTTTTGCCAACAATCGATGGGGTTGGTGTTATGAAATGGGTCTGAATGGCTCTCATAAGGGCTGGTTCTTGTGGCGATAGTCAAATGAGTTGTCTCATTAGGGTTTTTATGATTTGATGTGTTGATTTGCTATTGTCTCTAGGCTTGCCCCAATAGTTGGTCATGAATTCCTAGTCACATGTTGTGGGGCATGTGGTCTTTTGGAGGGGTGGTTGATACTTCTAGAAGAGTTGATATGACCCTTTGCCTTGGGGTTGACCCTTTTTTGCCACTTGTACAAGGCTTAACTTAGGGTGACCTAGTTGGCCACCAGTGGGACTCTAAGGCAGGACAATGCTTGATGGGTTCATCTACTCTTAACGTGTTATTCAAGTGACCCATTGTTCTTTTTTCTTGTGACCTTAAGGACATTCAACCTTAGGATACTAGTATAGTGAACCTTAATGATGATGATGACGTTGAATGACTTAAAAATATTTTTGATCATAGTCTAGTGGACTGCTTATTTAAATTTAAGATACCCTTCTTATGGCTTTCAAATAAGTTTGGTCATCAATGAGTGCACCTAGAGGGGTTTCATTTGATGACCTAGGTGAGGATCTTGTTATGATCCTATTTTGGAGGATCATAATGGCATTCAACACTAAGGTTTGTGGGTGTTTGCTAGTCAATTCTTAAGGTTAGATTGTTGATATTGACTTAACATCATATTCTTACTTTTATTGTGGTGCCTATTTGTATGCAGTTGTTTGGGTTGCCATTGCATTTGTGAGGTGAGCCCAATCTGTTTGATTTGTTGATCAAGTTAGTACACCGTTGTAGAGGGATGTTACTATGATAGAGATAAAATGAACATTGTTTGTTAGGATTTGCATTAAATTCTGTTTAAGCTTTTATTTTCTGGTTTGAGCTAAGGGATAATATGATAGATATTTGTTAAAAATTCAAATATAAGGGTTTCTTAGAGTGAGAGAAAGTTGGACAATATGTTGATAAGTGTCATTTTTTTAAGCCTAGTTTGGAGGTTGTTAAATCCTCTTATATTGTGGCCTTTACTCTAGGTCCTTTAGCTTGGATAGAAAACCACATGCATATCCCTTGGCATGGTAGCTTGCACAATAATAACTTTTTGTTGCATTGCCTGAGAATACTTCTTTTGATTTAGGCATTAATATCTATGTTACCACCATTGTGGTTGATACCTCTCATAGGTGAGCAACTCTTAGAGGAGAAGGTTGGATCTTGGATTTTAATTGGTAGAAAAATAAAGAAGAATCCTAATGGGGCTAAGGGGCTACCACATTCTAGGATTCTGTAGTTTTTCTCAAAACAATGCTAGCTAGTTAAAGAATTTACTTTCTCTACTAAATTTGTTGAGCCTTGCTTTGTAGTTTTCTTTGACTAGAAGATTGGGAAGGAACTTAAAGTGTTCTCCCATTGGGTGTCGAAGGTGCAATCTTTGTCAACCTTGGGTATGTTTTTGTCCATAATCCCCGCAACCTCTCATTTGATGCTCTTGTCATTGCTTAGCCTATCTCATTAAAGCTTAAGTGAAAGGAGGACCATCGAAATGAGAAGGTCCATCCCACCATTGTCAAGGCTTTTGAGGTGCCTAGGGATGGTTTTAATGATTCCCTTGGCTTAAGTAAGAGAAAAAGGAGGCTAAGTATTCTTGAAAGCTTGTGAGACAACGACTTCATTACTCTTCCTTATCCATAATTTAATTTATCATATTGGAATTTTAGAGGTTTCAAAAAGCCTGTCTCATACAATTACTTTCATGATTTTGTTGGAGATCATGGTTTGTGTATTGTTTGTTTTTGGGAAACCATATTTCAACAGTTAACCATTTATTTGGGTGATATTGGAGCTTTTTCTTTCTCCTTTCATTAAAAAATCTGTCTCTTTCGTTTTGTTGTTATGATTTATATGGGTTGTGACTACCATGTCAAGCATATCCTTTGGGATGCTCTTGTCAATGACCTCATTATCCCATCACTAGCTATTATTGGATGGGATTTCAATTTCATCCTCTACCAGCTTTAGTATCAACGGAGGGATGACATCTTAGGCTATCCGAAAGTAGAATTTATAGACTTCTAACACTCTTTTCATCTCCATGACCTTCTTTTTTAGGGAACTTACTTTACCTAGTTTAACAAGAGAATGAGTTTGACTAGAATTTTGAGGACTTCTCAATTTTCTAGGCTCTAAGAGTACTCACCTCATCCACATTGGTTTCAACCACTGCCCCCTTTTCCAATTATTTTGTTGCTACTTCAAACCCATATGTAGGTTTGAAGATGTGTGGACCTCTTTTTCTAAAACTCAAGTGCTGGCGCTTAGATCTTGGTTGGCTTGTGATGAGGGATATCCCTACATCACCTTTTATCGTAAATATGCTCATAGCCTTCATCACCTCCACTCTTAGAGTAAGTAAGGTGTTGTTAACCTCTTTGCTTTGTGTCATTCTCTCAAAATCCAAATTAAGTAGCTGTTGTGAAAGGAATCTACGGACATGGGCTTTTCTGAGGGAGAGTACTCCTACCTTCTTTATCTGTTGTTGATTATAACTCTATGATGTCTTGGTTAGAGATGTGGTGGTGACATTTAACTAAAGTTCATTGGCTTGCTCTAAGCAATAAGAGTATACATTTCTCTCACAAAGTTGTCACTCGTAATTGCATTAATAAAATCTCCTTCCCCTAGAGTATGAAAGATACTAGTGTCAACAAACATTAAGTCTAAGATGTCCTTATGGTGTTTTAAAGCCAAGTGGGATAGGCTTGCTTGCTTCACCCAATAACTTCCATCTTCATATGCCCAGAGCAGCCATCTTAAAGGAGCATGCATGCAATCTCTATATCCTTGTCTTTGAGATTGAGGTCCTTTGTGTCATCAAGTCCTTGTTTTCCAATCACTTTCCTTGGCATTGATGAAATCTTTTCATTCTTTGTTAAAATCTATTGAGACATTGTTGGTGGAGATTTTGCTATGACAATTTTGCATTTTTTTTCTTCTAGGAGAATGTCTCAAAGGTGAAGGGACTCTACAGTGGTTCTTATCACTAAGGTTGATAAGATGGTTTGACTTAATTAATTTTGTTTGATTAGTTTCTAAATAATGGCTTATGAAACTATTATTAAAATGTTGATCAATCGAATAAAAGGTTGTTTTGGGATTGTTAATGGCAAGGGAACAAAGTTCTTTTGATCCTAGTCAGAATATCGTTGGTAACTATCTTCTACTTGAAGATGTTCTCCATCACGTGGACTCATCATCCTTTTTGTGTTTGACTTAATTAATTTTGTTTGATTAGTTTCTAAACAATGGCTTATGAGACTATTATTAAAATATTTATCAATAGAATAAAAGGTTGTTTTGGGATTATTAATGGCAAGGGAACAAAGTTCTTTTGATCCTAGTCAGAATATTATTGGTAACTATCTTCTACTTGAAGATGTTCTCCATCATGTGGACTCATCATCTTTTTTGTGTAGTTTTATGGCCCTTAAAGTGGACATGAAGCTAGCTTATGATTGGGTTAGATTGCCTTTCTTAGTGGCCATCCTTAGATACTTTGGCATCCTTGACCAATGATGTGCCTTATACATGGAGTGCATTTTTAGTCCTCGTTGTTCTCTTTGGATCAATGGTGTTAGATTAGGATGGATCACTTGGGGGTAGGGGTTCAGAAAGTGGTGCTCTCTATCTCTTAATTTTTTTTATCCTTTGCTTTAAGCTCCTCTCCTTGTTGATTCACTTGTGTACCTAGGTAGGGTGCTCTAGGGTATCTGAATCTTTTGTTTTGTGCTGATCATCTCTCATTTGCTTATTCTGGATGGTATTCTTCTCTTTTCTTAAGCCATATGTCTTGATTAGAGCACTTATCTCTGTGATGGATACTTATTGTGCTGTCTCCGTTGGTCAAAAAAACCAAGTTCTCTATCCTTTTTAGTAAGCAGAAGAAAATATTGGTGAATAAGCTAAAATTTAAAAGCTACAAGGGTGCCAAGTAACTTGGCATTTCCCTTTCAAGCAGTCTGCTGGTTTGTGCTGATTTTGTATTATTGCTGCCATTCGATTGCAAATTTCCTCCTAGGGAACCCAAGCACTCTTACTTGCTGGGAGTGTTGTGCTTATAAATAGTGTTTTCTCTTACCTACCTGTTTATTCTATGCCTCACTTTTTGGTTCTCCTAGACTTTTTAGTCCTCCTAAGTGTTTTGGACTCCATTGAAAAATATTTGGAGGTTCCTGTGGAGTGGTGAGAATTCTAAATACTTCACTATATTTCTTGGTATGCTGTTTGTAAATCTAAGAAATTTGGTGGGCCTGGCATTCACTAAATCACATATTTGAGGAATATTCTAGTTTCCAGCTTTGCAGCCTAATTCTTATGTAGGGTGCTTATTCTCTGGGTTAGTTGCCTCCAAGCAACATGCTGGGGCAGAGGTACACTTTCCAAGTCCCTGACTTCGAAGCTCATCTGTTTGGTTCATTTCACAACGTTTACTAAAACTTATTAGATTATTTAGGATGGAACTTCAGTCTCTTTTTATGAGAATCGCTTGTGTGGTCTTTGGCCAATTACTCATTGGCCTACTTCCATAACTATGAGTATCAACTAGTCCATTTTTATTGCTTTGCTCCTCGATGATGAGGGTGGAAGATTGATTACCTGTCACTCTTCCACAATTTTTTAGTCGAGAGGATCTTTCTCATGGGATGGTCCTTGACTGTGGTTGGTTATTGACATATCTCGTGCCCCTTTGATGATGCTTTATAATAACCTATTTTTTAACTTCCAAGGCATGGGGACTGGATAGAAAATTAAGTCTCCACCAAAATTTTGTGCATTCCTGTGTTTTATTTGCAGTGGGGCCTTTCCTATCCAGTTGTGGTTGAACTATGCAATATTTCTTCAAACTCCAACTGCCCTTGAGGCTGTCCCTCACTAGAAACTTTAGACCATGCTCTTTATTAGTGCCTCAAGAGTGCCGTTGTCCTATTCTCTTCTACCTCTATTTTTGCATTCCTATTTTTTCTGTCAGCTCTCCTATTCTTCGTGCAGGTTGGAGTAGGTAAAGATTGATCTAGTCTCCCTTGTCATCACAGATGTGGTTTTTCTATATTGTATTTGGTGAAAAAAATGCTAAGCTGCATGGGACCACCTTGTTGGTTATTGTTGTGCATTTTGCTTCGTCTATGAGCCCTTAAAACATCTGTCCCAACATGGAGGCCTGGGATATCTTTTGCTTGTTGGGCCAATCATATCTTTCTGTCTTAGTTTGGATCCCCCTTCACATTGGTTGAAGTACAATTTTTATGGTTCAATTGCTAGGGCTGCTAATACCGGTGTTGCAATTGTAGATTATGAAGGCAACGGTGTCTTTATTGTTCATGTGGGCGTGAGGATGGTGTCCTGCTCGATGACTAATATTGAGAGGGCTGTTGTTGTTTTGGTTGCTTGGCTGCTTTCTGAGTTTTTCGACAAATTCTTTGGACTTTGGGGAGGGAGATTCTTAACTAGTACTACTATAAGATATCGCCAGGCTCCCCTAGCTGATCATGCTTTTGATTTTGAAGTTGCTTACTAGGATAACTTTTGTATTGTTTTTGTTTGGAAGCTACATGATTATTCAAAACCGCAATTGCAATGGACAATTTTTGTGCATATGAGACAGTTTTGAACTCTTTTAGTAGGAATTGAGTTATGCCCTTTGCAATAGTCTCTATAATGATCTTAATCAGATCTGTGAGATTTGTACCTAGTTTTTAACGTTACTAGTACTTGGCTGGTTTACCAAACCAAAAAAAAAAAAAAAAAAAAAAAGGAGAAGCCAAAGCCTTATCTACTTCAGATTATCGTAGATATGTTATTTGCTATGGAATTAGTAAATATTTCTGTATTGAACATATAATTATACATGTTGGGCAGGATATATAAGTCATCTTTTCAGAAAGTCTATTTGGAATCTTCTTTCTTTTCCATTTACAATGTTTAAATCCCTATTTGAATGACTGTAGTTTCCAAGTCTCGACCATTTGCATTTTTTAGTAATACTACTGTAGTGGGCTAACAGTAACTTGTTTCGTTAAGTTATGTGCGCTGTTGCGATTGTTTTCTTAAATGCTTATGACTATTAATATTGATGCATTGCCCATATGATAAATAAGAATCTATGGATAATGCTTGTGTGTTTCATCATGGCCATCCTTATAACATCTCTGCTCCTACTCTTTTGAATAGAGCATTCAGTGGTGTGAAGAACAAAGCTCTGGCCCGGGTTAGAGTATTTTTGCTCTGTGCAACTCTCTTCGCACATCAGTGTTTGCCATGCTGCAATTCCTTCTTGGACTAGGTGATGTTAGCATCCCTCTTCTATGCATAACACAGCCTGCTGCTTATCTTGTTGGAGTGGTTTTGTGGCATGCTGATATTCTCTCATACGGTGGTATGCTATACACACTTTAATGCACTTCTTAACACAAAGTAAATGTGGCATGCTTTTGCTTGCCACTTGATTTTCTGTATGTTGATTGCAATTCTTTTCCATCTGCAAGGCCTGCAAATTTTTAGTATAAATGCTGCCATCAATTTTTCTGTTTTACGTCTTCTTTACATGCTTCAAGTACAATTGGTAATGTAATCCACCAGGTATCACTTCTAACTAACTGAATAACACCTGCTTGTGAAATTATGGTACAAATCAATTTTATGATATTCACATATAGGTGTGTTGTAATGCTTGGGACTAAAAAGGGTAAGGAGTTTAGCCTTGGGAGATTTGGTCTAGAAGAAGTGGCTTCGAGAGGCTCTTGATGTTTTATAGTAGTTCTTATACAATCCAATGTGATTTGAGAACGAGCCAAGCAGAGCTGGTGAGCCTGAAATGCCTTGGACCGAAGTCGGAGCGGAGTTTAGTCTTGGCTTAGAATAAGTGGTCTCGATGGACTTCTAATAGGCTTCGAGAGGCTCTTGACAGGTTTATAAATGATGGGACATAGAAAAGAATAATCTCACATCTTCTATATAGAGGGAATAATTCTGGAATCTATATGTGAGATATTGGTTTTAAGATGTCAAGGTACTTTGTAAAGACTACCTATTTTGGTCAGTATGGGGTGATTGAAGAGACAATATCTCGATGTAGCAAAACCTGGTGGTGGCAATTCGAGGACTAGTTAGCGGAGCTGGTGAGCTTGAAATGCCTTGGACCGAAGTGGGAGAGGAGTTTAGCTTTGGCTTAGAATAAGTGGTCTCGATAGACTTCTAATAGGCTTCAAAATAGAGTGGTATAGACTTATATGAAATATGAAAAAAATGATTATGAGATTTATATGTGAGATATTACTTTTACAATATTGAGTTATCTTTTGAGGACAAAATTTGGTTTAATTGATATGGGACTATCAAAAAAGATAATATCTTGATATAATAAGACATGATTGTGACATATATAGTGGCTATTTTGTGAATTTGGTTGTTTAAAGTGGAGGGTAATTAATCATCACAATCTGATTTATGCAAGTCCCAACAACTAAAGTTTTAGCTAGTCTATTTTGATTTTTAGTTTTAAGCCAAAACTTGTGTTTAGGTTCATTTTGGATTGATTTTGGTTATATGTTAAGATCAAAATTGGGCAAAAAACAACAAGCCTCTTTTTTTTTTTTTTTTTTTTTCTGTAATATTGCACTTAGTCACTTTCTTAAGGTTTGAGGTGGTGTTGGGTTTTGAACTTAATACCTCAGAATTTTTGTTTATTGTAAAATTAATTTGAAAATCATTTTATTTAGATTTGCAATGTTATATTTTTAACTTTATTTATTTGATATGGTATTTTATTCAATATAAAAGTGATAAATTAGTTTATATTTTCAATATCTTAACTTGATTATTTATTTATATATATATTTAAAATGTTTACTTATTTTTATGAATTATTTTTATTTTTAAAATTTGAACTAATTTAAAAACACGTAAAACTTAATTAAATATATTAAAAAAATTGATTAAAATATGAACAAAAACCTAATGTCCATTTCATTGTTTTTCCATATAATTGGTATCTTGCAACTTTACTATTGATTTTATGCCCTTTGCTCTATGCTTCGAAACCTGTTTATTTTCACAAGCTTATCTGCTCACGCTGACTTTTTAATATTATCATTTTGTACTATGTTCTTCCTTGCATTTTTATCAATAACAATAATATTATCATTTTTTTTTGCCTTAGCAATTGCTGACTTACTCTTAGTCAAAGCTCTGAATCTGTTGAGCATTGTAAATCTTACTTCTTTTCAAGCAAAATTTCCTTCAAATCTTTTTGATATTTAATGGTTCATCTTTTGAATGTAGGAAGATAAGCTTAAGCTTTTTGGTGTCGTGTGTGCATTCTTTCTGTTAAATTAAACTAGCAGACCTACGAAAGAAATTTCCTGATTTTGGCAAGAATAGGATGCTCTGTCTTGGCTGATTGAACTCCTCTCTAAATTGAAGTTATCAGAGCTGTTAGTTTGCACACCAAAGCCCCCTTCTATTGTCAAAGCCTCCTCGTTCTTTCTCATTTTTCTATCTTTATCAATTATTTACAATTTCATATCTAAAGGATGGCTTTTTATTTGATGGTATCAAACAGAATGTATATGGAATGCGCATATGTAATGGTAAATACTTCTATCTAAATATAATGAAATATAATGAAATTTGATGCGTGGAAAAACCAGTGAAATGGCTGCCTTCATGGAAAAGGATGCCAGCTCCCCTATTAGACCAAAAGAATCATGGAACTCGTAGAATGATTCTTTTGTCGTGCAACATTGAGCTCCTGTGGAAGGGTTTGATTTAAACCATCATCCACTTAATCGCATGGTATTTCTAAATCATTTTTCTATCATATTCTCTTGGCTTTAACTTTGGAAGGAAAATAATAATCTGCATGTGAGGTTTAATTTAATAAATTTTTTGTACCTAGACCTTTACTATTTGATCATTTGGAAGAAATTATGCTAAATATAAATGGATTCTTCTTTTCATGTGTTCTTATTTGGAAAAGGAAACGATTTGACAAGAACCAATTTATGATTTGTCACTGCACACCTTTTCTTTCACATGAGTACCTTGACAGGTTGCAAAGACAAGTGTGCCTACCTTTCAGTTTATAGGCATGTATTTCTTGTTGATTTTCCGGTGACTGATGGAAGTATATCCTGAATGGAATTGAAATATATATATATGTGGACAAAACAAAGCAATGTTTGGACTCATTGAATTGTTTGAAATTAAGTTACTCAATTGGAGGCAGTGTTGTGCTGCAACGGTTTTGTAACTTTGGGTGCACCTTAAACAATTTTGGCTACTCAATTTCACTATTCTGAGAAATCAATCATGTAGATGGGCTCTGAGTAGATTTGGTTTTGGTTTTGAGACATTAAATAGTAAAGCTACTGAACTCTAGGTCATGTCATCCCTCGAGAGCAATTTTGTTCAGCTACATACATCATCTCAGAGCGAAGGCAATTTAATGTTTAAGGATTTAGAAATGTGTATTTCACAGTAATTTGGGTTGGAATACTTGAATTTTAACTTTCAGCTTTCAATTTTGGGGACTGGCCAACCAAAATTTGGAACTGTTGGAATGTTTATAAGAGATATAGTGTCAGAAACCTAGGTTAATTTTGGAAAGCTGGTTTGTGTTCTTTTATGTTGTCTTTCAGGCCTTTAAGTGCATTTGTTGAGAATGTTCTTCATCTATGAAATTCCTTTCTTGTAAATATGGATTTTTGGTGAGATAGGGACGCTTGAAGGTATATGCCCTTTGGTAAAGGATTTTGTTGGAAGAAACCAAAGCATTCTCTTTCTCCAGCACATGACATACTGATGTGGTATAGCTATTTTTAACTGCCGATTTTGCAATTCTTTTCACGAGTTCATAAAGTTCTCAAAGCATAAGTTGTTAACTTACAACTGAAAGAAACATCATTCAACATATTCTTGGCTAATACTCCTTTTGTTACATCAATACCTTTCATTTATAACTTCAAGAGAAAAACATGTTGTTAAACCGTACATTGGTTGTACATTAAAGCTTCAGGAGCAGTAACAACACTGACGTGTTAGTACATGAACAATACATGACCTTTGTCACAATCTGAAAACTGGAAAGTAATTTATAATGGTACATCCTAGAAAGGTCGAGTAGATAATCAAGGTGAAAGTCGAAATATTGTGGATCTGATTGTTTCTTAGTTCTGGAGAACTTGTTTACCTTCCTCTTCACTTTTGCAACTGATGACAAGCTAGCTCCATGCACTTGGAACGTACCTGCCATGAGAAAATTCATTTAGTTTAGTTTTCTTTACAATATGATGTAGAAAATAAGCTAGGTTTTTGGGTGTGCTATTTTTAATTTTATAGAAACTATTGTACTTGTAAATAGAGAAATTTTTGGTGTTATGCCTATGAAAAACTCATTTATGAATTGAGTCAGAGCACACTAGTTGTTCCATGGTGATAAAAAGGTGACTTAGCGGTTTGTCAAATTTTGTTCATATTGTGCTCAATGGTAGAAACAGTTTTACTAATGGAATCTGCAGTTGAATCCAAAAAACCTTTCGTTCTTATTAGATTATTATTGTAAGCTTTGACATTGCTTCCTTCTCTTACATCAGATTAATATGTGCAGTTTCTTGTATTATGATTTCTAAATTAATTTCACTATAAACTGTTTATTCAAAATATGATATGTATATCAAATACTAACCTATGGATAAGACTATTAATTCCATGGTATTTATCAAAACTGTTTATGATCATATCTTGTACACAGTTGAGTGCAAAGTACTGAGAGCGTGCAAATAGCAAGGTGTGTATTTTTTTAATATATAATAAAGAAGTATTTATTATTGTTTATTTATTTATACAGGGATGATAGATTGATTACCTTCTGCCTCCACAGCCATTCTCCCTCTGGCAGTTGAAGTACATGGCAGCTACAGGCAGCCCAAGGTTGTAAAGTTGTGCGAAGTCTCTTGTATTGAAGTTCTGGCGCCACCCTGGTGCATAAATTGTTTGTCGAACCGATTGCCTAAACACTATAAACACTATACGATGGATCCCAGCCGTTGGCTTTGGGCTCTCATAGGAGACAACTTCATTTCCTGTACCAAAGATGATTGAAGGTGAGTCTCCTACACCAAAAATTCAAGCATGTTGCATCATCAATGATATGTATCAATCAGGACTACCCATATTTTTAGTAAAAAAGAGTTGCTTGATGAACAAAAACTCCCATATTTTTGGATTGAAGGGTAATACCTAGAAAGTGTATTGAAGAGTCTTAAATTGTATTTTAGCAGAGATCATTTTTATAACTTGAACTTGCAATCTTAGTTCCAATGCAACAAGCTCTTATCTTTTCTTAAGGCTCCCCTTCAAATTGTTTACTCATAAACTTTATGCTCTAGGTAGAAGTGGTATAGTATTGTCATTTCATTCAGGCTCTAGATATTCACTTGTAAACTACGTGCCATTTGTAACAGTAAGACAGTACAGTAGAGCTGATACTCACCATAACTTTGTCGCCCTGTTTCTGGAATATCCGTCACCAACCTAAAATGATCATATTATGGTTAGTACAAATGCATTTTTTTAGCTGATAAATTGGATACATGCTCCACAAACATGATCATTTATGCTTAAACATGGATTCATGTATAGGTTTTTAGGTGTAAAATGTTTTCTGTCATTGAGATTGTTGAATGTTGAAGTTTTTAAGGTTTTTTTAGGACAGATTGCTGTTTCTGGTTCATGAGAACTGCATGAAGAATAATACCTCTTCACCGAAAAAACACTATAGAGACCAAAAGAGTAAGAGAAGATCTTACCAGTGTAAGTGTTCTCTTTTTGTTGGATTACTTGGGCTTGGCGCATCCGGATCTATCATCACCTTTTGAAAAGATCACCAGATGTTGCTTATCAGAAAAATGAGCTCAATTGGGCATATTAAGCTTGTTTTACAAAATTGCAGGTACTTAATGGCGCCAAGAATGACGTAAATCTGACAACAAATAGAAACATGTATTCCTTCTTTCACTCGCAGCTCTACTCATGATTCAAAGTTCTTTTTCCCAGGAAAAGGTGCGTGTTCTGTAGCACATTTTTATTGATGGTTTATGTTCTAAACCAATCTTTAGGTGTTATGTGAACAAATCAAGATGTTATCAATGACCTTTGCTTATATTTATTGAAGTGAAAGAGCTAAATGCATACAATAAAGGGAAAAAACAATATTTAATTACTGATTCTCTTATTTGTTATTAAAAATATGTATTTGGTAATACAGCAAAGAAATAATTGTAAAATAAATAACTTTTTTGATAAGAGTTAGGTGAATTATTGTAATATTTTGCAGGTTTAAAAATATCTTTTACTTACCCAATAATTTTTTTGCAAACTAATGTTTTGAAACGCACTCAACCAAACATTTGCCTGTGTTTTGAAACACAGGTTTGACTGTCACACCAACCCTTTGTATTGCATGTTTGGACATTGCATTGAACTAACATTGTCCATTTCTTTGTCACATAATCATTGATCCTTGCTTTCACTTAAAGACTATTTTGCCCTTTTGAATCAATAATTTGGAACTTGGCAGCCAAATAATCACAAACAAAGCATCACTAATTAATGGCTCTTACTAGTGTATAGAGTGCCCCTCTGCCATGCCCTCCGATCTCCACCCGAGGCTCCTTCGCCACCATTGACGGCTTGAGCTCGGAGCCATTGGTGACTTCCTGCTCATTGTAGATCACCTTCATCCATGCCGACCTGGTGAACGGGTCGAGCACTTCACCGACAATGTTCCCGATGACCAATGGATCCCTCGACATGGAAGATGCCGTGGTGGGTAACAGAGAGGAAGAGAAGGTGAACCTTTCCTTGTTGTTGAGCTCCATGGTGCGGTGGCCTATATATATTAGGTGAATGGGTGCTGCAGAATCTGCTTTTGCTCCCTGAGACCGAATGTTGTAGAAATGGATGAAGTGTCAAAAAGGGCAGGAAGAGTGTTGGTGTTGTTCTCCTGTGATTGAAAGGCCTGTGGATTTTGATTGGCCGCGTGACACAGATGTGGGTATAATCGGAAGTTGGCCGCCAGTCTTTTATTCTCTGTTAAATTTGGAGAAGATACTGCATAAAGTAAGAGGTCTTTTTTGACTTGCTCAAGTGGAGCCTCAATGGTTTATTGTTCTGCTTTGGGGCACGGATTTTGGAGCAAAAGAGCTGGCAATTGGCTTCTTTTTCTGGTAAGAATTGGTGGATTCTTGGTTCTATGGTGACTTCGTCGATGATTGTGGGATCTTTTGGGTCAATGGTTCATCTTTGGGAAATAATTCATCTGTGTCCATCTGATATAATTGGGAGGCTTCAATTATGTATAGTTACTTTTGTTTTTGTATTTTTTTTTTAATTGAATTGGCCGAGGAGAAAATCTGGGCAACATGCGAGCGATTGAGTTCTATATCTTGTTAATACTTTTCAAGATTTTTATCCATTAATTTAATTGGCATTCAGTACTCTTTTTTGTGTTGGGGCTTAAGAATAGCTGTTGTTTTTTTGGAGTCCTTGCTTGGCATGATGTTGGTTTATGTTAATTAGATGACTTATTTAATTTGATTAAGCAAATGTAATTTTAAGTTTTTGGCCAAGGTATTGTTTTTTCATTTTTAGTTGTGATAAATGTATTTGTTTTAATGGTTTTGGATTGATTTCTTAAGTTTTCATGTCTAGCTAGTTGGTGTAAAGGAAAAATCCATTTCCAAGAAGAGTTGTTGAGGTTTGAGGATATAATGAGTGTGGCTTAGAATGATTATGGGTTTGGCTTTGTTCGACACCTTTTGGACCGTGTGTCGAAGCTTTGGTTGCCATCGACAATGTCTAGCAAAGATTGGTGTATGCCAATGTTGTATGATGATTTTGTTAGATGATTTGTGATTGGCTTTGAAAATTTGTATGTCTTTGTGAGAAGTTGTTATCTTACTTTGATGGTAACATTAACTTTTTATGCTTTATATGTTTTGTTTTTGCAATATATGTTGGAACAAAGTGTGATAGGAATGCAATGAGGTTACTAGGTTGGAATTTTAGGTTGGAATGTCAAGATATTTAATGAAGTGTGATTGAAATATTATATAAAAAAATAAATTAGATATGTAAAGATAAAATTTTATTTTGCTTATTGAGTAAAATAAAGTTAAAGTGAAATAATTACATATTTTGAATAGTGTTGGTAGTTTGGAGTTTGGCAACTTCCATAAACTCTATGTGCTTGAATGTTATGGACACTCGAGTGTGTTAGATGTGTTGTAAGGTTAGGGTGTACGACTTTATTAATAGTAATTGCTATTAGAAGAGTAGGTAACATTTGAGGTCTTTCAAGTGGTATGAGAGTTATGGTCACGAGTTCAAGTTCAAATGATGTTGTTGGGTGGAAGATTGTTAGCAAATAGGAGTATGATAGTGTCCATCAACTCCATGTGCTCAAATGTCAGGGCACATGTTTTGAATACACTATAAAATTAGGTATGCATCTTTCTTAATAGCAATTTCTATTATGAGAGTTAATAGCACCTGAATTCTTACAAATAGTAATTTAAGTTTTAAAACTTTTTTTAACACTAGTGGTGGAGTCTATCGCTAGCAATCGAAATGTGGTTTTAAAATAAAATTGTATCCGAACATAATTTAATGAGTTCTAATTGTAGCTGCTAAAATCTTAATTAAGCAAAGCCTAATTGACTCATCTTCTATTCTTCTAATAGATTTTCAAGTAAACACTTCTCTTATTATTTGTTCACTCAAGATTATTTTTTATGTAAAGTAGATGAGCAAAAATGAAAAATGACATTTTATTCTTGTCTAGTTTATTGCAAAAGTAACCACTTCAACAAATATGAGTGTTAACCTATAATTTTTTTCACTCCAATCTTATTTTGTCACATGACTAATCAACCTTAAAGTTAAGGTTTTGTTTGCATATCACTTTTTTAGACCAAATTTTTGAACTCTATTTCTATTAAGTACTTTTTACAAAAAAAATCAATTTTGCTCATAAAGCTCCTTTTCAAAAAGTTTTTTTTTTTCAAAACCTACCTTTTAAATTTTGAAGTGATTTGACAAGAAAACCTACCTTTGAATAAAATGTGTCTTGACTTGATCCATTGTGCTCCACACATTGTGCACTTGATCAAGTTTTCTTTGCAAGATAAATTGCAAGGATCCTCTCTATCTTGGTTGGGTAACCCTCACACTACTCATGATTTGGGTTTCTTAGGTGATTCTTTGGGTGTAAGAGCACTCCACACCTCTAGAGATTGTTCTTTAACGTAGCTAATCCAAGCATAAAGCTAATCCCCAAATTTTTTGGGTAGGGATTGAGCTTGTTGGATTGTGGGTGATGACCATAATAGTATTGATTGATTTCTTGATTCTTACTATAGAGATCATCACTTTAATTGGCTAACTACAATGGGGCTAATTCACACTGTTGAATCCCATTATAAAGATTATTACTTAATGGATGAACTATAGTATTTCCCAACTATCATATCATTCATTGGTTGATGACAATATTTCTTATATTCTCATCATGACTAGACATAATGACAAATCTTATTTAGGTTTTTAAGGATTAACAATCAATGTTAATTAGAAAATTACACTTGGCAATCGCTTAAAGATTATATCCTGTAGTTAACAAATTGTATGAGGTAATTGGCATAAGATATATTTGTTAGTTTTACCATTTCTTAATATTTCTCTTATTTTGTTTAACTTTAGCCCCACATCCCTTAGGCGCACTTTTGGTTTGTAGAAGATTATCATAAAAGGAAACTTGTTGGTTATATATTTGTCCAATGTGGTACTAGTAACAAAGATTAGTCCCATAACATGGAAAGTTACTTCATTATTTGTATGAAAACCTTATATATAAAAGAACCTAAAGACTAGAATGTAAAAATAAGATTTTATCTTACTTGAGAGTGAAATTTTGATCAATGACAGCATCAACTATGCCCCAATAAAGTTGAATGACAAATCTCATCAGAAGGGGCCCATCCTATTATTGATTTTGTCACTTTTGTAAATTTTCTCTCTTGAAATCAATGTTTCTCTCTTTAAACTTTACTTTTCCTTTTTTTATTTACCTTATAAAGCTTAGGAATTTGACATGATCACTCTAAATAATCAAAAAATCACCTTAGGGAATTTAATGAAGTGCCTCAGCTAATTTCGTATAACCACATTGAGTAGATCATTTTCTACACTGGGTAATCTCCTGTGCCCATTTCATCATTTTACTCATGTGTATCATATGGGCAAGCTCTTGAACCCATTTTGATCTATTAGCTCATCTATATTGTATGAATAGATAAAACCCACCAACCTATAGGCTTAACTTTGAGGCTTATGCCACCTTTTCATAAGGATCACTTTCTTTGTTGCATGCAAATTATTTTGACTTTGTGTATATTATGGATGATTCTTTGTATTTCTCTCATATATATGCCTATGTAAAATTTTTTTACCTGGTTTTCCACATTTATTGTGAGATCATAATTATTTTGTTTTCATCTCTATCTAAGTTAGGTTTGATTTGCATTGTAAACATGAATATGTGATTAGTAGCTTTCATATATACTTGTCAACTATGCTAATGCTCTAATCTTGCAATGTTTTTTGAACTATCTCCCTTTTCTAGTATTTGGTCAAATTTACTAGTTTTTCTTAACAAAAAATAACATTAACTTATAATCATGGTCGAATTAAGTGGTTGTATTTATGGTATTTTAATTCCCCAACACATCACATTCATCCTACATCATGAGATTAACAACCCAAGATTGTCCATTGGATCAAAATTCTTTATCTATTCCAACACACTGATCATGCCTATCAATGAGGATAGCCTTTCTCCTCTTTAACTGGGATGTCTAATGTTTTGTCCTCATTAGACTAACCAATTCCTTCTTTCTAGCCTAAACTCTATAACCCATTTAATTATTTCTCTAAAATCCCTTCATATTCAAGCATTAAAAGTCCATTTGTTGATTGGATCTTTTGTTGACTAATAAATTTTGCCAACTACTTTGGCCAAATAAGAGATCATCATTTGATAATGATCTTATAGCACTAAATCATTATTTGTTGCTCTAAATATTCAATTACAAATACCTTATTTTAGCTTTACACAAATGACTTCTACTTTTCATAGTTTCTTTTAGTTCTCATTTTGAACTTATCATTTCCAATTCTCTTTTGGCTATTGATGTTGTCACAAGTTGTATTACTAAAAGTCACTTATAATAGCCAATGTCATATTTGATGAGGAAAGTGGAGCAATTCTATCATCAAGGTTGTAGTTTTTACTCTGTCAAGCCTTCTTACATTAGCATTTGCTTTTGTTATCTATGTGTTTAGAATTATGCCTTCTTCATTGGTAGCATTTTGTGATACATGCTATCCTACATTCCAACATATGTGCATGGGAACATTGCTTAAACTTGCATTGAAGACAACACCTAACATCATCACTTTTTCTATGGCACTTGTTTGGAGATTTTGCTCTTGACTTGGAGATGTCTTTTCACAAGAATATTATATTAGTGTTAAAAAAAACATCAATAAGACCTTTCCTCTTATGTAATGGATGAGTGGAGTACTATAAGCTCCATCCACTAAGAAGGCTTTATTAATTATGACAAGTTTATGAATTTTGTTGACAGATTATTGATAAGATGTTGCTTTTAATGGAATATATCACTTAGCATGATTGAATCAGACCTTCAATAATGTTCATGTAATATACTTAAGAAAATTTATGCATTTGGTATTTTACATTTTATTTCTATTTTTGATAATTATTTTGAATTATTTATTTTGACAAAAATTGTTAAATTAATCTAAAGAGGGAGTTATGACTCCTAAACAAGTAAGGTTGATTTTAAAATAATGAAGTAATTACTAGAAGCCTATCAATATCAATATTATAAAAATAAAAAATCTCTCGAAGGCCAAACTTAAAGGAAAAACATTAATAATTTATATTTTAATATTATTTGGATCAAGAAATTATTATTAGAAAATTATGAAATTTATATAATATTTAGGGCTTATAAAATAGTCTATTTGAACTGACAAATTTTTTAGAACTATTTAGAGCAAAAAATAAAAAAAATTAAAGGGGCTAAGATTTTACTAAATTTTTTTTAATTCTTTTTACTTTTTCCTAATCCATTGATGGCTAAATTAAGAAAATAAATATATAATTTATATTATTTTGAATCTTATTTCTTATACCCTATTGGGTGTGTACATGCCTTATGTACAAAAGAGTGCAACCATTTAGGGTAACAAAAATATCCTTTAGAAGAATACAAAGTATTTTAGGAAATTGAAGAGCCATGAGGATTTTAGAAAGAAGAAAACCTATCTAGTCTTTAAGGGAAAAAGAAAGAAAAAGATTGAAAAATTCTACATAACACATATTTGAAAGGATCCTTAAGGTGTGTCCATTACATTCAAAAGTTAAGATAAACATTCTATGTGCTTTATGCACATGTTAAATGCTTGATAACGTAGAACATGAATCATGTATATTTTATTCTTTAAAACTCATGGATGAGTTTTTCTTGAAATGTATTACTTACAAGTGATTCATTAATTAGCACTTGGATGCCATTCATGTGAATAAGAGAATCAGATGAACATGATAAAAAATATTATAAAATTTATTAGGAAAATAGCTTTGTCTTAGAATTTTAAAAGGAGTAAACAAGGGTTTGCTAAACCATATTATGAAATTTGATCAAAGGTAAATATTTAGGAAAATAGGCCTATGTAGCAACATACAGGAATGAGATAAGTTACTCAACGATTTAAGGGGGATTAAGTTAGGTAATGGGTTCTAAAGAAGGTGCAGTGCAAGTTGAATAAAGTTTGTATCCCTAATTTGGATGCATTAGCCTAATTAGCCCAACTTTTTGGTAATGAAAGCCATGGTCTATAGAACAAGGGTTCTAAAAGTTGAAATTGATCAAAATTATTGCTAAACAAAATTGGGAAAAGTCAAAAAAATAATTGTAGTTATATATGAAAAATTATGATTTAAAATAAGTGGTTAAAACCTTTATAATAAATAAGAAAAACATAATACATAATTGATACTTGTACTACATTATATGATATTGGTTTATTCATCATGCTTATCTTTTTATTTATTTCATATGGTTGTGTAATGTTTACATAAACTATGTAGTTTCGCCTACTGAACCTACATAAACTATGTAGTTTCACCTACTGAGCTTTAATGTTGGCTCAACTTATTTTGGCATATTTTTATTTAGGTATCATAGGTGCACAACAAATGATTGTAGAGAAATAATGAGTGGAGATGAGCATCTAGTACTTTGTTTATTTTTATTTTTTTACTTAGAAGAATAATATATTAGTATTTAGTTTGGCATTGTGATAATGTTATTGCAGCAGTGAAAATATGTGACTTTATTTAGTTATTTATATATTCTGCTACAAAAGATGTAATAAAATATTTTAAACATTTCAATGCAAATTCTAGTTTGGATTTTATCTTTTTATTTATCTAGATTATATGCTATCAAAAATATGATTTTCAAAACTAATTAAAAAAATTCATATGGTGATGCTATTTGCTTTATAATATACACCCTTCTTCATGATTATTCCTTCTCTTATAACTCATTTAGTGATGGGATGCACTATGTAGAAGGTAAAAAATTCATATGATGATGCTATGGGCTTTTTAGTATACACCTTTCATGATTATTCATTCTCGTATAACTCATGTAGTGATGGGGTACGCTGTCTAGAAGATTATCTCTATGATCTCAGCATAGCCTTTAGTTATTAATATTCAATGATTTTGCTATTAATCTTGGCCTCATTATAGACTCCAAGCTTCATCACTACAAGGTGCTTACCAATAACATCCTAAATTGTAAAATAAATATGATTGTTAGTTAATTTACATGAGAATGATGATACTACAAATAGAATCATGTAAACCATTCTAAAACATGTAGCATTTTTACTTCTTATGATTATGATCTCTGGAGCATATCTCTCAAGTCTAAAGAAAACCTACTCATACTCTAAAATTGTCATCCCTCCTTGGTATAATTTTATCAATTCATCACACAACTTTTCTCTTGTAAATTTTGGAATATATCATTTTAGAAATGTGTTGTGAAACTTTTTTCATAAAATTTATGAGTTGGGTCTTCCCCTAATTTGCAAGCTCCATTCTCCTCAATGTTCAATAGTTCCATCCAAAATAACACTAATGAAATCTTTTTATATTCTAGGCAAACCAAGTTATGCATTAGCATTTCAATTCTTTCTAAACAGTCCTACACTTGAAATGGGTTAACGGTGCAACAATGTGTGATGGATGTAGCTTAGAAAATTTTCTGCCATACATTTTGTAGTGTATATTATATTTGGTCTTTCATTTCTTATAGGTGTTAATTCCCATCAAGCCTACATACTTGCCAACATTATTCATGTTTCTTGATCCTTAATCTCATGTGAAGAAGCTTGCTTCTTCCACCATTATTAGATCTAGCCTCATCCTCATGCAAATTAAAGCCCCTAAATTCCTTTTTTTCATGTTATCTAGGTTTGGGTAATTTTGAAACATTAGCATTTCATTTAATTACATGGAATATATTAAAAAAAAAAAAGATAAATTGTTTTCATGATTCATCGCATGCTCTTCTCATGGTATTTAATAATCCTTTCAATATTTATTGACACATACAATTCCATTAAAATTCTCCAATTTACTAAATTATCTTTCGATTTTTATATATACATGTGTATGTGTATATGTATGTATATTTCTTCTCTAATATATCATATGTTTCCATTAATAAACTATATGTCCACTCCATCAAAATAACTTAATGGCCTATTCGTAATTGCTAATAGCTTATATTGATGTATCATATGTTAATGTTAATGCATAATATATTATCCTTCATTTGACACATTTAAACTATACATAAAATTTGTGGATTATATCATACATAAGAAATAAAGTACCACATATAATCCTCTGATTTAGTTTATTTTAAGCCAATTAACCTTTTATATCATATGTACATGAGATTTATTTCTAGCACTTACAATTATGACTTTTTTTAATCTTTTCTATGGCTTTTACATTCAAATGGTAGAACACAATTAATATACATATTTAGAATTTTTGATGAATTATTATTTTTCCAAAGCTACCTAAAAGATAAAATAAAAGGTTAAAGGTTTGAGAAAATTTATCAACAATTTAATTATAAAACTAGAATGAATTATGAAATTAAAAATAGATATTAAATTATTTTAAAAAATAGGTAGTAATGTAAAGACTATAAAGAAGTTTGGATTAAACTTATATCAACAAAAATATCAATTATGACAATCACAAAACAATAAATAGGATATTAATAAAAGAATTAATTATCAAATAAATATTTAAAATAATAAATAAAATTAAAAAAATGAAAAGTTAATATCAAGTATACTTCATGGAGTAAGAACTTTTAAAAATAAGTGATAATTTTTAGAGGCCAAATAGACTTAAAAATTATAAATTTAAGTTTAAAGTCCAAAATAAAAGAAAAAATTATAATAATAAAATAATTAGCACTAATAGAGTTGCTTATGGTGGTTAAGTGAAGATGGAGAGAAAGTAAGAGTTTATTAAAGTAATTCATCTATTTATTTAATTTTAATAATTACTAAATCTAATATATATATATATATATATATATATATATATATATATATATATATATATCATTATGTAAACTAACTTTAACGATAATTGTGTGGTTGAAAAACAATTTGAAGAACTCGAGGAGGGGGAAGGGGTACTATTGATGCAATAGTTAGAAACACTAGAATTCTGATTGTTGCGAGGGAGCCAAAGCAGTAAGGAAGTGAGAGGTTAATCATGCAAGGTTTAAAGTCCAAGAGTTAGCTGTATGTAGGGGTTCAGTTCATGGGAGAGAAAGAGAGAGGGGAGGAAAAGGAAGTTTCTACTATGGGAGGAGAAGAGAGAGGAGGAGATGAGGTGTTGTTTAGAGAAAGAGAGAGTCATCGAGAAAAGAAAAGAAGAGGAGGTTGTTAACCCATGGCCTTTTATAGGAATTTGATGTTACCAAAATCATGTTATGATTATTAATATTTCACTTGATTGTGTGGATTAGGATAAGAACAAGTTGGAGATCCTTTAAGAGATGATGGCTTAGTGATTTATCATATAATCTTATAAAGAAGGCGCTTCAAACAATATTGAAGAAATTTGTTTTTAATGGCATGATAACCAACATGATTAAAGTTTACTTCCTTTTAGTATGATTAGATTAATAAAACTAATATAATGTTTTTATGTACACCTAAGTCTTGCTTCTATTTCATACATCTTACTCATACGCATGTAGATCTAAAAGTTTTGATTATAGATCATGAGTAAGCATTGATTTGCAAGTAATTTTAAGTAACACACCAAGAAAATTGCATCAGTAACATGATAAAGTATAATAGAGTTGAGTGTAAATTAAGTTTCAAACATAATCAGTAAAATGCTAAATTTGTACTATTTGTACAATATGATATCACAAGAAGTTGGACTTGGCAATCCAAGGTTTGTGTTAACTTGTTATGTTGTTCATATAATATGATGTCATGCATCATACAATATGATACATACATAATAGTCACATAATAGAAAAGTAAACTTTCAATGTTTGTATAATACGATGTATTGCATCATACCTCTATAATTCTAATTTAACAAAGTAGATTTAGAAGTAAAATAACTTCATATAGTCTAATTTCCATTATCAGACAATATGATCATACTATGTAGTCTATTTTATAAAAGAAATAATGACATTTTACATTACAATATTATTCATTGTACTTATATGATGCATTTCAATTCAGAGAGTTCAAAATGATCCTTAGATAAAAAAAAAGGAGTTGAACCACTTTGTATAACATGATCTTGTTCATCATATTTATACAATGCATTTAAAACAAGGGAGATATAAGTTAAGACTTAGTCTTGTGAAGAGTTGAACTTCTTCATACAATACAATATGGTTTATAATACTTATACAAGTCATTGTTGTATATTGTTCAACATCCATTTGTATTTCCTACCAAACCTATGAATAATGTTTCTACAAGTTAGTCAAAGAAAATAAAATAAATATGCTCATTCATGATTATGAGTTATTTAGAATGTCATTGAAAGAATTTATTAAATCCATGTTTATTCAATTTATCTATATGACCAATGGATTGGCTAATCTTAGAAAGATTTTCTCTAATGATGAATAAGCAAGGAAGAATTTGCTTATACTTCTAAAGGAATATTATCCAGTTGTGATTACAATAAAGGCTACAAAGAATCTCTCCACACTTTCTCTTAATATCTTTTGGGAAAGCTAATAACAAATGGAATGGAGATGAAGAGAAGAAAAGAAGATGAGGTTGATGTGGATAAGAGCAAGAATAAGAAGAAAGATGATGCAATTGTTTTGATAGTTAGAGAATCTTTTTGAAGTAGACACATGAGGTGCGAATGAGGTAGCTTTAATAAACCTTTGTTCAGGCATCATGTCACAAGTAAATTCAATATAAGAGAATGGAGATCAAGGAGAAAAGCAAAAGAAAAGGAGGAAATTGTCTACCATGAGTGTAGAAAATTAGGGCACATTCGTTTGGCTTGCCTAATATTGCTAGAACATTTGGAGAAATACAAAAACAGCAAAAAGAAGACAACAATGAAAGAGGCATGAAGTGATTCCATGGAATCCTCATGTGATATTGAGCAAAATGAGGGGCTAATCTCTCTCATCACCCATGGTACTAAAGCTAAAAATTCTTCCTTATATGGTGAGGTATGTCCAACTCAAGATGAATTGGAAGAGCAAAATCTTTTTGTTTGCCAAAAATATGATAATTTGTTAAATAAATACAAGAAAATAAAAAGATAATACTCTAGTTACCCAGGATTATGTGAATAAATAAATTGAAAATATGAAAGATATTTAAGTGATTTGAAAAATTATAAAGATGAGCTTTCTAATTCAATAACTTTTCATGATTTTTGTTGTTAAATAGTTTAATCATTATAAAAAACACATTCTCATTATTATATTCATTATCACCATAATATATCTAGAAGTATATTATTTTACTTTTGATCCTGTGCCATCTTATAGAAGTAAATTTTGTTATGTATTGCATGGGACTTGGACATACTTCTTAGTTTTGTAGAATAAAAACTAATGTGCACTTTAGATTTCCTAGGTAAATGTGTGTAATTAAGAACACGATGTCATCAACCCTTAGGATTATCTCTAGTTGTAGTGGACCCAAAGTGATTTGGGTTCCTATGATTAACATTTAGATTTTATGCATAGGCACTCCTAAATAAAATTGAGGAAAGTATATAGTACTTACATAGTGTGTGTTCAAGACACATGACATGTAATCAAAACTTGATGGTGAAGAAGTCACTTCAAGAGAGAACTCCAAGAGGATCATTGATATTAGTGCCATTGGTAACTCTTTTATATCTATTATAAGGTCCTTCTTGTTAATTATTTAAAATACAATTTATTAAGCATTAGTCATTATGTGATTCAAGTTTTAGCATTAATTTTGATGCAAAATATTATATAATTAATAAAAATAATAAACCTGTAGTAATAACCTCTAGGAGAAATAGGACTTGTATGTTAAATCTAAGGGATGTAGAAGATTTTGGAATTAAATGCGTTACTACTTCAGCCAATGATGCCAATTTTTTGTGGATACTTTGTCATGCAAGAAATTCCACCTTAAAGAAAATTGCAAGATTTAACCTAGTTAGCATTTTACCTAATTTGAAAATAATTGATGACCACATTTGCGGTCTTTATTAGATGAGTAAACAAAATAAAGTCCCTTGCAAACTTAAGAAACAAATACAATACGTTTTGAAACTTTGCACTTAAATTTATTTGGACTAATAAAACCACTCAACTTACAAAACTAGAAATATGGCTTTGCAGTTATGAATATTGCTTTAGATATACATAGGTATTATTTATTGGAAAGAAGAGTGGAACCTTTGATGGTTTTTTTACTTTGATTACTAGGATACAAAATGAACATGGAATAACCATTATCTATCAGAAATTATTAAGAGGAGAGTTCAAAAATTAAGCTTTTATTGATTATTATAGTTCATGTGATGTTTCACACATTTTCATCACTTAAGACTCCACAACAAATAAGTGATAGAAAAGAATAATAGAATTTTAATTGACTTAATTAAGTGCATGCTAAATGAATATAAGATACCCAAGTATTTTTGGTTTGAAGAAGTTAACACGACGTGCTATGTCATGAATTTATAAAAGTAATATCAAATTGACTCCTTGTGAATTGTTGTATTCCTAGAAGCCCAAGATTGCACACTTAAATGATTTTGGTTGTAGATGTCATCTATTAAATAATGGTAAAGATAAACTAAGTTTGATTCAAAATTAAGTAAATAGATACTCTTAGTATACTCTCTTAATGATAGAGTCTATAAAGTTTTCGACAAGAACACTCAATTGGTAAAGGAATATATACATGTAAACTTTGATAAACAATTAATAATCAAGCATAATTTTAAGACCATAAATGAAGACCAAAAGAAGTTTGATAAATTGAATATGGAGGATGAGGATACACCCCAGCACGATAAGGAGATAAGTAAAAAAGAATCCATAAAACTCAAGTTTTTAGAGAATGGAAGTTTATGAAAGACCATCACGAGGACCAAAATTTAAGAGAAGTTGAGAAATGTGTGAGGACTAGAGCTAATCTAAAGTATTCAACATTTGTATCATGTTATGATCCTCAATCAATTTAAGAAGCATTGAATAATGAATTTTTACTAGTTATAAAGAATGAAGAGTTGAATTAATTTAAGAAAAAAGAGATATGGACCCTTGGGCCAATAGACTATTCAATCATTAGAACTAGTAGGTATTCAACAAAAAAACATAATTGAGAATGGTGTTTTTATTAGGAACAAGGTTTAGCTAATTGTCAAGCATTATGGTTGAATTAAATGCACAGTTGTAGAAGAAACGTTTGTCTTTATAGTTAGGCTAGAAGTTGTTAGAATTTTATTAGTTTATTCATATTATAAAAGTTTAAAATTATATCAAATGAATGATAAAAGTATATTTTTGGATGGTTATATTAATTAAGAGACTTATGTGAAGCAATATTCTAGTTTTGAGATCTATGACAAGTTACATCATATTTATAAATTGAAGAAAGTATTATATGGATTGAAGTAGAAATAAGTTAGACAATACACTTTTTATTAGAAATACGAATAAGCTTAAATTATTTTGTCAAATATATGTGGATGACATTACATTTGGCTAAGTTAATGTTGAACATTGTGAAAAATTTTTAGATTTACTAAAAAAGAAGTTTTAGATGAGTTTGATGGGAGAATTAACTTTCTTTCTTTGATTACAAGTTAAACAAGTAGAGAATGACATCTTTATATCTTATGCCAAATACACATTGAAATTGCTAAAGAAATTTGACTTTAAAAGTTTGACATCAAGAGTAACCCTTATGTCTACAACTATATCTTTAGATATGGATGAAAATAAAAAATTTAAAGATGTAAAGTTGTATAGAGATATGAAAGGATATTTATTGTATCTTATAGCTACTAGATATTATTTCTTATGTTTGTTTTAGGTTTTAAGCTAATCTAAAGGAGTCCCATTTATAGGCAATAAAATATATATTTAGATATTTAATTAGGACATTTACCTTAGGTCTTTAGTAACCCAAGAGAGAGAGAGTATTTGATCTTAATGCTTATTAAAATACTAATTTTATTGGTAGTAAAATAGAAAAAAAAACACTATAGGTATATTCTAGTTCTTTGAACAATCAGTCATCTCTTAGACTAGAACGAAACAAATTGTGTAGCCATATCTACCACTTAATTTGAATAATATTGCTATAAGAAGTTGTGTAGTACAAGTATTATGAATAAGATAATAATTACAAGACCATGAAATAAAGTTAGAAGAGACCCTTATATGATGTGACAATGGTAATGTGATTTTCCTCACCAAGGATCCAATTTAGGAGAAGAAAAAGAAGGAGAAGAAGAAGAAGGAGAAGAAGAAGAAGAAGGAGAAGAAGAAGGATAAGAAGAAGGAGAAGAAGAAGGAGAAGAAGAAGAAGAAGAAGAAGAAGAAGAAGAAGAAGAAGGAGTAGAAGAAGAAGAAGAAGAAGAAGAAGAAGAAGAAGAAGGAGTAGAAGAAGAAGAAGAAGAAGAAGAAGAAGATGAAGAAGAAGAAGGAGAAGAAGAAGGAGAAGAAGGAGAAGAAGATGGAGAAGGAGAAGAAGAAAAAGAAGAATTATCTCCTAAGTTAATTTTCTCATTTGACCAATTCAAAAGGTTATTCTTGTCCTCTTTTTGCACTTGTATTAGACCCAAAAATGTCTTTAAATCTCTTATTGATTTAAAGTGGCATCAATTAAAACCACTTCGAGCCTATCTCCAATGTTTCAGAGAAGCTCTTAAAGAGGTTGATAAAAAAAACCCTGACTCACTAGAGCATGCCTCATCAGATCTCTTCAATAGAGAGATTTTCAAAAGCACTTGGTCAAGTGCCCATCGAAATCATTACAAGAAATCTTTAATAAAGTTATTTGTTTTATCAATGAGAAGGAGTTCCTTTTAGCTGTGTCTGGCATACTAGAATGGAACGCATCATTAACCCCAAAGCCCCATAATCAAGGACAAAAAAGACCATGAGATGATAAAGACTACCCTTAGAGGGCTCTACATAACAAACGAGGATACTAAACTCAGCATTTCAACACTCTCGTAAGTGTATCTCTAGAAGAAATTTTGGTTATCATAAAAATAGATAAATTATATCAAAAGTTATGACCACTCTTGGAGAATAATTTAGACACAATGAAGTTTTACAAATATTATGAGGACCATAGTCACAAAATGTTCGAATGTAAGGCCCTCAAAATCTTAATCGAGAGATTATTAAAAGGTCACCTCCAAGAATACTGAGTAAATGCTTCTAAATCAAATCCAATCTCTAATAAACTTGTAGGACCAAATGTCACAAAAAATCAAGAAAGATGATCAAAATCTTCAAATAGAATTAAAAGACAAAGATAAGACCCTTATTATGATCATCTATGTTATCACTTGATGGAAACAGTCCTACTCAAAGAGCTCTATCCTAAGAACACTAAGATGAATTATAATTATCAATATGACAAGGTGTTAAGAAACATAAATTTTGATATCATTTGGATCCAAGACATGCTACCTCTTGATAACCTTTACGATGATGCCATAGTAATCTCAAGAATAATTACCAACATAGAGTTTGTTGAATGCTCATTAAAACCAGATGTTTAGCTGGTATCCTTTTTCTTAATGCTCTTGATAAAATTGATATTGGTTGAAACTTTATTCTCCTAATTACAAGATATTTTGTAAGTTTCTTTAAAGAACCTCTAAAATAAAAAGAAACCGTCGTGTTACTACTTACAATAAGAAATCTTTTTGGCTCAGCCATACATATTATCGACATCATCATAATTGATGCTCCATCTGTATATAATGCTATCCTCAGGAGGCTAATAATGATCACATTCTAGATGATTGTGTTGACACCACATTTATGTGTGAAGTTTAATACTTATTTAGGGGTAGTTTGAGTATAAAGGGACCTTTTACAGTCAATGAGATGTTATGTGAACACTATGAAAATTTTGGTCAATTATCCACCACAATCTTCAATAGAGAATTTTCTAACCTTGTTTCCCTTTGTGTCTCACTCCCTCTCGATGCATCTGATTTGATCAAGCTTGCAATTATTTCTATTGATTGAGATGAAAAAGAAAGGGAGGCCACCCTCAAGCATTTGGTCAAGTACATTGATGTTTTTGCATATAAACCATCAGACATACCTGGGGTAAACACTCTAATAACCCAACACTCTCTCCATATAGATCTGAATGTTCCAACAATCTAATAAAAAAATGAGTGTTTAGCATCGAGAAGCAAAAAAGCAAATAAAAAAGAAGTGTCAAAACTCTTTGACGCTAGTCCCATTCAACTAGTCTATTATCTTGAATAGCTAATCAATGTAGTACTCATAAAGAAAAGCAATGGTAAATGGCACATGTGTGTGGACCACACCATTCTTAATTAAGCTAGCTTAAAAGATTCATATCCTCTATCTTGAATTGATGATCTCATGGATTTGGTCATTGACTTCACATATTTTAGTTTTTCAGATGCATTATCAGGATATTATCAGATTAAGATAACTAAAAAAGATAAAAATCTACATTCTTTATCAACTTCAATATATTATGTTATAAAGTCATACCATTTAGGCTCAAGAATATTGGGACAACTTATCAAAGAATGATCAACACTATCTTTCAGAATAAAAAAGTAGAAATCTAAAAGCTTATGTGGACTACCTTTTGTGAAAAGCATTTCTTTTGAGGCTGATCTACGAGTCTTAAGAGAAATATTTGAGAATTGTCAAAAATTTAATCTTAAGCTCAATGAAAAATTATTAACAATGTGCCTTGAGAAATTTAATAAAAGAAATAATGATGTGTCTCGATTTTGTTAACATGTGCAAATTATTTTAAAAATATGCCATTATCTTGCATTTACAAGACAAATGAGAACTATCATCTATAAGAAATAGAGGACATGGTTGACCATTGTCAATTAATCAATATGTAGAAAAAAAATCTTGAAACTATGACTACCACGTCTTATAGACAGCATTGATCCATTCTAAGAGAAAAACTAGTTAGAAAGGATCAAAATATTCTTTTATAATATAGCTTATAGAGAGCAACAAAGAGTTTCCCTAGTAGATTTGGTAATAGATAATGCTATTAAGTAATGGTGTTAAGGACAACGACAACTCCACTTTGAAGATAGAGCTATTAAAGAAATAAAATAGAGGGAATTTCATCAAGCTTTTTTTGAATGATTTCTTATAAAATCTACAACAAAAAAGATGGGATGATTTATTAATATTTCACCAGAAGGGTTAACAATTGATGAATATGAGCAAACCATTTTTTGGTTTGCAAGGTATGAATATTAGATGGAAGCCAAAAAAAAGCAAAGATGTTACATGCTTTGTAAATGTTTGTAAGATTCTTTTCACGATGTCATAACTCTCATGTAGTTCTCTACTTATAGAGAATTAGTGGAGGCTGCAAAGTGAATTGAATAGAATCAGATAATTAGAAGGAAGAAGAAGGAAGTAATGAAAAGAAAATGGTTTTTCTTAACATTTTAAGAACACAAACAAAAGAAGAGTGAAAAACCTAAAATAACCCTTAGTTTATGTGATCACCCACAATGAGGCACCATTCTCTTCAAATGCATATGCAAGTATGCTAATGTTATAAAATCAATGGACATACTTTATTTTTGATAATGGAGCAATATTTTTGTATTAGATTTTACATGAGAGTTAACATCCTTATTTAAGAAAAACCCTAAAAATTCAATGGCAATAAACTCAACAATTTCATATAAACTAAATAACATTTCAAGAATGTTTTGATAAGATAGTTATTATAGGGAAGAAAGATAACCATTTTTATGGTTGATAAGAATAAGATAGACTAATTAGGAAAGGAACTACAACTATAATAATGTTTAAAATAAATTAAAAATTATGGAATATGATTATGAGAATTTGATTTTCCTAGTAACTATGACAAAATCATTACCATATGAGGAAACATACGATGAATTCTATAGATCATACTTCAAACATAAAGGAAATATAATCAGATTCAAATTAGGAGAAGAAATCAATTGAGATTGTAGCAAGGACAATTAAAAAATTAAACAAAAGGAGATTTCTAGAGATCATTCAATTAGAAAAAATAATACTCAACTTAAATTTTGATGGTTAAATTCTAATAAGGATGGATGAATTTTTAACATCGCAAAAGATGAACTAAAGCTTTAAGGAGAGAGGAGAAAACTTATAAATATCATCAAAGGAAAATAAATATGTCAAATGATGATTTTATGAATTTTATAATTTTTGGTTAATTACTAATTTTTCTTTGAAACTCAACATTAAAGAAATTGAGTTACGACTTTAAAATGAATGAAGCTAATATAAAAAATGAGATAATAAATTATTAAAACTTATTGATACTAAAATAATAAAAAATGGAGGCGTCGATAAAAAAAGATGGGAGGTTTTTAGAATTTAATAATAATTTAATTATATAATTTGAATAAATTAAAAAATAAAAATAAATAATGAATGATTTTCAAAATTTTTGAAAACTGGACAATTATATAGTGACCAAAAATATGTTTAAGCTAAAATTATCTCAATGAAAATATTTATTGTAATAACCACAAAATAAAAAGTTTAAAGTTAATAAGAAAATTAATTATCAATGGTAACACAATTTTCAATAATAAATAAAGTTAGAAAAATAGAGAAAGTTAATATTAAGTAGATCTCTTAGAGTATGAATTTTTAAAAATAGTTGCTGATTTTTTCTAAACTAAATTGATTAAAAAAATTCAAAATTAATTAATTCTAATATTTTAAATACGATAGAATAAATAATAATAATAAATAAATAGTCATAATATGCCTTATTATATAGTGATTTGCTATGGTTAAATGAAGGTAAGGAAATTAGAAGTTAGTTAAACTAACTAATTAATTTATATAAATTTTAATAATTACAGAACCTTAAACACACACACTATTACATAAACTAACCTAAATGGCTATTGTGCCACTACAAAATCATTCAAAGTGCTTAAAGGAAAGGGGTAAGACAAAAAAATGTCGAGCATTTTGTTTGTTCTAAGGAAGCTTAAGTGGCAAGGAGATAAGTGGTTCACCACATGAGTTTTAAAACCACAAGTTAGCAACATGCAAGGGTTTAGCTTGTGAGAAAACAAGCAAAAGAAGTGAAGAAACATTACATTGAGGGAGAAGAAGAGAGAAGACAAGAGATGTTGAGAGAAAGAGCCATCAGGAAAAAAAGAGGGAGGTTCTTTTGGTAGGGGTGTCTTCAAGAGAGAAGAAGACAAGAGGAAGAGAGCTCTACAACTTAGGGAGAGAAAGAGAAGGAGAGAGAAAGAGCAACTCTAGCAAAAAGAGTGAGAGAGAAGGAGAATAAGAGCTATTAAGAGAATAAGAGAATGAATCATCGAGTGGGAGAGATAAAGAGCAATGTGTCAAAAAAAAATAGATGCATCAAGGGAGAAAATAATGGAGAGAGTGAATGAATGTAACATGAGTAAAAAGAGTAAATAAGATAGTGGTGTCATCTAGGAGAGAGAAAAGAGAAATAGAATGATGAATGACATAAGAAAAAAAAAAGAGAGTGAAAGAGCATATTATCAGAATTTTTGGGAAAAAAGCAAGAATGGGAGTGTTATAAGAAATTTTGGAGAGAGAGAGAGAGAGAGAGAGAGAGAACGAGAAGGGGAATATTATGAAAAGTTTTGGAAAATAGAGAAGAAATTGAGGATTCAAACCAAAAGTAAAGAGAAACAAGAAAAAAAAATTATGAGACTGTCCTACAAGAGAGTGAAAGGAAGAAAGATAAAGTAACTAAACGAAGGAGCATCTTGTGTTAACTCATGAACACATACATGTTGGCATCACACCAATCCTATTCAAACTTGAAGCCGAATCCTATTTTGATTAATCATCTTTAGCAACAATACAGGTCAACTATAGTGCTCTATTTTTTATGATTATCTCTGTCATTTTTTTCTATTCGTTCAAGCATATTTTATAGTAAAATATGTCATTATTGACGTTGGTTCCTATGCATGCTTCATCTTCTATCGCTAGTCGTTCATCATAACTTGGTAATATGTTGCTCCTGATCTCTATAGTTTGGTTGCCAACAACACCTGGTCACCCACTATCGCCAGGTTGCTTTATGCTCCCCTACTACTTAACATCACCTCAAAACTCATCATCCACCCGCCCTCCAACCACCACCGACTTTCGTCATCTTTCTTATCTACTGCTGGCATTATAATCACATCGTCATTGACATCCGATCATCATATTGCATGATTGTAAAATGTCATTATTTTTTATGCATTTTTATATTTTAGATTTAATATGGATGACCTACTTAGAATTAATGTCATGAAATGCTAAATATCTTTTTTGAATTTTTAAGTAATTTAACTTCAAAATTATCTTTTTATGCCTAATTGAAGCTAATATCTTGAAATTCTGAAGATTTTTTTTATATTCACAAATAATTTAACTCTAAAATTATCTTTCATCATGTTGACTTCTTATTTTTGTCATGCTTATATGTTTCTAAAGTTCATTTAATTCTTCTTTTTATATGTATATTTATTTAGTTATACTTCATCTATAAATAGGAGATGCTCTTTCATCGTAATATTATTGTTAATGAATGAAATTTTTTTATTTGTATGTTTTCATATTTGTGAATAAATAGTATACAACTAACTCTAATTAGAGATATTCTAACTATTTTTCTCTTATGAAAGACAATGATCAAAAGTAAGAAGCATTCCATTGGGAGAGCCAACAAATAAATAAATTCTCTCTTCTTCTATGACCCTCAAGTATTCACCTATATTTTCACTCTCTCAACCAAACTACGAAATTGTAATCCTCCTCAACAAGACTCCAAATCATTGTCTATCATCTTGTTACTCCTTCCACCAAACTTCTCCACTAACATAAACCTCTATCTCATCAACCTTTTTTATCGATGGTGTAGCACAATATTGGAAATAAGTTATTTGGTGTATCTTATTTTAGGGAATCGTCAGATTTGTTAGCTTAAAGGATTTTAAAGAAGAGAAATTATAAATAAGAATATGAAAAACAAAAAGAAAAAATGGTGTAAAAGAACTAAGGGTTTAAAAAGAAAAAACTAAAAATGTGGTCAAAGTGATTGTATAAGAAAAGTTAAAAAGTGTTAAACTATAAATGGTAAGAAGTATTACACTAGTACGTATAATTTTTTCTTTTCTCAGCGTTTAATCTATATTGAATGTTTGCTATTTAGACCTTAGCATGTGGCATAGATCTAATATTATAATATCTTACATTTATATAATATTACAATATCTCTATCAAAGGACCATTGATCACTTTGCATGTCATTGTCAATCATCATTATAAGACTTATTTTTAATAACAAAAATAATTCATTCTTGAAGATAATTAAGGAAACAATAGAATTAATTTTTAAATTTTCACCTTCCAATTTTGAAAAGACATTCTCCCCCATCTCTTTTTTTCATAAAAATTCTTTTGTCCAAAATTAAACTTATTATTCACCAAAAATTTTGTTCATTCTTATTATTATGAGTAGGAATATAGTTAAGTTGAAACAATTCATTGAAAAATAATTTTTTTAAGATAATAGTTTTATTAATAAAAAAACATATTTTTTATTTAAAATTTTAAATAAATTAATACTCATTTTAGATAAAAATATCATCAGTAATCTACTATAGGTCTAAAAAGTAATATTTTAGATATAATTATATTCAAAAATAATAAAATTAATAAAATTGGAATACATAATCAATTGATATTATGTAATATATCATTTAAATGCTAAAAAGAGTTAATAATCTATTTATTTGCAATGTTAGATAATTATGTTTCTATCTTCAATATTGTGTTAGAACAAAAAACAATTTTTTTTTTCATTTGAAAGTTTAACTGAATATTTTTACCATTTTTATATGATTATCAAATATTTAATTTACTTCTTTCTATCTTAAAAGGCTTTTATAAGTTATGGTTTTAAATAATCCAAAAGATTCTAAATCAGTGTGTTTATCTAAATATCCATGGTAGTCATCCTGTTATAATAAAGATACATATTTCTTAAAAAAAAAAAATAAACCATAAAAGCTGCGTCGTACAAACGCTGTTAAAATCCGTTGGAGCGGATGTCAAAAGATGGATTCTTGTGATCATTTGATTTTTATCCTCAAGCATGTGAGGATTTCAATAAAAAAATAATTATTATAAAGTTACATTATAATTGATGACGATTCCCCACATTTTATATTTTGTGCTTTGCCATTGGTTGACGTGGCTACACACGCGTTGGCAAATCATATCAAATTCTTGGACCTCTCAATCTCAAGATTCCATCTATTTTAACATTAACGATTAACTTTCCATAACTAACATTATTTTTGTGACATGCTTGATGTGCTGGTTTTTCTACATCTGAGATTTGTTCTTTAAAAATATGATGCTTGATTTAGTAAACTTTTGAACATTATTGTTGACAAATGATATTTTCTTTTTAGATTTTTATTTTATTTAATATCATATTTTATTTAATATCATATTTTATTTATACCTATTATGAGATTATCATCTGATGTACTTTGTCATTCGCATGGGTTCACATCCAATTTCTTTTTGTGCGCTTGATTCATGGGAGCCTGTGTATGTGTTTCTCTTCTAAGTATCTTGTATTTGCTTTTGTAAGTCGTTGTGAATGCAAGACAAGACCAGAGCAAGCACCCTTCTGATTAACCATCATTTTTAGAAGAATTAGTAACACCTAAAACCTATAGGGAAGTAGTAAGATCTAAGAGCACTTGCAACGTTCTAAGAAATCTAGGAAGAAAGAGTAGCTAAGAAAACATGGAATTTTAAAATAGCGCAAAGCAATTTTTAAAGGTATTTTTTTATTTGGGATTTTCCTTGTTAAGGTATCCTTGTCATTTTTTTGCTACTCCAGAGTTTGAGCAAGATTGAATTGGATTTAAGTTTGAATTTGCCAAGTTACAAGTTTTTATCTGTCTGGCATACTGTTTAAGGGCTAAATGTATTATATATTAAGCCTAAATTGATCGTGCATTATGAGTCACAAATGGTATGCCAAGTAAAATGCTCAGGACTAACTCGATTTAAAGAAAAATATATTGTATATTATTTTTTAGTATGTTGTATATTTATCATAAATATTAAAAGCTTGGACCCACCTATTTCCACATTTATATTGTGGTAGCATTTAACCTCATTTATATTGTGATGAATACTTCAGTTCTTGACAACAATAAGTACAAACTCATTTTTGTTACTAATTTTAGCATAAATTGATGATTAATAGGAGAGATGTTTTGATGATTTGACCAACTACTGATAAAGGCCTTTAAATATGATTGATATTACAAAAATATGATATGATATAAGATCTTAAAAAACAAGAGTAATGATTTTATAAGAAAATTATGACACTAATAAAAAATAAAAAAAATATATGAATATAAAAGTAAAAAAATAAAAACAATAGTATGAATAAAATATGATATTAGTACGACTTGATAATTGTATGTGTATATTATATGAGTACATGAGCATTATATATTGAAATATATATATATAATTATTTTATATATTTATATATATTTTCAGATGTCGTGCATTCTTAGTTATTTGTTTATAAGTAGTAGTTTGCATGTTGAACAAACTATAATCAATTCCTACTTATCTTATAGGTGAGGGTATAAATGTTCACAAAGCTAGGAATACTCAGAGGATAACATAAGATCTTAAATGTGAGATAATATTTTATTTAAGAGTTTTATGAGAAAATTTTGTATAAAAGAAATTATTATTATATATATATATAACATATGCTATATGATAGTATTATTTCAATTTTGTTGTTTATTAATAATATTAAGATTTTGTTAATGGTTATTTATGTAATTATTTATTTATTATAAATTATAATTTTGTGATGTTTTCTATCACTTTTGCCTATTTTGGAGGCTTGCTTTTAAAATTTTACTACATACTTTATGTCAACTAAATGTTTTGATATTTTTTTGAGTATAAAATTGAATTTGTTTATTGTTTGACATGATAAACATGATACAAATTGATGTTTTTTTATATCAAAGTTTCAAAAAAAACGACACATCTATCAATCAAACATCCTCTTATATGACTTATATTGTTTTGACGATTGAATTAACATATTCGAACATCTTAATTTCATGCTATAGTATAGTCTAATTTACTTGTCATATGCAAACTTAGGTTATCGTCTTTGTGTAAGATGTCTTTCCAAAGCTTTATGAAGTTTTATTCTATTATTTTTATTATATTTGCATTTTTATTAAAAAATCAAAAATAATTTTCTTGTAATATAATCTTATTTTTAACTTATATTTTGATCATAATTTACTAAATATTATTATCTTTTTTATCGCACATTCACATCTTATCTATTTCAGAACATTCTAATCTCATTGTATTTCCCCATAATTGCTAATACAAATGAAATCAAATATAGATTAGTTAATTAAAAAAATCATAACCATGAAAAAGCTTAAATATATTAAATAACATTATCATTCATATGAAGATAACTTTATAGGAATCTATAATTCGGCCTGACAAATTATTAAAAACAACTAACTTTATTGTTTTATATTTAAAATTTTATGGATATTTTATATATAAAACTTGCATAAAAGCATCTGTTAGGATAAAGTCATTAACTTAAGCTAAGCGAATTCAATTTGTGCTGGATGAAAAGGACGCGGATCCGAACTAATGACCAGATCTTTTCTAACCATCCCTTTTCCAAAGCAGATCGCATGCACTAATCTTGGAAAACCATCCCTCGAGGCGCAGGAATCCGAGGAAATTACCTCCATCTTTTTCAGATAAAACTTTTTCCTTTCTTTGCTTAAAAATATTATTAATAAAAAAGAAATATAAGAAATTTTAGATATTCTTCATATAAAATAAAATCATCGAATGTTGGATTTTTCAAAAGTAGATGATGCTGAACCGAACTCTTTGAACCGGAGTTCAGTGAATGCATTGATTCCTTTCGTGAGTCAAATTAAATCCATTCTCACGAGTATGCATCCATTCAAAGAACATTTTTTTTTTGGGTTGATTTGATGCTGATTCACGGTAGGCGCATGGCATTGTCCGTTGTAGAGTATATCTAATTATAAAAACAATTAGGTGGAATTTTTCTTTTTTAAAAAAAAAGTGAGTAGAAAGGAGAAATCTAGCTAAGATCAAAGACAAGTGGAAAATTACTACTAATACTTGTTAAGCATTTACAAAAAGGTATTATTCTCCTTTGTTGAATTTGATGAACTTATGAGAAGAATCTACACCGACTTAACATTTAATTAATAATAAGTTTCTTCTTGATTTATTCATAGAGATTTTAAATATATCGCATAAGCATGTGAAGAATTAGTAATAATGCTCGTTAAGCATTTACGAAAGATTTTTTTCACTTTTGTTTAGCTAAATGGACCTATTATGTGAATCTACTTTGACCTAATACTCTAATAATAGGTGTTTTTTTTAGTTCTAAAATTTTACTTGATATATTAAAATATTTTGTCAATTAATGTTATTATTATAAACAAATTTAGTCATAATCAATATGAATCCAAATTATTAAGTTTAATAAAAAAAATTAAGCATCATTATAAGTTTTATAATCTTTTGTCAACAGTTTTGATTGGCTTATCTTATTTACAAATGATGGGATGATGAACATAATAGCTTGCTTCTCATTATAATCTAAATTTTATTTAAAAATAATTTGTGATTTTTTTGCTTCTTTCTCATGCATAAGAATATCGAGTTGACCATGTAACCTAATAACTTTATCAAAGAAAAAGTTAGTAAAATAAAAGCATTATTCAATTCTTACATGTGATATAATATGACATTTTTGAATCTCAATCAATGCATGCTAAGTAGCAAAATTGATTTTTATCATATGATGTTCCTGAGAATTCCAAAATGAAATTCACTTGATTGCTCATATGGTTCACATGGCATAAATAAGAGTGTATATAATTCATTATTTTCTTAACTATCCTGATAAACAAGCATTTTCTAGTCCCCAAAATGTCATGCAATATAAATTGCATGTAACATTCTAATTGTAATAAAATATTATTTTATAATTATTTTTATTAGTAAGAATTTTGAAAAATTCTATAAATTTTATAAATTTATTTATTTCCTTATCAAAATTTGCATATCATTAAAAGGGAGTTACAAAATCTCAAAAAAAAAAAAAAAGGATTTGAGTTGAAAAATAACATATACAAATTATTTAAAATTTAATGACACTAAGTCATTTGAAATCAAAGTTTTCTAAGTAACAAAATGAAAAATAAAATATTTTTAAAAAAATTAATAATTAATTATTTCGTAAGTTTAAAGAAGTTCAAAAAATTGTTAAAAATAACTAATAGATTCAAAAAATTCTAAAATTAGATCAAGATATAAAGTATAAAAAGATAAGCATAATGAAATTTTCTTAAAACAAACAAAGGTGCTTCATCCAAAAAAAAAATTAAAGATAATTTGATTTTAAAGAAAATAATAAAATAAATATTATAAATTTTTTTAGGTCAAAAAAATTATTAATATACTAAATGATGTAAAAATATATGAAAATTGGTCAACAAGTAGAATTGGTTGACACAAATCATGCTAATGTGTTCAGCAAATTTTTGGAAAAAAAGTCAATGAAAAATTGCATAAATTAAATTAAGACCTAAATTTATAAAAACGATGGATTTCATTTCTTAAAATTTCAAAACCCTAATTGAAAGGCAAAGGAGAGCACAACCAATGGCAATTCTAAATGATGGAAACCACTAGAAAGAGATGCGTCCTTTAGAGGAAGAGGAAAAGTTGAAAAGAGAAAGAAGCATGAAAGAAGGATTTCAAGCATTGGGAAGAAAAAACAATGCATGTGGCTATAAGAGGAGGGTTGTGGAGACCCCTCTTAGATCTTCCTAGATTTTGATACCATGACATTTATTTTATTATCTTTTTGTTAAATATTTTACAAAACATATAAAAGTAATTCTTTTTAATAATAAAATCAAACTTTTTTCAGTTTAAAATCAAGTAACAAAAATATTTTTACAATCAAACTCCTTATAAATAAAATCTTTTAAAATCAGTATAAAAAATATACTCTTATGAGAAATTTCTATCAATCTCTTTAAAACTAACTTTTTATAACTATTAGAAGCCTTCATTCAAAATATAAATGCTTTTATAACATGTCTTTAAATAGTTATAAAAAGTTATAACATGCTTTTAGAGATAAGTCAAAGAAGCCTTCATTCAAAATATTTAATTTTAGAATAACATGTTTATAAACATACCCAATTTGTTTATGAAATGATATTTTCCTAAACCAATAACTCAAAAGATAAAAAAATGCAAAAAATGAATAAAAATGTGTAAAAGCTTTAAAAATCTATATGATAAAAGTTTTACATAGAAATTATCTTTTTATTATTTTTTCTCATGTTTTATTCATTTTATAATGTTGCAAATAACTCATGCATATAATTATCTAAATATTGTATTTTTTTTTTATGTATATGCATGCATTTGCTATTAAGCTAGTATTGGTTAGTTCTATTTGACCTAACACTTTTAGGTCAAAGGATGACACCTAATAAGACTATTGAGATGAAATGAGAGCTATCACATAATAATTTAAAAGATATGATATTTTTCATTAGATGTGTGATTATATTTTTATTTTATTTGAGTAGATATGATATATAAAGAATTTGTTACTTATTGATATTATATGAAATATATTTCTTTTCAAAATGCATTGTCGTCACTTTGGACAACTGCTCATCCTTTCATTTTCATATATTGCTTTTCCATCATCAAACCTCTTTCTTTTTCTCATCTCATATTAATTTCTTTTCTTTTTATGACTATTATCATAATAGAATTTTTTGTTTTTCTTTATTTTGTTATTCCTTTTTGTGACCATTATTACAATAATATTTTTTTTCTTTTTTAAAAAATTATCACAAAATTTATGAAATAATAAAAATTTTAAATAAAGCATTGCAATATTTTATGCTCAAGTAACATATATGACTAAACATGTCATAAGAACATTACAAATTATAGAAAATCAAATATCCTTAAGAGGTTACCATGTGATCATCTCTTAAGGATATACATTTTTAACATCAATATATACATCTTCTTTTTTAATTCAATTAATAGGTAATCAATTTTAATGTTATTAATAAAGTAAGCTAAAGAAATCAACTTATGAGGCAACTTTTAAAACCATTTTAAGGCCACATCTTTTAGATAGAGAAAATTTGCATCACTTGGGCTTATTTATATAATTAAAGTTAAGGAGGTAGAGGCATCGAAATGGTTTCTTCAGTGAAAAGAGAAACTTCCTTGATGACATTTAGATTATACCTGTGTTGTCAAAATAAGTAAGGCTCATCATTAGCAAGGCATGGGTGTTCTTAATCTGAAGTAATAATTTGTAACATTAAAAGATCTGACTAAGGATAAAAGGAGGCTTCAATTTGGTGTGAGTTGGAGGACCCTATTTTATAAGGTACATATAGATTGGTAAAATATTGTAAAGAGATGTGCATTGAAAGATTTTTGAAAATAGGTATAATATAATGAAGTTTAGATGTTGTGGATAGGGCTTTAAGTGACTCTTTATTAAAAGAAGAGATGTTTGACATATTTGTTATGATTTTTTTTAATAGGGTGACCGAACTAACTTTAATTTATTCTCCTATAAGCATGAGAAAGATGAAAAGAAATCTTGTAAAGTATTTCATTTGTTATTGAAATAAATAAAAATGATTATCGGTGGGTGGCTCAAGAGGTTCTAAAGTTTCTAAAAATTGAGATAGGGGTCTAAGGATCTCCATCACTTCTTGGTTGTAACTATTACAATGTGAAGTAAAGAAGAAAAAAAATACAATAAAGCTTCCAGCTAATCCTATAACCACATAAGTAATCCTTGAAGTAGATCTAAAAAAAACCATAAATAGATTTGAATGATGTTCCAAACAATAATAATAAGGAAGCTTCACTTCAATGGAATTGAATGAAAACTTTTCAAGCTTCTTCTAACACTTTGAAAATCTCAAATCTTTATGAAAGAATTGTAAATATTGTGTTACTAAACTTTTGCAAATGAAAACTCTCTTTTTTCAATCCACCAAACCTAAATTCACTCATATTTATAGTTTTAGTTTATTTTAAAAATTTAACAATGGTAATTTGACCATTCATTATATTAAAATATAAAATAGTTTCTAATTATTAAGAATTTATTGACCATTGTAGTTTTTTAGTAACATAATAGACAATTTGATGGTTACATTACACGATCATATAAAGCTAAACCTACTTGTCCTAATTTATCATATTGTCTATCAAATTAAACCACATACTATTTGATGACCATTAGATTATCAATTGGATGGTTTGATGGTCTTTTAATAAAAATTCTTTTAATTTCATATTTTAATAAAAGGCTTGGCTAATATTATTCCCATCATCAAATGCAACATTGGATGCATAAAAGATAGCCTGATGGTGTTCCAATAGAGACATTGTTTTGGTGACCTAACCTATTGTAATGTTATATTATGTTATCAAATAATCTACTTGTTAATGGATTGTAATCAAACTATCTAATGACCTTTCGATAGGGAACCTAATTGGATGGTTGATATCTTCTTAACACTAAATCCTTCCATCATATAGCTTAATACATATTGGACTTATAATTGGATGAACTATTAAATGATTGAATGGACATCTAATAGATATCTCATTTTAAGGGTTATCATCTATCTTACCAAATTTGTGGATTGGATGATTTACCTATCTTATAGAACGTGATATTTTCATTTTTTGTGTTGAACTACACATTAGATGATCAAATGTATATTTTGATGGAAATTACTTTAGTTCATTTAGGGCAATAGCAATCTAATAGGTTCATTACATGGTATAATTTATATGTACTTTTGGTTAGAAATGATGTAAAACTTTTAGGAAAACTTGTATTGTGTAACTTTTAATTTTGTAATCTTATATGATCCTAGTACTTGAAAAAGTTTTAAGTCATAGATAATTCATATTATTATCATAAAAAGAAAATATGACTCAAATTGTTTACATTTGATTAACCTTTATGTCACATAATCAACCTTCCAACTTTGTTTAAGTCAAGTTCTATACATATACTTAGAGAAATGCATTAGATCACATGGGTTATAATTTTATAATTATCAAACTCACATTGAGTACATGGGTTTAATAATCTTCTCATTTTGAAGATCACAATGCCATGACAATATTTGAATGAAAATCAAACATGTAAAAGCATAATAAGGAATGCATGCACCCCTTAAATGTATGACTAAAAATCTTACTTATGACACATGCCCATAGTTAAAAGGAAAAATTTCATTTCATTACAAAATAACATTACAATTTTTATTAGAATGCACATTCAAATTTTATTTCAATCATTTTCTTTTCCTTTTTTGGCATACATAAAAAAAAAAATAATCTACTCTACTCATCGTCAACATCGCCACTTGTTTAAAGAGTTCGAAGTTTGCTTTTTCCAAATCATCAAATTTGTTTTCAATGTAAGATTTGATTTTTTTTTAATTTACCAAATTTTCTATTTATGTAATTTAAATGTTTGGGTCATAAGGAATAAAGGAATGTTAATAAGCCTCTAAAGGATAAGTTAAGGATCCTCTAGCTTTATAATTCAATGGTAAGCAAAGGGTATAATGATTGAATTGTTGCTATGATGGCTTCCAATGTAGAGGCGAAGTCTTCATAGGTTCTTGCCTCACCAATTTAGTAGGAAGATATAAAACTTGGATGCTTATGAAGATTTCTCTCACTTTATATGTAGATATAAAACCAAGGTGATCTAAAGAGATATACTCAATGATTATTCATAATTCCAAGGCATTAAAACTTTAATACCTATACATGATGTGAGAGATGAGTAACTAATGAACATTTTTGTGGGAAAGGACTATGAATAATAAATATATCTGAATAATAAAATTAAATTAAGTTTCTCTAACTATCTAGTAATACCTTGTCACCAAGTGGGCAATGAAACATCAAGGAATACCAATGAGGTTGTTGTAAAGGAAATCCAAGGCTCCTAACTTCAATAGAATATGTGTATAGTGTTTTCACAAAATTCCACCAACAACTACACATTCCACAAAAAGACACCACCAATGTATAAAAGTAAATTTTGTAGTTTTTGTAATATTTTCAATAAGCATAACAATGTTCTTTTAGCACCAAAAGAAATTTAAATGTCCTCTATACATGAAGCTAAAACAAACATATAATAATTCTCTACAAAATATAGGTTGTCTTCCACTAAGAAGAAATTGTGGCTAGTAATGGGATGTATGAGGAAAGAAGGGGAAGGAAATAAAGGTACTTCTAACTACAACAGAATACGTGTACAATGTCTTCAAAAAAATCTACCAAGAAGCTACAAAAAATAGTAATTCTCTAGTGGAATGAATGAAAAAATAGGGACAAGGTAATAAAGTTAGTTTGAGTAAGGTTCATGGATAATGAAGTGGGTTGCCAAAGCAAGCAATGGTGATCATGGAAGCATTAACAAGTGATTGCAAAAGCAAGCAAAGAAAACTTTAAAAAAAATCAAATCCAAGCTAAATTTGGTTGCAATGTAGTCAAGCAAATTGATTGAATTTAGTGAAATGCTTGGTATAAAAGTTTGACCTCCATGTGATTAAAAACTACTCTATAAATGTTATCTTGATCAAATGAGCATTAATATGAATTATAACCCAAAAGTAAGCATGTTTTAGTAAAACTTAAAATCTAATTACAATGAGTGCATACAATTTAATAACCAATGAAACATCCAAAAACAAAAATAATTTAATATCAATTATTATAGGGAAGATCATAAAATAATATGCCTTAAAATTTCATTATGCTATAAAGTTATTTGGGAGGCCAAAATCTCAAAATATAGAAAGATCAAGGTAGATTTAGTTTCTCTATAAATAGTTTTGGGAGAAGTTTTATATGCAAGTATTCATCAAATGTAATGAACCTTTTTAAAAAAAAGGTAGAAATTAAGAGAAGAAATAGAATATGTAACAATAGATATAGGTTATATTTTCATATTCTCTTAGAAGTGGCTCAATAATGAGATGGATGACCAACAACCAGAAAAAATTATGTTTGATATAAATAGATCAAGATTGAAATAAGATCTTAGAAGATAACTTGAGGAGGATCTTCAATGACATCTTATAGGTGTTGAATCTTCATCCACATATGATTTTTTTTATGACAACAAAACCATTTCTTAGCATTATTAATATTTTTCTTTTAAATGTTTTTAAATTATACAACTCATGGTGAATAAGTGAACAATTTGGAAAGCATTAGTCTTTGACTAAAAGAGCTTATTAGCATAGTGTTGTTGAGAACATAATAGGCTCGACATTAAACTTGAGAAACTTGGCAACACAATTGATGAGTCTTTTATTTGGCCTTAGTTTGGGAAAAATTATGATAATACTTCAAAGGAATTAGGAACAAATGGGTGAGGTTAAGAATGTGTAAGCTTTAAATAAAAGCTTTTAAAAATACATATTCACACATCTCAAAACATTTAGGACAGGTTAAAGCATGCTTTCACATGATGGTTTCATATTAAAAGAACTATATTTTTAAATCTTAAAAGGTGCTAATTGTATTCACTAATCATGCTCATAATATTCTAAATACATAATTTAAAGAAATCTAAAAATTAATATAATGTATAGCACATGACAGCTTTATAATGGCCTACATTTTCATATTGTTCAAAATGTAATAAGCCCTAGAATTAGATTAGTGGAATTGTGATTAACCATAAGTTGGAATAAGAAGTATTTAGTTTGTTCATAGTTCAAAGAGCATAACAAAAGCTTGGGGGACTATTGCAGCCCTTACCTTTAAGTGTTTTCAAATTATACAACTCAAAGTCAATAGAAGAACAATTTGAAAAGCATTAATCTTTTACAAAAAGAGTTTATTAGCATCTTGTTGCTAAGAACATAATAGGCATTAGACTTTAAACTTAAGCAACTTGGTAATGCAAATGATGAGTCTTCTTTATTTGGTCTTAGTTTGTAAAAACTATAATAATACTTTGAAGGCATTGGGAACAAATGGGTAAGGTTGAGAGTGTGTAAACCTTAAATAAAAGCTTTTAAAAATACATATTCATACATCTCAAAACATTTAGGATAAATTAAATGATGCATTCTCATAATGATTTCATATTCAAAGAATTGTCTTTTTAAATCTTAAAAGTACTAATTATATTCATTAATCATTCTCATCATATTTTGAATACATTACTCTAAAGACATATAAAAATGAATATAATGTATAATACATGACACCTTTATAACAGCCTATATTTTCAAAATGTTCAAAATGGTAATAAGCTCTAAAATTAAACTAAATACAATTGTGATTATGTATGTTTTAATATTGTAAAGTCAATTTTTTAAAATATGAGTTAAAATATTATAAGATGAAATAGTGTAATAAGAAGTACATAAAGATTTTAGTGATTGAAATTAAAAAGATGATACCATAAGTTGGATTAAGAAATATTTACTTTGTTATTAGTTCAAAGAGTATAACAAAACTTGGGAGATTGTTGTCACCCTTACCCATTTCAAAATTAAAATGGAAGGAAGTGGCTATGAACTATGTGGTTGGTTTATTCTGATCGTTTGAATGTCAAGATTTGACAAGGGTGATTGTGCGTAGAGTATCTAAATTAAATACAACTTGATTATTACGATATAGTTTACTCCACATCGAAGTTAGCTTTATTTATTTTAACCAAATTATAAGTGTATGTAGAGAATTAAAATCAATAGTGGCAAAAACATTTATATTTGAATGAGTGAATAATAAGAATCATGCAAAGGTTTTAATTTGTGAAATAGACTATAAAAAGATAAGATCATCTAGAAAAAATAAAAGCAATCCTAGATAGGTAAAAGAAGGATGATGAGTAACCATCAATCAATTGAATTTCAAGAGAATAAACATATATTTATTAGATTGAATCCCATAAAAGGTGTTTTGGAAGGCCATCATATTTAAGTTTACTCGTGATAATATAATACAAAGTTTACAGCTAATGGTTTAAGTAATATATTGAATTGTTTTACCTTCATGCTCAACAAGGATGTTCACTATATTATCAGTTTGATTTTGAGGAGGTAGGTTCTAGATCCTCCACATTAATTATGTGAATCGAGAGGTCAGAATGTGATAATATCAAATGTATTTAAAGATACTAGCATGAATATTAGGAAAAGAAAAGCTATTGACCAATCAAGAAATATCAAGAAGAAAATTTTTGGTGGAAAAATCTAATTGAAAAAAGTTATTAGAAAAATAAAAAGTAATTAGATTTGTTTAGAACTCAAACTATCGCAAAATTTTGAGATGAAAATTTTTTAAGGGAAAAATTGTAATAGAACATTTTTTTGTAGTGTTTAAGAGATGAAATATAATAATTATATAAAAAACTATCACGTAATTTCAAATCTAATAAAAATTTTTTTTGATATGTGTGTGTGTGTGTGTATATATATATATATATATAATTTAAATATTATTTTATTTTGTAAGTCTTAGGACCAAAGAAGGGCAAAATCGATTATCTGGTGATATCTCAGAGAGGGGTATCATCAGGCATGGAGTGGCTCCTAGCCAGCTTCTAATTAGAAGGGTATAAGGATACATAAGCTCCACATTGACTAAAAATATCATATCCTAAGTATTATAAGTCATAAGCTTGAAATGATGAAACACCTTTTTGAGCAACTTAGGCTTGGATCCCTTAATAACTTTAAGGTTAAGCATGTAAGAGTTGGTTAAGTTTTGTGATAGATGATCAAGTAAGAAGAAAATCCTTTGATAAGGACAACTTGATTGGTTTGGGATAATGCCTTATCAAGAAAGGCTAAGATGTTACAACCTACATATACAATATGCTAGCTTAGGTATAGTATATGGAAGCATACATACAATACAATGAAATTGTATTGATAGAAGTTACCCAAGACAAAAACTTGTACACAATATATTAATGAATTTATAATGCTTATAGCAAGTTCTGATTACAATTTTACCTACATTAACTTTCTTGATTTTCAATTAATGGTGACTCAATCTCAAATCGATCTTGGTGATATTATAGCACCTATAACTGGCTAGTAGATCATCAATTTTTAGTAGTTAATATGTATTCATAATAGTTGATTTATTTAATTCATGATAATTCATGCACATTCATAGACTACTATTTTTCTTCTTAACAAATATGATAGGTGCTCTTAATGGAGACACACTAAGATAAATAAAACCCTTATCTAACAATTCTTAAATTTATAATTTTAGCTCTACCAACTCTGTAAATGTTATTTTATGTGAAGCATTGGATACGAGATTAACTCTAAGTATTAGCTAAATTTTAAACTCAATTTCCTTCTATGGAGGAAGATTGATTGGCTTCCATGGGAAAACACCTATATATTCACAAATCAATGGCATATCTTAAGGCCCAATAGATTTTTAATCAATAGATACAATAAATGAAAAACACTTTCTCTATATTTCCCCCATCATGTTTTGAATCCCTAAGCATAAAGATAAGTGGGATTCCCCTTCATTTGCCAAAAAAGACCACTTCCTCTTTATCTAGAATAATTAATAAAATTCTCTTTTTTCACACAATCAATAACTACTTGGTATTTAGACAATCACTCCATGCTCAAAATAATACTAAATATAGATAAACATATGATAAGAAATCTACTAAGAATTTTCTTTCTTCTCATTTCTATTTCTTCTTGAATATATGCATTTATTAAAAATTCACTCCCATCAAGTAAATTTCACAAATTAATGACTATTGATTTGATTTAATTTGATAATCAATGCATTAAACATGCAATAAGATATGAATGGAAGCAAGACACAACTATTATACCTATTATCACATCATTTAGGTGACATGAATCTTACTTGGTGATGGCATACACCTTGAGCTATGCACCTTAACCTACAAATTAGTCTTGGCCTCCACTACTTGATGCCATCGTGAAGGCACTCCCTCTGTCTTGATTAGAATCTCCTTTTCCAACACCATGACTAACACTCAATAAGGAAGTTATCATATCTAATATTACCTAAGGGAAAGATCTAGCTAAGTGCTTTAGCTCTATTACTAAAATATTTTGTTTAGACTAAAATATCCCTCGATAAAATTAGCCATATTCTATTTTTCTTACTATATTTTGTATCCATTATTCTACTACTAGCTCTAGTATAATGTTGAAAATGCTAAAAGCATTCAAAATTCTTTCTACCTCCTTTTTTTCTAAAAAACCATTTTAAATGAATTAAAGTTATTTGTTGTAAAGATGCCTAATTTTTCCTAATTGTTTGCTTATTGGCTTGTTGGCTTTAAAGATTACAAGTTCTTACTCTATTGAGCGAGCTTTTTCCACATACTTAATAAATTTAGTATTCTTAAAGGTGATCAGAGTAGCTATAATTTGAAGCTTATAATACTAGAGATGTTCAATATATTATTAAAAAAGTTAAAATATATTATATATACTAATTAAGATTTGGTGACATATATGTTATTTTAGAATTATTGAAATATCAACATCTAAAGTTAAAGTGTAGATTATTAAGTAGAGTAAGTAAAAAAATATTAAGTGATAAGAATAAAATCATACAAAAAAGTTTTGTCACATTCAATTTCACACATATAAAATACAAAATTTAAGACAAACTCTATGTAGAGTAACTTAATAGAAGAAAGTGTAACTTTAATTTTATATTACTATCTTAAAATAAAAATTACAAAAAAATTGCATCTTTCTTAGCTATAATAACTTGTAGGTTTCTTTGGAGTTAGTGTGTGGAGCACCAAAGATGGAAAAAATGCAATGAGATAGAGGTTTGGGTTGGTGGGAAAGCTTGGTTAAAGGGGTAATAAGATGGTATGTTAAGATTTGGAGTCTTATTGATGAGGGTAGTTGTTTAGTAGTTTTGATAAAGAGACTGAAAATATGGGTGAAAACTTGAGAATGTTGAAGAAAAAGAGAATTTATTTAGTTGTCAGTCAACTTGGTGAAATGTCTCTCACATTTGATCCTTGTCTCTCACAAGGGAAAAAATTTATAATCCTTTAATTAAAGTTAGATGCATACTCTTTGCTCATAAATATGAAAGTACATAAATAAGAGAAGTTTTGTTCATTAATAATAACATTATAATAAGAGAGTCACTCCTACTTATAGATGAAAAAAAGCTTAATAACTATGCATAGGAAAAAAAGGAATTAAATGCATATTAGAACATAGCATAAGCTTAAGAAAGATGAGAAGTCAATGTTGAGAAAGATAATTTTAGAGTTAAATTACTTGTGAATCTAAAAAAGATCTTTAGAAATCTAAGACATTAACTCCAAGTAGGTATGGAGAAAGGCAATTTTGAATTTAAATCACTTGAAAATCTAAAAGAGATATTTAGAATTTTAAGATATTAACTTCAAGTGGGTTAATCACTGTTATACCCGGTAAAATATTATAGGTTTAATCTTCAATAATTAAATTGTTGGACTTGGATCTTATTCTTGTGATGTAGTTTCCATTCACTGTTTTACTTTATTATCTTGATGGTATAGTGTGTGGAGTGCCATATTTTATCTGAGGATGTTATGTATTTTATTTTTGATGGTGAGGTCATTACATGACTATGGAACTTAACCGTGGGGGTTCAGACTTCTATTAGACCGGTTCTCCTACTGGTATGGGTTAGGAGTATTGGGTCTAGTAGGAGTAACATTGCGCGAGTTCATCAGTTAATTCAGGAATCATGAATCCTGATTTGACGGTGTACCCGGGAGATGGGATCCACATTGTTAAGGAAAGTAGGTGTGTAATGATGTGTTATATCCTATGTTTTTCGTAGGCTACTCAGGTTGGTATGGGACGATCTGAGCTGTCTATATGCAAAAAAAAAAAAAAAAAAAAAAAAAAAATTTATGCCAAAAATCAGCCTAGAAAAAAATGGGGTGTAACAAGAGTGGTATCAGAGACCTAGGTTAGGATAGAGGGGCTAGACATGTATAGAAGTTCAGCCCTAGGTTAGGATAATGGGGCTAGACATGTATAGAAGTTCAGCCCTAGGTTAGATAGTGGGGCTAGACATGTATAGAAGTTCAACCCAAGGTGGGGAGAACTATTGGTCATTTTATTATACTATGGTAGTCCGTATGCCAAATGCCAAATGACGACTCTAATGCCAGATTAGTTGCTTTTGACAGTATGGCTGGTACCAGGAGACTTCCCTTTCGTGGAGCAGCTAGAGGCAGACCTGTATCTGCTACTCCTACCCCGGAGACGATCCCAACATTGCTAGTTGAGCCAGCCGTGGATCGTTGGATCGATGCCTTTATGCGGTTGCGACCGCGGAGCTTCAGTGGGTCGGCTGACCCAGCGGTGGCTGATGACTGGATGGCTCATATGCTTGAGCTGTTTGATGCCTTGGGATGTCCACTTGGCAGGAGGGTAGTACTTGCTGCTCTAGTATTGGAGGGAGAGGCTGCTACCTGGTGGAGAGGCCAGTGGCGCGCTGTGTTTGGGGAGGTCCAGAACAACGAAATAGCTTGGGAGGACTTTGTTGAGGCATTCAGGGAATGCTACATTCCGGCTTCTGCCATGTCTCAGTTCAGGAGGGACCTTATACACCTCAGGCAGGGCCAGATGTCAGTGAACGACTACTTATCGAGATTCACATATCTGGCGAGGTATGCCACAGAGCTGGTACCATCTGAGGAGCGCAGATGTGAGATGTTCTTGGAGGGACTTCGTCCTATGCTGCAGCGTCAGTTGGTTGTGAGCCAGTTTGCCAGATTTCGTGACTTAGTGGAGGCTGCGAGATCCGTTGAGCTTATTGACATCCGGATGGAGGCCCAGAGAGAGGCTCACAACAAGAGGAAGGGATTCAGAAATGCCCAACAGAACGAAAAGGACAAGAGACACAGAGATCACCGTGGTACCCAGGAGGGCGTGATCCAGCCACGGCCTATTTCCGAGAGGCCAGTGCAGCAGACAGGTACTTGGACTGGGGGGATGATTTGCTACCACTGTCAGCAGCCAGGACACATAAGGTATGACTGCCCAGAATGGAAGAAACAGAGGATCACAGGACCGGTTGGTTCATCTGGGGGACAGCCCAGAGTATTTGCATTAACTCAGCAGCAGGCTTCAGAGTCACCAGAGGTGATCACAGGTATGCTTTATTTTGGCAACATGCAATGCGCGACTTTGTTTGATACTGGTGCATCTCATTCTTTTGTTGCTGAGAGGATTTGGAATCAGATATCAGGATCCAAGGGCTATTTAAAAGAACCCTTACTGGTTAGACTTCCTGATGGGAAAGAGATTCCCACTGTTCAGAAGATTGATGAGTCTATTCTGATTAGTAGACACGAGTTCGTGACAGAGTTGATATGTGTGCCGCTAACAGAGTTCGACGTCATTTTGGGATGGATTGGTTGTGCTACCATGTAGTGGTTATGGATTGTTGTAAGAAGAAGGTTTGGATCAGGGTGCCTGGTTCGGAGGATCTGATATACTTTGGTCTGAATAGGCAGATTCCCCTGATCTCAATTCTTTAGGCAGAGAGACTAGTGAGGAAGGGTTGTACTGGTTGGTTGGCTTATGTGGCAGATAGCCAAGCCACCACTACCCTTATGTCAAAAATTCCAGTGGTGAGAGACTTCCCTATGGTTTTTCCAGAGGGATTGCCTGGACTTCCACCAGCTAGGGAAGTGGAGTTTTCGATTGATTTAGAGGCAGGAGTAGCTCCTATTGCTAGAGCTCCGTACCGGATGGCTCCAGCCGAGCTAGCAGAGTTGAAGACTCAGTTGCAGGACCTATTAGACAAGGGACTCATACGCCCCAGTTGTTCACCTTGGGGTGCCCCTGTCTTATTCGTCAAGAAAAAGGATGGTAGTATGAGGCTGTGTGTGGATTATAGGGAATTGAATAAGGTTACGATTCGTAACCGGTACCTTTACCACGTATTGATGATTTACTAGAACCGAATTTGAGGCAAAGGAGATAGTTGGAATTGATAAAGGACTATGAGCTGGTGATAAATTACTGCGAGGGTAAGGCTAATCCTGTTGCTGATGCTTTGAGCAGGCACGCAGTTATGCATACTATGTTAGTCTCTGACTCTATACTAGACTTAGATTGGGATGTTGAAAGATGTCAGGAACAGGTCGTTTCCTATGGTCAAGGTTCTGTAGAATAGACATGACGAAAGGGAGGCAACCTGGGAGCTAGAGCAGGATGTTGCGGAAAAGTGGCCGGAACTTCTTGCTGAATTTCGAGGGCGAAATTCCTGATAAGGTGGGGAGATTGTTATACCCGGTAAAATATTATAGGTTTAATCTTCAATAATTAAATTGTTGGACTTGGATCTTATTCTTGTGATGTAGTTTCCATTCACTGTTTTACTTTATTATCTTGATGGTATAGTGTGTGGAGTGCCATATTTTATCTGAGGATGTTATGTATTTTATTTTTGATGGTGAGGTCATTACATGACTATGAAACTTAACCGTGGGGGTTCAGACTTCTATTAGACCGGTTCTCCTACTGGTATGGGTTAGGAGTATTGGGTCTAGTAGGAGTAACATTGCGCGAGTTCATCAGTTAATTCAGGAGTCATGAATCCTGATTTGACGGTGTACCCGGGAGATGGGATCCACATTGTTAAGGAAAGTAGGTGTGTAATGATGTGTTATATCCTATGTTTTTCGTAGGCTACTCAGGTTGGTATGAGACGATCTGAGCTGTCTATATGAAAAAAAAAAAAAAAAAAAAAAAAAAAAAAAAAAAATTTTATGCCAAAAATCAGCCTAAAAAAAAATGGGGTGTAACAATCACACTAGATATAAAATACAAAAATGTATAAAATCTTTAGAATTCTATGACATTAACTCTAAATAGATCAATCATATTAAATATAAAATATAAAAATATATTAAAAAATAATAACAAAAAAATTATGTAATCATGTGACATGATGATCGAACTTCAATAATGATATGATTAGGTTGCCAATAGTGGACGAGACAGAGAGTGGTTGGTGGTGGCTGGATGACAGGTAGTTGATGGAAAGCCAAGCATGTTGGGCACCTAGGGAGCATCCAGGTCTTCTTGTGAAAAAAAGCCGCCCTGCCACAGCTTCAGGTTGGTTCCTTTGTCGTCGTCAGGGAGCTCTTGGCGAGGAGACCGTAGGATAAGTGAAGTTGCTCAAACGGGAGGATCGACCCATTCAGTAGAATTCCGAAGAAAGACTGTTGGCAGCAGGTGGATGGGCACCCAGGGAGCATCAGGTAGCCTGGCTATGGTGAGCAACCAGATGATGGAAGATGACTGATGATAGCAGGCAAAGCATGCATAGGAACCGACATCGATGATGCAATATTTTACTACAAAATATGCTTAGACAAAAAGAGCAAAAATAATGCAGATAACCATAGGAAAAATTAAATCACTATAGTGGGCTCCTACGATTGACAAATATGACTAATCGAAATGAGATTCAGGTCAAGTATAGTTTTGTGTTCAAATGGGATTACTAGGATGCCAGCAATGGTGTATTTGTAGATTAACATAAGACTCGTCAGCGTCACCTTCACTAATGCTGATAATTCTTTTCTCATTTTTTCTCTAAGGGATGAATGCATAAACCATCTTTCAAAATCCTTTGCAAAGCCTTCCCATGAGATTTCCTTGATTAGGTAACTCTTAGAATGTAAGTGTTAGCCCCATTCAAAAGAAAAAAAGGCAACTAATACTTTTCTTTTTTTTGGCATCCAATTTTATCAAATATCTTATTTATTTACTTATTTAGTTCTCTATCTACAAGGCATTAAACCCTCTTGAGAAGTAGGGAGACTAAATTTTATAAAACCATTATACCAATTTATCAACAAGAAAAAATTCTTTTTATGACTTTCTTAAAGACATGGGGAAAAAATTATATTTGGGCTAGTGGACTCTATTACCATGACCTTTTATCTATCTCTTTACCTCTTTAAAAACTAGCATGAGATTCTAGTCTTTTAGATTCCCTTATGCTTCATCTCCTCTCATATAAAAATGTGTCATTCTATTCAACATTAGAAATTCAACTTTTTAATAAATGTTAACGTACACTGCAAAATTTATAATGATGTGCATGTTATTTTAGTATACTCACTTAAAAATCTATCTTAAGTTCTCAATCTTGGGCTCTGATACCACCTTATTATAACTTAACTAGCTTATCTAATAAAATCTAATAAAATGCTCAAAATATTAAAGTTATTGATTAAAATAAAGTAAGAAATAATGTTTCTAAGACAGACAAAAAATAAAGTGAGGTGACAATAAAACATCTAATATATATATATATATCATCTTTTAAAGGATAAACAAAAGTAATGCATATAGTCTCAAAGTTGTCATACATCATAAGTGCTAAAAATAAATATAGATACATCATCTATGAAATAGTATAATAAAGTTCTCACATACACATCATCTCTCACACAACTCAAATAAATACTCATTCTTTACACCTACCCATCATATCATTTGGGAACCCCCTATCATTGCATATAGGTTTATAATGCAAGGAATGAACATGATATGCTTAATAAATAAACTACTAGTTATCAATAATAGGAAATATAAAAAATATGGTAAAGTACCTGATAAATAAAATGGTGCATAACAATTTATAAGGATATATGGTTATTGAATTTTTTTGTACTTGTATGCATCATAATCATGTATGCATGTATTCATTCCATAGCATTCATATAATATAGAATTCATGTCATATCATACATTTCACTTCCATTTCTTTTTCTTACTTTTATATGCATACTTATTTCATCTTTCTTTTTTTTATTTAAAGTCTTAATTGTCTCATATAATCACTATAACCATTCATAAATCATATTATTATATATCATAGAACTAGCACACATTGCTCGACATCTTATACTTATGATAGTAAGGTCTTTGTCACATTGCAGCCCACAATGTAGGTATCTATGACAAAATGATTGATTTTCTCATATAGGATAGTCATAAGATATAGTTATAGAGAAAATCTTTTTACATTCTTATTTTTCTTTCTCATAATTTTATATATTAATAGGCTTATTCACTTATTCTTTCTTTTTTTATTATTTATTTTCATTTTATTCATTTTTTATATATTCTTCTCATTTTTTACATAATTCTCATTACATTATATCAATATTTATATTTTTTATATAATATTCACAAACATAACTATAAAAAGCCTCTACTTCTTTAAAATATTATGTTGTCATTCACTATCTAAAGCTCCTCATCATACTTTTCAATCTACCATGTCATACCACATGATCAATAATATATAATTATTCATATGTTGAGTTTTATAACATTTCTAAAGTTGATTATATTATCCAATCCCATCACAAGGTATGATTTTATGTTTATGTTGTATAATACAATCTTAAATACTTTGAACTCTTGCTATAAGCTGATCATATAGTTTAATGGCCTATCGTAGACTCTAACATTCACAAGACACCATAAAATGGTTTGATTGAACAGTTTGTTGATTATCAAACAAGGCTTAGTCATACAATGTGATGAATATTTTTATACCATATGATTTTCTTAAGAAACCAAGGTTTAATTCTACTTAATTGATCATATAATACTGTTATACCCGGTAAAATTTTATGTATTTGATCTTTAATAAATTAATTATGGCTTGGATGATTTCGAATCGACAGTAGGATGAGCCAGGAACTCAATTGTAGGCTATTGGAATTTCTGAAATCTTTTGGGAATTTTTCGGAGCACCGAGGAATTTTTAATTAATTTTCCCTATTTAATTGGATTTATTAGATTTTTAGAAATTCGAAAATCTAATTAAATTAAACCGGAAATCGTTTTTTTTATCGCGCGTGAACCGGACCGGAACGGTTCAGCGGAGGCGGAGGCGGTTCGCCGGGTGAGTTTGCGTGTGCGTTCTAATAAGCGGATCGGACGGTCGAGATCGGCGGGTGAGATCGAACCGGCTGATCGGGTGCTTACCGTGTCGATAGCGTGTCGACAGCGCGTATTGTGTGCTTACCGTGTGGATAGCGTGTCGACAGCGCGTATCGGGTGCTCACGTGTCGAAAACGTGTCGAACGCGTAACGGGTTCACCGTGTCGGCCCGGGGTATAAAAACCCTCGCGAAGCAGCGAATAGGGTTTTCGTTCGACGGCGATAGCGAGGAAATTCCCGGCGTACGGCGCGTGATTCCGGCGGCCTAGCAAGGGGCTTTTTGTGCCCGGAGATTCACGAGACCGAGGAGAGTCGATTGAGACCAAATTCGTTCGGCGAGGAGCTGCGGCGAGCTGCGGACGAGCTTCACCGTCGCCGGCGTCTTCGAGGTAGGAATTTCAGATATTTAAATTAGATAATTAGCAAATTGAAGCATGTATTAGTTTGCAAATCTCTATCTAAGCATGCGAATGTGATTTTTGAAGCTAATTGTACAAATTATCGAAAATTGCATGTTAGGGTTTTCGGGACGTTAATTTGTTTCGCCGAAATTGGAAAATTACCAAGCATGAGGATTTAAATATGCCACTTTATTCATGTTAATATGATTGTATAATGCTAGAACTATAATTTCGTGAATTGTCAACATGAGGATTAGACGAAACTGCTCGGCGGAAAACTTGATTTAAACCTTAGGAAATTAGCGACACTATTGGAACATTAGGATAGTACGAACATGTTCTCCTTGTTCGCAGTCGCCGGAAATCGACGGAATGATCGTATTGGTCGGCTATTGCGGCGGCTAGGGTTTCGCGGACGACGGGCGAAGGAAGGAGACGAATTAAGGATTAATTAGGGATTAGTTGAATTATTAAGAGAATAATAATAATATTAATCATTAATATTATATATAAGCGTCGGCTGAATTTCGGATTAATAACTGACCGGCGGGGTTTGGTTCAGCATGAAAGCCCGAACCGGTGGCAAGATGCGATTCAGGGGATTCGGCGCGGTATAGTGAATAGCAAAATTTTAAATTCGGGGAATTATTCCGAATTTTGGAAAAAAAATGGATAAAATGCAAAATTTGATATTTCAAATTTAGGAAAAAATTCGATAATTGAGTTTTAGGAATTATTTACATTTAGGAAATTCAAGGAAAATCAGAAAACTTGGAAATGAGAAATTTCGAAAATTCTAGAGATCAGTGGGTAAAGAACAAATTTCCTGAAGTGGGGAAAAATGTTATCACTGATGACAGTACAGCTGGAAACAGTCAGACAAAGGTATGGTACACGGATGCTACCAGAACAGTCAGTAATTGACAATTGTGTTGCTTTGATGGCAACGGCATGGATTGAGTCAGTTTTTTTCAGTATTGGCATATTTCATGGATTGGCATATTGGACCGGACTACTATAGACCCTATATGATGTTTTAGGGTAGTTGTGGTAGGTAACTGTGCGGTTCGGACTTAGCTTCCACAGTATACATGTAGACTGGTATACGCCTTGTTGTACCTGGACACATGTTGCCGAATCTTGGAGTTAGAGATTGGCAATGACTGTAGGGGCGTGAGCTTCTATGGAAGTTGTTGGTAGAGGACTCCTTGGGACGGTGGCTGAGTCAATCTCTCCTGGTCCATGTGTGTAGGCCTGCGCGCCTGAGGGTGGCAGGGGTGTCTCGCAGTGGCTAGCCAAGTGTGTAGGCCTGCGCGCCTTAGGGTGGCAGGGGTGTCTCACGTTGGCTAGAGATTATGTGACTGGATCTGTCTGTAGTCTCCAGGAGATTGATTGACGAGAGACACTGCGGTGTCGGGTGCTTAGGCGCCATGCGTGTTTCGAGATGGGCATTCCCATTGGCACGTTGCCTGGTAGCCCAGAGGAGAGCTACTCTGGTGTGACTGGGGTGGCTGTGGTTGGTCGGAGTCTGGGACTGAGAGTGCCTATCCACCGTACATTGTTATGCTGTATTCCTGTATTTTTGCTATTATCCTTCCCTTGCATGTGAGTTTTACTAGCTGACTTTCCTACTGGGCGTAGCTCATTCCTGTATTATATATTTTCAGTGGCTCGGCAGACTTGACGCTACCGGATTAGGTGGGATCGTGGTCAGCAGGCTTGTGAAGGATTTCTGATTGGTGATTGTCTGAGATATTCTGGTTAGTTGATTGTTGCTGTTGGATGTTTCAGTGAGACTGTTATGCTCATATGTTACATATAATTTGAGGGTAATTCGGAATTATGTATCTGGATGAACAATATTACACTTGTGGACTTGTATCTTATTCTTGTAATGTAGTTCCATTTACTGTCTTATCTTATTGTCTTGGAGTATGGTGAGTGGAGTGCTACATTTATCTGTGGATGTTATATATCTTTCTGTTTGATGGTGAGGTCATTACATGACTATGGAACTTAACCGTGGGGGTTCAGACTTCTATTAGATCGGTTCTCCTACCGGTGTGGGTAAGGAGTATTTGGTCTAGTAGGAGTAACATTGCGCGAGTCCATCTGTTAACTCAGGAGTCATGAACCTGACTTGACGGTGTACCCGGGAGATGGGATCCACATTGTTAAGGAAAGTAGGTGTGTAATGATGTGTTATATCCTATGTTTTCGTAGGCTGCTCAGGTTGGTATGGGACGATCTGAGCTGTCTATATATAAAAAAAAAATGTATGCCAAAAATCAGCCTAGGAAAAAATGGGGTGTAACCGGAGTGGTATCAGAGCCCTAGGTTAAGATAGTGGGGCTAGACATATCAGAGCCCTAGGTGAGGATAACGGGGCTAGACGTGTATAGGGGTTCAACCCAAGGTGGGGAGAACTGTTGATTCTTTTGTATACTATAGTAGTCCATATGCCAATTGCCAAATGACGACTCTAATGCCAGATTAATTGTTTTTGACAGTATGGCTGGTACCAGGAGACTTTCCGCTCGTGGAGCAGCTAGAGGCAGACCGGTATCTACTACTCCTACCCCGGAGACGATCCCAGCATTGCCAGTTGAGCCAGCCGTGGATCGTTGGATCGATGCCTTCATGCGGTTGCGTCCGCGGAGCTTCAGTGGGTCGGCTGACCCAGCGGTGGCAGATGACTGGATGGCTCATATGCTTGAGCTATTTGATGCCTTGGGATGTCCATTCGGCAGGAGGGTAGTGCTTGCTGCTCTAATGTTGGAGGGAGAGGCTGCTACCTGGTGGAGAGGCCAGCGGCGCGCTATGTTTGGGGAGGCCCAGAACAGTGAGATAGCATGGGATGACTTTGTTGAGGCATTCAGGGAGTGCTACATTCCGGCCTCTGCCATGGCTCAGTTCAGGAGGGAACTTATACACCTCAGGCAGGGCCAGATGTCAGTGAACGATTACTTATCGAGGTTCACTTATCTGGCGAGGTACGCCGTAGAGCTGGTGCCTTCTGAGGAACGCAGATGTGAGATGTTCCTGGAGGGACTTCGTCCTATACTGCAGCGCCAGCTAGTTGTGAGTCGGTTTGCCAGGTTTCGTGACTTGGTGGAGGCTGCGTGATCCGTTGAGCTCATTGATATCCGGATGGAGGCCCAGAGAGAGACTCATAACAAGAGGAAGGAATTCAGAAATATCCAACAAAACAAAAAGGGCAAGAGACACAGAGATCACAGTGGTACTCAGGAGGTCGTGGTCCGGCCACGACCTATTTCTGAGAGACCAGTGCAGCAGACAGGTACCCGGACGGGGGGGATTATCTGCTACCATTGTCGACAGCCCGGACACAAGAAGTGCGACTGCCCAGAGTTGAAGAAACAGAGGATCACGGGACCGGTTGGTTCATCTGGGGGACAGCCCAGGGTATTTGCACTGACTCGGCAGCAGGCTTCAGAGTCACCAGAAGTGATCACAGGTATGCTTCATTTTGGCAACGTGCAGTGCATGACTTTGTTTGATACTGGTGCATCTCATTCTTTTGTTGCTGAGAGGATCTGGAATCAGATATCAGGATCCAAGGGTTACTTGAAGGAACCCTTACTGGTTAGACTTCCTGATGGGAAAGAGATTCCCACTGTTCAGAAGATTGACGGATCTATTCTGATTAGTGGACACGAATTCGTGACAGAGTTGATATGTGTGCCACTAGCAGAGTTCGACATCATTTTGGGGATGGATTGGTTGTGCCACCATGCAGTGGTTCTGGATTGTTGGGAGAAGAAGGTCAGGATCAGAGTGCCTGGTTCGGGGGATGTGATATACTTTGGTCTGAACAGGCAGATTCCCCTGATCTCAGTTCTTCAGGCTGGAAGGTTAGTAAGTAAGGGTTGTACTGGTTGGTTGGCCTATGTGACCGATAGCCAAGCCACCACTACCCCTATGTCAGATATTCCAGTGGTGAGAGACTTTCCTATGGTTTTTCCAGAGGAGTTGCCTGGATTTCCACCAGTTAGGGAAGTGGAGTTTTCAATTGATTTGGAGGCAGGAGTAGCTCCTATTGCTAGAGCTCCTTACAGGATGGCTCCAGCCGAGCTAGCAGAGTTGAAGACTCAGTTACAGGACTTATTAGACAAGGGACTCATACGCCCCAGTTGTTCACCTTGGGGTGCCCCTGTCTTATTTGTCAAGAAGAAAGATGGTAGTATGAGGCTGTGTGTGGATTATAGGGAATTGAATAAGGTTACTATTCGTAACCGATACCCTTTACCACGCATCGATGATTTGCTGGATCAACTTCAGGGAGCAACTGTGTTCTCCAAGATTGACTTACGCTCGGGTTATCACCAGATCCGGATTAGAGATTCTGATGTACCCAAGACAGCATTCCGTACTAGATACGGACATTACGAGTTCACAGTGTTGCCTTTTGGATTGACTAATGCTCCAGCAGTATTTATGAACCTGATGCATCGAGTTTTTCATGCCTTTCTGGATCGGTTTGTGATCATCTTTATAGATGATATATTGATTTATTCCAGAGATAGGGATACTCATGCAGATCAGTTGAGGACTGTGCTTACAATGTTGCGGGAGAATGAGCTGTATGCAAAATTCTCCAAGTGTTCTTTTTGGCTGGACTCAGTAGCATTCTTAGGACACATTGTCAGTGCGGAGGGCGTGGCTGTTGATCCTAGCAAGATACGAGCTATTATTGATTGGAAACGGCCATCTTCTGTCACTGAGATCCGGAGTTTCCTTGGTTTGGCTGGATACTATAGGAAATTTGTTCCTCACTTTTCTAGACTGGCTGCTCCACTAACCCAGTTGACCCGGAAGGGAAAATCTTTTGAGTGGACAGAGAGTTGTGAGAACAGTTTCCTAGAGCTGAAGCAGAGGCTTAGCACCGCTCCAGTATTGATGTTACCCACACAGGAGAAGCCGTATCAGATGTACACTGATGCTTCACATATAGGTTTGGGAGCCGTACTGATGCAGGATAACAGAGTTATAGCATATGCTTCGAGGCAACTGAAGGATCATGAGAAGAATTATCCCACTCATGATTTGGAGTTAGCTGCTGTCATTTTTGCCTTGAAGATATGGAGACATTATTTGTACGGAGTTCCTGTAGATTGCTTCTCTGACCACAAGAGTCTTAAGTATCTGTTCACTCAGAAGGAACTGAACTTGAGGCAGAGGAGGTGGTTGGAACTGATAAAGGATTACGAGCTGACAATAAACTACTGCGAGGGGAAGGCTAATCCAGTGGCTGATGCCTTGAGCAGACACGCAGTCGTGCATAATATGTTAGTCTGTGACTCTATACCAGACTTGGATTGGAATGTTGAAAGATGTCAGGAACAGTTGTCTATTCAGAGACTGGTTCACAGACTCAGCTCATTGACTATTCGGGCTGACTGGTTATCTGAGATGCGTGACCTTCAGCTTTGTGATGAAGAGCTGAAGGAGAAGATTGAGTTGGCATCGCAGGGATCGGGAGGAGACTTTGCTCTCAGAGACGACATTTTGACCTTCAGGGGTCGCTGGTGTGTACCATCACATCAGGAGTTCAGGGAGAGGATCCTTCGGGAGGCTCACTATGGAACCTTGGCTATGCACCCTGGAGAAGTCAAGATGTACAGGAATTTGAGGAGTGTTTTCTGGTGGAGAGGTTTGAAGACAGATGTTGCTGCCTTTGTTAGGAAATGCCTTACATGTCAGCAAGTTAAGGCCGAACACCAGAGACCTGGAGGATTGTTACAGAGATTGCCGATTCCGGAGTGGAAATGGGATGACATCACTATGGACTTTGTGACTGGTCTTCCTCGTACCAGACAAGGTTTTGATGCTATTTGGGTCATCGTAGATCGATTGACCAAGTCAGCCCATTTCTTATCCATTAAGAAGACGGATTCAGCGGCACAGTTGGCAGAGATATATATTCAGCAGATTGTCAGATTGCATGGGATTCCCCGTTCTATTATTTCTGACAGAGACTCCAAATTCACATCACAGTTTTGGAAGAGCTTACACACTGCCATGGGTACACAGTTAAAGTTCAGTACTGCTTATCATCCTCAGACGGATGGACAGTCTGAGCGGACTATTCGGACCTTGGAGGATTTGCTACGCTTGAGCGTACAAACTTACTCAACAGATTGGACTAGACGATTACCCTTGGTAGAGTTTGTGTACAATAACAGCTTCCAGGCGTCGATTGGTATGGCACCTTACGAGGCGTTGTATGGGCGTAGGTGCAGATCTCCTCTTTGTTGGGAGGAGGGTGATTCCAGGAGAGTGTGGGGACCCCAGATTGTAGAGGAGACCACAGCGGAAGTCAAGTTATTGCAGGACAGATTACGTACTGTGCAAGATCGCCAGAAGAAATATTATGATCCTAAGCACAAGGCTGTTGAGTTTTCTGTGGGAGATAGGGTATTCCTGAAGGTCAGTCCTATGCGGGGTCTATTCAGGTTTGGAAAGCCTTCTAAGCTTCGACCTCGTTACATTGGACCCTATCCTATTCTGGAGAGGATCGGTGAAGTGGCTTACAGGTTGACACTTCCTGAGCATCTGACTGAGATTCACAATGTGTTCCATGTTTCGAATCTCAAGAAATATGTGCCAGATCCTTCTCATTGCATCAGTGATGATCTTCCTGGTTTACAAGTGGCACCAGATTCTTCTTATGTGGAACTACCAGTTCGCATCCTCGAGGAGAGCAGCAGACAGCTGAGGAACAGGTCGTTTCCTATGGTCAAGGTTCTGTGGAATAGACATGACGAAAGGGAGGCAACCTGGGAGCTAGAGCAGGATGTTGCTGAAAAATGGCCGGAACTTCTTGCTGAATTTCGAGGGCGAAATTCCTGATAAGGTGGGGAGATTGTTATACCCGGTAAAATTTTATGTATTTGATCTTTAATAAATTAATTGTGGCTTGGATGATTTCGAATCGACAGTAGGATGAGCCAGGAACTCAATTGTAGGCTATTGGAATTTCTGAAATCTTTTGGGAATTTTTCGGAGCACCGAGGAATTTTTAATTAATTTTCCCTATTTAATTGGATTTATTAGATTTTTAGAAATTTGAAAATCTAATTAAATTAAACCGGAAATCGTTTTTTTTATCGCGCGTGAACCGGACCGGAACGGTTCAGCGGAGGCGGAGGCGGTTCGCCGGGTGAGTTTGCGTGTGCGTTCTAATAAGCGGATCGGACGGTCGAGATCGGCGGGTGAGATCGAACCGGCTGATCGGGTGCTTACCGTGTCGATAGCGTGTCGACAGCGCGTATTGTGTGCTTACCGTGTGGATAGCGTGTCGACAGCGCGTATCGGGTGCTCACGTGTCGAAAACGTGTCGAACGCGTAACGGGTTCACCGTGTCGGCCCGGGGTATAAAAACCCTCGCGAAGCAGCGAATAGGGTTTTCGTTCGACGGCGATAGCGAGGAAATTCCCGGCGTACGGCGCGTGATTCCGGCGGCCTGGCAAGGGGCTTTTTGTGCCCGGAGATTCACGAGACCGAGGAGAGTCGATTGAGACCAAATTCGTTCGGCGAGGAGCTGCGGCGAGCTGCGGACGAGCTTCACCGTCGCCGGCGTCTTCGAGGTAGGAATTTCAGATATTTAAATTAGATAATTAGCAAATTGAAGCATGTATTAGTTTGCAAATCTCTATCTAAGCATGCGAATGTGATTTTTGAAGCTAATTGTACAAATTATCGAAAATTGCATGTTAGGGTTTTCGGGACGTTAAATTGTTTCGCCGAAATTGGAAAATTACCAAGCATGAGGATTTAAATATGCCACTTTATTCATGTTAATATGATTGTATAATGCTAGAACTATAATTTCGTGAATTGTCAACATGAGGATTAGACGAAACTGCTCGGCGGAAAACTTGATTTAAACCTTAGGAAATTAGCGACATTATTGGAACATTAGGATAGTACGAAATGTTCTCCTTGTTCGCAGTCGCCGGAAATCGACGGAATGATCGTATTGGTCGGCTATTGCGGCGGCTAGGGTTTCGCGGACGACGGGCGAAGGAAGGAGACGAATTAAGGATTAATTAGGGATTAGTTGAATTATTAAGAGAATAATAATAATATTAATCATTAATATTATATATAAGCGTCGGCTGAATTTCGGATTAATAACTGACCGGCGGGGTTTGGTTCAGCATGAAAGCCCGAACCGGTGGCAAGATGCGATTCAGGGGATTCGGCGCGGTATAGTGATTAGCAAAATTTTAAATTCGGGGAATTTTTCCGAATTTTGGAAAAAATGGATAAAATGCAAATTTGATATTTCAAATTTAGGAAAAATTCGATAATTGAGCTTTAGGAATTATTTACATTTAGAAAATTCAAGGAAAATCAGAAAACTTGGAAATGAGAAATTTCGAAAATTCTAGAGATCAGTGGGTAAAGAACAAATTTCCTGAAGTGGGGAAAAAATGTTATCACTGATGACAGTACAGCTGGAAACAGTCAGACAAAGGTATGGTACACGGATGCTACCAGAACAGTCAGTAATTGACAATTGTGTTGCTTTGATGGCAACGGCATGGATTGAGTCAGTTTATTCAGTATTGGCATATTTCATGGATTGGCATATTGGATCGGACTACTATAGACCCTATATGATGTTTTAGGGTAGTTGTGGTAGGTAACTGTGCGGTTCGGACTTAGCTTCCACAGTATACATGTAGACTGGTATACGCCTTGTTGTACCTGGACACATGTTGCCGAATCTTGGAGTTAGAGATTGGCAATGACTGTAGGGGCGTGAGCTTCTATGGAAGTTGTTAGTAGAGGACTCCTTGGGACGGTGGCTGAGTCAATCTCTCCTGGTCCATGTGTGTAGGCCTGCGCGCCTGAGGGTGGCAGGGGTGTCTCGCAGTGGCTAGCCAAGTGTGTAGGCCTGCGCGCCTTAGGGTGGCAGGGGTGTCTCACGTTGGCTAGAGATTATGTGACTGGATCTGTCTGTAGTCTCCAGGAGATTGATTGACGAGAGACACTGCGGTGTCGGGTGCTTAGGCGCCATGCGTGTTTCGAGATGGGCGTTCCCACTGGCACGTTGCCTGGTAGCCCAGAGGAGAGCTACTCTGGTGTGACTGGGGTGGCTGTGGTTGGTCGGAGTCTGGGACTGAGAGTGCCTATCCACCGTACATTGTTATGCTGTATTCCTGTATTTTTGCTATTATCCTTCTCTTGCATGTGAGTTTTACTAGCTGACTTTCCTACTGGGCGTAGCTCATTCCTGTATTATATATTTTCAGTGGCTCGGCAGACTTGACGCTACCGGATTAGGTGGGATCGTGGTCAGCAGGCTTGTGAAGGATTTCTGATTGGTGATTGTCTGAGATATTCTGGTTAGTTGATTGTTGCTGTTGGATGTTTCAGTGAGACTGTTATTCTCATATGTTACATATAATTTGAGGGTAATTCGGAATTATGTATCTGGATGAACAATATTACACTTGTGGACTTGTATCTTATTCTTGTAATGTAGTTCCATTTACTGTCTTATCTTATTGTCTTGGAGTATGGTGAGTGGAGTGCTACATTTATCTGTGGATGTTATATATCTTTCTGTTTGATGGTGAGGTCATTACATGACTATGGAACTTAACCGTGGGGGTTCATACTTCTATTAGATCGGTTCTCCTACCGGTGTGGGTAAGGAGTATTTGGTCTAGTAGGAGTAACATTGCGCGAGTCCATCTGTTAACTCAGGAGTCATGAACCTGACTTGACGGTGTACCCGGGAGATGGGATCCACATTGTTAAGGAAAGTAGGTGTGTAATGATGTGTTATATCCTATGTTTTCGTAGGCTGCTCAGGTTGGTATGGGACGATCTGAGCTGTCTATATATAAAAAAAAAATGTATGCCAAAAATCAGCCTAGGAAAAAATGGGGTGTAACAAATACATTTCAAATGATCAAATCATTTAATCCTTTAGGCCAATCTATTTAGAAACTTCACTAATCAGACCATTCATGATTCTCATTGTACTATCCATTTGGGCTAATTGTATGGAATAATAATAATAATAATAATAATAATAAGATGATCTATTTGACCATACAATTCACAAGACACAAGAGCAAAACTGTGACTAACAAATTCTACCCCAATTCACAACAAATCTAATACCAATTCTTAAGCAACAAAAAATACTTCATAATAGAATTTAAAGGAAGAGAATACTTGAAAACAATAATAATCTTAATAATCTTGTTATCTCAAACTAATATTTGCTCTTCTTTAAGTACTTTTCTCTTCTTAAGTTTGAAACCCTTTTGTTATAGCTACAAATTGAGCAAAGATTCCTTAAAGACCTCCTTTATTCCTCTGAAAAACTTTTTCCTCATTTTTTCTTTATCCAAACTCTCCTCTCCTAGGCTACCTCTTATAGTAGAAGAGTAAGAGAGAAGTGTTAAACTTATACCAATGAACTCCACCTTAATAATATATTCAAAACTCAAATCTAGTTACGAATGCCATGGCATACTTTTTGAGGCATCAAAAATAAATCAAATTTTGGATTTTAGATCTACATAGCCCAAAATCATTATCAAATTCTCTATTAAAAACATAATTTATAATTAAGAAAATTGAGTTATCACACATTATTTTCATTTATGTATTAATAACTCTAACAATGTTGAGTGTATTAAGTTTAAGTAGTGTGGTATTTATTTTATTGAGTAGTCTTGGTTTTTTATATTATAATAGTTATTATTATTTTTATTATAAGATATTATTATGAAATTTTTTTTATGATGATAGATTTAATTTTGAGATTGAGTTTATGTGAAACGATAATGTCACATTTACTTAGGTGAGGTCATTATTAATAATATGAGATTATTGTTTGAGGACGTTTGTCACCATTAAAATGTATTTCTATGTATTTGCTACTTGGTTGGTATGATTTTTTTTATTGGGTGATCTAATTGAGTTGATTGTCCAAATGTTATAGAAAACCAATATTAGATGTCTTAACCATCTATAGATGGATCAGATGCTCAGAGTGGCCATCCAATTAGGTATAAAGTGCTAATTCAATTTAAAATAAAACATTTAGGAAAATAATTAAGAAAAATTATGATTTAAAGTAACAATTTTGAAAGGGAAATATGTATAGATTGAAATAGTAAATTTAAGGTGTTTGATAAAAGAAGAATTTTCAATTGCACAAATAAAAATAAGTGAACCTCATTTAGTGTTTTAGTGATTGATTTATAATGGTGTAATGAGGTATGACATACCTGCTTATATGCTCTTTGTGACCATAGATATCATATGATTATGTTTATTTTTAATGTAGTTTTATAACATGTGAAATCATGTGTTCTTGTTTCATAAACAACAAGACAAATGTTGAATATGATGGAAGTGAAATCCAAAGAAAAATTATGTTATGATATGAGATGACCTAAAGAATATATGATTATATGATGAGTTTTCCTCTCAAGCTATTTACCCCTTACTCGAGTTATTATGATATTTGATTCAACTAGGCTTAGCAATGTACCCTTAGTAGATGGATGTGTTTGAGTTGTTGGGTGGAGCATACCCCACAATAGACATAAGCTTGGCACAATAGCCATAATGTGAAAAACCAACCTTACTAATGAGAAATAAAACAAAAATAAGATAAAAATAATTTAACAAAATGTGTTATCATTTTATTATAGCATGAATTGATTTTTTGTGTGTATTTTTCTCATTTTATATTATTCAATATAGCTTTATTATTTATTTTTATCCCCTAAAGCATATTGTTTATTTGAACATTATGTTATGTTTCTTTTGCAAGTAATTTTCTCATACCTTATTATATTAAAGTCATTCACACACATTTTATGGGAAAAAAGATCAAGCTAAGCAATTAGATGATGTGAAATGTTTTCTTTTGTGAGATGGAGAGTCATGTTAGTTTTATTTATAGTTATCATTATCATATTTTATATTGATAGAGCTATAAAATATTGTAATATTAAGAACTATTCTATTATAGACAATTTTATATTAACAATTTCATATATTTTATGTATACATTGATATATGGGAAAAAATAATAAAGTTTTTATGTTTTTAGCCACTTTTGATTGAATTATTTTTATTTAATCCTCAATAATTTGAATAAGAAATAAGAAGATTTTGATAAAATATGTTGTCATTTTATAGTAGCATAACATTGTTAGGTTGCACATACTATTATATTTTATATTGTTTTAGCGTGACTCTCTTTTTATAGTTATCTATATATTAGTTTATTTTAATATTATTTCATGTTGGTTTTGTCTTTTGAATAAGTAATTATTTATACTTTATTATAGTTTGGGTTACATATATTACAAGGAAGAGATACTTGCCTAGATAACAAGGTGGTATTAAAGACATTATTAAGTGAGTTAGAGAATTGTGTTACTTTATTTTATAATTTATTTTTGTTATATTTTATACTAGTAAAAATAGATAATACTATTATAAATTGATAACTTTTAGTTGTGGATTGTTTTATATAAATATTATTATATATTTTATCTATATATTGATATTGATTCTTTTTAAATAAAAATAATAATTATTTTTATGTATTTATAATCATCCATATTTAGATTTTTTTAATTAATTATTATTATTTCTATCATAATGTTACATAATAATTCAACAATAAGTTAGTTGATTTAAGTCTTAACCTAGAAGGAGAGTGTAAGTAGTCGTATTTAATATAAGGATACATATTGACATTTTTACATATTATATAGTATAATATATTATGGATATATTCATATCATTATTAAATTTTTGGATTATGACAAAATAAAAATTAGGATAACAATAATTTGTTAGTCTTAATATAATGAGAGGTCAAGAATGCAACATAACACTAATTAAGATTAGTTGATTTATATGTTTAATACATTTCTTTAAACTAGGAGAAACTTAATAAGTGCTACAATAAGAAGCCAAGTAACTAATTCTCATTGAACAAAGTAATAGAGAAGTTTCAAAGGATGCAACCACCCCATTTCTTTAATAATATTGTTCTTATGGTGGTAAGGGATTGGCTCAAGGAGATGAAAAAAGTGTTTGATATCTTTGTTTATCCTAGCATATATAATTAATACTGACAATGCGAGTACTAGATGTTGTAGTTGGCCATTATGGGTGAGCCAATAAATGATCAAGTTTGAGACTATGACAAGCAATGAGATCACTTGGAAAAAGTTTAATGTTACATTTAAATAGTACTTTTTCTCTAAATCAACCAAGTGAAGATGAGAGACGAGTTAAAAAAGTTGTGATGGAGATATATGTCAGTTGAGTATGTGTTGAAGTTTTTCTATTTTATCGCACTATGCTAAATAAAAGGTGACTACTAAGGCTCATTGTGTTTTATATTCGAGAAAGGTCTACAAAAAGTTTCTTAAAATCTTTGTTGCACCATTATAGTTAAGGAATTATAATAACAATGTTTTGTGAGCATTATGATATATTCTTAAAGGGTCAATGTTATCCTTGTAACATAAAATTAAGTTTACTATTGATTTAAATCTTAGAACTTAGCTTATATTAAAAGCTCATACCATATGAATGCAACAAATCCTTAAGTAAAGATTTAATTACAAAAATTGTTAAAGTGTTCGTTCATCATACCTAAGACAACTATTTGGAGAGCCCTAATTTTGTTTGTTAAAAAAACTAGAAATTTATGAATATATATTGATTATAAAGAGTGAAATAAGATAACTATCAATAAAAAATATCCAATTCTAAGAATAAATAATTTGTTATGTAAAATTGGCTTGCGATTTGTTTATCTTCAGTTGAAGATCAATAAGAAATGCATCACTAAAACTATTTTAAAAACCAAATACGATCATTATAATTTTTTTGTGATATCTTGTGGTTTGATAAATGCATTAGTAACATTTATAAATTTGATTAATAAAGTGTTTAAGTAGCACTTGAACAAGTTTATTATAGATTTTGTTTTGATGTATTCCAAAGGAAAAGAATGTCTTAATTTGTAATTAGAAAGAGAACAAACTATATGCTGTTTTTTAAATAAAAAATTTGGTTATTAAGTATTATTTTTATTACAATATGAAATAAGTGTTAAAGAAGTATCTATGGATCTTCAGAAGATTTTTGTTATTATGAATTGACTAAGACTAACTAATATCTTAGAAATTCAAAATTTCTTAAGTGTAAATGATTATAATAAAAGTTTGCAAAAAGGATTTCCACGTTAGCATTTCTACAGACCAAGTTAACGTAAAAAGCTTTGAGTGGTTTTCAAAAGGTGAATAACGCTTTTTATAAATTAAAAAATAATATACTTTGTGATTATTTTAGCTTTATCTAATGAAGTATTTTAAATTTATAATTAGGCATCTTTTTAAGAGCTAAAATAATAGCTTTGCGTCGAACAAATTAAAGTCACATTAAAGAACTAAACTATTTATGATTTGGAGTTGATTGTAATTGTCTACTTTAAAAATTTAGATGTATTTTTTGTATAAACTAAGATACAAAATATTCACTAATCATTAAATCTCAAAGAATATTTTTGCTCAAAAAATACATTTAATATTAGTGATTATAACTAATCAAATATTATAATTTAAAAATAAATTATTATCTAAGAAAGACAAATGTGATAATTTATCGTTTAAGAAAGATGAATCATTTAAATTTATTAACAACAGAAACTGATGACTAGTAATTATTTTTTGAGTTAAATTAATCGAATGTTAGATTTAATGAATTAAAAAATGATAATTTTTTTGTTTTATAAAGCAATAGATTTAGATTGCTTGGAAGCTAAAAAGAAATCAAATATTAAATTGTTTTTATAATAAAGGTATCCTCTATCTTCAAGATATATTATTTATGTTAAATATTTAAGAAAATGTTATTAAAAAAAACTTATAAATCAAAATATTCAATTCATTTTGAAGAAGACAAATCATATCAAGAGTTGAAATAGATGTGATTATAAAAGAATGAAAGAGATTGTAATTAGTTAGATGAGAAAATATTTGATTTGTTAATAGTTTAATAGAGAGTATCAATGTTTTATTGCATTTTTTGCATTTGCTTATTCCTATTTGAAAATCAATAGAGTTAACTATGAAACTTAATATTAGTTTTCCTAGATCTTTATAAATCATTATACCATTTGAGTTGTAGTAGACAAATAAAAAAAATTAATGTTATCAATTAGGACTATATATTCTATTTAAAAATTAATAAAAATTTTTATTGATCAAATGATAAATTATAAGATTACATATGTATATAAATTTATTATATCGCATAGATATTAAACTTTTAATACAATTAAAGTTTAATATAATGTTTTATTTTCAAATGGATAAAAAAATAAAAAAAAAATATATTAAAAATTTTGAATAATCTTTTGTAATTGTATATACAATATTTTAAAAACTTTGAGAAATAATCTATTGACAGAGATTAAAAATAATAATAATTATTAATATAATATTATAAATTCTTAGAGTTCTTAAGATCATAAAATATATTAATATTTTGAAAAACAATATTTGTTTAAGTAAATGTCATAGAATATGTTAAGTTAATTAAAAATAAATATATTATCGAATCGAGTCTGAAAAAAAAGAATTTAATGATGTTTATTTCGTTTGAAATTATTACAAATATTTGAAGTTAAGAATTACATATATTTATTTAATTATTTATTTATTTATTTTATACATAAAACGGGAAAAATCCCTGTTCGCTGGTTTTCAACCCGACGGTCTTCCGCGTGCGCATTTGGAATCTCGCGGAAGTCGTCCAAAACCTAAATCTCCTCTTCCGCCGTCGACTAGGGCCATCCTAATATCGGGGGTATCACGTCGGGGAGTAGAAGAGTCGAGATCCTTTTCCAGCGCGAAGTTGGCGTGAGTTCCACTAAACATAGAAATGGGATTTTTGCGATTTCAGCTTACGATCTCCCTGTTTTGAAAGGTTTTTTATTACTAAAACTTATTGCTAAGTTTCCCTAAAATTTGAAAGAATTTCGAAAATTAGGCCCGGGAACAGTGGATCCCGATGGGAGAGAAAGAAAACGATGGAGAGAGGAAGAGAAAAAGAAGAGAGTGAAAAGAGAAAGTGAAAAGAAAGAAATTAGGTTGAGGTGAGGAAAAGTGAAGTTGAGGAAATCGAAATCTTCGTCAACGAATTTTATTGGGTGAGTTTCTGAAAAACTATTTATTCGTTATGCTAATGATCGGATTGCATGATAGAATAATTCTTTAATAAAATAAAGGTTGCCGCCACCCGATAGCGAGTTGAAAATCAGTGAAGTGTAATAGAAATCTGGCATGAAAAACGAGGGGAAAGAAAGAAAAACACGAAATTTTTAGGTAAATATTTTGGCATGTTTTTGTATGTGTATGTTTGAGTTAACGATGAATGAAAAATATGATTTGGTGTAGGTGTTTTTGCACAATCGTTTATGTGTGCGCTATGATGCGTTGTTGTTATAGTAGAAATAATTTCAATGAACAGTTGATAGCTCATAGGATGTATAAAATGTTAAATGAATGGTAAATAACATATTATTATGGGTATTTTGTATTGATTGACGTGATGTTATATAGATGACATTTTATTTAGAAAATAAAAAAATGCATTAAATGACATGAGGCATTTATTATATTTAGCATGATTATGAAGTACATGATAATGATGATGTTATAGTTAAAACATATGTAGCTTGAATTCTTTATTATTTGCATGAAATTGATTGTATGTCATTATTTATACGTGAGTATTAACAATTTGTTAATGCAAGTAATATGTGTTTATATTGTTAAAAAGATATATGACTTGTGAGTTATGTAAAATAAAGAATTTGAAATGTCACTTGAAATAAATATAATAATCATTAGATTATGTGATGAAAAATGTCATGATAATAAGTAGATAAGTCAATATAGTGTTTAATGGGTCATGTGATTGAAAGATTGAAAGTATAGTGATTAAGAATAACAATGAAACAAAAGATTGAGTGACATATGCATGAGAACATTAAAATAATAAATGAAGTTTTCATTGTAATTGAGTAAACCAAAAAGATGTTATTGGCTAACTATCTTGAGAGGGGGAGACAATAGAAATGAGCTATTGTAAGGTTTATGTAATTAAGAGAAAATGATGCTAACATATAAAACCACATTAAAAAAGAAATGTTAATCTTAGGGTGAATGTGTATGCTTATTTTTTTTTCATAGTTATGATATATAACTTGATTTTGTTTAATGGTTTTGATGAGATTTTGATTTTTTACTCTTCTTATGTGAATACATGACAAAGACCTTGCATGCAACATGACTCAATATTTTATTGTTTTGTATATACCAATTGTGTTAGATTAACTTGTTGAGACTATGATAATTTCTTAGCTTATTTTTAGCATTAACATTTTAGATGCATTGGGATCATAGCGGAAAAGAATAGGCATAACAATAAAATGTTAAATGCCTTGTTATTTTGTAAAAACCTTTCATAGAAATTCAAAACTATATTTTTTGTTGGTCTTTGAATAATGTACAATTGTAACTACATGGATGTATAGTGTTGATTGAGAAAGTAAAGTGGTTATGTGTGCATGAGTAGAGTACATAATTTCATGGATGTGGATATATATAGATATATATATCTATGTGGAATACTATGGGTTGTAATATATTTAAAATGTTATTTATATATATGAAAAAATAGAAAAAATATAGGAACGATTTTATTCTTTTGGAATCTGAATTTGAGAGAAAAAATAGAGTTTAAATAGATAAGATCGAAAAATTAGATCCTAAGTTTGTGATGAGACGAGGGAGGTTTGTTACGTTAGTGGTATCAAAGTAGTTGAAATCTTTGAGGCGGAATCCTAAATGACATTATATTAGAATAGTTTAAATTTTAGTGATGAAGTTTAGAAATCATTATATCAGAATAGTTAAAATCCTTAGGAAAACTTGTTAGATACTTGCAATGACATTATATTAGAGTAGATGGATCTACTAACTTTTATTTGAATTGCTCTAGGCTGCAAACCGTCTCAAAGGGATTTCTTGAGCACCTTGTACCTTTAGCCATGAATCTCTGGAGGGTGGAATTGAATCGATCATTGTAATTCCTTAGGGATTCACGATCTCTTCTTGTTCCTAAAAAGGCCTTGCTCAAGCATTGAAGGTTTCTTAGTGTTGGAAAAGAAAGATATGACCCATATAATGTGATGCATCAAAGAGCAAGGTTGTAAAATCAACCCTGAGATGAATCACCATGGTAGACATGAGAAGAAGATAACATCATGCCTTTATATATAATATATATGACGAGCATTAATGACATGTTTAAAAGCAACCATTTGGTCTTTGGGATTGATATGTCATTATTAATGGTAAGGGAATTTATTATGACAGCGATAACTTTTTTTTCCAATTGGTCTTTGCTTAGTGGAGAAAATTCTTCATCTATTGCATATTCTCTATCTACGCTTTCTCGATAGTATTATTCACAAAGAATAAAGTTGTTCGATGTGGTAACTACCATTAAACAATATGAAAGGGTATTCTTCTCTCAATTCAAAATGATTTCTTTCATGATTGGAGCTAGAGGTTGAGTCTTTTGCTTACCTTATAGGTTGAGCGAAAGAAGAAGATGCCAACTACTTGGGGAAAAGACTAATATAAATGAGAGAATATGAAGGTGGTAGTGGGAACAAATCCAGGTAGAATGGAGTATTAGAATGCAATGTTGTAGGTGATGTATCTTGTTGATACTTAGGAGAAATATTTAGTGGTTGGTGGAAGGGAGGTGTGGCGTACCACTTTTGAATTTTGTTCCACAAGTTATGTACTATTATGGGGTTGTGCTTGTGTTTGGGATGAGAAGTATTGACGACACTACTGTTCAATATTTTGAACTGCTTTCAAAAGCCACCACATGTGGTTGAGGCTCTATTCAATGGAAATTGAAAAGAGCTTTTGAAAGGTGTCTTAAAATGTTTTTTGAAAAAGGTATTTTATTTGTAGAGGACAAGTAGGTGTTATGAGAGTTATTCAATGAATGTTTTGTTTATTTGAATTTGAGTTTGAATCAACAAAAAAAATTTAAAACACTTTTAAACCTTTCCTACCAAACATATTTTGAAGCTAGTCTTTGCTCATGCCATTATAATGACATTTTTGGTTTTATAATTGTTTGCTTGATTGTTACCTCTCCCATCTTCTTCCCAAGGGAAGGGAAATGTTTTCCATTTCTTTGAGATCTCAACAAGAGCATAAAAAAATGTTGGCATCAAAAGATGGCAAAGGTGGCATGATCACTATCCAAACCATAGAAAATAATAAGTTAAATTTAAGAAAAGCCACAAAAAGATGACAATTAGAAATTTATTTTGAAAACCTTGCAAATAAGAAAGATCATGTTGACAAAGAGCTGTAGCGAATGCCACAAGATATCAGTCAATTACAATGTCCAAAGCATGTTTCTTAGTGATTACAACCCACATTTGCTCACACTAGAATGCAAGAATACAGGAATAGGACACTCTGTAATGGAACAGAGCTTTCATCCTTAATTCTCTTGATATTGCTTGTATCATTTCACCCTTTTCTCTTTCCCCTTTATAGGCAAAGGGATCCTCCATTGTGGGCAAGAAGGACATCATGATGCCTCTTGCAAATGTTGGCCAAAAGAATGATAGTTGAATGCTTTCATCCTTTGTCTTGCCAAGTTTGCGAAAGGATTCTTTTGGTACTTGTGCATTGAAAGTTGATCATGCATTTATTATAGGAAATGGGTGATATATGTGATCTTTGCTTGTTCATATCATACTACTTGGTTCCTTTGTAGTATGGCATGAACTTTTGTGGCTGCAATTTTGGGTTGAGGGTATGCCTTTTGCCAACACCGTCTGGTTGAGATCACTTGCACATGTGGACAATAGGATTGAATGTGTTACGTTTGGGATTAACGATTTTACTTGAGAAATAAAATAGCTATATATAAATGCCATTGAAAACTTTTTAAATTTTTAGTAGTAATTTTGAGATTTTATAGAAATTTTGCTGCTCATTTGAAATCCTTTGTTAATGTTTTGAGCAAGTTGGGCTGAAAAGTTTCTTTTACAACATCAAGTGAGATTATTCTACAAGAAAATAAAGTTTGGAATTTCAAGAAACTATGCTTTGAAGTACAAGAATGGGATATTTTCACCTTTTATGGGTCAACAGCACAAGGGTTCTTCTTTTAGCTTTTAAGGTACCCAAGGGCTCTTTGTTATTTATAAAAATAATGCCATAAAGAGAAGTGTTCAGTTATAGTCTTTTTGTATTTGTCAATAGAATTTGTATTTGATAGGGTTCTCTTTTTAGTAGTTGTCACATACTTATGTAGGCACTTTTAATGACTGGTGTGTTTGAGGTTAGGTTCTAATTGAATCAGATGTGATAATTGATGAAGTAATAGCCTGAAGAGATCAAGCACACAAAAAAATACCTTGATTTATATGTATCAACCACAAATTAGGCCTCATGGATAGAAGAATAATATATTGAGAATAGAGCAACAATTATGTACAATATTGAGGGCAAAGGATGCTCTTTCTCAAATCTTATATAACACATCCAAATTTTCATCTCATAGTAAACCATTAAAATATTTCTTTAATCATGAAAATTTATCAAATAAAGAAATGTATAAATAGGTGATGTATCAAAGATCTGGTTTTTTGTATCAACAAAGATCATTAGGTAATGATGCTAATGCAATGGTAATACCCCAAATATATATTGGTTGATCTTATTTTTCTTCAAAATGACCAAGTCTACCAAAAAGTTGCAAATTGCTTTGCCTTAACCAATATTTAAACAATCCCAAAATCAACTTTATTAATGAATTTTTCTATCTTTAAGGGTGTTTGGTTTGTAGATATGCTATATCTTTTGAAAGTTTAATAAAAGGGTCTTATGTTTAGTGTGTTGACTTTTATGGACATCTAATGGTAATAAACTTTTAATATCTCTAAATGAGAATTTTTAGATGTCTCTTAACTCTTAAAAGTTATGATCCTCAGCTTCTATCATCATTTAACTAGCCTGCAATCGATTAGAGCTTGTCAATGGTGTCGACATTATTGCCACCAACCGCTAATTATTTTTGTCGTTGATCACTGCCATCGACCAACACCAAACACCATCGTCCTTGACCACCATAGTTAACCAATACCGATCACCAATGTTGCCGACCATTGCATGCATCAACCGTCATTTCCAATCTCCATAATGCAAGTTGTCACCATCGTTGTTGATAATAGATGTCAACCATGGCCGACCATTGCCACCAATCATAGTCGTTGACCATGGCCAACCACCATCGCTATCACTAATTAGTCCTTCAATAACAACATTTAAAAGTTATCTAATCAATTAGCGTACTTTTAAAAGACAAGTCTTTTAAAAGTCATGATGTTTAAAAGTTAGAAAATCAAACAATTTGCTAATCTTTTTAATTTGTATTCTTATGGAATAATATTGCATTACTGCAATATTGTTAACTTTTAAAAATTGATTGGATTAGTTGAGAAAACAAGCTTTGATTACTCATATGATGGATTACATCCATTAGTTGTTTCAATCTTAAACAATTAAGCCCGTTAATATAGACTAATATATTTCAATGTGTCTACTAAATGTTTTGTAGCAAACTTAAATCTAAATATTCAAATATATACTTCATTTTGTCTTAACAAACAAGTAATTTAATCTAAAATTTGGAATTAGTTACTACAATGGCAAAAAGTTCAACAATTCTCTTCTGTGATGCAGTATTATTACTCTTTGTAAAGGTAAGTCTTATTTGATTCCTTGTTAATTTGAGTTATCAAATTCCCAAATCCTTAAAGTGTAGAGCAACATGCAAGTTTGTAAAATTGATGATCCTTTTAATTTTAACAATAATGACAGATTATGCTAATTTACTCAATTGATATGAAATTGTAGATTGCTAAAGTAAACCTGCAATAGAATTTTCATACCTTGGAAATAGTTATCCCCTTACCTAAGATGTTACGATCCGATATTGTGCTAATATTGACACATAATGTCTATATCTATCACAATGATTTCTTGAAATCTTTTCCCCCAAAAGTGCCCAAAAATGTTCAAGAGTCCAAACACAACTTGAAAATCAACTTTACACATACCCAAAAGATGACGCTTTTCCAAATTAGCTGAAAGCAAAAATTGGAGCAACTTCCCTTGTAATTTACTCCTTGCAACACAGTTCATTCACTTTCTTAGCTTTCGTGAACTAAAGCACCTTTAATACTTTAAGAACCTCAACCTCCTAAGAAAGCATGCATCCATTTATACCAAGAATATTCAAATATACAAGTTTTTTCCTTAGATTTGGATGTTTTGAACACCAACTAATGTCTTGATCATGAATGCCATCAAGAATCAAGTCCATCATGCCAAGACCATCTTGCATTTGGTACTATTTTGTATGTAAAATTGTTATGCATAGCTAATAAATGAAATTTAAAATTGCATGAATTATATAATACAAACAAGCTAAATCCATGTTTTACCTCTAATAATCTTGTAAGACCTAGTATTGTTGACAAAATTGAGAAAGACAACTAAACTCTTCAATTGACGTTAAAAGATAAAGATAATGACCCTGTTAGGATTGTTTATATCATCACAGGATGGAGGCAATCTTACTTTAAGAACACCCTAAAAACACTTAAAACGAACTATGATTGCCAATGTGACCAGACAACAAGAACCATCAATTTCGATATCGTTGGGTCCTGAAGACATGTCACCTTTTGGTAATCTCTATGACAACGCTATAGTAGCCTCGGGGATAATTGTCAACATTGAAGTCTATTGCATACACATCGACACACCGACTGATATTTTTTTCCTTGATGTTTTCAATAAAATTAGTATTAGTCGAAACTTTATCCTCACGGTTATAGGGTCATTTATAAATTTCTTTGGAAAGTCTCTAAAACCAAAAGGAACCATCACATTGCCACTTATAATAAAAACACTTTCGACTTAGCCATGCATATGGTCGACTTCATTGTAGTTACTGCTCTTTCTGTCCACAATGCTATCCTTGGGAGGTCAACAATGAACACATCCAAAATGGTCATCTCAACACCACACTTATGCATAAAATTCAATACTTGTTCAAGGGTGGTTCGAGTGCATGGGGACCTTCAATAGTGAAGGAGATATTACCTGAATACCATGAAAATAACAATGAAGTCATCCATTAAACTCCCAAAAAGAAAAGTTGTTAACCCTTTCTTTCCTTGTGTCTCATTTCTTTTCGATCTATCTAACTTGATCAAGCTTTTAATTGTTTTTACTGATCGAGATGAAAAAGAAAAGGAGGCCATCCTCAAACTTTTGGTCTAGTACCTTGATGTTTTTTCATGGGAGCCCTCAAACATGGTAGAGGTGGACCCCTCAACGGCCCAACACTCCCTTCATATAGATCTAGAAGTCCCGACTGTCCAACAGAAAAAACATGTAGCAATGAAAAGCAGAAGGCAATTAAAGAAGTGTCGAAGCTCCTTGATGCTGGTTTTATTCAACTAATTCGTTATCCTAAATTGTTAGTAAACGTGGTACTCATAAAGAACAGTAGTGACAAATGGTGTATATGCATTTACTACATCAATCTTAATTGTGTTAGCCAAATGACTTGTACCCTTTGTCTTGAATTGATGATCTCATAGATTTAGTTGTTGACTTTACATGCTTCAATTTTTTAGATACATTATTAGGATACTACCATATTAACATGACTAAAGAAGATGAAGAGAAAACTATATTCAGTACTAACTTCGTGATATTTTGTTATAAAGTTATGCCCTTTAGACTCAAGAATGCCTGAACAACTTATCAAAGAATGATTGACACCATCGTTTAGAATAAAAAAAAACAAAAACCGTAAAGCATACGTAGAAGGTCTCTTAGTTAAAACCACTTCCTTTTTGGCACATCTGTAAGAAATAAGATGTTCGAGACTTGTCGAAAATTCAATCTCCAGTTCAACCTTTTAAAATGCTCTTTCGGTGCATTCTCAGCAAAGTTACTTGGTTATATGATATAAAAAGAGTGAATCCAACCAAACCTCAACAAGGTAAAAGATCTTTTCCTTACAAAGTTAAAGATTTTTTAGATATGCTCTCTTCGAATACTCCAAAGGACATCCAATTCTTCGCTGGATATATTGTTGGGCTTAGTTGTTTTATCTACAAGTCAAGAGAAAAAGCTCAACCATTTTTTAAACTCTTACGCAACAAAGACTAATATGTATGGAGGGTTTTGAAAATACCTTTAGGAACTAAAAAAATACTTATCTCATTCCTTTATTTTAAGCAATTAGATATATGTAAAACCATTATTCATCTACTTAGCAGTCTCAAGCTTAGTTGTCACCTTGATATTAATCTGAGAAGACAAAGGTATTTAGTAACCCATCTATTATGTCTCACACTTTTAAGGATATGAAAACAAGATATTCTACCTTGGAAAGGATAGTGTTGGCACTTCTCATGTCTACTTGATGGTTATGACAATACTTTCAATCTCACACCATCTCACAGAAAAGCTTTGAAAACACATTATTCAGTCGACAAAAGTCTCAAGGAGATTGCACAAATGAGTCATCAAGTTTAGTGAATTAGAGATTGATTTCATACCTCAATCATCTCTTAAATCTCAAGTACTTGTTTATTTTTGGGTCAAAGGGATTTCCCTTGAAGCAAAAGCCGAGACTCCTTTAAACACTTACAAGCTATTTGGGATGGAGACTCGAGACAAGATTTATGTGGTATCATTTTTGTTCTATTAAGTTCAAAGGATGTTAAATTAAAAGCAGGTATCAGAATCAATTTCTCAATCACAAGTAACCAAGCCAAATATAATGTTTTAATGGCTAGATTGAAATTTGCTTTAGGCTTGTGAGTCGAACACCTATTGATCTTTAGTGATTCACAGCTGGTTGTTAGCCAAGTTAATAGCTTGTTTGAAACTAAAGATCCAATCCTCAAAGCATGTGGGGCATTGACACAAACCCTCTTGCAAAAGTTTGATCAAACTAGCCTCAATCAAACCCTCGTTACCAAAATCAAAAGGCAAATCTACTAGCTAAACAAAGGGACCGCAAGCAGTGTTTCTCTCCTTTTAAAAAACAGTTAGTCGAGAACACATAAGTGACAATCCTTGACCTCAAGAGACTTGCTAGATAACTCCCTTGGAAGCTTACCTCAAGACGGGAAGCCTTGTTTATTAAAACTCGAATGCGAGATGAATCAAGAGACAGGCACAATGGTATGTCGTAGTCGATGATCAACTCTATTGAAAGTCCTATTTCGAATCTTTATTCAAGTGTGTTCACCCATTTGAGGTTGAAGATATCGTAAAGGAAGTATATTCAGTAGAATGCGGTAACCACGTCTCTAGTTGTAATTTAGCTATGAAAATTATAATACAATGATTCTTTTACGCCACTATGCAAAAAGACATTGCATTGTTTGTTAGAAGATTCCAATGATGCAAACTTCATGCTTTCCTTGATAATTGGCAGCCTCAATGAAAGTCATCAACCTTTCTTGGCCCTTCTTTGTATGGGGTATAGATTTCTTAGTACCTTTCCTTATTGCCAAAGGAGTGAGAAAGTTGCTCATTGTCACAATTCATTACTTCTCAAAATGGATTTAAGCTAAGTCTCTTGTTAACCAGACGACAATAGAAGTTCGTAATTTCCTCTGGATAGATATATTCAATCAATTTGGAATTGCTTCAGCTACTGTCATTGACAATATTATAATGTTTCAAGCGGAGGCACTCCAAAACTTTTGCAAGAAATATAGTTGTCACTTAAAGTATGCCTATGTGGTCTATTCTCAAACAAATGGCCAAACTGAGGTAACAAACAAGAGCTTGCGAAAGATTTTGAAACCTTGCTTGGAAAGCAAGAAGAGGGCTTGGGTTCACAAACATTTTAGCATGCTATGGGCATATCAAACTTCTTCCACTCCTATAACAAAATCCTCACTCTCTGGTTTATGACTCTGAAGTTATGCTTACAGTAGATATCAATCACTCCATTCTATGAGCCTAAACATTAAGGGAGTGTCAGGACACATTTGATTCCCAGCAAACAAATGAAGCCAGAAAACTCGATCTAAATATTCTTAAAGAGAAAAGTCCTCAAGCACATTTAAAATTGCTCAACAAAAAGCAAATCATGGAAAAGTACTTCTACAATCTAGTCAAAGGACATCCTCTTAAAAGAGGGGACCTCGTCCTTAGGAAATACAGAATTTCAAAGCGTCAAGATTGGCTCAGTATGTTAGCCCAAAATTATGAGGGATCATAAATCATCAAAGATATCATTTGGATTGAATGTTTATCGGCTTTTGACAAAAGATTGTATTGAACTCCCACGGACTTAGAGTGGAGACCACTTGAAAAAGTTTTGCCTATAAAAAGTAAAATTAACTAAAGATATGAATTAATATGTTTTATTAGCTTTCGATGCAAAATCCATATATCTATTCTCTTAATCAACAAAACTCAATAAATATTCTAGCACCATTTGAAACTTGACTAGCGCACTCTCGGCATCCTTCTTTGTTGCCAAAATGTCAAAAAGTATTGAGGGAGATGGCCTCAACCCTTTCTTTTTGTCGTAATTCTAGCACGAGCGACAAGGGAGACAAGGTTTGGACTTCTCATCTTTTATCGTTGTTCCAGCATATGAAAGCTTCAAGAAACATGCTTTTGCCCTTCTCTCTTTCCTATCGTTGCAACTGTGTTATATGACAGATTCAAGTGCGATCGCCCTCTTTTCTCTTGCTTTTTCAACAAGTATCGGTAGCATGAAGGCCTCAAGAGGAACAGGTTTGTCCTATCCCTTCATCACCTTTGGAAAAATCCTCAAAAAGCTTAACCATTGCCTTTCACATCACCATTTTTAAAAACACTATTGTAATCTCAAATTCTTGCAATGTCACAAATGATAGTTTTAAAGGGCAAAATAAAAATGACATCCTTTCAAAAAGACAACTTAAGAGCCTTATGGATAAATCATCTCATCTATTTGTAGGTAACTCTTCATTCAATATAAATGATGTTATAAAGAATTGGGGAGTCAAATGAAAAAATAGAAAATTAAAAAACAAAAAAGAAAAAAACCCACGATAGCTGCCAGATGCATTGTTGAGCATCTGCAGGATCACGCGAGAATAAAGGGGATAGAGGAGGAGCCAAGTCGGTTTGGTAGCATTTGTCAAACACGGCTATAGAACCCCTTCTTGTTGACTTGAGCAAGACATCTTCACCAGAATGCACCTTTGTAGAACTTTGTGCCTCTTCCTTTTCCATGTCTTTGAAGCCCGTCGACCCGAGATTGTCGGGCTCATCGTCTCCAATTGCTTCTCCCCTTCAGACTTTCTTGTTGCTTCCCTTTGGCTTTCCCAAAGTATCCTGCTTCACTCACTTCTCTCAAGTCTCTTTCCCCTTTTCCCATTGCTCCGATTTCCTCCTCCCTTTGCCTCAATCCCGATTTTGAAAGCCTTAGTCTAAAAACCTTATTTCTCAATTGGGACTCACGTGTGTTATTGGAACACGTGTCGCTTAACCCGCACCGAACTGGGTCAATATTATTTTGGCACTAAATTGGGTCAGACTTGCTCCCGCCTTCGTCAACTCGTGCCGACTTGCGCACACTCCCGCACGTGCTTGACTTGATCCGACCAAGCCGTCGCCACACCCAATTTGGTCAGGCTGAGCCGCCCCCACGCTTGGTCGTGCCACCTCCACATCCAGCACTTGCCTTCATTTTCGACATCATTAGGACATCCTAAATAAAAATGAACAACCCCTAATGGTGCTTTGCGCCCATCCCAAAACAGCTTAAATTCAAGCATCTAAATCGAAATGTTGTCATATTGTACCAATCTACACTGAATAGTACTCAAATTCCTTGCTCGAACGTATTTGGAAACTCGATCTAATTAAACTTCATTGTTTTTGCTCTAAGTTTTGACTTAATTTTTTTGAATCATTTTTTTTTTTTTGCATCAACAGACTCCATTTAGTAGCTTCTTAGTCTTAGTCCGATTCTTTTTGGTATTATCATTTTTTGTGTGATTCATGACATTTGACAATTTTGGAATCTTCTTCTGCTCATTCACATCTTACTACTAAGACAACTGGTACACCACTTGAACTCTCTCAAAATTTGAACAATTTAATATATTTATAAGATATTTTTTATTAAAATAATAATAATATAATTTTGCAATATTAAACAATTACATAAGTAATATTTAAATTATGAATATTAAATAATAATTATATGTACGTAAATAATAATTTATAAAAGTTTATATTATATATATATTTATGAAACAAAATATTATAATGATTTATTAGATAATTTTAAATTGAGTCAATAAAAGAATTTAAATTGTACTAATTTATTCTTAACTTAAAATATCTATCAAACACATTTTATTTTAACATAACTTAATCTAATATAATAATCAAATAAAAAATCATTCTAATTTAATCTAATTCAGTATAATATCAAATATAATTTTTCTCTTTATTTTACCAACACAAGGATAAATGGGTTAAGTTAATCCTAGTTTAATTAATCTAAACTTCTGCCAAACAGGCCGTAAGGTTTCCCTGGCAAGAGTTTACGTTCTAAAAGGCTGTCAAGCTGGAAAACTGAGACTTAAGCGTTATCTACACAACAATTCTGGAGGCAACGTAATTTGGATGCTTGGATTTTGCCTGCTAAAGTTTAGTTTTTTTTTCAAGCCTTAGGACACCCTTACGAGTTTGGTATAAGGAAAAGAAATTATCATAGTAAATATGATTTTTTTAATCACATAATGCATATCCTTTTCTTCTTCTAAAATGCCTTATTGGCTTAACCTTTTGAATTTGCAGCTCGTCCACTATTTTTCGGCCTACAAGTTCCCTTATTACCAATGCATCACTCCTGCAGTCTGCTATGTTTTCTTACCTCAAGAACTTGTGGCCATTTTATTGGTTAAAAGTGGATGATTTGAAAGAGTCAAATAGGATAGTTAGTAAGCTTTCTATTCCAGAACAGGTGAAACAGTTTGTCTTTGCTATCCGAGATCCGAATTCTCATGTAGTTGTGTACATTTTGGCTGCTCAGAATTTATCTGAACAGTCTGCCATAGATGCTGATCATCTAATCAAGGAAGTTCGGCCTAATGCTGTGGTGGTTTCAGTTGCTCCATCAGCTCTGTCTGAGATCCAGGTTGAAGAAAAATGCTCAAGCGAAAATGAAAACCATATTCCTACTTCTTCCTTGGGAGTACTTAAGAAATGTTTCTTTGAAAAGATAAAAAGGGAGCAGTATGATAGCTTTGCTGGATGCCAAGTCTTGCGAGCAATTTTTGGCATTGGGTTCTATGGACATTTCTTGGCTGCCAAGACAGCTGCAGAAGCTGTTGACTCCCATTTCTTGTTACTTGAATCTCCGTATGATAATGTACGCTCAATGAATACCTCAACTAATTCTGAAACTGGCAATGAGAGGTCCACGTTACATCTTCAGACAAATCAGTTAATTCCTGGGATGTTGACTCCAGCGGTGTACTCGACTACCCGAAGATTTTCTGTTCCTAATGGTCTTCAGTTGGAAATGGTGCAATCATTAATCCCGTGCCTTGACTCGCTACTTTCTAGATCTATGTCTGATTCAGTTGTCTTCCAAGACCAAGAAGACATGCCAAGGTGTAACTACCAGGTCCCAGCGTTCGCACAGTCATTTTACTCCCTGTTTGTAGAACTGCATCAGATATTTATATCTCTACCAGCCATTGGTAAAGCGTTGTCGTCTGTGCAAAAAATGCTTGTTGATGTCAATGAAGGAAAGCAAGCTGATACCCAAACATTATCTGAAGCTCAGAACTTTAGGCTCACAATTGAAGGACTGAGAATAGCATTGAACAAAGCTGCTCGGAGGCCATTTGATGAATTGAACTCCAATTCATGTCCGGTGCATTTCTGCGATCTTCCAAACGAAGAGAAATGCCATGTTCTTTTTGCTCAAGCATTGAAGAGTCAGGCTGGAAAGTTTGGAACAGTGGTGGCCGTAGTTGATGCAGCAAGCTTGGCCGGTCTTAGGAGACACTGGAAAACATGTGTCCCCCCCGAGGTTGCAGAATTGGCTAACCACTGCTTCACTCATTTCTGTGATGAGGATCTGGACAGTGATGATGAAATTATTAATAATAACGTTGACAAGAAAAAGATATTAACTGATAAGCCAGTTGTTGCACTAGGCGCCGGAGCTACTGCTGTTTTTGGGGTATCTTCCCTGTCAAAAGCAATCCCAGCTTCCTCATTGATCAAGGTGGCGACCTTTCATTTGCCTGCTTCTGTTAAAGTCGGACTCATGCAACTCCAAAGAACGGCTGCTGTTGTACTCAGCAAGATGCTTGTTCCTTCCAAGCTCTTAGCACCTGGGCTTACTACAGGAGCGAAGTCATCCACGTTAACATTAACTGCTTCGGCTGAGAAGATTCGTGCAGTGACGCATGGATTGATAACCACAGCAGAGAGGACTAGCATGTTGGCCATACGAACCTCATTTTATGAAATAATGAGGCGGCGGCATGTTCGACCGGTAAGATTTGTGCCTTGGGCCAGCTTTGCTTGTAGTATGGGTGCATGTACTGGTCTTCTGATGTATGGGGACGGCATTGAGTGTGCTGCTGAATCTTTCCCTTCTGTTCCCATGATTGCTTCCTTGGGTCGTGGTCTTCAAAGCTTGCAGCTGGCTTCTCAGGAGGTGAAAAGAACAAGTAGTGCCAAGTTACACGAAGCATTGCATACTCTTGTGCAATATGTGAAGAGAAGTTAAAGTAAAGCATTATGTGGATAATGTAAATATTATTAGGGGGTTATTACCCAAAGACTGTTGCATGGTTTACTGCAATAGCATGAACAGTGATGCTTAGGTCCATGTTGTGGCTCGTAGATTAGAAGTGCTGCATTCTTTTGAGTTGATATTCAAATCATCAGGAAATGATGGTCATACATGTGTGTTTGATCGATGGCTATTTGTTGATCAACTTGTTCATTCTAGTAGAATGAATTTATTTCACAGTTTAAACAGAAGGCCTGTAGATTTTGACTGCTTGATTGCTGGTTCAGCATTCTGCCCAATTGAAGAGTGTAACATAGATTGTATCATATAGCTCGTAGTGTAAACATTGTATTAGCTAAGTATTTGTATAGATATATCAACAAAAGGAGTGATTGAACAATTGATTCGTGAGGCCAAAGACAAGATTGATATTAATGAATTAGCAATTAACAAACAATAAGATGAATTTCTTTGAATGTCACTATGGAAAAAATGTATAGATTCTCTTTAAATGAGACAAATACATCTATAAAATCATTCTAATTATAGTTATAGAAAATGTACTCTATTATCTTTAATGATAATCAAAATTTTGAAAAGACTTCTTCATAAATAAGACAATCAAATATCATATTTATCAACTTCTTTAAAATAATTCAAGTAGATGAACAGAAATAAATCATCTTTACAATATATATCTTCGGTATTACATTTGAGATCATTTTGGAGAAATGTTAAAAGAAGAAAATTGAAAACTAAATTGATCCAATGGTGGCTATAAATCCTTACAAAGGTATGATTAGAATTATTATTTAATGCTTTGGTTCACACTTCTATGTCATTTGAGATCATTTTAAAGAAATGTTAAAAAAAGAAAATTGAAAACTAAATTAATCCAATGGTGACTATAAATCCTTAATACAAATATAAAAAATGTTATCTTTTTAAAACTTATTTAATTTACACACACACACACACACACACATATATATATATATATGTAAATATATGTATGCATGTATATTTGTATATACATATACACATATATCTCAATATATCAAATTTTATAAATGATTTAGATTTTATAGTTTTTGTAATCTTCTTATAATGATAAAGTATTTGTTTCAAAATAACAAATAAAAAGATAGTTGATATTTTTCTTATAATACAAAATATTTATTTTATATTTTATTTAATTTCCTAAAAATGTCATATCAAACAAGAGGAGCGATACACCATTGAGAAAAAAGGTTTCTTCTATGTATTTCATTCGAAACTATATGAAATGAACGAGTAGCACTTCAGTTAACGAGAAGATAATTTTTATTTTCATTATGCTCTATCATGACAATAATAAAATTTAAGAGCAAAAACTCCACAACATTGGATTTATCAATAGATAATTAATTGTATATCACATTGTTATACAAATTAAGTAAAAAACAAAACAATTATTTTTTGTTTTTGTTTATAATTGATTATTCTTTTATCTTTGATTTTTAAAAGATACATATATATCATTTTTAAGTTATTGTATATCTAATTTAAATTAAACAAAGGATATATGTTAAAATTAATATTGACGAATAAAAATTCATCAAAACTATTCTTAGACAAATATATATTGAAACATTAATACAAATTCTTGATTATAGTGAATTTGTTTTCACAATGTATGACTCAACATTTGAAGCATCATTATATTATTTTAAAAGAAAGCAAATTGTAACTACATCATCATAACTTGTTGATAATACAATAAAGAAGCCTACCCAACCAAAGAAAGAATGTGAGTAGCTTAGGATCAATAAAAAAAGCAATATAATTTTCAACATAAAAGGTTGAATTTAAGAAAAAATACTATATCTTTCTAAAAACTAGTCCAATGAAAAAAAAAACAAGTGATTAAAATGTTTAAAAACATTTAAGTCAAATTTATTAAACATTTCAATTTTTAAAATTACAACCGCGTGTAATTTATTAGCTTTATTTGGCTTATAGAAGTGTATATAAATCTTCTATGTTGCATTTTATGAAGATGATTTTTAATCTATCATATATTATTTAGTATGATATGAAGATGATTAAAATATAATTGGATTTAACTTATAAAGAAACATTAGAAATTATTTTATATAAAACATGTAAAACAAATATATTGCAATGGTATAAAAAAATGCACGAACTATTCTAGAGATTTCAAGCGATAAAGTTTTATAGGAGTTTTGAGATCAATATGTGATTAAACAATAATTAAGCTTAAAAATTTTATTTGTTTGAAAAAATAAAATTATTTAAATAACTTAGTGTTGTAACATAAAAATCTAAAATTTATATTGGGTTATCATAAATGAACAAATTTGACTTTTTACAAGATGAAAATACTTCCATTTTGATAGTTTAAATATCACTGTAAATGCTCAATATGTTGACCCAAAATTGTGATTAAAAATGGAATAGGACAACATAGGAATTATGCAAAAAAAATTAATATATATATATATATATGTATGCATTTATTAGTTTCTATTTTAAATCGAAAATTTAATGAAATGATTCATTGTATTTTTGTTATAAACAATTTATGCTTGGCGGGAATGGCCTCTCAGCGTGGCGAACGGTGGTTTCTCATTCTCCTCTTAACGTGCTCTGTACCACGAGGATACCCTCGTCCTTCACCTTTTGATCTCGATCCAACGATTGTGAGAGAACTAAGAGTGATCTCTTAGATCGCAGGGCGCGGGAAGCCCGTCATCCTTGGTAGCTCCGTTTCGGAAATGGAAAACCTCCCCATATATAGGAAATTTGAAACCTTCCTGTCTTCCTCTCTCCTCTCGCTCCGTCTATTTCTATATCTCGGGTGCTCTGTTGTCGCAGAGACCGTGAGCGCTTCCCTGGGCGTGGAGAAGAAGAAAAACCCCCACTGTAGCCATCGTTCTCTGTTTCAACTATCGAGGTGAGAAAAGTGACTCCTTCTTCGTCCTTTCGCATCTTTTTATTCATTTTTTCAACATCTTTTGCTTTTGCTATAGTCTACCATCATGATTGATGCTATATACATGATTGATGCTATATGAGACTTCGACTTTTGGGAGTTTGTTTCTCTTCCGCTGTCATGGAGAAATTGGTATGTCATAGTTATGTGTTTCTTCTTTTCTTTTATTTTAAAAAAGGTAAAGGTGATCCGAGATAGGCAGAATGGTTGGGTGTTCGTGGATAGAAAAAAACCCTGCATTTATATTAAAATTAATAAAAATTTCTTTGCTTAAATTGGCTTGTGGTAGATTTTGGCGATTAAGACGCTGTTACGCTTACAGATGGCTTTGGGATGTTTCTATGCCCTAAATACTTTTTAAAAATTTGTGGTCAATAACCCTAAGAGAAGGGAGTGTTAAGTTTTTAAAGAATAGAATTTGCTCGATTATAGTTATCCAAGCACTCCTAAAATCCTGAAGAGCTAGCTTTGTTTTTTTTATTTTGCAATCCTTTTCATGTCAAACCTTGATTCAAAGCAAAAGCCTTCGATTGCCTTCTACAACCATGGAGCCAAGAATATACATTAATAGCAAACAAATCGAGTGAGCAATGTTTTATGTAATATTATTTGTGCTGAGCTATTTCTATAAGCTGACCATCTGGTGGTTAATTTTCCAAGCCTGGTGCAGTCTTTTGGCCTATTGCTCAGCTTGCATGTTAGAACCATGCATTACTATGTTTATGCAAAATATAATATAATATAATATATAATACTTGTATTGATCTCTTATGGTCTACAACAAGCAGAGTTGGCCATTTCTTTTGACATGCTCCATAACATTTGTGCACGGCTGATCAACTTAGGAATTTTTAGCTTGTTTTGTGTGACTTATTTACCATGCCAGCTATTTCTTCATGGTGATGTATTGTCTAGAAGAAGAAGTCTGAAAGTTGAAGTGGGAATAACAATGCTGAAGATCCAAGTAAAAGTAGCATAGTTTTTATCAATTGGAAAGCAGTGTCTGATGTTGACTTCTTTTCCTGTTGGCATAGCAACAACCATAGTTTTAATTTTATTTATGTTGCTTCCAGCCTAACAGGTGCAACATCAATTTTTTTTTTTTTTTTTTTTTTTTTTTAAACCGCCTTTGTTCCCTTGGTGCAATCCATAGTAATTGCAGATGCATTTGCTTCTTTCCTGTTAATAAGCCGTTCTTTTGTCATAGGTAGTTTTAATCAAGCAAATGGGTTTCATTTGTAGCAATAGATCACGCCAGAGTGTAACAAGGGCTGCACCACGCCTCAAAACAAGCTCAAGAAACTGCATCCCAAGACCTCAAGATGTTTTAAGAAGTCAGGGTTCCAATGATTCAAAAGCTGAAGACATTGATCTCGAGCAACAGTTAAAACTTGCTGCAGCAATGTCCGACGAAAATGACCTCACGTGGTTGTCGTCGGACAGTTCTCCCTCATTGCTTGATGTTGATCCATCGGGTGATATTTGGGATTTGGACTGCTTGAACCTTTCTCTTCCTGAAACAAAGCCTTTGATGCTGCACTCCAGTAGCAGTTTATCTGATTTGGATGTGCTTCGTGATCTGGCAGCAAATGTCTCTGCAGAATTTTTGAAGAAAGAGTGCTCATTGAAGGACAAATCGGTTCAGTTTTATGAGGGTAGTTATTTCTCTAATGATTCTTCTGTCCATGAGGTCTCATGCCTATGTGGGAGCTCTTGCGTTTCTCGGAAAAGAATGGTTGATTCAGCTTGTAAGACTGGGGAGAGTAACAGAAAAGACGTTTGGGTTTCTTCTTTGAATCTTTATCAGGAGGGATCCGAGCTAGTACATGAAATAGATGTAGTGGCTGAGTCCACATTTGATTCCTCCAACTCTTCTTATAGTTCGAGTGGTTACACACCATCTGATTCTTCTTCTCCTTCCAGTTCCACAATTTGTTTCGACCCGGAATCCAGGAGTTCATCAGATGAGGTTGAATATGATGAACTTCTCTTCTGGCCTTATGATGAGGACATGTATAAACTTTTGGGATGGGGAATATGTGTCTCTCCTCCCAAGGGTGGAAGGTTTGTGGGCAGTAAGGGAAATAATGTACTCAAAGCAGCTGAGGCTAAACTCAGGAAGATCAACAGTCTACCAGCAAGAAGAAACAGTTTGCAGATGCAACGTGGGAGAAGGATTGAATTCAATCAAACACTAAAGAAACCACCTGCAGAATACAAAACCATTGCCCCATTGACCAAAACTGTTCAGAATTCTAAAGACCCAAATTTACAGATTAGCAGAAACCCATCTCAAATCTCTAATAAGCTGAGTCTTTTAAACAGACTGATAAAAGGTGGCAACAGCTCCCAAAAGAAAGAGCCCCTTCGAAACAACTATAAGATCCAGACATACAAGCAGGAAGATTTGTGCAAGAAACCTTTGCTAGACATTGAGGCGGTTAGTTTTCAGGATTTTTTAGTGAAAGATGATTCTATAGAAAATCTTGTTGGGTTGAATGAGTTTGATGGACGAGAGGGTTTAAATGAGGATTTTAGTTGCAGTGAGGACATTTGCTTCATTCTGTAACTGAAGGAGAAGGAGAAGACTTGAAGGCCACCCTTTTTCTTCATCAGTGATTGTTCAGCAACAATTCTTGCATTTGGATAGCTAACTGAGCTGTTAACCTTTTTGTTATACATACTTACAAGGTGTAGTTTGTCATATTAGGGAAAGACCCGTAGTGTGTCTATCTACACCTAATAGTGAATAGTAACTACAAAACGAGCCTGCTGTTGTTAGATGAAATATGCTGTTGGCTCAGCCAAGCCTGCACTTAATTGAGCTTTAACCTCTTAATTGTGTACTTATTATATATTCATTGCTGACTACCTTAAGGAGAATGAGAAATGGGTTTTCCGAGTCTTCTTTTTCACCATTCATCTCTTTGCCCTTAAGCGCTTTACCATTTTGTTTCACATTTTTTTCTTGTTTTGATTCCTCTGCCGTAGGTTGTTGGTCAAAAGAGAATCTTCTTCACATGTTATTAGATATCAGCGAAGAACACTATTACTTTCCCTTTGTTCATCTTTTTTTTCCTCTTTTTGTCTTCATCTTCTTAGATTATTCTTATCACAATTTTCAGCAACTTCCATTACTCCATGCTCCAAAGGATTGCAATGTTATCTATGTGGCTGGTTGCAATTTAAAGTTATTCTTCTTCTTCATCATCTTCTGCATATAATATCCATAGAAACCTATGTCCACCTCTTTCTTTACTTTTGGCAAAGCAAATCCAATTTTCTCTCACTGCATTAAAGCCAATTGTTTACCTTTTAGTTGGATTAAGGTAACATTGTTAACTTCTATACAATCTCTTTTATTTTCAGGCAGTATTATGGTTAAAGCATGTACTCTTCTTGAGTAGGATCTAAGATTTTTCTTCAATATCTACATGATTAGTTGAGATTGCTCGAGGAAAAAGAAATCTTATCTCTTCATGAAAAAATGCTTGTTCAAGATAAAATCTCACATATCTCTATTGATAGTTTTAAATTAAAGTTTAATGATTTACTTACCTCTTTATACCTTCATTGCTTTCTAATGACAATTTGAACATTTGTCCCATCATTCTCATAAAAATAGTTATATTTTGCTTGATCTATTTTTCTTAAACCCTAGGATTCCTTGAGGATCAACTTATTTTGAGAGGCTCTTAACTTCATGATTTTAATTATTATGTCATTATTCTTTCTCATTTTATCACAAAATATATTATTATTTATAATTAAGTAAATTTGAATCCAATCATTCTATTTAACTATTATTATTATAAAATTTATAATCAATCAATTTTTTATTATTATAATCATAACAAAATATTTTTTATTTTTCTAGATTAATAACATGTAAGAATTTGTATTTGTTATTATAAATACTTGAAAACTAGGTATTTATTATAAGTTTACTTTTATACATTTTTATTATTTTACTTTTTATAAATAGATTTTTGTACTTTCAAAACTAACATTTTTTATTTTCTCATATCATTCTATGACTAACTATTATTTTTTATTTGATTCTAATATATAGATCTTATTCACTAGTTATTTGAAGTTCTTATACTTTTTGGTTTTAGTAATTGTTTAGTTTTTTCTTATACACTATTCAAAATTTTAGAGCTTCTATGTCTGTATTTTTTTATTGATATTCTTATCATATTAATTGATTTAACATAACATTTTGATCATATTTTTATTCTAATTTATTCTTTTGTTTTATAAAAAATTTTATTTCACTTCCTAATCTTTTATGAAGCACATTTTCTTTACATGTTTTTTTTTCTTATTCATATTGAATAAATCAAGAGTCTCATTTACTTAGGATTTATTAGGAAAAATAAATAATAGAGACATTTACCATGCTACACATACAATTTAAATTTCATATTCATAATTATTTCATTATTTGATACTGTATTCTTACTTTAACTTTAATTCAAGTTGTAACAACATAAGTTATCTTTTGTTTTGCTTTTCTTCAGCATACTTGGGATTTGTGAAACACATTTGGCTTATTATGTATAAAATTTACAAAGCTCTCCCTTTATTTTTGTATTATATAATTCATTATATAATTTATTATTGTAAATTCGCTTGTGATTTCCTCAGTGAAGAAAATTCGATCAGGATTCTTGGCAAAGAAGATACCAAGGTTAAAACTGAATATTCCTACCATTAAAATAAAATCTTTAAAGAAAAGCAAATAAAAAAAAAAAATGTTAAACCCTGAGTAAGCCATTTAACCAAAACCCTCGGCTCCGACCGCAATATTGCCGGCCTGCCCCACTCGTCGTCGCCGACGCTTGCCGATCCCACGACCCCGAATCGCCGACCACCTTAGCTCACTTCTCTCGCCGTTTCCCGGCTCCCAGCCTGCCTAGACGCCGTCGATAACCTCTCTTCACCACTTCTCTACACTCCGCTGCCAGGTTCACGCATTTCCTTTCAATCCTACACCTTTCCGTCTTAAACACTCCCTAACCATCACCAGGGACGCCCTACTCCATCTCCGATTCCACTCGTCCCGGGCCGCCTTACCCTTGACTGCCACCCATCGCTGGTCTTCGGCCAGCTTACTCCCGGTTCACCTTCTCGTGTTTGTTTTCCTCCTTCATTTCAGCTGCGGCCCAATTGCCCGTTGAGCACCACTGTTCTTCTAGCCAGCTGCCATCCCTTGTCGCAACAGGCCCAGCTTGCGCGGGATTGATCTCCACTGCAGTAATGAGTTGGTTTTCATTGCGCTCTGATGAATGATAATACTTGACCCCGTAGGCGTTCTCCTTAATTTTTCCCTTTTGAAATCCTTTTTCTTCTATGCGTATAGTTCATTTTAGTGAGGAAACACGTTCGCTGTTCACCCTATATGTTGTGTTTGCATAGAGGAGGTGATTACTAGGGACGAAGACTAGGAGAAAGAGGTTATAAAGGTGGATATACGAGATATAGTTATCATCATGCGACCATAGGACATATAATGCTTGTAGTGCTAGTACTATGAATAACAGTAGCAAAAAAAAGATTAATATTATTCTTTTCTATTAGGTTTGCATAAAATTAATCAATTAAGATTGATTAAAGTTAGGTTTGTTTTGTAGAAAGATGTGGTTGTAGCTTTATATTAATAGAGGGCCAAAGAGGATCGAAACATGCATCTTCATTTAAGATACAAGTCTAATAACATACCCTATGCCTACATACAATCACCAAAAGCTATAGCACAGGGCCCTTAATCAGTCGCTTGATTACCCTAATGTATTACATTTATGGTCTTGTAGTCGAGAAATACTAGAGAGTGATGAGGTTTTCAAATGCATCCAACCTAAGAGGAAGACCAAAGCTGAGAGAAATGTCATTGATAGCAATAGAAGAATATAACTCAAACTAGACCAAGAAGTAAAGATGGAGAAGATGGCACTTCAGGAAGATGACATCCTTCAAAACTCTTCTCTACATCACTATAAGGATTGTGAAGGAAATAGCAAGACCAAGGGTAATAATGAGTGCCAAATTCCTCTCACAAATAACAGAGGCCTTACCTACCTAGCCGCGCGAAAAGGTCGAGATATTGTAGTTTACCAAGATTCAACTAGGTTTGGGGGTAAGCTGGTGAGACGGAGAAGATTTAAGATAGTCAAGAGTGTTGGGTGGCTTCCAATGGTCAGCAAAATAGAGAGCATAATGGAGAATTCTAGGACAGAAGGCTAGAGAAAAGGTTGAGAATGGACTTGTAGTTTTTGTTGCACCAAATATAATAGAAAAAAGAAGGGAGGCCACATGGGGGTCTTTATTGTCAGCAACAAAAAAATGCTACATGGAGGTAGGGTTCGTGTCAAATGAGCACTCGTGGGTCCACAAAGATACACTAATAAGCAATAGAGAAAGTGTAGAATGCATTTGGGGGCAGCCAAGAAGAGTATGTTTAAGGTCCACAGGACAATCACATCTCCATGGATGTGTAGGTGAGGATCAAAACAGTGTCATAATTGTCACGCCCTACCACTTATAACACCAATTTTACCTCCTGATCGACGGCAGGTCAGAGTTTATGTAGTTAATTGTGAGGATATAAACCACTGTGGACGGGGGCGATGTAATAATGATACAACAATTTCACTTCAATAGCAATTCTAATGATTCATCACAGCAAATAAAATGTATAAAAACTCGTACCTTTAGTTGCTTACAGTGACGAGTCGTTACAATAACAAATGCACTAGCGAAAGGAAATGACATGAGACTGAGTTTAGATGTGCCAACTCTAGGTGCTACCCAAGTTTTACGTAGCCAAATAGTCATGGTAGAGAGTAGAATTGTACTTCTAGTAGTTTTGGTGCCACAACACACCAAAAGATCACTCGTACCCAAGGCACATGTCTAATCTGAGAGATGTGCAGCATAAGGCAGTTCCTAAATTGATCCCGCAATAAGTCTTTGGTAAATAGACAAAGTCATGTTAATAAATGTAAGACACCAATAAATAGGCTTAGGGACAATCCAATTATCATCCAAAGAGGTGCATTAAGGAACCATCATCCAATAGCCAAATTGGCTGAGTACTAAATCACCAACATGACAAATGAGCTTTTATGTTGTAAAGTTATTGCACCACAAGATAATGGAGATTCCTTGCCATCATAAGTTTAAATGATTACTACTTGAAGGTTTAAACTTTTAGATTGATTGGTATCTATTGTGCACACCTAAGTTTTTTCTGTCATGTTGTTATCCCATGGTTTAATATAAGTTATTCTATTGAGGCATTGGGGAAATGAATTGGAATTATTGGTGACATAATTATGATCTTTATGTTTTCTTGCTTCCTTCTAAAATCTTTTTATTTGTGTTTTTGCTTATATACTCGTGTTTAACGCTTGTAAACATGCTATTGGATTTGTGAAACTATAGGACTATAAAGTTGAGAGCCAACATTCATGTACTTGAACATGATTCTGTTATTTTTAGCAAACTTCATACCTCACTCACATAAATTTGTTTGTGTTGTTTTTATATTTACATTGATCAAGTATTCTGTAAACAATTTTACATGCAGCTTATGCATTGGACAGATAGTTGCACATGGGCAAAAAATGGTCAAGCTTGGGCAAAAATTGGTTTCTTTCAGGACTTTATTGACAGCTTTTCTGTAATTGTGATGCTCCTCCTGCATTTGATGGGAGCAGGTTCTAATGTTGTTCATAAACTGAGGAGAAAACTAGATCATCTTCTCTTTAATATAATCTCATCACAGAATTGGCCGCTTAGGTAAAGGTTATCATCTGATCTCATTGTTCATTTTGTAATTTATTAGTTTAACCTTTTTTTTATGTATTATGATCAGCAGCTCATCTTTCCACTTGGGGGATTCCAATTTCTGTAACCTATATGAATATAATTGGTTTGTAAAAAATCTTAGCTGTGGATATCTGAAATTTGCTCCATTTGCAGACAATAGATACACTCAGCAGCATGCAAGATCATTCAGGTAAGCATGTTTCTACATTTAATTTTAAATTCTCGAGATTGGATATTGCTTAGTTTTTGTTCTTTCTTTTCATCATTTGCCTATGTTGGGAACCTGCTTCTATGTATATTGATCAAAACTGGAATAATGAATTCCTTTTGCACACCATTTTTATTGAACTTGGTAACCTGCATTGACGTATTTATTCCTAAAATTCTTTGAAGGATTTCATCTGAATGCAATTATTATTATTTTATTGATACATTATGTCTACTTGTGTATATAGTTTTTGCTTATTCTTCTATGGTTTTGCATTGATTGTGGTTATGTGCAAAATTGTATTAAACGCTGATTTTTTTGTGCATTTTCATTCCATGTTTTGCAGTAGCTTTTCTTTACCGCTCTTCAAGTCACATCACAAAAAACCAGCATATTGCTTTCCTGGTAGTCTGGTAAGTTCTTGCTTGACGGGCTTTTGCAATATTCACACAAGCCAGCAGCTCAGCACAGCACCCCTGGAGCATAATAATGTGGGCAGTATGGCATCAACTGAAGTTACTGGTGTACCAAAATCTAAAAAAAAGAAGCTAAAAGGGAAACGTGCTGTTGTGAGGTGGCTCAAGTTCTTCAGATGGAAGAAGAAAAAGGAGTATGAAAGAATGACATTGGAGGAGAAGGTTTTATACAAGTTGAAGAAGGTGAGTCTATGATTTATTTTGTTCTTCATTAGAAGTGATAACTGCTTCTTATAGCAGGCATTGATGTATATGCACAGTCCTGTACTTCCATGTGAAAACTCTTCTGCATCTGCATTTGCTTTATTGTAACAGGCTCGAAAAAAAGAAGAACGTCTTGTTGAGGCTTTGAATAAAATTGAACCTAAAGATTCCTTGATAACTACACATGATCCTGAGGTACTTACACCAGAAGAGCATTTCTACTTGCTCAAACTTGGTAAAAAGTGCAAGAATTATGTTCCTGTTGGAAGACGTGGAATCTTCCAAGGGGTTATACTCAACATGCATTTGCATTGGAAGAAACACCAAACTTTGAAGGTTGTAGTGAAAACATTCACTCAAGAGGAGGTTCGAGAAATTGCCACTGAGTTGGCTAGATTAAGTGGTGGAATTGTGCTTGATATTGATGAAGATAACACTATAATCATGTATAGAGGAAAGAATTATTCTCAGCCTCCAACAGAGATAATGTCACCAAAGGTTACCCTTACAAGGAAAAAGGTACCATCGTTTTCTATGTCATGAATAGCTTAAATAGCAATCCCAGATTGTGCTATTAGTTCAGTATAAAATATTAATTCCTATCAAATAACCAACTTTCTATAGCAAGAATGGACTACATCAAAGATGTGCTCTCAGCATGTTCATAATCAACTACATATGACAAAATTTGAATTCGGGGTGAAATGATGAAGCTTCATCAAGGATCTACTGCTCTTGGACACATTAAGAATCCACTATAAATGCTAGAGTTTCATGACCTTCCTATTTTTAGTAAGTTTTTGGAAGATTTGATGTTTATAGATTTGACCATAATTTGAAAAAACCTTGTTATAAAATAGGTTGGATTAAAATCATGTTTTGGAGAAGGTGGTTATTCTTGATATTTGGCTTGAATTGATTTTTAGGGTCCTCGTTCTTGATTGGTTTGTGGGGAGGGAATTAAAGTAGATGTTTGATATTTCGATGCAGCACGTAGACATTTAATAATTGTTTGCATATGAAAACTTATCATTTAGACTTGCAAACACATTGATCTTGAGGATTGTTTCCCATCTATTGTAAACATTTCGAAACAAAGGTTTTTGTAATAGTCCTTGAGGGTATAATGATGTCTCCCACGAGACAATAGGTATTAATCTTCTAGTAATACAATTATTGAAAAATAAGATTAGCAAAACAGAAAACTGCTTGAAAAATAGGGTTAGCAAAACTGAGAACTTCTGGAAAAAGGAACATAGTATTCAAAACAGAAATGCAAAAGCACACACTCGGTAAGCAATAGTTGCAAGTAAAATTGAATTCCAAATTATGCAAGTTCTTTGTTCTGTGAATGACATGAACAAAACACTACCGTGCTAATTAGACAATGTTCATGTAAGATTCGTGAAATAATTCACAAATTAAATTATTCAAAAGCATAAATCAGCAAAAATCTTGACCAATTGTTTGTGAGTTAGGGGTATTAATCTCAAATCTTGAACTTGTTATGTTCTTCTTGTGCAAGTAAGCAAATCTCATGTTCTAGCTTGATCAACATGGCTTAGGTAATTATTTAAACTCAAGTTTTTGTGCCCTACAACATGGGTTTAAAGAGAAAAGCCAAAACTCACTTTCGTTTATCTTTGAAATACTTCTCAAAAGCAATTACAACAATTCTCCACATATTCCAAAGATAAAACAAATAAGAAAATTAAGAATTTTGTACACATTGTGATGCATAAATCCTAATACTTTTTGGATTACGAAATAATGCATATGATAAATAAGAATAAAACACATGAATTTGGTAAAAATAAGTTTTTATGAACTTTCTTCCTTGGGTTTGTGACTAATTCTTTTCGCCCACCTTACTATCTTTGTTAACTTTTGTAAATTCTTTGCCCTCTCAATGTATTATATGTTTGTTGAGATACATGTTCTATCAAACACTAAAGTCATCCCTAATGGATTGTAGATAACCTCCTTAAAATTGTCTCCATGATACACCTCTTATACTTGGTCAACCAGTGTTAGTGCAAGATGTGCAATAAATTGTTTGGGCACTTCCAAACTATGAGATGATAAAGAAAGAAAGGAAACAAAGCATTGAACACAAGCACAAAGATTTTGTGGAATGATCGACACCGAGGAAAAACCTCAACCATTTAATATTAAGATGAAACCAAGTACTTGAAGAGGCTACAAGCTACTTTTTTAGCTTCACATTTATGATGGTAGTGCAACAATTCACACACCATAGTTTGGAGGGAGGGAAGGATGAAAACTATGGTTCGCCATTTTAAGACTTCTTCCAATAATTTCGACCAATGGTCTCATTCTTTAAATCCTTTTAAGTTGCAACCACATGTTCACTTTAAAACACACCTTGCTAACAAGTTGCAGTTGCTTATACTACACATGCCTTAGGATTTGCATTGTACCTTCTTGTTGAGTCACCTTTTTTGAAGCCACATTAGAGTTGCTATCATTCACCCTCATAAAGACTTCGCTTGTGTACTAGTTTACTCCTTGTGCGCTTGAGAGTGCTCATAGCATGCACTTGCTTAAGAGTTAGTACATAGTTGCCAAACTCTTACATGCTTGCGTTGTATTTGTTTGTTGGATTCATACTTACCCAATGTGCATTAATGTGTATTGCTTCATACTTGCACATGGTGTTCATCTTTGTTTCATTCATGATTGATATGTCTGTGCACTTTTGTTAGGTCATACACGATATATCAAATGAGTGAGTTTATCTGTATGCATCTTTTAAAGATCAAAATCTTTGACTTCGAATTTTTCAATCTTGACTTTGTCATCCTCTATATCTTTCTTTGTCAAACAAGTTTTTATCAACTTGCAATGAAGATTTGACATTGAAAGTATTATTCTAACTACACTAACAACTTCAAGTTCTACCTTCATGATACTCTAATACTAGTTGTTTAGTTGCATATGCTCTCGAACATCAAGAGACGCCCCTAGTGGGTTGTAAATATCCTCCTCGGGATGGCGGCAAAGATACATCTTTTACACTCGATCACCTATGGATACTTTTTATGGCCAAAGCATTAATGGAAGATATGCAAAAAACTATAGGTGCACTTCCAAACACTAAGATTATAGAGAAAGGAAGTTATGTATTAAACTGCAAGGAACTTCCAAATGCTGAGATTGTAGAGAAACCAAAAACAAAGAATACAGAATGGCATGCAAGTGGCTTTTTATTGAAAAAAAAATGAAACATGGGAATAACCACAGCTGCACTACCTGAAGAACTTAACTAACAACTCTTATGTTACAAGCGACTCTCCAACCTTCGCTTTTATGGTGGTAGTGGTAGTGAAAGGTAGAAGAGAAAGAAAAATGGGGTCAATGAAGTTAGAACATACAATTGGTCGTCTCCTTTTACATGATTTAAGTAAATAACATTAACAAGCAGAAATCTTCCACATTGTATGGAGATCATTTTCCATTTTGTTGTTCTTTAGAGGTATTGAGTTCTTCATGGTGCAATAGTAATGACAGCTGAAACAATTCTCTGTTTGCTTACTGTAGTAATATTTATTGAATTGTATTATTTTTTTTTCAAAGGGATATCTTGTAGAATTTATACCTTGGATCTCTATTTTAATGATGAGGCAAAAAAATCCATTTGCAAATTTCTCTAAATTTCTTTCAGGCCCTCGACAAGTCCAAGTACCGGGATGCCCTTCATGCTGTCAGGAGGTTCATTCCCAAGCTTGAACAGGACCTTGAAGACCTTCATGAAGGGATGAAACAAAAACCAAAATTGACAAATGAAGAAGTAGCCACAGTTTTCAACCAAAAGAGAAAAACTTCCAAACTCACCCTTCAAAATTTTGATGGATTTGAAGTAGATGATAAAACCAGATTGCTCGAAGAAAAGGAACCCGGAATCGATGTTTTCGACAATTATGAATCCTTGACGAGGTCGGGCAGTTCTTCGGAACCTGAGAATCTTTCTGATATATTCGAGACTGATTCTGACGAGGGTGTCGAGGATGACGACAAACACCCTCTCTATTTAGAGCAAATAGAGAAGTTTCCATCAGAAGATGATGACGAGCCCGAAGATTTCCAGGAACATCTGCGTCGAATCTCTGCAGCTGCTAGGAGGGAAGAGGTTGATGAGAAGGAGCTGAAGGTTGAAGAACTGGATGACATAGACAAGATTTTCTTGAGAGCAAGTTCTTTGTTGAAGAGAAAGAGATGACTCTCATTTGTTTTTTTTTTTAGCAATGGAATGTTTGATCATGTGTTGTAAATTATATGATGTATTCAATCTCACAATGCTGCTTATTTTTTGGATGCTGAGATGGTGTATGCCTTCTTGGGTTATCTTATTAATGCCCACAAGTCTTCAGCTTTCTCTTATTCACCTCAGTTATTTGAAATAGGTTAGATACTGGTAAGATTTATTATGCTTTATGCTTAAATTTGGGTGATTTTTTTTACTACAAATTAAGTAATTTTAAAATTGTTTTTTTAACTTTAGTTGTAAAAGTGTTAAAAATGTATATAGTTGATTTTTATAATTTGTTCAGGTTAGATACTTTTGGAAAATGCTATTTTTAAAAGTTCTATTTTAACTATAAATTGTCATTGAGAACCTATGTTGGTAACTTGAGGAAAGGTTTTTTTGTCTTAATTTGGAAAGCATCTGAAAGGTTATGAAATAATGTTTATTAATTTGTTTTTATTCACAGAAAATATCTCATTTGTAAATATTTTTTTAATAACAATGGTTGCCATATAGTATGATTTATATTATAATATAAAGAATTGTATTTTTGTTGCTAGAGTAGATATTTTACAATACTTTTACCTCTTCATTCATTATCAAAATGTTTTTAGCATGGGATTTTAAAACAACTTTATTTTTATATAATTTTAAAGTATTTGCTTGAAGATTCTGTATCATTGAATAGAAGAAACTGTATTATATAGATTATGTATCATATGAATAGAAGATTATCAAAAGTCTTCAACTTTTGGAAGGTAATCTATTCGTTCTTTTTCTTCTTCTTCAAATTTATATTATTTATAGTTATTAATTTTTTTATCCCTTTTTTTATGTAAAGTGATGATTATCTTGTGAATAAAGAAAACCATAGAAGGATTATTTTCTTTTATACCTTTTTCCTAATGTCTCATTCATGCCAAAACCTCTATTGCTTTTTGATAAGCTATACCCTACATTTAATTCTTCTTTTTTGTCGTTGATGTATCATGAGCTAGTCAGATAATTTTTTTTGTCTTTTATTTTGTTTATTTTTTGCTGTTTTTTGCTCTATTTCTTTTCACTTTTATTTTTCATTGTTTTGTCAATTATTGTCTTTCTCTTGTTCAATCATGCTAATTCATTATTTCAACCATCCAAGTGCATCTAAATGTCAAATCTCTTCTTGAGTCAAGGAGGTTATGTTGAATGCAAAATTGACTTGCTTAGCCAATATTGTTTGTATTGGTATTATTAACTTTAGCAACATATTACATCTTATGAAAGTCAATAAGTGAAGAAGCTTCAAAAATGATCATAATGCCTTATCAAATAAGTCTCACTAGTGATCTTACTCTTAAAATCTTAAGAGTAATCATATTAATACATGTTACTTCAATTTGCCTTGTTTCAATCTACATTATCCTTTATGACAAATGCATTTACTACCACAACATGATCACAAAGGTGAAGGGTGCCATTGATTTAAATAGTAAAGAAAAGAAGATGAAGAAACCAAAAAGAAAGATATAACTAAAATAATGTAGAGAAAATAAAAAATCTGTCCCAATTATAACCAAAAAAAGATGCAAAACTAGAAGGAAAATAACTTAATCTTTGAAAGGTGAAAATTTCAAATCTTGAAAAGATCCAATTCTCAACTAAAATTTTAGCTAATTTTGAGTTCATTCAATTAGGTTTTTATTTAAAAAATTATCTCATAAGTAAAGTGATCTTATAAAAATAACTTCATGGTTAGCTATCAACAAATATCATATGATTGCATTTGATAAATATTACAATTGTTTATATATTATCATATTTTGTAAGGTATCTAAATATAATAACCAATTATCTTTTGATGCAAGAGAAATGGTGGTGGTTCATGAAACGAATGACATTTAAAAAAGTCTCAACAACACATCAAAATGACTAGGTCAGAAAATTGCTGCTCACGAGGCACATGCAAAGGTTTTCAATTTTCTTTAAGCATATTAGCACAGGCTCAATGATATCAAACCCTTCCCTTCAAAATGGTTATCAATTAGGTTTAGCTTGACATTATAAGAAATTGATCAAAATTGAATGCCATTTATCACCTCTAAAGGAAATCTAGGCCAACAAACATATGGCTCATCACCTTTAGTAAAGCAATGAAAACTTTTCATATTATAGTATAATGAAAGTTAGATGTAGCTATCATCTCAATATGCTTGATTGCACCCACAAACATAGTTGGATACTTGAAAACTTTGTTCACAATAGGCTAAGCAAATCCATAACAATGATCAATGTTTGGTGTCAAAGTTTGATTTGAGACTGTTATGGAACATGTTATGTATTTCTATTAAAAGTATTGTATACATGTATTGATAATCATGATTGGTAAACAATTTTTGTTGCAAATGATTTGAAGTTTGTATGATGAATTGATTTTATTGAATTGTAAACTTTTGAGATTGCTCAATTTGAATCTTTTTATTGTGAAATATTTGATTTTATTATTGCTAGATTACAAATCACTTTGATATGTACTACATTTTGTTTTGGCCCAAAGGATACCAATTAGCAGCTGAATTCCCTTAAGATTAAAAAGTGATGATTTGCATATCGATCTCTCATACAATGATCAAAATTTGCTATGATGCACCATAATTCATCATTAAGTAGCGAGGAGTAATGATCAAATGGAAACCACCATAACGTATTTATTCTAAAATTCAACGAAAATCTAATCAATCATCCCCTCTAATGACTAAGTTAAAATTTGAAAAAGGTGACCACTAAATTTAGCAATACAAAATGCATTTAATTATTATTGTAATATTCTAAAAGCATGAATAACATTTAACTAAATTTTATTCAAAAAGTTTAATTATTAAACAATAAAATCAATAATTATATATATCAAATGATGGATTTTAATTTAAAGAAAAAAGAAGATATATTATTATCATCAAAGATATGAACTTTTTAATTAAGAGAAAGAATAATTTATAAAATTTTATAATTTTTTATGAGTTACCATTTTTTATAAAAAAAAATGTGCATCTTTAGAAAGAGGAAATACAAGTTCTAAAAGGGGAGAAAACATTAAATAAGAAACATTAAATTATTAAGAAACTAATAGTATAATATTATGAAGTTTGAATTTAAATTGGTCACAAATTATAAAAATCATTAAAAAATATTAATAATGTAAAAATTATAAAAATTTTAAGGTTGATAAAGTTTTATAAATACTTTATTTTAAAATTGGTTGAAAAATGTTTTGAAGTCATTTCGATCAAAACATTTAAGAGATTAGTTACAACCTAAAGTTTTATTTAAGCTTAATATTTTTATAAATTATAGACTCTTAACCTAATTTTCCTACCGACTAGTGAACGAAATAGTGAGAAAAGGTCACCACTAGCCATGGAAATTGCAAGAGATTCCAAAGAAATGTTGAATATGATTTAGCCTTTACTTTGTTAAAATTTGGTACATTGAGAAGTAAATCAGCCTTTTGGATAATTTAAGGAAATTAAATTAGTGAGAATGAAGAGAAAAAGCAAATAAAAAAATAGGAATTTATAAAAAGGGATTTTTGATTGTTGGAGAAAGGTTTAGCATTGTTTTGATGAAATTAGAGATGATTGTGAACACTTATTTGGGAATTTAAGAGAATTGGTTAGCCAAGCTATTGTGGAAACATCCAATTTGAGGCTAAGCTTTTAGAGAGAGAATCAAAATGTGAGAAGAAAGAATTTGGCTTCGTGAAGCACATGAAAAGTCATGCTTTTGACAATTTAACTTTGGTATAACTAAGACATTAAATTTTGAAATAGGTGACAACGACCCTTGTTATGCATTTGTTTGATATATAATGTTATCTAGTAAAAAAACCAAGTATCTAAACTTTATAAAATTGAATAAGTATTCTTTAAAGATGCTCGATGATTTGATATATTTGTCAATACACATGTTATGCATGTATTTATCACATGTTATCTCAATTATTTCATTTTGTTTTATATAGTAAATAGTTATCGTTGCAACCTTACTATATGCATGGGATAAAAGTTTTTATGAAATTGTTAATTAAATTATAAAAATCGATAACATTACAAAAAAATTGAAAATAGATTAGGATCTTTATTATGAAATAGGAATTGGGTCTACATGGTTTTGAGATAAGCCTTAAAAGTAATGGTTTTGAAAGAATTTAAACTTATGATGAGAGAATTATCTTATCGAACTCAATGTAATAAAAAAATCCCAAAATTTTTATCACAAAAAAGAATAAAATGACCAACATCAATAAAAAATTCTTAATTATATAAACATGTTCATTTAAGTTCTATACTTTTTTATATTTGGTTCAAATTTGATAACATATAATGTTACCCAATTATATGATGACTTATATGCATAAATACATTACTTACTAAACTAGTGCTAATCAGCTTATCTAATTTTTTATATTAATAATTACAAGTGATAATGATATACTATATAAGATTAAAAATTACATATTAAGTTTAAATTATTAAATTAAATTATTATAATTATTAACCAAATTTAAAATATATTAGTACTTTCTTATTTTCTATTGTGAGAGTTTATAGTTTTATAAACGTAATGAATATTAGTACTTTTTTCTTGAATTTATGAAGGATACTTATTTTAACAAATATGACTTTTATTCCACTATTAAATAAAATGTTTTATTAAAAGTTTAAAAAAAAACAGATTTTCAAACAACAAGATATGACTTTTCAAACAGATAAAAACATTATTTTAAAAGAAAAATATTTTAAATAATGATTTGGTTATTTATCACTTTCTAAATATAAGTAAATAATAAGTGCCTATTTTGGGTTATCAAATCTCATGATTTTCTAATTTGTCATCTTTATATTTGCAAAAAAACAATTTTTAAAGAATTTATATAGTTAGGTGCCCAAAATTAGAAGCATAACAGAATTAATTAACCCAACAATGGTAAAATAAATTGAAAAAAAATATATATTTTTTAAACATGATCTACAAATGTTTGTAAGAGATTTGATTGGATGTTGAGTTACAAAAAATAGATTTAAAAATATTATATTTAACTATTATTAAAAACTCACAAATTGATAAGTGAATAATAAAATAATTAACATCACAAAATTATTTTGATAACAATGATAAAATATTTTTTTAACATTATTTTATATAAAACATCTTTTTCTTTTATATTTATATTTATTTTTATATTAAAAAATATATTTCAAAAAGTAATTTTACAAGAGACTAACTATTCTTAATAAAATTTAGGCGTGAAAAATGGAGAGAAAACCGCTTGATTAAGTCAAACTCTCCCTGCCAATTGGTCAACATATTTCAGCCGCCGCTGAAAGCCAAAACAGCGCAGAATCTAATTACCAAAACATCTGTGATAAAATGCTTTTTGGAAATAATTTTGTCTTATAAAATATTATAAAAATCGAAAAAATTGTCTTTTTAGCTGATTTTTCTCTAAAAATATATAATTAAAAAACACGCTGAAATCGAAGGCCAAATCCTAAGCGTTGAATGCACAGCTCAGCTCTTTTTCGACTGATTGAACTCAAACCCAACCAAGCCAATCAATAAGCGACAACACATCAATAAATTTCAGAGAAAATTCGAACCCATGCATCCAATCATCAACAATCATTTAATGTTTCTTTTAAATTTAGAAAAAAAAATAATTGAAAAATGCTTTAGAATCACGATTGGCAAACCAAGTTACCTTGCTTGAAGGAGAGTATACTACACTTGTTTGCACATACATTTGATGTCAGGTTGTGGGAAGAGCTTTCGTTAAGACTTATGCCTTAGATATAATGCCATTAATGGAGGCATGAGGTGAAGCTATTTGGAAACTGGAGCCCATATGTCTGCTCCATTGCTTCTTGCAATCAGCACAGTTGTGACCAAAGGCATCAGGCACAGGCCTCTGTTTCTAAGGCTCAGCCATTCTCCTGTCTGTAAACTTAGCTTCAGGAGTTGGATGACTGAGAAGAGATGAAGCTGTTGATCTTACCTGTGATTTGCTGTTTGGAGATGAGTAGAGGTAGGGGGAACTGAGAACTTGGAGTTGTTCATGGAGGAATTTGATGTAGGCAGTGGCCTCTGTGAGAACAGAGGCCGTGTCGCTCTGTTTAGTTTTAAGCTTTTTTGGAGTTAGTAACTGTTGCTGTTAAGGACTCTTATGAAGAGAAGGCGAAGAAGAAGAGAGGTGAGGAACCTTTCCGTAGGGGGAGACAAGTCGCTGCAGAGCGGCGACTCTCTCTCCCATCTTATCCTTCTTCAGGTCCTGCTCATGGAGGAACAGAGCACCACCATGAGCCAAAAAACAGATCAAAGAAAGCAGCTTGAAGGGTTCATCGAGAGAGAGGGGGAAGGTGAGATGTACTCCGTGTTCGGTTTTGAGCCTTTTGGCGTCGAGAAGGAAGGCATCGTGATTGGTTCTTCGCTTCTTCTCGGCCATCTCGGTGACCGTCATCATCGTTGGCTCGTGCTTTTCTTCTTCCTCCCCTTCTTCTTGATGCTGTGTCCTGTGTTGTGACTTAGCAGAAAAGAACGAGGAACAAGAAAAAAAAAAAATACAAAAAAAGAAAAAAGAATGAAAACACATGTAAGAGATTGTCAAATTAACATAAAGAACGTTTATTAAAACATAATCAAGAATTGTTCTGATCCAACTGCTATTAAATTATATAATATTAAATGAGAAATAAATTTGAAAAATGTCATCTTAAAATACTGTTAAAATATAATAAAAAAATAGTAGATCTCACTCGTTAAAAAATAATTAACATTAATATGAAATTATTGTTTTCAATATACAAGGTACTTAGTCTGTGCATCAATCTTTAATTTTTATTTTGAAATAATTATTATGAAGTATTAAATTAATTAATAAAATATTTGTTTGAAATCATTTACAGCTAAACATCATTCTTAATACATGCTTTAAAATAATAATCACAGATATTATGATTAAAAGATTAATATGCATTTCATGTATTTCTTATACTTGTTGGTGCATGCCTTGATCATCTTATAACATCAATCTAACAAATTTAAATTAATAAATTGTACTAATAATACAAAACATAAGACAATTAACTAGAAAATTTAAAAAATTTATTAAACAACCAAAAAAGCCCTTTACGTGATCAACATTCTCATCTCATGACATATTAAATAATACCTCTTAACTATAAATACAAAAAGGTACCTAAACTAAACAAAAATTGCATATCGACAGTTGTAAGAGAAACATTTCTTAGCTCAAACTCTCTTTAATTATGTTATCTATCGTACAAAATTCTGTACTGCCCTTTGCTTGCTTCCCGGTCCAGCTTCCCTTGTGCACAATAAATTAGTAGCAACTTTATCAATTACCGCAATATGAATTTAAAACTTATATATATATATATATATATATATTGGAAACGTGTCTCAGTAGAAGTCCTAAGTTTTCAAAAGGTCAAATAAGGAGCTTCGGAGGATTTTAATCCATCACGCGACATGCACGTGATGAGTGAGAGTACGGTAGAGAAAAGAAAGAACTCACTGGAGACACTTCGAAAGCAGAGACGGCTGCTGGGAGGCGGCGATAGCTGGGAGGGCTGTGGCCCGGCGAGGATCCGAATCCGAGATGCGTAAATATCGGGCGAGCGGTCGATGGGATGTTATCGGATCGGATCGGACCTTCAGAGGGGAGGAGTGGGAGAAGAGAAAGGGAGGGAGAAAGGAGGGGAGGAACTACAAAGGGGGTTGTGCATGGCATAGGATTTATAGAAGAGGGACCAGGATGTAAAATTTATTGAGAAAAAGGACCCTGGGGAGGTATGGCCAGCTAATATCCAGCAAGTTGTGGGGCCCCTATGCACTCCATGCAGCAGTTTATCACTAAGAAACAAGGGAGACGTTGATAAAAGTAATCGACATATTAACAATTATTTCATGCTCTGGACTCTTTTTGGGCCCTGGGGATTGGTGCTTTGCTTTTGGATAAATGTGGAAATTCTATCGAATGAATTTCTTCGATTTTAAATTGATTAAGATTATGGTTTTTTAATATTTGTCACATTTTAATTTAATGGGTGAAATTTTTATAAAAAAATAAAAATTTATTTGTATAGATGTATGGGATGAAGATTAAGTAGAAAGTGAATATAACTTATTTATGACTATTTGACATAATAATTGAGTTCAAGGATAACTAATATTTGACCATACACGTTCTAATCAACATCATTGAATGTCAAAAAATCAATCTTTGCTTGACTTAAGAAAAGTTTTAGTTTATTATTTTAAATATTTGGTATGTATTTATTTGTATCCTTTAAGTGGTGGAAATCTGCTTAATGAGAAAAATAAATAAAAGAATGATTGATGTGGATATGAAATGACAATTTTTATACTACTATGTATTCTATCAAGTATAATCTTTGGATAACTATTTATATTTCGCCAATGCTATTATCACTTATAATTTTGTCAAAGTTATATCCATAGACTTGTTTAGTATATGCTCTCATCATTAGCATCACAATTATAATTGTGCATTTCAATTCTTTTATTAATCTATAATTATAAATCAATTTATTTTCATTTTTAGTTCAATTCACTTAACGTAGTGACAATAACAATAAACTTATAGATATTTTATGATCACCTAACTCATTTATTCATTATAGTTTGGATATTCTATAATATATTTTTAAATATCTACTTCATGTATCATTTATCTTTATATGTTTTTGTATTATTATATTATTTTAGACATGCAACAGTTATGGGTTTTATGCCAAACTATGTTAATAGAATGATGACATAAAATATATCATGTGTCTAATTAGGAGTTATATAAGAATGCCTACCTATTATTTTTAAAGGCACCAATATCTCTCATTTTATATAAGAATGCCTACCTATTATTTTTGTTTTGTAGTGATCACTTTTTTAGAATCATTTTGTTCATAAAATTGTCCTTCTTTACAAAAGAATTTATCTTCTTTTGACTTGGCCACACCAAGAAATTCCTAAATATTATCTTACTTCTTAGCTAACTTCACTCCTCTTCTCTTCATGACATTTTTTTTCAAAATTATAAAAATCCTCTACAACAACCTTGATTGAATCCTTTTATAAACTAAGGAGTCTCTTTCCTAACCCTAATTCATAATGGTGAAAACTTGACCAAACAACAAATCCATACAAATGAAAACCACCAGAGGAGGCAACATGCTAGTTAGGAGAAAAGGGAGTATTGGGAAGATAGATATGTGAGCCCCTGTAAGGAATCAAAACCATTTAAAGGAACAGGAAGTGCTTTTTAAGACTAATTGGTCTATTTCGTAAGTTTTTTAGTTGTTAAAAAATGTTTATAAATAAGATAATTTTTTAATAAAATATTTTGATGAATTTATATGCAATCTAAACAAAAATTTCAAACCACAACATTCATCCCATTAACAATACATTCTCACTGTCGCTTTTGTCGCTGTTGCGCTCTTTAGTCGTCAAACTCCTAAAATTTTGTTTATTCTCAATTAGCTAAGTTATTCAATTTTTTTTTATTTTTAGTTGATTTAATTAAAATACTTATGCCTCATTAATCATTTCATCAAACATAAGATTTTGTTTTTGATAATTTTAATTTTATATCATTTAATATTATTCTCCTATTATCATTTCATTGTAAGGCCATTATAGCTTGTTTTGTTTATTTCATTGTAAAATCACAATAGTCGATCTCGTTTATTTTGTTATTATGATGGTTTGGCTTACTTGTCCTATAACAAAAGGCTTATATTTAGTGTTCTGATTTTCCTTGACTTTTGTTGTCGATGGATGTAGGCTTTGTTTTAAGCTGAATTATCTAAAATTTATAGAAATACTTTTTTAATTCTTGTTTTTTTTATTTCATAATTTTTATAAAACTTTAATATTAAAAAATTTTAATATAAATTAAAATTAAAATTTATATAAAATCACTTTTAGAGATTTGTTAAATTTATTATAATTATTTTAAAATATTATTTTTAAATATTTTATAAAAAACTGTAATTTTTATTTTTAACAATTCAACACATCTTACTCAACAATACTTCACAAATAATAAAAAGAAAAATAATTTTCATGTGAAACTTTTATCACATTAATTTTGAGAGCTTTTATACATTTTTTTATTCTTTTTATCTATTTATCTTTTCATCTTTTTAAATATTAGCTTAAAGAAATTCTCTTATTATAAATAAATTAAGAATGTTAGTAATCATCGTCCAACATAAATAGCCTAGACAATTAGCTCATTTGTCTCATCTCCAAAATATGTTTCAAAATAAGAGTCACTACTTTTGGGCATCTAATGCCCTTTAATTTTGAACATTATCTTTCTTTCACCAAATCTCTTTTCTTTTCTCTCACCAAATCTCTTTTCTTTTCTCTTTTCATATTAATTTTTTTAATTTTCTTTTATGATTTCTATCATAATAACATCTTTTCTTTTTTTTTTCTTTGCTTTTTTCCTTCTTGACTTTTATCATAACAACATTTTACTTTATATGCACCTTTTAAGAATATTATCACACAACTATAAAAATAAAGAAACTTTTAATCAAAGCAACACATCAAACATGCTCAACACATACATATATATAAGATCATGTTGTATGAATATTATTATTTAACATCATTAATAAACTTCCTTTTTATCATCTCTTAAAGATAATTTTCTAACAAATATCATGCATTAAACATCATCTCTTATGCATATCTTGCTTTTTAAAGGATCTTCAATTTAACATCTTATTAATCATCAAGGCCACTATAATCTATAATATATATTTATAAGCAAGCATATAAACATAGATACATGTTTTGTCTACATATAAAATCTCTATTTAATAACAGCACGTTATTAAAATCAAGGTTAACAAGCATCTTTCATATACCATTTTCACATATCGTTTGAAGCCTCTAAACTAGCATTATACATTGCATCAAACATACATACATAAGTATAAAATCTTTATATCATTTAAATTTATTTAATTATCTCACCAAGCTTAGATCTTTACTTTATGTCTCATTTACTATAGTACCCAAGAGTTTTTTTATCTCAATTTTGCTTTTTTTCCCTTATATATCTTCTTTCCAAATCTCTTGGAGAAACCTTCACTTGCTCTTATCTTTTCTCTACTCATTATGGTCGGATGTTTAACCTCTCAAATTTCCAAAAAAAACGACTCTCTAAATCATGGTCATCCATTCTTTTATATTTGTTCTTATGATTTTTCACATTCATAATCTTTCAAATGTCTCTAATAACTTTGTCCCATCATGTGAATGCTTTTTCCACATTTTATCCTCTCATTTTCAAATGTTATCCATTGATTAGACTAACCCCCTTACATGTTTTCTTGGTAATTTGTCATTTTGAGTTTTAATATTTATTTAGTTTCTATTAATCTTACAAGTATGATCATTAGCTTCATATTAAACAATTTTTAACTTTGCTTAGACATGTCTTATTTTTTTATCATATTATTACAATATTAGTATCATACTACTATGATATGCCATTAATCATATTTCAAAGAAAAGATTTTTCTTGTATGTCACTACTTTCAACTTTATCGTATTCATTTAATACACAGCTCCATATTGTATGATCAATTAAATCTCTCATTGTTTATTCTTATTAGCACTGATCATATTAATACAATTCATTAGTCATATATACAATCCATTTATGCTTAGTCAACTTAGACATTCACCTTACATTGCATTTATACAATTCATCATCATATTGTACGACATATTTTTCTTTCTTGCTCGAATCCCAATGATTCTCTTGTATTATACTTATTATATTATACATCATATTGATACACTAATGATTATTGCATTATATGATATGTTTATATGTGATTCAACCCTTCAAATTTAATTAATTTTTCCTTCTCAACTAATCATACTTGTAGGTTAGTTACTTTCATAGAGCCCATTCACATTACCCTCAACATAATTTTTTCATTACTTCATCAAACCATACATTACACCTTTGTTGTATTATGTATTCCAATTCTTCCTTCCCTAGTCAACCCTTATAAATAATGTCACTATTTACCATAATATTGTATGTATATGATGGTCTTCATCGTACCATATAATCCTATTCAGTCTCTACTTACTATTTTATCATATTGTATGATTTCTCATATCATACTAAAATATTATCTTATTAAAGCTATTTTTCTTACTATTATCCATATCATATTATAAAATTTGTTGCCATCTTATTATACAAACATTTTTCTTAAAAATTCTTATCATTCTAATAATTATTTTCTTAATCAAAATAATGGTTCTTTTAAAAAATTTTACGATTCTTTTCTCCTTAATAATTTCTAATACTCTTCATTTCAACATCCCATGATTTTAAATTTGTTAAAATTATTTGCCTCCACAATTGAAATGTTATAAATCCTCCTTTCATATACGAATTTCATCATTATAATTCTAATCAATCTCATAAAAAGCTTTATGAAAACATTTGTGTTATAGAAAAAGATTATAATCATAATTTTATCCTTGAAGTGATTTGCTCTTACTTATTCTTGTGAGCAATAAAGTTGTTACTTTAAACGCCAATTTCCATTTATTTTGTTCAAGATCAATGTGCTTCTCATTCAATTAACTAAAGAGATTTCAATTCAATTATGATTTTTTTATAAATGATTCATGAATTCTTCTCTATCTTATTCACGACCTTTGAATTTCACCTTCGATTGAGTATCTCATTTCGTCCTTAAATGATTCAAGTGGCTTTACCTTTTGTCTCTTGTCATTGTGGGGATATATTATTTTGTGGATGTTCTACAAAATTTCTCCCAAGATATGTTAAGATCTTATGGCTCTTCTAAACATAATCTTTGTTTTTTCCTCCAACATCAGCCCACTTCAACATTAAATATGAGATTTACTAGTGAGAATTGCTTGTGCTCCTAGCATGCCATGTGTTCAAATAGCAATTTCATTATTTCAAGCCAATCTTCTCCTTGGAAGGGATCAAAGCTCATTAATTGCTCTGCTAGATGATTTGATTAACACCATTCCACTTGTTATTTACTTTTTGAAATTAACTCTTTTGGAGATTACATATTTATCAACTTCTTCTCATTTGAGTTCTCTTCTCTAAGAGATTCATCTCACACTAGATTGTTGTTTGTACTTTAAACATCATTTATATAATAATTAGATCTTTCAAGTTTCACATTTACATTTTAACCAATAAAAAAAAATGAAGATCTCTATCTCATAATTTCTTTTAAATCATAGATATAAAGAGTGATCAATTCATAATATTATTCTAATATAAAATCATATCGATTCTATGATTTTTTAACAAATCAAGTCATCATACATCTCTTTATCATCACAAGATTTTCTCAAATTATATAAAGCATTTCTACAATTTATATTTCTTTCATATCATCTCTCTCTAAAATATCTTTTTATTACACATTGTATTGTATGTTTATTATACTCATACTATATAATAAATTTATGTTACTCTTTGACTAAAGGATTGTCTGGTCCGATCAGACCTTTTTCTCTTTCTTTTTTCTAATTATACTTATACATTATTATTCTTAGTATTGTATCATCTTGTATAGCATCATTTTATACTTTTGATCTAATCCAACTTATTTGGCATTTAAGGCATTGCACTGTAATGATTATGTCAGGCACCCCACCTTACCAACTACAGTAAATTAAGGATGCTGCATAAGAAATAATCTCGAGTGAGGACAAACCATGCCTAGGTGGAGACCCGACGGTGAGACAATTCTAACCCTCGAACCAATCTGGTATATTTTGAAAACATTTTAACCAAATCCATACCATGGAGCTGAAATGAAAACATGTGTATATTAAACTGTATATATATACAATAAACCACAAAACTGAAGTACCAAAAAAAAATACCAAAATGAAACCAAATCCACTCCCACCATAAATCTATCCCCTCTCACATGTCAGGAGTATAGTCCTCTCCTGTACTATTATAATCCCCAGCTCTCGGTGTAGTGGATACATAACCTGTGATGAAGCACTAATGAGACATATATATCTCAGCAGATAAATCCATTATGTAACCAAGTAAAATAAATCTCCAGATATAAAAGACAAGCCGTGAAACATGATAAAACAAACTCCATCTCATAAGCGGTAAAAAATAAACCATATGAATACCTTCTTATCAAATGTCATGCAGTATCAAAAGTAAACCAGATAAACATGTATACCAAATTTCCATTTCCATTATTTTATATGTTATATACTTATTGGACCCGATTCCCTTCTGAATCATTATCCTCTGGATCCAATCATCATATCAAATGACCTTCAGCCGGCATCCATCCAGTCATAACACTAGGCAGATATCTGATCCGAAGACCGATACCCTGCGATCTCATCCGCTAGGCCTAGTGCCACCAGGCAGGTATAGTACTGATACCCTGCGATCACATCCGCTAGGCCTGGTGTCATCAATATATACGAAGGTCATGGTACACATACACACTAGGCAGATATCTGATCCGAAGATCGATACCCTGCGATCTCATCCGCTAGGCCTAGTGGTGAGGATAATGTCTCCAGGAATCCAATTTTCAATTTTTATTTTCCAACCATGTCACACATGTGATAAATATGCCAAAACCATATCAATATGTCCAACCAATTATATTTTATCTCATATTATGCTTTTTGTTTCAATTTCCTTTTTATCATCTTTTATGCTTTCAGTTCAATCAGAAAATAACAACATAAAACATATATCAAGCCATGAGATAAAAGTCATGTAAAGAAAAACTGTAATGCAGCCCGTAAGAAACCATGTATCGAAATATAAATAAATACTATTGTGCTTTATCACAGGTTACGAATTTATCTACCTGGATCTATTATTGCAGGACCTCTATTCTCAATTTCTGGAGTCCCTACAAGGTCACATGTGCAAAATAATTAAAATAAATAAAAAGGTTTTAAGTCACAAAAACAGCTTTCTAAAAGCCCTGCCAAATACTTCCCGAAATCCCCAAAAAATCCCAATTTTTCTCCTTGTTTCTCGCCGCGCCTGGACCGCGCGTCCGCTGAACCGGCCTGCGGTTCAGCTCCGCGGTTCAGCCGACTGAACCGCCCGCGCAGAAAAGCTTTCTAAAAGCTTTTCCAAACAGCATTTTTCCCAAAATTTCTTTTCGCGGTGCTGGACCGCCCGCTCCCAGCGCGCTGGACCGCGCGCGCTCGGCATCCGGTTCAGCGTAACCCGGTCCAAAGCCTGGACCGGTTCACGCCGCCCCTCTCTCTCTCGTCCGGCGAATCCGAAATATTTCGCCGGCGAACTTCGAAATTTCTTGCGTCTCTCGCCGGCCAATTGACCGCCGCTCCCCGAAAATCTTATAAAACAACAAAGAAAATAAAATTCTCACCTTCGTTGGCCGTTGTCGTCGCGTGTCGAAAATCACAAAATTTCCTCGCCGCCGTGCCTCGCCGCAGCGTTCGCAGAAACACGTTCCAAACACGCAAAGTCGGCTTTTATAGCCGCGGCCGAAACCGACTCAATGGAAGGGTCATGAACCGCATTTTGCAGAAAACCCCCTCTAAATTTTATATTTGCAAATATATCCTCCGCCAATCGGATTTGAACTAAGCCGACATTTAAAATTTACAGATCTATCCTCTACGTTACAAATTTATCCCAAATCTTCAAAAATTCATAATTTATTCATTAGAGCTCCGAAAATTACAAATTAAACATCGTTGGATTCGTCTCACAAAGCTCTTTCTATAAAAAATATAAAAATACAAATAAGAGAAAACTAGGGCTGTTACAGATTATGTCATATTGTATGAGTTTATTCAGCCTATACATTTCTTCCTTCTCTTCTATGTGTACCCAATAATAGTTTGTACAATTCTTCTCAACCTTCTCATCTCATCCCATTGTATGGTACGATTCTATATATGATATTGTATGGCATCTCTCTTGCTTTCCTTTACTTGTATCTTCCAATTAAATTGAACGATTCCTCTCTACTTGATAATGTCTTATTATATTATACAATATTTTTTATCCTTTCTCTACTTATATTATCATACTCTATAATGGTCTTGTTCATACTTGTACAACCATTTTATCTAACAACTTTAGATATAACATATTTTCTCTGCTCATCATCATTTAGTACGATAAATCCTATTTACTAAGCTCATTCTCTACTCATCTTATATCATTATACGATTCTGTACATAGTATTATATGCTAATTTGTTTCATTTATGTTTCATTTCTCTTCCTCTAATCGTATTGTTTGATCTACCTATACGATATTCTCGTTCATAATATCGTACTATATGATAACGCATTATCATACTATCTAATATTGTCAACTATTTTTTTGCTCATCTTATTGTATTATATGATGCTTAATATCATAGGATATGATTCCTTCTGTTCTAGTCTTCTCACCTTTCATTTCATATACATCGCACAAAACAATCATGTAAATTGTATTGTATGATTTACTAACAAAAATTACCAAATTTTTATATAGCTTATAAGCTATCTTGTCATGCTTTTTAAACATAAATAGACATCAAATACAATAATATAAAGATACAAAAGTGTATTTTTTTCTCAAAAAAGTTTACCCATATTTATCACCTAAGTTTTCATTTTCTTTCTAATTTCACATCAATATTATAGCATGTCATCTTATAATCTTTTCACTAGTTTTGTACCTAATATTTATGTCTAAATTTTCTTAAATATCCTAACTATGACTTTAACTATTCTAATACGATTCATATACAAACATTTGACGGGATTTTTGAATTTTAGTGTCACCATATTTATTTATTTCTATTTACTATAAACATTTTTAAAACATATAAAAATTTATTCTTTGCTTTTTATAAAACCTTTCGAAAGCAAACATCTATCACTTTGAAATATATTTTAAAATCAATTTTCTTGTAAAATAAACTTAATGCATAAGAAAATATATAATCTTAAATTTTTTTTATAAAATAATATTTTATAGATATTAATGGACCCACAATGGTCTTAATGATTTATAATATCATATTTACAATATTAAATCAAACTCAACAATATAGTCCTCCACTATGGCACCATTACATAACAATCGTCAGCCTATTACATGATCATAAGTTGTTTTGGAGCTTTGATATGCATTTCATTCGCAAGTTGATACATTTTTATGTATATCATGTATCATGCTTGAAATTGACTACTCCTATAATATAAAAATATATAAATCTAAATTTAGCAAACAAAAGAACTTTAAGAATTGGTTTATTATTTGAGGCTTCATAAGAATAAATTTTTAAAGAAAATACTTTATGTATATACACAAGAAGATTTAGCATGCATGGAAAATAATACTTCAGAGGAATTATAACATTTTCATTAATCAACAAATAACAATAATTTCCACATTGGCTGCCAGCGGTATACTTTGCTGTGGCCTAAAATCTGTTGCAAGCGTCTAACCAATAATTTTATTTTCTTACTTTGAGTTTGTCAAACTCCGTTTTAAAATTTAATTTTACATATATTTTTTTAAAAATCATTTTTTATTAGAATTTTATCTTTGTTAATTTTTCTTTCAATTTTTTTTAAAAAAATTTCTTTTCAAACTTTATTAACAAACTAAAATTGCGTAAACAAATAAAACAAATTATATTCAATGAATTTAATTCCATTTTCATTTCCTTTTTATAATAATACATAAATAAAGTACTAAAGAAAAACTAACCTTTTCCGTAGTAGAATCAAACAAGATAGAAGTCAGCTTACACCTTGAGTCTTTCACAACTGATGTTACATTTCAAATCGTTTCATAGCATATATATATATATATATATATATATATATATATATATATATGAAGGAATACTTCTACTTTTAAAAGTGATTACAAAAAATTATTTAGTTGTCAATTAAAAAAATATATATAATTTACAAAAAATAATAATTAAAATTAATTAAGTACACAACATTGAGAACACATGACTAAATTTCAAAAACAATTGTAACACTCCATTGACATAAAAGATTGGAATTGAGTTCAATAATTTTAAAATTAAATAAATAAATAATATTCTAGTCATATGAATCAAAATAATTCTTTTCACTTGTGATGAATCAAGTACTAACATAAAAATTATTTTTTAAAATTTTCAACTATAACAAAATAATTAGATCCTTAATAAAAATGTATATAATTTATACGAATTCAATGATGAAAGATATGTCCATTGAAAAGGATATCCATTTTGTTTGAACTTCGAATGCATAGACCCAACAAAAAGGTCTGTCTTAAGTCTAAAATCTATTTCACAATTATCATACCCAATTATAAACTAAAGAGGAAAATTCAACCTAATGATCACATTTTTGTTATTTCTTTATGTTTTTATTATTGTTAGAACCAAATGTTTCTATAAGAACGAGATCATAAAACTTTATTTATCAAAATTTGCCAAGTCATATGAATATGGCAAATTAAGAATTTTCAAATTTGAGAAAAATATAGTCAAGATTATTGTTATTACAAGTGGACTTTTTAAATAGGTGAACTACAGTTTTGAATAGACAAATATTTGTTATTTATTTATCTATTAGAATTTAAGAAAAATATTTGATCAAAGGTTTAGTTACATTTGTCATGCATATAACGTTAATGAATGAGGTTTAAAAATAGATTAGTCCAAGATACTATTTTTCATCTTTCACTAACAATTAGGGTTTTAGATTAATAGTTTTTAGTTCTATTAACAATTTTTCATCTTTCATTGACTCTTTGGGTCAGATTTATTAAAAGCTATGAATTCTCTAATCTAATAAAACTTTCCAAGAATGAATTTAAATGAATTATTAATGAGATTAATAGCATTTTTGTTGAAATTGACCTTATTCATAAATTGAATGCTACAATTATTTATTAAGAGTAAAAAATTCATATGTCAAGCCCCCACCTAAACTAATACCACTAGATAACAAAATTATCATTCGAGTGAGGACAATAAATAAACCCCAACTACAAAATCCAAAATATATAAATAAAAACATGTTTTTAAAAGTTTAACATTAGGGATTTCTCTTCTACTTAGTTATTTATGTTCCCACATATACATGTACATACACATGCACACACACAAAGAAAAAAATATCCTTTTAACTACGAGGATAAAAAACAAACAAGGTGCCTTGGTATGAGGTGGTAGGAAATGCAACAAAAAAGAATATATATCTCAATCCAACCTAACTCATACTTACACTCGAGCACGAGCACGACCCCAAGTGTTGTTCAAATAACACTGACTAATCTAGTTGATCACAACCTCCAAAACTTGGATCAAACTAAAACTTTTCAAATTGAGTGGAATACATATTTAGATCAAATTGAACACAATTTAACCTCAAATTAGATCGATACTAAGCGAACTTAAACTTGGTCAATATAAATCAACGTATTTCTTCACTCAATTTGCAAGCAAGTTAAAGGTAGTTGGATTTGGGTTGAACATCTTCATTGGATGTGATAATCAATTGGACCATACTCCCTCCAAAATGATTCTAACTTTAATTTATTGATGGTACAACTCATCTTATAGATATGGTATAACAGTCTTCGTTTTTCCTTATTTTATTTTTTTAGAAAAAACTATTTGAGATGAGTCTAATGGTGTTTAGTTTATAATTTTTGATGCTTTAAGGAATAAATTATGAACTTTTAAAGATCTGGGATACATTCGTAATATTGAGGATAGATTTGTAAATTTGTAAATGTCGGCATAGTTCAAATTCGTTTTGGCGAAAGGTATATTTGCAATTTTAAAAGATGTTGGCTGCACTGGGTATATGTTCAATTTTAAGAATTTCGACATAGATATATTTCTCTGGGCGGAGGATATATGTGCAAATAAAGAATTCGAAAGGGGTGTTATGCAAAATGCCGATTCACAAACCTTCGGGCAAGTCGGTTTACGAATTTTGACCGCAGTTATAAAAGCCAAAACTAGGGTGCTTTTGAAGAGCACTTCTGCAAACACCGACTGCGGAGAGGTTGCCAGAGTTGTGAGGGAGAGATTTCTCATAGCTACTACCTTGCTTAGTGGAGTTCCAGCATACGACATTAACAGTCGACGAGGATTTCTGTAAGGTAAGAAAAAAATTGCTTCGTCGTCGGGTTGTGTAAGGCTTCCGGTAAGCAACGGAGACTGAAAGGGCGGAAGTCAAACCGGATTCGACAAGTTCAGTGCTTGAACCGGCCGGTCCAGCGTCGACGAAATATTTAGGTTCCGTTGGATGCACAGGAGAAAGAGTAAGCAGGGAACCAGTCCATGCCTTGGATCGAGACGCACTGTTGAATCGAGCGTGTTAGGCGCAGGTGGTCCAGCACCAACGGAAGCCAAACACCAAATTAAGGAATTTTGGGGAATTTTAGAAAACACATTTTGGAAAGTTGTTTGGGAAAAGCTTTGAGAAAGCAATTTTGGTTAATAACCTTATTTTAATCTTAGACTATTTCGTATTTATGGCTTTGTAGGACAACAAAAAGAGTCCAGAAAAGGGCCAGACGATTTGTATATCAAATCAAATAGATAAATTCCTAACATTGTGATGTAACACAATATTATTTGTTTTTACTTAGTTTCTTACTGTCATATGGTATTAATTTAATAAAAATAAGAAAAGAAGAAAAAAATAATATGATAAAGAAAGAAACAATATGGTATAATATGTAAATAAAAAAGGAAGAACTATAGAACAAAATGTCTTTTGATATGGTATAATTATCTGGATTTATGGTTAAAAAATGACATAAAAAAATAGGATTCGTAGAGAACATTATCCTCACCACTAGGCCCAACGCGTGGGATCACAAGGTATCGATCTTCGGATCAGATATCTGCCTAGTGTTATGTGCTATGACTCCATAATGATTTACACTAGGCCCAACGTGTTGGATCGCAGGGTATAGTACCATACCGGCCTAGTGGCACTAGGCACAACGTGTTGGATCGTAGGGTATCGATCTTCGGATCAGATATCTGCCTAGTGTTATGTGCTTAGTTTGATGTCGATTGGAGGTCATTTGCTTGATTGGATCTAGAGGATAATGCGTCAAAGAGAATTGGGCCCGGTAATAACACACTTATAATCGAAAATAATAAGGAACTTGCATTTTTTGTGGTTTTTCATCTGATATTATATATGACATCTGGTATGGTTTTAGTTTTATGCATATGATTCATCTTAAATGTTCATGGTATTTTTAATATTTCTTTTTCATACTTGGTTAGTTATTGTGATTTATCTATTGAGATCTATAAAATCTCATTTAGTGCTTACATCACAGGTCATGAAACCACTACATCGAGAGTTGGGAATGGTGCTGCTACAGAAGAGCCCTTTTCACGAGATGTGTGAGAAGGGATGGCTTGGTGTGATTAACTTTTAAAAACATGTTCTTGTTTATATATTTTGGATTTTAGAGTTGGGGTTTGTCTTACCGTCGGGTCTCCACCTTGGGTTTTGTTTATTGTTCTCACTCTGATGATAATTTTGTTATCTAGTGGTACTGGTTTAGGTGGGGGTTTGACAAGGTGGTATTAGAGTTTGTGTTCAAGAATAGGTGGGAAATGGGAGTAAGGACACCAGCACAGCATATGCATTTACATCTTTAGTGTTGCTTCTCGCTTAGACATTATTTGTCAAATAACTTATGTGGTTTTATAGGATTTCAATATACTCCAAACCATGGAAATATCTGAATCTGAAAGTATAGATAAGGGTAAACAAAAAGAGCAGCAATGAGATATGCAACAGGAATTAGCACAAACCTTAGTCTCCTTGTTGCGATAAATTGGAAACACTGGTAGCCATTGGGGCGAGGCATCTATCGACTTGGTGGTTGACCGATTTCAGTGGATGCATCCTCCTTTTGCTGGGGAAGAGGATCCTATGATTGCAAAAAACTGGTTAGAACAAATGAATATTATCTTTGAAGGGATGTCTTGTCTAGATGACAGAAAGGTGGCCTTGACAGTTTTGGTATTAAAAGATGCTGCCAGACTGTGGTAAAGTTCTCGACATCGGCTTCGCTTTTCAAATCGACCAATGAAAGACATCTCCTGGAAAGAATTCACAGAAGAGTTTGAGCAATGGTATTTGCCCATTTCAATCAAAGCCAAAATGAGGGAGTTGAATAATCTCAGGCAAGGTAATGTGTCCATTACCACATATGAAATTAAATTCTCCTACCTGGTTAAATATGTGCCCCATTTAGTAACTCCCGAAGAACAACGGTGTTACATGTTTCGACGAGGTCTACGGGACGAAATTCGGGCAGCTTTAGTAGCAGTCTGAACAATAAACTATGTAGAATTATTGGAGCATGCCCGCACGATTGAGTTAGAACTCAATTTGCTAGCAACGAGCAAATAAGAAGAGAAGAAAAGACTTGATCTTCTAAAGTCTAAATTCAGGTTCACAGGAAAAAGAGGTAGTCTTAGCTTTTCAAGAGAAGAAACTTTCACTCATTCAAAATCTAGTAGGTTCAGACCATATGGATCGAGCACTAGCAGAGCTAGTTGGAGTTCAGATGGAACGAGTAGATGTGAGAAATGTGGAAGATGGCATAGAGGAGAATGTAGATCAGAATCTATCTGACCAATCAGATGTTACCTATGCGAAGAATTAGGGCATATTGCTTGATATTGCCCAAAATTATTAGAACTGAAAACTGTCCGCGCTTCAACTAGTGGAGTTAGAGATGATGTAAGTCGAGGTAGAGGCCGCAGATCTACGACGACTTCAGGTGCTGCTGTTAGAAGTGGAGCGACAGGAATGGGAGGTCAGGCCCGTATTTATTCGATCACTCAGCAAGATGCTCCACACTCTACTGAAGTCATTATAGGTATACTGGTGTTACACAAATTTTCTTTTTTCTGTATTATTTGATTATGAAACTTCACTCTTTTATATCTATTAATACACTCTACTGACATCATTATATAGATATGCTAGTGTTACACAACTTACCTATTTTTATACTCTTTGATTGTGGAGCCTCACATTCTTTTATATCCACTACTACATCAAGGCAAATAAATGCCTTATTACACTCCATGAAAGATCTATTAGTAACAAAAATGCCGAAAGAAAACAATATTAACGTAAAAAAATTTGTTGAATATGAGATATACATCGGAGGAAAGAAATTGTCAGTATTGCTACACATCCTATCTCTGACAGAATTTGACATAATTCTTGGCATGGATTGGTTGTTTAAGCATAAAATAAAAATAGATTACTATGAAAAGAAGATTGAAATCCCAATCCCTGGAGAAGATAAATTAATCTATTTTGACAAATGGAGAAAAATTCATATCATAACTATGCTCAAAGCCCAGAAGCTACTGAAAAAAGGATGTGATGGATGTCTGGTATCCATTGTGGACTTGGATAGACAATCTTGTCAACTCTCAGAAGTATCGATAGTTAAACAATATTTGGATGTCTTCTTAGAGGAATTATCAGGGTTACCCCCGAATAGGGAAATTGAATTTGAAATTCAATTAATTGCTGGTGCTGAGCCAATTTCGAAATCTCCTTATCGTATGGCACCTGCTGAACAACAAGAAGTCAAAATACAACTACAAGAATTATTAGACAAATGATTTATTAGGCCAAGAGTGTCCCCATGAGGAGCACCTATCTTATTTGTGAAAAAGAAAAACGGTAGTCTTCGTATGTGTGTGGACTATCGAGAAATCAATAAAATCACTATCAAGAATAAATATCCTTTGTCGCAGATTGAGTTATTTGATCAGTTGTATGGAGCAGTTGTATTTTCCAAAATTGATTTGCGATCTGGATATTATGAGTTAAAAATCAAGCATGAAGATGTTCCAAAGTCAGCTTTCAAAAATCACATATCATCCAGGTAAAGCAAACGTGGTGACAGATGCTCTCAGTAGGAAAGCTAATGTTAAGAGCTTATTAACTATTACCTAAGAAGAAAAACAATTAATCTTTGAGATGGACAAATTGCAATTTAAATCGAAAATACAAAGAAATACGACGTTGCTAGCTCACCTATCTGTAAGGCCAGATTGGTTTGATGTCAATTAAAGAAAACCAGGCTAAAGACCCAGAACTACAAAAGATATCCAAAGGGTCCATGAAGGAGAAGCATCTGAATTTAAATTTGATAGGAATGGTCTACTCTGATTTCAAGATAAATTGTGTATATCAGCACATCAACAACTCAAAGAAATACTATTAAAAGAAGCTCACAACTCTCGCTATTTCATACATTTGAGAAAGAATAAAATGTATCAAGAGCTAAGACAACAATATTGGTGGCCAGGGTGGAAGAAACATGTGGCTACTTGGGTTCAAAGGTGTTTAATTTGTCAGGAAGTCAAAGGAGAACAACAAAAGCCTAGATGATTACAACAGTCATTACCGATATCATAATGAAAATGAGAGAAAATTACAATGAATTTTGTAGTTGGATTATCAAGATCACTTAAAGATTATGATGCAATTTGGGTAATTGTAAATAGGCTAGCAAAAACTACTCATTTTCTTGCTATAAAAACAACTTATTCTGTTGAAAAATTAGCTCAAGAATATGTAAAGCAAATTGTCAGGTTGTATGGGATACCAAAAGTTATTATCTTTGATAGAGATCCTAAATTTACTTCTCACTTTGGGAAAAATATATATCAAGCTTTTGGTACAAGTTTAAGGTTCAATACAACCTTCCATCCTCAAACAGATGGTCAGTAAAAAAAAAACTATAAAAACCTTGGAAGATTTGTTGCGACTTTGTATTTTAGATTTAGGATGAGATTGGGAAAGTCACCTACCTCTGGTAGAATTTTCCTATAATAATAATTATCAGTCCAGCATTGGAATTGCTCCATATGAAACACTTTATGGTAGGAAATGTCAATCACCTCTATGCTGGAATGAGGGAAAAGAAAGAAAGTTGATGGATCCTATATTTGTTGAAGTGTCGAAGAAGTAACTGAAAAGATCAAAACTATTCAAGGAAGAATGAAAACAGCCCTAGACAGACAAAAGAAATACTAGGATGTCAAACATCGAATGATAAAATTTCAAGAGAGGGAGCATATATTTATTAAAGTCCAACAAAAGATACCATAAGGTTTGAAAGACAGAAAAATTAAAGCCTAAATTCATTGGTCTTTTTCAAATACTAAAAAAGGTTGGACAAGTGGCATATCGACTTGCTTTACCTCCTCAGTTGGTAGGAGTACATAATATTTTCCATGTCTCAGTGTTAAGGAGATACATTCCAGATCCCTCCCATGTGGTGAACTACATGAATTCAGATGTAGAAATTAAGAAAGATTTGACTTATCCAGAATCACCCGTGAGGATCCTTGATCGACAAGAGAAGAGGCTAAGAAACAAAGTTATTTTCATCGTTAAAGTATTATAGCATGGTCAAATAGAAAGAGAAACTACATGGGAAGTAGAGACAGAAATAATCACTCTATACCCATAGCAGCTCTAAATTTGAAATGAAATTTTTGAGAGGGAACATTGTAACAGCCTTAGTTTTCTCTAATTTTAGTTTTTTTTTTTGTCGAAAGAGCTCTTTGAGACGAGTACAACGGTGTTTAGTTTATAATTTTCGAATTTCTAAAGAATAAATTATAAATTTTTAAAGATGTTAGATAAATTTGTAACGTTGAGGATAGATTTGTAATTTTATAAATGTCGACATAGTTAAATTCGTTTTAGCGAAAGGTATATTTGCAATTTTAAAAGATGTTGGCTGCGCTGGGTATATGTGCAATTTTAGGAATTTCGACATATGTATATTTGTCTGGGCGAAGGATATATGTGCAAATAAAGAATTTAGAATGGTGTTATGCAAAATGCCAGTTCACGAACCTTCGGGCAAGTCGGCTAACGAATTTCGGCCACAGTTATACAAGCAAAAACTAGGATGCATTTGAAAAGCACTTCTGCTAACACCGACTGCGAGGAGGTTACTGGAGTTGCGAGGGCAAGATTTCTGACAGCTGTTGCTTTGCTTAGCGAAGTTCCGATAAAAAATAAATATTAAAAATACCATGAACAGTAAAAATAAATCATATGTATAAAACTAAAACCATACAAAATGTCATAATATCAGATGAAAAACAACAAAAGAAATGTCAGTTCCTTATTATTTCAGATTATAAGTGTGTTATTACTGAGCCCAATTCCCTTTGACGCATTATCCTCTGGTTCCAATCAAGAAAATGACCTCCAACCGGCATCCAACAAAGCACATAACACTAGGAAGATATCTAATCCGAAGATCGATACCCTGCGATCCAACACGCTGGGCCTAGTGCCACCAGGCTGGTATGGTACCATACCCTGCGACCCAACACGCTGGGCTTGGTGTAAATCATCATGGAGTCATAGCACATAACATTAGGCAGATATCTGATCCGAAGATCGATACCCTGCGATCTCACACGCTGGGTCTAGTGGTGAGGATAATGTTCTCAGAGAATCCTATTTTTTATTTGTCATTTTCTAACCATAAATCCAGATAATTATACCATATCAAAAGACCTTTCGTTCCATATTTCTTCTTCCTTTTTTTTATTTTCACATATTATACCATATTGTTTCTTTCTTTATCATATTATTTTTTTCTTCCTTTCTAGTTTTTATAAACTTAATACCGTGTGATAGTAAGAAACCATGTAAAAACAAATAATATTATGCTATATCACAGGGTTAGGAATTTATCTATTTGATTTGATATACAAATCGTCTGGCCCTCTTCTGGACTATTCTTGCTATCCTACAAGGCCATAAATATGAAATAGTCAAAGATTAAAATACGCTTATTAACCAAAATTGCTTTCTCAAAGCTTTTCCTAAACAGCTTTCGAAAACGCATTTTTTCCCAAACAGCTTTCCAAAACGCATTTTCTAAAATTCCACAAAATTCCTTAACTTGGTTGTTGGCTTACGTCGGCACAGGATTGCCAGCGCCCGGTTCAACAGCGCGTCCCGGTCCAAGGCCTGAACCAATTCCCTGCTTACTCTCTCTCCTGTGCGTCCGACGGAACAAAAATATTTCGTCGACGTTGGACCGGCCAGTTCACGCACTGAACCGGTCGAATCCGGCTTGGCTTCCACCCTTTCGGTCTCCGTCGCTCACCAGAAAGCCTTACACAACCCGACGACGAAGCAATTTTTTTCTTACCTTATGGAAATCCTCACCGGTTGCTGTCGCATGCCGGTACTTCACTAAGCAAGGCAGCAGCTATCAAAAATCTCACCCTCACAATTGGCTCCCCGTAGTCGGTGTTAGTAGAAGTGATTTTCAAACGCACCATAGTTTTGGTTTTTTTAACCACGGTCGAAATTCGTAAACCGACTTGCCCGAAAATTCATGAACCAGCATTTTGCATAACACCCATTCCGAATTCTTTATTGCACATATATCCTCCACCCGGAGAAATATATCTATATCGAAATTCCTAAAATTGCACATATACCCAACGCAACCATCTTTTAAAATTGCAAATATATATTCCGCCAAAACGAATTTGAACTATGCTGACATTTACAAAATTACAAATCTATCCTCAATATTACGAATCTATCCCAGATCTTTAAAAATTCATAATTTATTCCTTAAAGCTCTGAAAATTACAAAACTAAACAACATTAGACTCATCTCAAAGAGCTTTCTAAAAAAATAAAATAAGGGAAAACTAAGACTTAAAATCTTCCCTCCTTTTAAAAATTTCGTCTCAAAATTTAGAACAGCTCTGGGTACCGAGTGATCATATCTACCTCTACTTCAATGTAGCTTCTCTTTCTATTTGACTATGCCATAAGACTTTAACCATGGGAATAACTTCGTTCCTTAACATTTTCTCTTGTCAATCAAGGATCTTCACTGGTGTTTTTGGATAAGTCAAATCTTTCTTAATTTCTACTGGATCCATGTAGCTCACCACATGGGAGGGATCTGGAATGTATCTCATTAAGACTGAGACATAAAAAACATTATATACTCCTGCCAACTGAGAAGGTAAAACAAGCCGATATGCCACTTGTCCAACCCTTTCCAGTATTTGAAAAGGACCGATGAATTTAGGTTTTAATTTTTCTGCCCATCCAAACCTTATGATACCTTTTGTTGAACTTACTTTAATAAATATATGCTCCCCCTCTTGAAATTCTATCATTCAATGCTTGACATTATAGTATTTCTTTTGTCTGTCCTGGGCTAGTTTCATTCTTCTTTGCATAGTTTTGATCTTTTCAGTTACTTCTTTAACAAATACAGGACCCATTAAACTTCTTTCTTTCCCCTCATTCCAGCATAGAGGTGATTGACATTTCCTACCATAAAGTGCTTCATATGGAGCAATTCCGATGCTGGACTGATAATTATTATTATAGGCAAATTCTACTAGAGGCAGGTGACTTTTCCAATCTCCTACAAAATCTAAAATACAAAGTCACAACAAATCTTCCAAGGTTTTTATAGTTCTTTCTAATTGACAATCTGTTTGAAGATGGAAGGCCGTAGTGAACCTTAAACTTGTACAAAAAGCTTGATGTATACTCTTCCAAAAATGAGAAGTAAATTTAGGATCTCTATCAGAGATAATAACTTATGGTATCTTATGCAACCTGACAATTTATTTTACATATTCTTGAGCTAATTTTTCAGCATAATAAGTCATCTTTATAGCAAGAAAATGAGTAGTTTTTGTTAACATATCCACAATTACCCAAATTGCATTATAACCTACAGGTGATCTTGGTAATCCAACTACAAAATCCATTGTCACTTCTTCTCATTTCCATTCTGACAATGACTGTAGTAATCCTCTAAGCTTCTGTTGTTCTCCTTTGACTTGCTGGCAAATTATACCTTGCACCCATTTAGCCACATCTTTCTTCAACCATGGCCACCAATATTGGTGTCTTAGCTCCTGATACATTTTATTCTCTCCCGGATATATGGAATAACGGGAATTTTGAGCTTCTTTTAATAGTAATTCTCTGAGTTGCTGATGTGCTGGTATATATAATCTATCTTGAAATCAGAGTAGACCATCCTGATCCAATTTAAATTCAGATTCTCGTCCTTCGTGGACTCTTTGGATTATCTTTTTTAGTTTTAGGTCTTCAAGCTGGTCTCCTTTAATAGATATCAACCAATCTGGCCTTACAGATAGGTGAGTTAACAACGTCGTGTTTCTTTGTATTTCAGATTCCAATTACAACTTGTCCATCTCAAAGATCAATTGCTTTTCTTGTGGGGTAGTTAATAAACTCTTAACATTAGCTTTCCTACTGAGAGCATATGCCACCACGTTTGTTTTACCTGAATAATATGTGATTTATACATCATAATCTTTAATAAATTCCAACCATCTCCTTTGCCTAAAATTTAATTCCTTTTGAGTGAAGTGATATTTTAACCTCTTATGATCAGTAAATATCATACATTTAACTCCGTATAAGTAATGTCTCCAAATTTTTAAAGCAAAAATTATAGCTGTTAACTCCAAATCATGCACAGGATAATTCTTTTCATGTGTCTTAAGCTGTCCAGATGCATAGGCAATTACCTTGTGATGTTACATCAATACACAACCTAGCCCTTGCAATGTGACATCATTATATATCTGATAACCTTCTGTGCCTTCTGGCACTATTAGAATTGGAGCTGTAGTTAATTTCTCTTTCAGTATTTGGAAGTTATTCTCACAAGTTGCATCTCATTCAAATTTTGTTGTCTTCCGTGTTAAATTGGTTAACAGTGTGACAATCTGAGAAAAACTCTTGACAAACTTCCTGTAATATCCGGCCAATCCCAAGAAGCTTCTGACCTCAGTCACGGTTGCGGGTCTTGGCTAATCTATGATAGCCGAAATCTTTTGTGGATCTACAAAGAACCCTTCTGCACTAACATATTCTAAGAAAATAACTTTGGATAACCAAAACTAACATTTTGAGAATTTGGTATATAATTGGTTTCCTCTCAAAGTCTGTAGTGTTAAATGCAAATGTATACCATGTTCTTCCAAAGATCTTGAATAAATCAGAATATCATCAATAAAGACAATAATAAAGTGGTCCAAATATTTCTTGAACACTCGATTCATTAAACCTATAAAAGTTGCTGGTGCATTGGTTAGCCCAAAGGGTAGACTAAAAATTCATAATGTCCATATCTGATTCTGAAAGTTATCTTTGAAACGTCTTCTTGCTTGATTTTTAACTATGCTCAAATCCAGATCGCAGATCAATTTTGGAAACTACAACTGCTCAATGCAACCGATCAAATAACTCATCAATCCGCGGCAAAGGATATTCATTCTTGATAGTGATTTTATTGATTTCTCAATAGTCTACACACATACGAAGATTACTGTCTTTCTTTTTCACAAATAGGATAAGTGCTCCCCATTGGGACACTTTTAGCCTCATAAATTCTTTGTCTAATAATTCTTGTAGTTGTATTTTGACTTCTTCTAGTTCAACAGGTGTCATACGACAAAGAGATTTCAAAATTGGCTCAGTATCAGGAATTAACTGAATTTCAAATTCAATTTCTCTATCCGAGGGTAACCCTGATAATTCCTCTAAGAAGACATCCTTTAACTATCGATACTTCTGAGGGTTGACAAGATTGTCTATCAAAGTCCACAATGGATACCAAACATCCATCACATCCTTTCTTCAGTAGCTTCTGGGCTTTGAGCATAGTTATGATATGAATTTTTCTCCCTTGGCCAAAATTGATTAATTTATCTTCTCCAGGGATTGGGATTTCAATCTTCTTTTCATAGCAATCTATTTTTACTTTATACTCAAACAACCAATTCATGCCAAGAATTATGTCAAATTCCGTCAGAGATAGGATGTGTAGCAATACTGACAATTTCTTTTCTCCGATGTCTATCTCATATTCAACAAATTTTTTTACGTTAATATTGTTTCCTTTCGACATTTTTGTTACTAATAGATCTTTCATGGAGTGTAATAAGGCATTTATTTGCCTCGATGTAGTAGTGGATATAAAAGAATGTGAGGCTCCACAATCAAAGAGTATAAAAATAGGTAAGTTGTGTAACACTAACATATCTATATAATGATGTCAGTAGAGTGTATTAGTAGATATAAAAGAGTGAAGTTTCATAATCAAATAATACAGAAAAAAGAAAATTTGTGTAACACTAGTATACATATAATGACGTCAGTAGAGTGTGGAGCATCTTGCTGAGTGATCGAATAAATACGGGCCTGACCTCCCATTCCTGTCGCTCCACTTCTAACAGCAGCACCTGAAGTCGTCGTAGATCTGCGGCCTCTGCCTCGACTTACATCATCTCTAACTCCACTAGTTGAAGCGCGGACAGTTTTCAGTTCTAATAATTTTGGGCAATATCAAGCAATATGCCCTAATTCTTCGCATAGGTAACATCTGATTGGTCAGATAGATTCTGATCTACATTCTCCTCTATGCCATCTTCCACATTTCCCACATCTACTCGTTCCATCTGAACTCCAACTAGCTCTGCTAGTGCTCGATCCATATGGTCTGAACCTACTAGATTTTGAATGAGTGGAAGTTTCTTCTCTTGAAAAGCTAAGACTACCTCTTTTTCCTGTGAACCTGAATTTAGACTTTAGAAGATCAAGTCTTTTCTTCTCTTCTTATTTGCTCGCTGCCAGCAAATTGAGTTCTAACTCAATCGTGCGGGCATGCTCCAATAATTCTACATAGTTTATTGTTCAGACTGCTACTAAAGCTGCCCGAATTTCGTCCCGCAGACCTCGTCGAAACATGTAACACCGTTGTTCTTCGGGAGTTACTAAATGGGGCACATATTTAACCAGGTAGGAGAATTTAATTTCATACGTGGTAATGGACACATTACCTTGCCTGAGATTATTCAACTCCCTCATTTTGGCTTTGATTGAAATGGGCAAATACCATTGCTCAAACTCTTCTGTGAATTCTTTCCAGGAGATGTCTTTCATTGGTCGATTTGAAAAGCGAAGCCGATGTCGAGAACTTTACCACAGTCTGGCAGCATCTTTTAATACCAAAACTGTCAATGCCACCTTTCTGTCATCTAGACAAGACATCCCTTCAAAGATAATATTCATTTGCTCTAACCAATTTTTTACAATCATAAGATCCTCTTCCCCAACAAAAGGAGGATGCATCCACTGAAATCGGTCAACCACCAAGTCGATAGATGCCTCGCCCCAATGGCTACCAGTGTTTCCAATTTATCGCAACAAGGAGACTAAGGTTTGTGCTAATTCCTGTTGCATATCTCATTACTGCTCTTTTTGTTTACCCTTATCTATACTTTCAGATTCAGATATTTCCATGGTTTGGAGTATATTGAAATCTTATAAAACCACATAAGTTATTTGACAAATAATGTCTAAGCGAGAAGCAACACTAAAGATGTAAATGCATATGTTGTGCTGGTGTCCTTACTCCCATTTCCCACCTATTCTTGAACACAAACTCTAATACCACCTTGTCAAACCCCCACCTAAACCAGTACCACTAGATAACAAAATTATCATCAGAGTGAGAACAATAAACAAAACCCAAGATGGAGACCCGACGGTAAGACAAACCCCAACTCCAAAATCCAAAATATATAAACAAGAACATGTTTTTAAAAGTTAATCACACCAAGCCCTCCCTTCTCACACATCTCGTGAAAAGGGCTCTTCTGTAGCAGCACCATTCCCAACTCTCGATGTAGTGGTTTCATGACCTGTGATGTAAGCACTAAATGAGATTTTATAGATCTCAATAGATAAATCACTAACCAAGTATGAAAAAGAAATATTAAAAATACCATGAACATTTAAGATGAATCATATGCATAAAACTAAAACCATACCAGATGTCATATATAATGTCAGATGAAAAATCACAAAAAATGCAAGTTCCTTATTATTTCTGATTATAAGTGTGTTATTACCGGGCCCAATTCCCTTTGACGCATTATCCTCTAGATCCAATCAAGCAAATGACCTCCAACCGACATCAAACTAAGCACATAACACTAAGCAGATATCTGATCCGAAGATCGATACCCTACGATCCAACACGCTGTGCCTAGTGCCACTAGGCCGGTATGGTACTATACCCTGCGATCCAACACGTTGAGCCTAGTGTAAATCATTATGGAGTCATAGCACATAACACTAGGCAGATATCTTATCAGAAACTGGATACTTTGCGATCCCACACGCTGGGCCTAGTGGTGAGGATAATATTCTCTGGGAATCCCATTTTTTTGTCATTTTCTAACCATAAATCCATATAATTATATCATATCAAAAGACCTTTCGTTTCATATTTCTTCTTCTTTTTTTTTATTTTTTCATATTATACCATATTGTTTCTTTCTTTAATATATTATTTTTTCTTCCTTTCTAGTTTTTATGAAATTAATACCATGTGACAATAAGAAACCAAGTAAAAACAAATAATATTGTGCTATATCAGAGGGTTAGAAATTTATCTACTAATTTGATATACAAATTGTCTGGCCCTCTTCTGGACTCTTCTTGCTATCCTACAATGTCATAAATACGAAATGGTCAAAGATTAAAATATGCTTATTAACCAAAATTGCTTTCTCAAAGCATTTCCCAAACAACTTTCCAAAACGCGTTTTCTAAAATTCCCCAAAATTTCTTAATTTGGCTGTTGGCTTCCGTCAGCACTAGACCGCAGCACCCAACGCGCCCGGTTCAGCAGTGCGTCCCGATCCAAGGCCTAGACCGGTTCCTTGCTTACTCTCTCTCCTGTGTGTCCGACGGAACCGAAATATTTTGCCGACGCTGGACCAGCCGGTTCAAGCACTGAACCGGTCGAATCCGGCTCGACTTCCGCTTTCTCAGTCTCTGCCGTTCACCGGAAGCCTTACACAACCCGACGACGAAGCAATTTTTTTCTTACCTTACAGAAATCCTCGTCGACTGTTACTATCGCATGTCGGAACTTCACTAAGCAAGGCAGCAGCTATCAGAAATCTCTCCCTCACAACTCTGGCAACCTCCCCATAGTCGGTGTTAGCAGAAGTGCTTTTCAAATGCACCCTAGTTTTGGCTTTTATAACCACGGTCAAAATTCGTAAACCGACTTGCCCGAAGGTTCGTGAATCGGCATTTTGCATAACACCCCTTCCGAATTCTTTATTTGCACATATATCCTCTGCCCGGAGAAATATATTTATGCCGAAATTCTTAAAATTGAACATATACCCAACGCAGCCAACATCTTTTAAAATTGCAAATATACCTTTCGCCAAAACGAATTTAAAATATGCCGACATTTACAAATTTACAAATCTATCCTCAATATTACGAATCTATCTCAGATCTTTAAAATTTCATAATTTATTATTTAAAGCATCGAAAATTACAAACTAAACACCATTAGACTCATATTAAATAACTTTTTCTAAAAAAAATAAAATAAAGAAAAACTAAGACTGTTATACCATATCTAGAGTTATACCATCAATAAATTAAAATTATAATCATTTTGGAGAGAGTTTGGTCCAATTGATTATCACATCTAATGAAGATGTTCACCCCAAATCCAACTACCTTTAACTTGCTTACAAAACTGAGTGAAGAAATATATTGATTTATATTGACTAAGTTTAAAGTTGGCTTAGTATCAATCTAATTTGAGGTCAAATTGTGTTCAATTTAATCTAATTATGTATTCCACTCAATTTGAAAAGTTTTAGTTTGATCCAAGTTTAGAGGTTGTGATCAACTAGATTAGTCACAGTGTTATTTGAACAACACTTGGGGTCGTGCTCGTGCTCAAGTGTAAGTATGACTTAGGTTGGATTGAGATATATATTCTTTTTTGTTGCATTTCCTACCACCTTATACCAAGGCACCTTGTTTTTTTTTTATCCTCGTAGTTAAAAGGATATTTTTTTCTTGTGTGTGTGTATTTGTATGTACATATATATGTGGGAACATAAATAACCAAGTAGAAGAGAACAACAATAATGGTAATCACATCTTGAGATAAAGGTTTAAGCTAGGAAGCCTCTCTAGTAAAAGGTGCATAGGGTCTAAGTTAAAAAGGTGGCATATGCTAATGAGGAGCCTAGTTTGTTGTGGCTAGTTCCTGTGGCTAGGAAACACAAATTAAGGTGATTGAGCACAACCAGAGTGGTGGCTCACAAGGTAGATGAGGAAAGGGTTACTACTTGATAAGCAAATGTAATAAAGGAGACCACCAAATTAGTTGTCAATCAAGCTCAAGTTGAAAAAAAGGTTAACTACAACATGACTAATAGAGCATGAAATCAAGAGGGAGGACCACTGAATTAAGAGAGGTGAAGAGTAACATTGATAGTGGCATTATGATGGAGAGAAATAGGGAGAGATAGAGAAACAAGAAGATTATAATACATTGAGAGAGAGAGAGAGAGAACAAGAAGTCCTAATAATATATATAGGATGTTAATTTTAAAAAGGAAGATAGAAAAACAACAAGAGCAGGGTGGACGAGAAATATTTAGGGAGAGGGGGATGCATGGAAGAAAGGATGAAGGAATAACTACCATGCAAATCAAAACAGCTAAATGTTTTCTAACATAATCTGCCATGCAAAAATCAAATGCATGATAAATTCAAATGGTTGTATAGAACAAACAGAAAAAGAATCATCTAAATTCATGATAAATTCAAATTTTGAGGATTAGAATTTACTAAATGCATTGAAATTTCCAGCCTTGAGACAGCAGAAATTAAAGGTAATCGCTCAAATACCTTTAAAGCATCGACAGCTAAAACTGCAGTGCTGTATTCCAAGTTCCCTGAACGCTGGGATGCTTGGTGACATGCCTTGTCCTCAGCTTGATAACCTTTCTGCCGAGAGCATTTCGTAGTCTGGTAGCATGCAAGAGCACTTCTTCTGGAGCTAAATTCCTCACGCAAACCACGCGTTCATTACGGTTCTCTGCAGCTCAATAGAAAGACCAGATTGGAAGAAATTGTCAGTTAAGAATTTGAATGCTGCTGATACGAAAATACTGTCTGCCACAACAGTTGCAGATGAAAAAAAGTTTTTAAGTTAGTTTAAAAAGCTATTTATTGAAAAAAAGTGTGATATGAGATACGAAATAATGATAAGATCTTGTTAATAAAGATGTATGAAGAACAAGTGAAAGATGAATCCAGAATACAAAGCCAATATGTGCACATAATACCATCATGAACCATATGGCTAGGCAAGATAGCCACATCTTATGGAACTAGTTTGAACCAATCTTAGGCTAATTAATTTCAACAATTTTAGACATTATTTTTCAACATTTTTCTTTTATTTAACTTCTAGATGTGCATTTAGTTTAGGTTATAATAGGTTTTCAACTACAAAAACAATAAAGAATTGGTAAATTCAAAAACTTTAGAAATTTGGATTACAATTACAAAATCAAAAACTTTATCATAAATCAATTACATGAGTATTGAAAATGGAGCAACCATGACCCATGGTGCTAGCTTGGGCTAATCATGGGCTAATTAATTTTAGTAATTTTAGGATTTTATTTTCTAGCAATTCATGCAATGTCTAGAAGCATTCAGATCAAATTGGAGATGTCCAAGCATCATATTTTGGGGAAGAATCATTTATATACTATAGTTATTAGTTGGTCACTAGTACATAATTGTTGATAGGTGCATTTATAATATAAAACTAAATAAATTGAGGGAATTTTGGATTGAATAAAGAAGTCTTTTTTTGTCAATAAATATTCCTATTTGTTCAATCTTGTATCATAGCTTGATTATGAATAGTTTGGTAGCTACTCATTTAGTTCATTTTGATAAGTGACCCTTCATCTTCCTCATCTTCAACTTCCTTCATTAATCTCTATCTCTTTCCTTTATACTCCTTACACCCCACTTTACATCCACATTATTCGAAATAACTTCACTTCCTTTCACCTTGCTCGAATTGTTTTCCCCCTCAAATAACTGCCGCGTATTATTTCCACAATACACCAGCACACCGTAGCCCCCGTGCGCAACCACCAGCAACAACAAAGGTCCACAACCACTTCGTATGAGCACTAGATCAATAACAACTCAATCTTCTTAGGTTTGCCAAATTCAAATGAAGACAAAGAATTGATCAGGTTTTATCAATGTTCCATAGTACATATAATTATAATTGGATTTGAGATGACTTATTTATCATGTGTGATTTACGCAATTTTGTTTATGATCTTAGTATTTAATAGGATCACTACATATAATGTCTCTGGTGGGAAAACACAAATAGAGAGGAAAAGAGATAGCATCTTGTTCTTTTTGCAAAAAGAATAGAAGATACATTGGGCAAGTTTGAGCAAATCATGTTAAATTCTTGTCTTCTCAGTAAAATATATGATTGTGTCACATAAATGACTTGCAAACATTGTAATTGGGGTTCTTCTATTTCCACCAATACTTTATCCATAGAAGAGTTATTTGATAAAATCTCTTATTATTAGACTAAGAATTTACATTGATTAATTATTTAATAAAATATGACTCGGAGCTCATGCTAGTCTTCATTTAAAGTAAATTAGGTCAATAGCTAATTAACAAATTAATAATGTTCAATGTTCCACCACAGAATTCTTAGGTAAGGGAACTTACTATAATAAGCCTTCAAATGTGGATGTTGGCCACGAATAAGTTCCGTGATGATCTCTAGCTGAGGATTCTTTTCATTGAAGGATGGCAAGTAAGTTTCCATAAATGCCCTGCCATTCAACGGTGCATTTTATAAAAACAACACAAATAATAGAATACTAATGTGTTCTAAAACCAACACATCATAGCTGAAATCCATGTATCAATGTGGACAAACCTTTTTATTGAAGTTGCAAAATACATTTACTACAAGTGTTTGGCTTTAGTCTAATCAAAGAGATAAATGCATCTAATAAACACAAAAAAGAATGATTTTGTTTTCCTAGAATATCTCTAGTACTCAGTGTAATATTATCTATTACTACATGTACAAAATGAGAAAATAAAAAGGCATAGTTAATAAATCAGTATCACAAATTATGAACATAATTCTCATATAACTTCATATATTATAAGCACATGTACTATTTACTCTCAATGACCAACAAACCAGATGGGAGGTTTGCATAGAAAACAACCAAAAAAAGAGTTTGCACTCTGCGATTGAAGTATTAGCGAGCTGAACACAGTCAAAGTTCATTCATATTCAACTAGTTAAAAGCTTCTTGAATATTATGTTGTATATATATATTAAACAAAATAATTATGTCAATATGCAAATTGAAATCTACAGTTGGATGTTAATCCAACAGCTGATAATCAATTTCTTAGATCATTTGGGCAGAGTTCAAACTTTCATTGGATTTCAATCTAAAGAAAAATATTTCAAAGCAGACTTACGATCCCCCTAACAAGTAGCTTTGGATTGCAATCCAGGGGATAAGATCATGTTATGTTCATAAAAAATGCAATGATTGCATTAACCTTTTTCATCGGTTAGGCTACCTGAGAATTCCAGTTTTTTAGCCCTCTGCCCTCTTGTTGCCTTGTCAGTAATTATAATTCCAGACGACTTCTTTGTTGAGTAAACATATTCCAACATCATTTTCTCAAACTTTCCACTTGATTCCCATAGTATGGCTACCGTTTAACATTTGACGTAATATCATGGTTGACATAATGGTGTTTGTAAATCCTTTACTTAAAGTTGTAATCCTATGATCATTGACTTTTCATGGTCTTATGAGTATCAAATTTTGCTTTTTGTACATATCTCAACATTCTTGTGACACCCAAGTGAATATCCAAGACATTTTTTTTGTGGTTTTTCACGAATATTGATTATGTGGTCTCCTTGCATGTTATGAGACTTGCAAGTAAAAATCAACGAAATTTTTTTAAGATTTTCTTTGATATTAATCTATGTGATTTCCCTTTGTATGTTTATGTGACATGCAACAATGCAAGTCAAGATCTGAGCCATTTATGAAGCATTTTCATGGATGCCATTTTCAATGAAATCCCTTAACATATTAAAGCAATTAATTTCATTGTTGTCACCACCAATCTAGACGATAAAATGCTTGATCATTGTGTTTGTTATTTGCATTCTTGCAGTGCATTGGAATTGTCAATGTTTTCCATAGTAGCCCAGCTATTAACTTTTACAGGTCATGCCATGGCTGTTTATAGTTAGGCTTTAATTCTGAAAAGGTGAAAATTGGAATGAAAAAGAACGAAAAGACAAAAATCAGAAAGGGACAAAACCATCTCTGCACGATACCTACCGTTAGCCTCAAAGCAAAAGACAGTACCACTCGCAATGCTTCGTCCACATCTCAGTACCACTGAAAGAGAAGAGGAATACAACTGCATCAGCTTCTTTAGCTTGGAAGAACTATAAGAGTACCTCTTGAGCTCAATCAAAGGGACATTTGACCCACAGCAATGTAAAGCATCCTTCTTCTTCTTCCTTAGAAAAGCCACCTGAAAATCCTAATTCATCCAGCCCTCCACACTCGTGCTGCCCGACAACTTCTCTCTGACTATGCCTCCCAGCAATCAGACACCCGAAGGTGTTACTCTGCCTATGCCTCAGACTTTTCTCTGCCCGAAGGCTATCTCTGCCCGTACCTCACAACAACCAGACGCCCAAAGGGATTCCGCTACCAGCAACTCCATTTGGGAACCCCGAGCCCCTTCTACCTTCTCCTGAAAGCACCCAATTCCTTTCTCCAATAACCAAAGCTTTCTCCTCTACTTGAAGCCTTCTCCTCTAACCAAGCCTCATAGCCCTTTGGCCAAAGTCCTTTACCCCTGCTTGAGCATCAACATTGTTGCTGCCCGAGCCTTATCAACTAGCCAAGCCTTACAGTGAACAACTTGAAAAATCTCATAAGCTGCCCAAATTTTTTAGAAGTTGCCTGAAAGCTCTTATAAGTTTCTAGAATACCTTATAAACTAAGCCTTTTCTCTACCCATGCTTCAACTATAAGCTACACAAAAGCTTTTAAGAACTGCTTAAAGGTTTTTGTCTCTGCCCAAGCATCAAAATTGAGCTGCTTGACAACCTTCCTCTCATTTCTTAAAATATCTTCCTCAGCCATTCTCAACCAAATGTCCCTTATGAAATCAACATACTCACTTTGTCTCCTATATAATAATCTCACTCTTCATAGATCTCCAATAAAAATATGCCTTCATTTAATCTCTTAAATTCCCTTTTCATATTAGCATTTTTGGACTGTTTATAGAAACAAACAAGCAAGCTGAAATAAAAAATCAAAAGAGAATCACATCTATTCCTAAGAGGGTACTGGAGAGCCACAGCCAAGAGATGGCAGAGGTTCTCGCATCTCTATCTCAAACCTTGCAAGCCTCAAAACCTTCTTCCTTATTGTCTAATAATCATTTCCATTTATTTCAATAACAAATAAAACACTTTACCAATTTCCTTCTTAGTTTCCCTACAATCATAAGAAAACATATCACAACTATCATCATCACTCTATTAAAAAAAATAATACTAAACATCTCTCCTTCTAACAAAGAGCTACTAGAAGCTTTCCTCACTACATCTCAACCTCATTATGTTGTCTCCATTTTCAAAAATCCTCCATTACATACCTCCTCACAACATTATCCCATCAATACAATAACAATACCTTAAGGTGTAAAGCCCCCAATTCTCACCCAACTGAAACCTTCTACCCTCAACCTGATCTAAAGGCACCATTAGCACCTTCTTTCGATACACCTCAAAAACCCCTACCACCCTAACAAGAACCTCATTTATTTTGGGCATATCAATATAACATGCATGTTGTCGAAGAGGATCATCCCTTCATAGAAGAGAACCTCTCAACACCTTTATGTCCTAAATTTCAATTACCAACTCTTCTTCTTATTATGGTAATTCAAACTCTTATATTCTTTAGAGAATTTGAGAGAATTGTCTCATTGCATGACATAATTGGACAAGTAAGATGTAAGGTTTTCTCTATTTAAAGAGGTCGTCTCAAAGTAGTTCTGAAAGTTGCCCCATAGATCAATTTCTTCTTTTAATGAGTTCAAGAAACTATTCCATTTATCCTTTCTAGTTGCATCAAACTCAAACAGGCCTCCAAATCTCTTCTTTACCTAAAGAACCTCCAACACTTGAAGGAAACTCTTAAAGATGTGAAACAGGGAACTCCTGACCTACTTGAGCAACCCTCATCAAATCTCTAAGGAACTTTAGAAATACCTTGTCAAATGCCTACCAAAGATCATTAAATTTTTTAACTTGATCATTTGTTTAACAAGGAGGATTTCTCCTTTATCCTATCTAGAAGATTGGAAGCAAAGGAAATTTTTCCTCTATGATACCTCAACTAGGGGCAAAAAAAGGCTGCAATTCAACAAAAATTATCATCGAAAGGCCCTCAAGGTGACCATTGCCCTCGAGGCCACCGGATCCATATTTCCATACTTCCCAAATTATGCCACACAGAAATACTAGTGGTGACAATGAAAAAGAATTGCATCAATAGCCTAATTTACTTTCTGGGATTAATTGAGACACAACAAAGTTTTACAAATATCATGAGAATTATAGCTACACAACCTTTGATTGTGGAGCTTTCAAAGCATTAATTGAGAGATCACTAAAAAAAGCAACCTTTAAGAGTATCAGGTAAAGAGTTCTAAACCCATCTCTACCTCTAATAAAATTGCAAAGCCAAGTGCTGTCATCCAACCCCAAATCAAGAAGGATCACCAAACCCTTCAATTAGCATTAAAAGAGAATTGTCCATATTCTCATAAGGGAAAGGCAATCCAACTCTAGCTCCTCTATTTTGAATTTCTTGGGAGAACCTTGGCCTCCAATGTGACACATCGATTAAAGGATTTGGTTTTGATATCACTCAAATTTAAGCATATGCCATGTCTTGACAACTCTTACAAAAAACATCAAAGTCATCTTAGACATAATTTCCAATTTTAAAGTTTGTCGCATACTGATCGACAATGAAAGCTTAATGGATATCTTTTTCCTCGAGGCTTTCAACAAAATTGGTGTCAATCAAAACCTTATCCTCCTAGCTAACTAGTTTACTTATAGGCTTCTCAGGAGAATCAATGAAGCAAAACCATCACACTGCTATTAACAGTGGGAAGTTCTTTCGACTTGACCATGCAAATGATCAACTTCATTGTTGTCACTACTTTTGCCTATAATACTATTCTTAAAAGACCAACGATGAACATATTCAGAATGATAGTCTTAATACCAACTTTTGCATAAAATTCAATACCTTGACATAGTGATTTGTGTTCAAGGAGACCTTTTGTAATCGAGGATGTGCTACCTTTATACTACGAAAATCCAATTAACTTAATGCCCTCAACCATTAAGCTCCCAAATAAGGATATTATTAACCCTACCTCTCTTTGTCTCTCTTTCCTTCTTAATCCTTTCGAATCAAAAAAAACTTGTAACTATCTCTATTAATAAGGATGAGAAAAAAGGTCACCTCAAACTTTTGGTGATATGTCAATGTTTTGCATAAGTGCCCTCAAACATTCTAAAGATGGATCCCTCAACAGCCCAACACTCCATATAAATTTCGAGTTCCAACAATTCGACAAGAAATAAGTGCTTAGCATCAAAAAACAAAAGGAAATATAGGAAGAGATATCAAACTCAAAAAGATATAAACAACTTGTCAAAGGATATCATAAAAGTTAGAAGAATAGAAACCTTGAGTCTTATGTGGGCTATCTTCTAGTAAAAAGCACTTCAAGGGACATCTAAAACATTTATGAAAAACTTTCAAGATCTACCAAAAAAATCAACCTCAAGCTCAACTCTTTAAAATACACCTTTGGTGCACCCTTAGCAAAATTTATTGGCTAAAAAGGTATCAAGGGAAGGGATCCAAGCAGAGCCAATCCCAACAAGATACAGTATCTTCTATGCGTGCCTTATTCAAGAATCCCAAAAGATGTCCAATGTCTAGCCAAACAAATCGGTGTGCTAAACCATTTTATTTCCAAGTCATTGCAAAAAGCTCAATTGTTCATCAAACTTCTTCGTAACAAGCCCAGACTTCAATGAACTAAGGATTGTGAAAAGGCCTTCTAGGACCTTAAAGCCTATCTTTCTCACACCCTATTTCGAGCATTATAATACATGGGGAACCACTATTCATTTGCTTAACAACCTTGAACTCTATTGTCAAATTTGTATTGATTCAAGATGCAAACATACTCAGCATCTCATTTATTATATCTCACATTCTAAAAAACAAAAATGAGATACACCCCTCTTGAAAAGAAAGCACTAGCTCTCCTCATGTTGGTTCGATAACTAAGGCGATATTTTCAATCTCATATCACCAATGTCGACATTGACAAGCCTTGAAATGCATCCTTCAAGCAACAAAGATCTCAAAGAGGTTGTAGGAATGGATCATCAAACTTGGTGAATTTGAGATTATCTTTGTATCTTATTGTTTCCTTAAATCTCAAATTCTTGCTAATTTCTTAATCGAACGAGGTTCCTTTGAACCTAAGATCGAACCTTCATCATTAGACACCTAGAAGTTATTTATAGAAGAAGGAGAATCAGAACAAAAGTTATGTCAGATAGGTTTTGTTCTTTTATGTTCAAAAGAAGCTAAGTTAAAAAGAGGAGCCAGAACTAACTTCCTAATCACAAACAACTAATTCGAATATGAGACTTGATAGTGGGATAAAATTTGTTTTGGGGATGTAAGTCAAGTGCCTATTAGTTTTCAGCAACTCCAAACTAGTCATAAGCCAAATCAATGGCACCCTCAAAATTAAGGATCGAATTCATATGGCATGTAGAACAATGGTTCAATCCCTCATGTAGAAGTCTAATACTCAATGCCACTCAAATTTCATGTGAAAAAAATCAAGTAGCAAATTTGTTAGCCAAGCATGGGCACCCTCAAGAGGATTTCTCTGCTCTTCAAAGGCCATGCATCAATACTATGAAGATACCATTCTCAAACTTAAGAGACCCACTTATTAGATAAACCACTTAGAAGCCTACCTCAAGACAGAGGTCATGTCTCATCTAAAATCAAATGTAAAAAGAATCAAGAGGTGGACATGATGTTGTCTAAATTGAGAATCAATTTTATCAAAAAATCCAACATGCAACCTGTACCCCACTTATCCAAGGTTCAGGACATTATAAAAAAAATACACTCAACAAAATGCGACAACCATGCTTCTAGTCATAGTTTGGCAATGAAAACTATAAGACACGACTTTTTTTATCACAATGCAAAAGAACATAATACTATTTGTTAGAAGATGTAAAGAGTGACGACTTTATGCTCATCTTCCTCAAAAACCAACAACTACAATAAAAGCCATTAACATTTCTTTGTCTTTCTCTATCTAGGGTATCGATTTCTTTGAATATTTCATTGTAGCCAGAGGTGAAAGAAAATTCCTTCTCATTGCTGGAGACTATTTTTCAAAATGGATCAAAGCCAAGCCTTTAGTCAACTAGACGATTGTAGAAGTTTGCAACTTCCTTTGAATAAATAAATTCAGTTAGTTCAAGGTATCTTCAATTACGAAAAATAACAACACCATGTTCCAAGCTATGGTGCTTCAAAAACTTATACAAAAAATACAATTGTCATTTAAAACATACCTCCATAACTCATTCTCAAACAAATGATCAAACTGAGACAACAAATAAAAACTTTTTAAAAATTCTAAGGCCCCATTTCTAAAAAAGTTAGCGCTTGAGAGGATTACCTTCCCAATGTGTTTGGAGCATATTGAACCACTTTTATTATGACGAGAGAGTCACCATACTCTCTGATCTATGGCTCCAAAATCATGCACTCAGTGAAGATCAATGAACCCACTCGTCGAGTCCATACACTTCAAGAGTACCAAGATTCAATCACAGCCTAATAAACAACTGAAGAAATCAGAAAACTTGAGCTAAATCTACACAAGAAGAAGCGCCTCAACAACATTTAAGTCAACTCAACCAAAAGCAAACTATGGAAAAAAACACTTTGATAAGCACATCCAAAGACATTCTCAAGGTCGGCAATCTCGTTCTCAAAAAATTCAAAGTTTCAAGGCCAAAAAGGGCTCAATAAGCTTGTTACAACTAGGACTAGTCATATCTCATCAAAGAAATTATTTGACCGAACACCTATCACCTACAGACAAGAGCTAGGGTCGAACACCAACAATTCTAGAGTGAAGATCACCTGAAAACTTCCTACACCTAAAAAGGAACATCATCAAAAGTATAGTTCAATTAGGTCTAATGGCCTTATGCATTACATCACTTATTATTTTGTTAACTTAGGAAAAGATCCCCCTCCCACATTAAATTTTTTTATCAAACAAATTAAATGTTCTATGTTAAATCTTATGCAATATCACCCAATACCTTATAATTCTTTGAGCTAAATCAATATTTGATTCTTTTGTTAATTAATCTAAATAAATCATCTTTCAAAATTTATCAAAATATTCCAATATCACTTAAAACTAGTACTCCCACATAACAATTTAACCAATCATTTGGAAGCTCGACAACCTTATCCTCAACTTCCTTCATTGTTGCCCCAATGCCAAAAAGCCTCAAAAGGAATGATCTCAACTCCTCTTCACATTCATCACAACTCTCTTGCATGGAGGATACAAGAGACAAGATCTTGACTTCTTGCCCCTCGCCATTGGTCCATCACATGAAGGCTTTAAGAAGCATGCTCTTACCCTCTTCCCTTTCTCTTGTCACAAATACATTACATGGATTTCTCAAGAAACATGATCATACCTTCCTCTCCCGCCTTTCTGATAATTTTTTATTGCACGAAGGCCTTGAGAGGAATTAATCTTGATACTCTTCCCTTCGCCCCCTGTTCTATCAAATAACGTCTTTGAGAAGCTCGGCATTTGCTTTCTCTCCCTACACCTCAATAATAGATCTCTAGAAGCAGTCTTTACTCTCCTACACCATTGTTGCAGCGATTTAAGACCTCAAAAGTACAAATCTCCCACCTCCTTTCTTCTATTCTTGACTATACAACCTACACTCGAGGACCAAGGAATGATAAGATTTATTTTCGCCTTTGACTTAATCCTCTTGATCCTCAAACTTACGTTGTCACCCTCAAGCTCCAACGATTCTCTCGATCCTCCAACTTAAGTTGCCGCTCTCAAGCTCTAGCTATTCTTTCAAAAACACCATCCATATTGACTCTTAGACATAAGGGATTGATTTTCACTCATAAGAGTGCAACCAAAACTTCAAAAAATGTTTCCAAAGAAAACCCTTTTGTATAACTATCAATGATGACTACTTCCATGAAACATCCTTGAAATCATTCCTCTTCCATTTGAGAGACTCGTTTCTCCAAACATTTGACAAATCCCCAAAACAACCTACTTAATAATTCAAAAGACATTAGATAAGTGGACCACAATTAATTGAAAAGTGCAAATTTTGTATTAACCCTATCCATTAATTTCCCGCAAAAGCTTGTAGGCAACTCTCTATTACAACAAAGGATGAAACAAAAGGTTCAAGGACCGAGTGGAGAAAAAAATCATAAAGAGAAAGAATGAATAGGCAAAAATCATAAAGTGAAAAGGCAACCTCTGCAAGATACCTACCATCAACCTCAAAGCAAAAGATGTTGCCACGCACAATGCTTCGCTGGCATGAACAATGCTTCATCCACATGTCAACACCACAACCACATGGGAATAAAGCAAAGGAGAAGGAATCTAATTGGATTTGGCTCATTTAGCTTGGAACAATTATAAGAGAACCTCCTAAGCTCAATTGAAGGGACAATCAACCCATGGTGACACAAAGCTTCCTTATCTTCCTCAGGAAACCTACCCAAGATCCTTAATTTGTCCAACCTTCAATAATTGCATTAAAGGCTTCCTTCTACTTGCACCTCACAACAATCAAGTGCCCAAAGGGATTCCCCTACTTGTGCCACAATCTTTTTGCTACTTAAAGGCTTACCTCTACTCACACCTCCACCTAGAAACCTCAAATCCCTTTTACTTATGCCTAAAGCCTTGAATCCCCTTTCTTCTCAACCTAAAGTTTACTCTACCCAATCCTTGTAGCCTTTTACTAGAAGTCCTTTTCCTTTACCCGAGCTTCAACATTGTTGTTGCCTGAACCTTTTCCTCTGCCTAAGCCTCATAGTGAACAGTCCAAAAGCTCTTATAAGCTACTCAAATATTCTATAAATTTCACAAATGCTTTATAAGCTACTCAAAAATCTTTTGTCTATCCATACTTCAACAAAAAAATGGTGAAAGCTTTTACAAGCTACTAAGAGATTTTTCTCTTCCTAAGCATCAAAAGTTAGCTATCCAACAACCTTACTTTTATTATCCAAAATATCTTTCTTAGTGATTCTCAACCAAGTGTCCCTTACAAGATCAACCTCCTCATTTTGCATTCTAACTCCTACTACATTATAATCTCACCCTTTATAGATCTCTAACAAAAATAAACTTCTGGTTAAATCCTTGAATCCCTTCTTCATATCTACAAACTCAAATACTACATTTGAATGTTTGAAAAGCACTTTTAGGCCAATATAGAATAGGAGTATGCATGTTTTCTTTTGATATGGTTGTTCTCTTCCAAGAGCCAACTATTATGTTGGAGGAACATCAACAAATCATATTGATTCAACCTAATATTAAAAGGTGTTAAGCCAATCCATTTGCAATTGCTAAAAATTCAAGATAGTTTGATGGAACTCCTTACCCCATTATTGCCCATGAGAAGCTTAATAATTTGAAAATAGAAATATATCAACCTTCAGAACTTGTTTTCAAGATTGTAGCTACCAAGGTGCACCCCCTCTATCTTCATGACAGCTTACAAAACAAGAGACCATTGGTGGCCTTTTTTTCTTCCTTCTCCCAGAGCTACTCTCATTAATTTGTCATCATGAACGCTTTGCCTTATGGTTTTGGTTGATAAGCAAAGCTTACTCATTTCCTAAATCAAGAACTAATATAAGATTCCCCATCTAGGAAGGGAAGGAAATGAGAGAGAATGAGAGAAAAAGAGGACGAATCAAAAGGGATTAAAAGGGGTCGACCACATCCTTTTTAGTCTTTCTCTCTTTCTCAACTATCCCTAACCAAACCACTAGCCAACCACCATCACAACAAGTGGAAACAAAAGGATCAACTCAAGCTAACCTTAATTGACTTTTCAATATAAGCTCTAAAATGTGTTGTAATAATCCCCAAGGTGCATCTCCACATGAGTTAGGACCTATATGTCACAATGCACTCTCATCAACATATCTTCACTCTATGATGACTTGTTGATGTTATCCTAATCTTTCCATGCATCAACCAAAAACTTCTCTCAAGCTTTCTCATGTCATAAATACATCAACATAGGCTTTGAGCATTTAGCAATTAGTTTCTCATACCATATCTCCTTTGACATAGCCTCATTACAACTTAGCAACTCTTGAAACCATTAACCCTCTTAGGAATGTCTTTAAGAAAGCCTAAGTCTACATATTATCTCACTTGAATTACTATTGCCACGATCCTCTCAACACCATCTGCTTGACAACAACAATGCATCATTTTAACGCCTTTGTTTGACCTTCTTGCTATCATACCTTTCAAAGTTGATAGGTCATAATCATAAAACTTAGTCATTCAACTTCTCAAGTTCTTTTACTCTTACACTAACAATCATGATGCATAGATCATTTTATCATCTCATCTTCTACCACAACGATGAGGTATTTATGCCTCATATGTCATCCAACTTCTATCTCCTAGACTCGAGCATCTTCATTAAGGCTAAGCCAATTTTGGGTCATCTTTTATCAGCATTTGTTCCTTCACTTCTTCAACTTCTCTCTAGGCTCTTCTAGTCAAATCTTAATACCTTAATTGGATGACATCGTGGAGGGCCCTTTAGACTTTTCAAACTGTGGCAATCATGGATTACTCTTAAGACCTTTATTGCTATGATATCTTCAACAAGACTTTGAACATGTCCTCCAAAGAAGTCAAGGATGTTATATATAGCTAAATTATTTCCACTAGCATCCTTCCTTGACCTACAGCTTGTGTCAATCTTTAATGATCTCCTAACAACAAAAAGGGATTCATCCAAAGGAAAAAAGTATAAGAAAAGAAATTTTCTAATTTGGAAATACTTTATAGAAGTTTTTGCTGATAAGGGAATACATTATGTGAATAGCTTGTAATGCAAAATGCTTAAGCCTAACCAAGGCACAACACAAACACTTAAATATTAGGACTGTACAAATATAAAAAAAAAAATAGTGAAGAGTTTGAAGTCTTAGATGAGCAAAGCCAATCAAGGCTTCACCTAGTACCAAGTGTTGACAAGGACTTTCAAATCCCTCTTTTCCTTGCAAGAATGATTATGGCCCATGAGAACTGATTCATGGTTGTTGAACACTTTTGGTTTAATATACTGCCTAAAACCTTATCACCAATTATAGGAGGGAATCTAGAAAAATAATTAAAAAAAAATTGTCTGAAGGCTAATGAAGCAGAAAAGGATAAGTTGAAAAGAGCACTAGTAGCCTTTCAGAATAGACCAATAGTAAATGCTAATTTGTTTTCTGCAAGGATCATAATTTTGTTTCCCTAGCAATAGAAACATAAATGCAATCATACTTTTTTTTCCAAAAGGATTCTTCAAGAAACATGGCTTATTTTTATGGTTTTTACTAATAAAAATCAGTTGTTTTAGTTAAAATTTGCAGCTTGTGTCTTAACAACAGTTATTCGAGCTCCAGCTAAATTATCCTAATTTCTTTCAAAAATCAACAAACTTTGGTTGTTTTAGTTGAGCTTTACAGTTAACCCAACTACTTTTTGCTATGGGGTCTCTCTATCAACTATATAAAATATTGTTCAGAGGTAGCAACCTGATGATCGTAGAATACAGTTACTGATCTTGAAATATAAGATGGAAGCCATAACGAGATCAACTTGTTCATGATCTATGCAGCCTTTCAGTTTTTTTTTTTTTTTTTTTTTTTTTTTTGTCAACTTTAGGTTTATTCTATGAGTGTTATGAGTGTTGCCTGCTTCCCCAAGTTGTCTTCTATTATTGTTTCGTACTAAATAGTTGCACAACGTTTATTCAATGACAGAACAGTGGCTGCCTGCTCCTGGGTGACTTCTCGGAGACTAAATTGTAATTCTAGATGTTAAAGAATTAGTTGTTTATAATTCTGTGTCGATTGATAGATCGATTGCTTTCTTATCAATACGTAGTTGACATTGTAGATTAACGAATTCCTCTAGGATTACCCTGCAAGTGCTGTGCATGCACCTAACTCTTCTTTGAGCTTTGCATTCTGTATTTACACTTACAATTTAGTTTAGGTTGTTGGTGTTATTTACTTGGGCATTCAATCTGTTTGTTCAATAAATTCTACTTTTTATTACTTAAGCTATGTTCAAACAAGCTTACTCAGGCTCAGCTTAGTTTGAACTCTCATAACATATTAAGATGAGCTCGCATCATGAATGAACTAGTTAAATCTAACAGAATGAGTTCAGACAGCAGTCCTACAAACAATATCAAATGCAGATAGAATACAAGTAGTTTTTGGTTAGAAGAATTGTAACCCAAATACATGCTTGCTCATTCCTGATCGGCCCATTTACACCACCAATATATGACAAAGGATTTCAAGCAAGTCCTTGATAGGCCCAATGAACCCAACTCCCAATTAGACATGACTAATAAAGGGTCAATTGCTAAAGTCCAATGTGAGAAGAGCTAGATAAGCTAGATGCTAAATCCATCAAAGTTTATGCTCGCCAAGTTCTCAGATCTCCACCTCCAAAACAGCAATCAAACTCCAATTATGATGACAACATTATATCATGTTGAACCAAAAAGATGCAACCATTCCTTACCAATGAAACAAATATTTTAGTTACAAAATTCAACCTGATCAATGGTAATATGCGAACAGTTTTGGCAGTAAGCCTTAACGACAACATGGTGCACGGTGAAGTCAAGCTCTAGAAAGAGTAGGGATGAGCATGGTGTTGGAAAGGTGTAGCAAAACAAGGGAAGAGTCAAAATCCAATACAAGCAACTAGCTAAAATTAACCATCTGCTACACACTCTTAAACCAAACAAATTCACCAAAGAAATCTCCATCTCATGATGGTTGACTGATCGAAAAATTGGAGGTAGTGGATAAAGATAAGGACACGATCCACAAAATCCATCCACAATTCCAAAGACTAACATCTCCCTAAACAGAAGATGGGCACAATGAAAACCAACTGAACAATGATGGAAAGAAACCAGTGGTGAAGAAATTGAAGCCTCTTTTTTAATGTCAAGGAAATTATGTAATGTGATAAAAATATATGGTCAAGCCAAGGTAGCGTGAGTCTATTTCACTTTGTAGAAAACAATAAAAGAACAAAAGAATAATATGGTTAAGGTCAAAAAAAATTGCAAGCCAACCTCACAGCTTTAAATATGGCTGGATAATACCCTTTTAGTTGTAGTATTAGCCACAGGCATTAGTAAAGTTGTAACATATTTTCCATGTCCAAAAGTGTTTTTCTGCACATACTAATCAACATAAATTTTAAAAAATATTTTTTTATGTTTGTTAACCACTTAAAGATATTCAGGATCTATCAAGACAACAGCCAATGTGAGCATGGTGCAACTGGAAGAATAAATATGTTTACAGGAATTGACATACTTAACCTTGAGTATTTATTAAATTTCTTATTTGATGCAACCTTCAATCACAAAAGGTACCCACATCATTAGAGAGCGAAGAGCAACACAATGGAAAAAGGTTCTACAAAGTACATGTGGTTAATGTGATCACAAAGATCAAGGTTATCTTTGATGAATTAGTCTGAAGGCATGGGTTGACAGGCAATGGTGTTGTAGAGCATTCTCAGTGCCTTGGGAGTCAAGGCCAAATCCTACTTTGTTCCAATGATTCACTGGCAGATTTTTTATTATGCAGTGGGTATATGGTCGGAAAGAGATCAGTCACTATTGTTGAGATGCTTGACCACCTTAGGAAACAGCAAATTAATGCAACTGAGAGGTATGTATGCATATTTCACTTTCTTTGACAGTTACAAGGTGAATCATGTATAACATCAGTAAGGTGTTCAATTTTTATGAATTTTTCTATGGGGGAATATCTCTTCCAAATAATTTTTGTGAAATTCTTAAGAAAAATAGCAATTTTTTTACTTCACAACATAACAATATGTATATTCTAGGCATTGTCAACTTCAAAGAAAACACATAATTTGTGAGCATACACCAAGAGAAAAACCATGCATAAATCGATTAAAACTAATTTGAATGGAATAGGAAAGAAAAAGGATAAAATAAATAATACGTGGATACAAGTTGCAAAACAATCTAAAATAACAAGTTATCTTATTACTGAACGGAGTGCTTGGTAGAGAATAAACCTATTGATGGTAATTATGTATTACAAATGGAACTCCTCATCTATAGCTAATTATTTTTCAATCACAAAATACACTTATGCAATGAAAAATTGAAGTTAGAAGCCAATCAACATTCACTATTATGAAATGAAATGCTAAAATAATAATAGATTGAAACAATAGCAAGCAAAAATAATAACTAATAACTACAAAGGGAAGGAGAGAGTTGGCAATTTCTTGGAAGAGATTCAATGAAGTATGTCAAAGCAAACTTCTAGGTTGAGAGTGATAATAAATAGCCAATATCGAAAAAGAAAGTGGAAGTTTCTAGTCAATATATGGACGCTTTGGTCCAAATTTGTTTGCATGCATTTTGAGAACTACATTATTAGGCCAATTTGGCCAAAAAAAGTACAATACCTTGACACTATAAATACATTATAAAAATAATTTATTGATCTTTTTATGTTAAATTAGGGGTTGTTTGGTTGTGTGACTTTTGGAAGCCAATGCTAAATATAATTAAGAATCTTGTTTAACGGATAGCATGCATTTATAAAGTATGCATTTGGTATGATGAATTTTAAAATATATGTTTAGTGCTATAGCATATTGTTTTTTATTTGATTTGTCGATATCATGGTTATGTTCTACATCGGATAAGAATAGATCCTCTCCCCAACTTTACTCCCACATTCTTCTTTTTGCTCTCTCCTCGGCTGCTGACCTTAGTGATAGTGCAACAACATTTAGAATAGGGAAACAAGATTAATGATTGACTATATCGAATGAGATTTGACTACATTTGATAAAGAGAGGCAATTTGATGTCAATGATGAGAAGGAGATACCATGTTATTGATAAGGATTTGATGAGATCAATGACCAACCTCCTCGATCCTCTGAAAAAGAAAGCTACGATAGTACACATGTTATTGGAAAAAAGGAGGTGATGGACTATTACAAGCTTGCTTCTCAAAATCATATGAAAAATGGCTTCACAAATTCCATCTACTTTGTAAACTTCGAGTAGCCAACCTATAATAATTTTTTGGTGACCTTCAAGAGTCACCAAAACCTAAAGATTGTGAACCAAACAATGAACTTTGAATGTCATGCAACCAAACACACCCTTTTTCAAAGCACGACAATGGGAAGGAGTTTCTTATTTGTGGGCTAGAAAATTGTTTGTTGCATATATCCATCAAAATCTTTATCTAAATTTAAACAAGAATAAGTCATGGATGGCCTCATCTTAAAGATGCTCAAAGAATAATTTTTATTGGAACATCTCCTAATGTGAATGTTGGGCAGCTAAAGAACAAATTAGCTATGAAACAAAATTTGCAACACAGTTGCATGTACTTTTTGAGCTCAAATAATATCCACGTGACCATGACTATTAGTTAAAATACGTATATATGTAATCATCATTTCAAAAGGTTCATTTTTAGATAGTAAAGTCTAACATCATTAGAACAATGTTATAGAAAATGAATGTGGTTTTGGAGTAAAGAATGGTAGAAAAATATATGCACCAATATTTCTTTTAAGTAAAACTAATTTGAAATCAAATTATTGAATAAACTAAAATGACATGCAACTTATGACTCAGAACGAGAGTTTGGTGGAGGATAAGAATAATGATGATAATTACTTTCTTTTTTAAAAATTGAAATTCTCACCTTTCATTACATAATTTTGGACTACATATTGCAAAAGTTTCCTTAAGAGAAATTCAACTTAAATGTCAACTCATAATTGATGGGTTGTAAGTGAAATACAATATTTGAATTCCTTATGTACAAAAAAAATCATCAAGTAATTAACACATATTGGACAATACAATTGATTTTGGCTATAACAATGGTGGAAAATCATGATATCTTATAACTAATGAAGACAATGAAACATAGTGGAGTGATTTTCTATAAGAGAATTCACCAAACGCAGAGAGGCACCAGGTAGACCTCTAAGTGTTGAACATGGGAACAAGTAACCCAATATCAAAAACATTAGGATACTTCATGGTCTATATATGGAAGATTCAGTCTACAATTATTCAAAAATCTTCTAAGGATAAAACTATGTGCCTGATTAGAGCAAAATAAGGCAAAATTATAATAGTGTACACCATATTATAAGACTAACCATTAAATGTTTTAAAATATCAAAGAGAACATCAATCACAAACACAAATGCATAAGAATATAGCAAGATCCAAGTAAAAAAGCTTTAAGAAATGAAGAAACATAATCAATAATGGATACAATAGCATGACTACTAGAAAAAAAACTCTGAAACACTATATATTCATTTTGGGAGAGATATTTACATGGTTTGAGACGTCAATTATCTCTTAGGTTCATTAGGTCCCCAATTATCAAATTTAGCAAGTAGATATTGCATTGCACAAAATTAACAAATAAAATATTTGATTAATAAAGAAGAATTAGATAAGAAAATATGTAAAAAAAGGGATTTCTGATTATTTTTTCAAAAAATGTAAGAGAATCCATCACATAATAAAGAAAAATGTAAAAGAATACATGACAGACATACCTGATTCCTCTGCTACTTCCACCCCAATCACAATAGCTCACTATAAGCTTTTGAAGCTGCCAGACTCCACGCAGAGCCATCTATATACGTGTTCTGAAACAAAATTGGGTATTGGACTTAAGAAGACGACTAGGAGATAAGACATTTCTAACCAGCATTCAAAATTCTTTCGTCATGACGCAGTCATAAAATCACATTTTCAACCTCAACAAAACAAGCGTTACTAGTTCCAACCTAGTACCTTATGCCAATTCAAGGATATCAAATCAAATAGAACAAAAGATAAAATTATGTTTTTAGAATGGAAGGTTGCAAGATGAAAGCAGATAGCACTAAGCTATAAATTCAGCAAGAGAAGGTAACAGCTTAAACCCTGTGAATTAAAAGACAACACATCATTCAAATTGGCCAGCAATAATACCAACAACTTTCCAACGAGTACGAGCAAAGGCACTACAGAAGCAGTAACGACGGCCGTTGGGAGAGCAGTGATGATGCAGCACGAAGCGCGAAAACTTGAGTTGTGGCGAAAAACCCTGCACCGACGATTTTAGAGAATACCCATGACCTAGCAATCATAGTATTGCCTGTTTGGCTGGCTTATCCCCACAGCAAAAGCAAACGTGTCATTGTACGGCTTCATTGCATCTCCCTTCAACCTGTACATTTTTATGCTTGTAGCGTTTTAGGTGACGAGTTCATACCAAATGGCAATTGATACAAGTCATACATTAGAAAAAGTCTAGCACATTAATACATAAACAAAACAAATACATTTATGACATCAAATTAAACTGTTGTGGTCGATTGATAATAACAACAACAATAATAGTTATTGTCATTATTGTATAATAATAGTAATTTAAATATTTGTTTTTGTTTAAATAATGATGACAATATTTTTAATAATTGTTAACAAAAGACTTTTCATGTAAAAAATCCATCACCATTAAACTCTATCACCCAAAATCATTGTTGCCCACCCGTGGCATTAGAAACCTTCTTAATGATCAATAATAATTTTAAATTATTCCTTTTGAATAATTTAAGAATGTATAATATGTAAATAATTTAATGATTGCATCATATAATCCATCTTTACCATTATTCTCTTATGTATGTTTCAAGTTAGTTGGTGATTTTTTAATAATCACAAAAAATTCTTATTTATTGGATATATTTGAACAATTGCAAATAATTATTATTATTATTTTAAGATAATATGTAATAATTGATATGTCTTATTAACCATTATACATTCAAAATTGAAATAAAACATTCAACCTTACAAAGATTTGTAAGTGAAAGATTTTTAAAATAAGTATTACATTTTTTGTAGAATGTTATAGTAAGTGTTCTAGAAAAGAATTTAAGATTATCCATTATGCTTTAATTGTATATATTTATCAATAACAATTGTTACAATATTGTCTGAATGGATAAGAATTGGATGCTCTTATTTTGTTGGATAAAAAAATATGTAGATAAAACCAATAGACTTTTCAATTTTGTTAAAAAAAAATAAGAACAATAAACAAAAATAATATTCTTATGTAGTTTGTGTATTAATAAATATTTTGTCATTTAATACTGTAAAACAACACCTACAAAAGAAAAGAATTTTTTGTAAAAATTTTGTGGAAGCAACATATAAAAGGTCACATTTCTTTAAAAAGAATATGTAATCAAGAAATCATGAATCATCAAATCACCATATATAACAAGTAAAATTAAATTTAAAGCTATATGAACTATTTGCATTTGGATGCTTTCATCGCTCATTCTCAACTAAGCCAACTAACTCATTATCCAAAAGTTTTCAAGAATCAATGCATAAGTTCAATTTTAAAATGAATCAAGAGGAACAAGTTAGATTTGGCTAAATTAATAAAGAATGGTAACAAATATATACTGAGTAAGAAAATATTAAAATTTGTCATTTATTTTACAATAATATCTCATTAGATATTTGAATTTATAAACAACAACAATAATATGTGCTACACGTGTGCCTGTTCCACCCAAACACGTGTGGTGCTTAGCCTGCGTGCAGCCCAACCCAAGATCCTGCCGCTTTGTACTGTGTCATCAATTTTTGTCCTTTTTTATTATTTTTCATCATTTTTGTTTCATCCATTGATTTTTTTTTTCCCATCTATATTTAGGTTTAATGATCTTGAGAATGATATCTTAATCATAAGTCCCTTTTTTTTAAGATTTGAGTCCCATCAAATCTTCTTTCCTATACAGATGTCTAGTTGTCTTTTTTGGAAGGTTGACATTTTCAATTGTCCCGTCAAGTGATTTTGTGAATTTTGTCTGTAACACATATCTTTTGTAAGTATTTGCTAAACCTCCTCAATTGTTCAACACCATTGTGAATGCTTATTTGTCTCATTTCAAAAGAAAGTGTTGTCCACGATTTGTAAATCGATATTATTGTGCTCGTATATTGTAGATGACATATTGAACTTATAAGTATGGATTTTTTAATATAATCTAACAAATATCTAAAGCACAACTTTGTAAATAACCTCATTAATGTAGTATTTGATAATAATAAACTTTAATTTGTATTATTTTTCAACTCTTATTTAAACTCATTATAAATTCACCACAAAAAATAAGATCTAGATATGATGCAGTCTTTAGCTCTATCATTTTTACAAAACTTTTTGATATAAGGTCCTTTTTGTTTCTAATATCAATAATAGTATCGATAAGCTCTTTTTATACTTATATTTTGATAATGAAGAGCCCTTCTTTTTCTTTTGCTACATGTAAGATGTTCTTTGAATTTATCATAAGAGATGAGCTTTCATCAATTTAAAGAAAGATTTGAAGTATCTTTTAACATTTTCTCGTATGTGTTATATTTTCTTACAGTGATCATAATACTTTTGATTTTTGTCATTAATAAGTCTTGTTAGAAAATGCTCTTCATTTTTTCACCAATTATTGGGTTTATACTTAAACCTTTTGATATTTTATCCTTCATGTTTTGCCCTTTTACATTTATTTTTCTTTTCAATGGTCATAACATATATACTAACTTGTTTTAAAGATTGAATAAGAAAAATGGATAATTCAATGACAATAAGATATTACATATTTGAAATATATTTTGACAAAGTCTACATCTCTTCAATAGGTATTCTCAAACTCAGACTTGTTATTGAAATTCTATAATATATTCCTACATCATTTGTCCTTATCAATGTCTTAAACTATGCCACTTTCTCTATATTTTCTCCATGTAACCCATTGGATAAAAATTTTCTTAGATTAATTGCTTATTAATTTTATGTCACTTTTGTAACTGTGGAATTTTTTAAGTGAGTATTCAACCAAGATAATGCATGACTTATCAATTTCAATAAGCAAACACCACTTTATCTGATGATGAATAGTCGTATAAAAAAAGAATATCTCTCCAGTTGCTCTAATTAAGTATTTAATTTTCTTACATCTATTATACCATCGTAATTTGATAAATATAGTATAATATTCATCTTGAAAGCTTTACCAATTCCCATGTGTTGAAAGAGAAAGTGATGTCATTGTTATCTTCATATCTAATTTTTTTACAGATTTCTTTTAGATTTGTTGTATGAAAGGATTAGAATTTTAATATCATCTCTATTAATACTTACATTTGTTAGTTAATGGAGTTATCTATGTCTTCAAGCTTGATAGTAAAATGGTTAGCATAGTCATCTAATCTAAAGTCTCTTCAATCTCTTAATTGCTTTTGACGACTTTAATTTAGCATATATTTATATTTCTATTAGAGTCTAATTTAGAGCTTACAATATTAGAGATGCTTAATAGCTTATCAGAGAATATGAAATAGTATTATGTACTAATTAGGGTTATACGATCTATATATTATTTTATAACCGTTCAAAAATTGGTATTACAAAGTTGTAACATAAATTATTAAGTAGATGATAACACCTAAAATATTAAGCATAAAATCTTACAAAGTGATTTTTGTCACATTCAATTTCACAAATAAAATAAAAAATTTAAGATAAACTCAATTTAAAGTACTTTAATAAAAAATAACTTTAATTTTAGATTACTTCATAGAAAATAAAAGTTATTAAAAGAAGTACAACTTTTTGGTGATAATATCTTGTAGTTTTTGTAGGTGTTAGAGTTTAGAACACTAAAGATAAAAAAGGGTGACAAGGTGGTGGTTTTTAGTTAGTGGGGAAGCTTACCTTAAAGAAGTAATAATATAGTCGGCTAGGATTTGCAACATTTGTTAAAAAAAGTGGTGATTTAGAGATTAGATCAAGATAGTGAAATGGTGGATAAAGGCTTATGGATATTGATGGAAGCAAATATTTTTTGGTTACCAAATCTCTCAATCAAAGGTCCCTCATCTTTGATCCTTATCTCTCATAAGAGATTTAGTTGTCAACTTTCTTAATAGAATATCTTCCACATTCAATTCTTATCTCTCGCAAGAGGAGTTAGATTATCTCTAATTATAATTGGGCGCATACTTTTTGTTCAGAAAGGTGGAAGTAAACAAACAAAAAAATTTCATTCCATAACTTTTTATATTCTTATGATGAACAATTCTATTTATAGAGACTTGATAGGTTAATCAATAATTTTTAAAAAATTAAAAGATAAAAAATAGAAAAAGGATAAATTTAATTAACATTAAGTAGTTTCTAAACAAGTTGTACATTTTGGGTGACGGTAATGACGAGCAGTGAAATGACAGGCGGTGAAACAATAAGGTCAGTGGCACAAGCAAAGCTATCATCTGATTTTTAAGATGCGAGTCGGGTGGAACTACATAGGTCATTGAGGACTAGCGGTTTGGTGCGGGCTGACATGGGTCATAGTAGATCAAGTGGGTCGTCTTAGGTAACAGCTTGTGCATGTCGAGTAGATCAACCAGGTTTTTAGGTCAATTTTGATCACGCGGGCACGCGGGTTAGCTTGGGCAACAACAATGGTTGCTTATGGAGGTGGATGATAGTAGAAGATGAAACATAAAAAAGCTCAATTTTAAGTATTTTTTTAAGCAATTTTCAACCAATTTTGATTAGCAATTAATTATAAGAAAAAAAATAACATTTTGTAATCCTTTTAAATTTAAAGTAAAAAAACCTTATTTTATTTTTGCCATAACTCTTATTTTATTAATGTATTTGACTATCTAGATGAATTTTTTTTAGAGTGAAATTCAATCAATCAAAATATAATACTAATTTATACATGAGATATATATTTAAATTATATATTATTTTTATTTAAAAAATTGAAAATTAAAATATTTAATAATTTTTTTATATTTGAAATTTTAATTGCTATAATTTAATAAATTATTATATGTAAAAATTATTACAAATATATCAGATGTGTGTGTATATATATATTGATATTGACAAATAGATAAATTTATAAATATATAAATAAAATATTTATGTGATTTTGATTAAAAAAAGTTGTTGATAAATATCTTTTTTATATCTAAGTATTAAAATTTCAAATATTTGTTTAAGAAAAAAATATAAACATAACTGTTCCAAATAAGGTATAATCCTACATGTGAGACTACGAACTTTTCCCTACCGTCCTAGGTACTGCCTTTCCTTCGTCTCGCTGGGCTCTTCTCTCTCCACGGTATTGGAGTTTCCTCTAAGCGGTTCGGCAGCTATGGACTTGGAAACGAACTACGAAATCTTCCGAACAGCGGACTTCATCCGTAGCAGACAGTTCACCCGAGTATCCTTGCAGGTTTTTGCTCCGGCTCCAACGCGCTGGAAATAAGCCCCAACACGGTGCTGTTTCTCTTCAAATTTTCGAACTTTTTTGTGATTTGAATCCTTGTTCTGCAGTTTCCGGATGAGCTACTCAAAGAAGCAGCTTTGGTGGCCAAGGCTTTGAAGAGCGAGCTTGGGCGCGGTGTGCGTCTCTTCGTCATGGCGGACACCACATACGGCAGTTGCTGTGTCGACGAAGTCGGTGCAGCCCACGTAGACGCAGAATGCGTTGTCCATTATGGTCATGCATGCATGAGCCCGTGAGTTCTGGTCAGCCTTCTTGCAAACATTCATTAGTAATTCAAAATATTTTCCATCCTATTCTCTTATGGAGACCAGTTGTTCTTGTTAGAGTCGTTAAGGTGTAATGTGTGGCCACTAGAAGTATGGATGGTAAACGCGCTGCATCATAAAGTTGATGCTTTGACTTGTGAGAGCATAAGATTTCAAAACTATAGACCTGTAACATATTGTTTCCTTTCTTGTTTCATATACCAAAAAGAAGATGAACATTTATTCAGCTAGTGGATTAGGTGATAGAATTTTGATTTCCTTAGATTCCCTGCATTGTACCATTACTAAGGTATTTTTATTTTCCCATTGATTGTTATTTATTTGTTACAATATCATTGAGAAAGGACATTCTTTTGTTTTCATTTTTGTTGAACACAGAATATATGATATAAAAGGCAGTATTTATATCCTTTGTTGATTGGAGTAATAGTTAAAGGATAGTTTGTGATGGGGATCTAGATCAGAGGAGCTTATTGTTTCTTCTCCAGTTTTTCTCTGAATTGTATATGATGATTGGGAATTGAACCTAACTCTATAGAGAGTTTGTAACAACCCCCAAAGATTTTCTAACTAAGCTAATTTGTAAACTCTGTTAATAAAAAAAATTTATAGTTTAAAGAGAACTATCAATTAAAGAGGTTTTTAAGGCCATCCCGTACCATAGTATTGTAGATTGGAGATGTGGATCACTTGTTCAAGTTACGCTTCAATTTTGAGTTTCACAAAATGGTTTTGTCCAATGTTATATCACTATTTGAATTCTAATACATCCTTTTATTTTTGGGTTTCCAATGAACAATAGGTTAAGAGGTTTTTTAGTTTTAATGAAAGATATGCAACTTTTAAATGGTGAGTTAAATGTATGAGAACGCTCATGAAAAGAGAGTTGAAAAGCAACCATATTTTTGGTGCCATGTAAGATTAAATGCAAGATTGATTAGATTCTGGACACTAGTGCCTATAATAAGTTCAAGATATCTTTGGATCAAAATGGAGTAGTTTAGATCCCTTCCAAAGATTGCTTGGAAACCCTAAGTTTAGTAGGCCTTTTTGGTGGTGAGATGCCAATAGCTTTTGATAGCATTGTTCCTTTTAGCCAGTGAATGATGAATTGCCTAGGCCTTTGTTTTTGGGTCCCAACAATGGTTGTATCTCAGGGTGTCTAGAACTACGATTTGTTTTATTTGACATAAATGAGACAATGATTATATCTTATTGTGCTTGTCAAGTTAAGCGTAGAGTAGTCATTGGTCTTGGAACATCGAAGGCGGTAGAGGAGCATGATTTTGTGCCTTTTATGTGGCATGGGAACCTTGATGGTCTTCTATTAAGGATAGTAATGTGTGGCTGTTATTACCCTTGATCACTAGATCATGCGAGGGTACCTTTAGTTCATGATAGTTTTCCACGAGGATTTTGATTCCTAGAACTCTTAAGCAACTAGAAGTAGACTTTTCTTCTCTTTGGTTGTGGCAATGTTAAGAAATCACATCTAGACTCCCAAGGGAAGAATATGGAGACAAGAACTTAGCTATACCAACTCAAAGCCTCCTATTCTTAAACCTTTTGAAATTATCAATTCACTCCTACATAACGTTTATTTAGTGAAATAAAGCATATTTACTTAGCCAATTAAGTTTTTTGTCTATTGTTATCCCAACCAAATCTAGACTTTGAAGATTGTATTTTGAAACATGTAGAAATGTAGAAACTTGTCATGTTTTACCGTAATCAACATATTTTGATTTGCAAAGCCTCCTTAACCATAAAAAATGATCTCATTGTGGCATTTAATGTTCATATTTTTCCTCGGTCTTTAAATCTGAATTTATAGGGCCATTATGGGTATTATTAGGCCTTCTATGTTACTTTTGTTTTGTAATCTTTTGAGGTTTGTACACAAAGATAGGAAGTTTTAAAAACTTGGCATGGATTTACATTCTTTTGAGCTTCATGAAAGCAAAACATAGCTTATATTGATAAATCTATTGAATTTTTAATTAAACACAAAGACTCCTCTCCTTGAATAAGATGCATAACTAGTATTGTGGAAGGGGAATTTGTTATATTAGTTGTCAACTTAAAGTTGGTTTAGGATGCATAGCAAGTATTGTGGAAGGAGAATTTTGTTATATTAGCTGTCAAGTTAAAGTTGGTTTTGTTTCTAAAGAAATCGAAAAAGCCTAGATCTCTTCAAAACAATGGATCATATTTACAAAATTATGGATTATAGCATTTGTCACGATATGGTTACATATTATGCAAAATCTCAGAGATGGTAGCAAATAATTTGCCCTTGATCCAAATATCATGTACCAAATATCACCACCATTGCAGCCTTTTTGTTGTCCTGAAGCTTTTTGAAGTTAAGCAACAATGTGTATAGCCTTACTCCAATTACAGAAAAAATCCTTGTACAATCTCATATCATAGTAGCAATAGTCTATTAGACATCCTCTTTAATAGAGATATCAAAATGCTACTTTATTTCTTGTCAAGAGAGGGCAATCCCTGTTAACAAAAGTCGGGTCACCTAGCTTTTTTATGGGCCAACGGATCTTCTTAGCCTAATCCATGGATCAAGCTAACATCAAGTTAAGCATTGCCAACATTGCTGGTGACAATTGAGGCCGTGATCATGGATTTTCCATGCAACCTGGCATTTAATACTTGCTAAGTGTAGTAGAATAGATTTGCCATGCAAAGGAGCGCCACAACCCCTATGTATTCACCTTTTGCATAACATAGAAGAGTTCAAGCAAAGCACTAGATAGGGGCTAGGATGCGTTGCATCACCTAGTAGGAGTTTTTGCATGGGTTGTCATTAGATGCAAGTTACAACTTCGAGTAGGAGTGGGGGCATCCTAAAGCAATTTGGAGGGCTCACTTGTGCTAGGCTTGCACAATGAAAGTAGGGGTCGATGTTCCAATGTGCAACAATGTAGCATGTGATGTTGCAGTAGGATTGACACTTGCAACGAAAAGAAAGTACAAGGTATGAGATGCAACAGCTGGGTTGGCACACATTGAGGGTTTCGTTGGTCTAATGTGTAGTTAGTTAAAACATGCTTTGCAAAGCATGAAGACTTGTACATTGATGAAGTTAAGTTGTGAAGTGGATGAAGCTCATCATTGGACCATACTAATACATGTGAAGTTGATACGTGTTTTGCTAATTCCCATCATATCAGTTGAATGTCCATTTGGTATACTCGCACAATTCTGATGAAAGCACATTAGAATAAGAGTTGGTTTAGACCTTTTCTCTTTCCTTGCAATCCAAGCTTACATGGGGCTTTTATCTAATTCTTTGGTTACAAGTCAATCCTACGTTTGATTTGCATTATTTCAAATGCATAGCAAGATCGTGATCATGATGGGTTGTTCTTTAATCTTCAAGGACTAAGTTTCCTTACTCTTCCACCCATTTGGAAGTCTTGTCTATGTAACGTATCTTTAGGGATGTTGGTAGAGTCAATGGAAAACCAAACAAGGCAATTCAATTACCAATACAATTACCCTTATTTTGTCTTGATGTGCCAAACAAGCTTATCATTGAGTATCTCAAAAAGTGCCTCCAAGTTTTACTCTCCTCTCTTTAACAGGCTAGTGAGGAGGTCCATGCTAACAGAAGTTTCCCACCTTGGGAGTGGAATACATGAGATTCATGGACCACTGTGTGGGAGATCCTTTTGAGATTGCCAACCCTTCAACTCAAGTTGTCGTCAAACACTACCACTTATAATAGATATGCCTCCAAATTCTTCCCTTTTTTGGAGTACAACACCCTTTCTCCTACTACATCGTCTCATACAAGTGATTCAAATGGTATTATCATCACACAAAAGACTTATCCGTGAGTTTAGTCGAAAACGTTTTTAAGATTTTCAACTTGTGAACCTCCAAAACACTCTTGTTTTAAGCATTGTAATGTTGAAGGCATTACTTATGGCCTTAGAATGATGAGTATAACATAGCTATTGATTGTAGATAGGCATGGATGTGATTGTATACCTACTCCATATCTGTTTTTACCATCGTCAATTTTCTAGTGAACTCAAAATTTATGTGGTCTAAGATATAACTTTAGTCTACACACAAGTGCATTTTCCACCATCTTGTGGATCATAGTGCAAACGCAAATATGGTGCTCAGAATAGAAGAGAACGAGAGATTTTCATGTGATGTTTTAGATAAGGAATTTTTGGTGTAAGGAGTAATTTTTGGAAGGTTTCTAAGTAAAGATATACATGAATGATTGGTTTCATATTGAAAAGAGAGCGAAAGCTTATGGGCCATGTATGGAGGATCACAACTTTAAGTGTCAATCCATTTTTTTGGGGAATAAAATTTTGAAGTCAGTGTAGGACTGCTAGAACAAATAATGCCTTAACACAAGAGCAATGTCATGACAAAGTATTATTAGTGTTTTTCTCCCGTAATACGATATGATTTAAAGATGAACAAAATAAAAGTTAGTAGACATATGATGCTTGAGACTAAAGAGAGTCGGTGTGATTGTCAGGTGATGCCCTAAAGAAGGAATTATAGGTGTAAGGAATGACTCGTAGGTTAGGTGGAGGGTTACGAAGTCAAATAATACATTATTGGAAAGGTAGTTAAGTTTTTTTGATATATTTGTTAGACCATGATCATGAGATTGGTATTGGATGGCCAAAATAGATAATATCTTGACATTAGTGTAGGATCATGATAGTTTATCTTCTGAAATTAGTGTATTTTGCCGTCCTCCATCTTCGAAAAGACCACAAGTTAGTTTTCCTACTTTTGAGGCATTGATCCAATGTCACAAAATTGGAGGGCAATGTAGGTGATGTTGGTGTGGGTAGCCTCCTAGTAACCCTTGTACAGGACTGAAAAATTCCATCAATTCTCAACGTGTTGTTCCTCTTGACGAGAAGATCAAGTCTCTGACCTTCTTGGTCATAATAGATAGCGACAGTTCCTTGGCCACCTCCACATATATGAAGATGTGGGGAGGAGGAAAGTTATCCTGATGAATGCATTCCAAAGTTGTTCTCCATCAGTCACTTAAGATGCTATGAGTTAAGGCTGCCTCCCACTCATTACCAATCCCCTCCTAATCAGAAAGATGGCTGATAGTATTTCACAGTTTTGGTGATGTAATGTGCAGTGGAAGAATGTTGTGTTGTAGTTCTTCCAAGCCAGAAAACAGATTTTGGTTTGTTGCGCCACCACCAACACAAGACTTGAAATGATAGTGTTGAGTACAGCAATGTTTTGCTGAAGAAGTTAGTGATCCTCACCCATGAATGAAATAGTGTTGGACCTCTTTTCAGGACAAGAAAAATCATATAAGCAACAGTAGCACTCATAATTAGGTCATGGAATTTCTTTGATAGGAGTCTGTTTGTGTTCATTCAAAAGCACATAAGATAAATTATGTAGCCTAAGTCCTTGAATGAAATAGTGTTGGACCTCTTTTCAGGACAAGAAAAATCATATAAGCAACAGTAGCACTCATAATTAGGTCATGGAATTTCTTTGATAGGAGTCTGTTTGTGTTCATTCAAAAGCACATAAGATGAATTATGTAGCCTAAGTCAAGGCAATGTCAAATGGTATGCAAGTGTTCCCATGCAAGAAGAAAGCAGCTATTGCCCAGGAATCTGTTCAATCGAGTCCACTTGTAAGAGCATAGGGCTATGCATTGTTAGAAGTTGATGTAAGGATGGATCCTTGAAGATCAAATTAATGGATCAAATTCACTTGTCCATTTCTATTTGAACATGGGAGAGAATAAGAATACGAGAGTTTTCTATTTCAAAAGCACCCAATCAGAGTTCTTCGTATGCCTGTGAGCAAGTTGAAGTGTAAGGGCATCAGCATGGTCTTTAGCTGCTGGGATCTTCCAAGGCAATTAATTTGCTTTCTTCTGTTGACCCCTGTTCTCTGTAACTGAAGAGCTCAGGATTTCCAGCTCTTGGGCATTACCATAAGGTCACCCTGTTTGCTCGGTTACTCCAAGCCTTAAATGGGGTAGGACTTCCCTTGGTTTATTTCAGAATCCTCCTCAAGAAGGTTCATAACAAAACCCCCTTAAATTTTAAGTGATTACCTGTGGTTTGAAGTTCTCCATGTAGAGTAGATAACCTTTCTGAAAAACTAATTATTTATTGCTTCGTTCCTCGATGTTCTCTCCACTTTGTAGAAAAGCAGAGAAACAAATTAAAAAGTTGACTTTCCAAGCTATGCTAAGAAGGCTCTAAAATTTGATGAAGACTTGGCTTATTTATGATAAACTTTTTTTAGCATATTTCAATGCGTTTCTACTAGTGTTCAATTTTTTGTTTCATTTGTAGTCATCTTATTAATTTTGTCAACATGTTTAAAGCGCTTGTCTGGTTGGTAGATTGTTGGACGGCAAGTTTTTATTAACTTAAATTTTATGATCATGTTGGATAAAAGCTTTTAATTTTTTCAACTGCAGAACAACAACAGTACCTGCATTCTTTGTATTCGGGAAGGCCTCAATTGATGTGAATGACTTTGTGCAGTCTTTACATCAATGTTTGTTCACAAAAAATAAGCCCGTTCTGGTATGTGCTAAAAACTTGAAATCTTTAGCAGTGCCTCTGAGCATCTTGGATTTGATTAGAACCCTTATTAATTTCTTTACCATTATCAGGTGCAAAAATAGAAAGGAAAGTCAAAAGAAACTGTAATATGGTATTGATATTTGCATCCATAACTACTTAACAAATGCCATAATTTTGTACCTATGTAGTTTTTATTTTTGGTAGGAAGAACAGTTTGTGGTGGGGAGGGGGGGGGGGGGGGGGGGTGTAAACTCCTTGCATTTGAAGACCAAACTCTTAACTCGTTTGTGAATTTGAGCTTTGGTGTTTGACCATTAACCATAGATACGGAAAATATGAAAATGCAAGTCCTTGGAACCTTGGTGATACTTATATGAAATATCTCTTTGTCATTAGCACCCTTCTTTCTCGTGAGCATTGATGCTAGAAAATCATATAACTGCTCCATTTTTTGATATCATCAAAAGGTGACTGATATATGTTTTGAATATTGTATATATGATGCTATTTCAGGGACTAGTTATGTATGTAAGATCATGTTTGTAAATTTTCTGGATATGTTTTTAAGGACCAAATCATGCGTTCTAAAACCACACATCTTCACTTTTGGGTTAGGTTATGACAGAATGACGTGTATGTGATATTACCTATGGGACATATTACAACGTGTTTTATCACCTCAAGACATGTTAGGTTTATTGTTATGCTTGTAACGTGATACTAAATACAGGATCTTTTACCACATTAATATTATGTTTGGTATGTTGAACTTATTCTGGCTATTTTTTCAGGACAAATCCTATTGTTTTTGGTCCATGTCAGAAATAAACTGTTGAAACCCTCCAGAATAATTTTTTTTAATAATATTATTTAAGAAATGTTTAATTTATTTGATTTAATCATATTGTTTTTCTTTGTTAGAATTTCAAAAACATGTCTTCAATCTTCATCTCTTGTAGCAATTGGGGATTTATAACTTCCCTAACTAATTTTGGTATGAATTTGTCTATTATTTTGTTTCCTGAGGTGCCAGGTCCTATATGGGTTGGAATATGCACATGCCTTGCCTGAGATAAAAGAAAAAGTAGCCATATTATCACATTCAGCTGGTTTGAACCAGATGGTGCTATATGCAGATGTTGTTTCGTCAATCATTATTCCATCTGGGGATAAAGATATAAGAGATATTCATGATGGCGATATTACTTTAAATCATGGGGATAAAAAGGATGCTTGTATGCCTAGCAAATGCAGTAAAATGGATTCTGAAATGAGATATGGCCTGGGAGGTCTGGCATGGAGTGTACCAACAGGCCACCAGTTAGAGGATTACTTGATTCTTTGGATTGGAGCTGAAGATTCTGCATTTGCTAATATTCTTCTTACGTTCAATAGTTGTGAAATAGGTGAAATGCTCTATCAATTGCTTACTTTTGTTCAATTAGTTTATGTTTATGCATGCATGGTGGTATATTTGAAGTTTGTAGCATTTAATCATAAAGTTAGGTATTCTTGGTAAGATTTTATTGTTTCCTTTTGTTTGTGCAGTCAGGTATGATGCAAAGAGACGTCAGTTATTAAATGACTTCCCACAACAGAGAAGGATTCTCAAGCGCAGGTATGCCATATCCAAGTTGTGTGTGCATGTTTTTAAGATGATTTCCCTTTGAAGGGTGGTGGCGAAATATGTTTCGGCTAATTTTGCTTTAAACCTGATATGCTTCCTCTACAGATACTATCTTGTGGAGAAGGCGAAGGATGCAAATATTGTAGGCATTTTGGTGGGCACTCTAGGTGTTGGTATGTTAACTGTTGCTGCTTACCTTAGTTTATTCTGGAATTCTATTCATCGGTGGTTTTGATGGTTGAAGGGAGGAAATCATGATATTTCACTATTCACCATTTTGAGACATGAACTGAATTAATTATTTAATCACTTTAGTTACTTGCCCTGCCCATCCTTTCACAATTGATTTATTATTTTTCTCAGTCTACCCTCAGTAATTGATCTACGACATTTATATGCAGACGGTTATCTTAGGATTATTAACCAAATGAAAGAGTTGATTGAAGGGGCTGGCAAGAAATCTTACACGCTTGTCATGGGAAGACCTAACTCTGCCAAACTTGCTAACTTTCCAGAGGTAATGTTACCCTGATTGGATTATTTTCTATTGGTTTTTTGAAAAAGACTAATCGAAGTTATCTTTTGTACAGTGTGATGTTTTTGTTTACGTCTCTTGTGCACAAACTGCTTTGTTGGAAAGCAAAGATTTTTTGGCTCCAGTCATAACTCCATTTGAAGCAATGTTAGCTTTTAGTAGGTAGGTCCTTTTTCTGATGTGTTTTATGTTTATTTTCTGTTCTATTTGTTTATAATTAAGCTAGTTGCGTAGAAATTTCAACATGCAGTTTTCCATCTCAAAATCGGTGGCTGCTGATCCATTTTCCTATTTTTCTTGGTTTTGTATGGGGAAATTTCTGTGTGAGCTTGATGTTCTTCATGGTGGCAGTTGCCCTGATGTGTAATTCACATTTTCGGATGACCCTGCAATTGCACTACACAACCCATATTGCACCCGAAAACTGCTTGATCTATTGTTCAAAATTTATTACCCCCACCCCTCGATGTTTGTCAAACTCTATGCTGTGAAACTATTGTGGCAACATCCTTTTTTAGGTTGTGTTCAATAAAATCTATCTTCTATATTTAGGCAATTTTATTCTTCCCAAATTTTCTAGTATTTCCTCTAGAATATAGTTCTCATAGAATAAACTTATGTAAAAATGAAATGGGTATTAAGGATTAAAGATTAGGAATTAGAGACATATCTTCACACTTTTAAATAAAGAATCATATTTCATTATATATGTATAGTCTTTACATAGTAGTTACTTATCAAATATCAAGGAAATTGTTTACAAAATATAAGCATTTAATCTTTTCAAAACCTATAATCTCAATTTTGATTAGGAAATTTATTATAGGTCTATTTATATAATTCAATGTCGAGGAGGACCCAATGATGGCTTTTCACATTAGGATTGTCACACATGTCAAGCAACACCACTGCACGTGTGTGAACTATAGCTTGCGGGATTCACAACTATGCCCGTGTTGCCAGAGCACACGTAGAAGTGTAGGAAGACTCAGCCAACATAGGCATAACGCCACATGCATAGCATCTGATGGGGTAGGTCCGCTGACCACCGCAAGTGCGACATGCATTGCGGTAGGTCCTAGCTACTATGCCCGTGTTGCCAGAGCACACGTAGAAGTGTAGGAAGACTCAGCCAGCATAGGCATAACGCCACATGCATAGCATCTGATGGGGTAGGTCCGCTGACCACCGCAAGTGCGACATGCATTGCGGTAGGTCCTAGCTACTGTGCGTGTGCGACACGCACTGCACGTGTGATCTACCTACCTTTTGGCAAGCACGTGATGCAATTCGTGTGTGTGCAGTGCTGGAGCAGGTGCAACTGCGCACGTTTAAACTCAATAACATGCTCAGACCGAGCATCACTGTGCGCAGAATTGCTGCAATAGTCGAGTGAGCATCAAAACTACATGTATCATGTGGGAATTAAATAATATGCATTTTTATAATAAAAACATTGTGTTCTATCATCTATAAAAGGGGTAAAGAGGTTAATGAAAGCATTCCTATCTTTTGGAAAAAGCTTTCCACCACTTTCTTTTTTTAGTTGTTTTGTTATTTTGCACATTTTGCTACTATAACTCTAAAACAAGATTTATTTGATAAGTGCTCAGAGTGAGGCATGTCATAGACGGATCACATATTTTTGTATTAGAGCACTTTGATTCGATGCAAATAAATGGTGCTAAGAAGAAGGGAGTTGAAGAGCAAGCCAAAAAAGGGAAGCAGGAGATTGGGGTGGCTTCAATTGAGGTGATTGCATCGACTAATTAACCATCAAACCTAGAAGCATAAATAAATCTATCAAATGCAAGTGTTAATGGAGGTGGTGTTAAAATCCCAACCCTATTCGATAGCGAATATGGAAGATAATCTACCAAGTAACGAAAATATTTCTAATCCAAAGGTACCTGGAAACAAAGATGAAGATGTTATCATCATTCTTGCCTTTTTAATGCTTGAGAATTGGCGTCCATTCAAGGTAGATGCTAAACTTGATTTACTTATTTATGGTAATACAATGGATACAAAAAATTGATTGTTTGGTTGGAACTAAAGATATTTTTTTTTGGTATAACTATTCATCAATCGATAAGGTAGATTATACTCATTTAAAGATAAATGAGTGATGCGTTAGTCTAGTATCTATGCACACTTACGAATGAGGACACTTACAGAAGTAACATAGAACCAATTTAAGAAATTAATTCGATAAGGATTTTACCTTATGGGTTAAGTGGAGAAAAGACACTGCTTACGATATCAATTAGGGCAACAAGTGCAAGACTACATTGAATTTCGACAAGCTATAGTATTAAGGATACTTATTGATAAGATGCGAATATTATCTAAATACATCTTATGTTTGTATTATCTTATTGTGATATAATTAATCTTATTTCTTGTGTAATTTTTGTTTCAAACTTAACACATTTATAATGATCATTGAAAAGAAGAATTAAAATAGAAGAACAAACAAGGAGTTTGAATGTGGGGAAGATTGATACTAACTTAAAGAAGTGACAAAAGAGATGAAATATTTCTTAACAAAGAAGACCACAATTATGACAACGGATGCTCTAACTACAAGTGGGACTCAGAAATATTGTACCTTTTGCGAAAGGTGATGTTACATAAGGAGAAAATATTGGATTTTACACCTTAATCTATTCCCTAAAATGTTTAAGAAAAATGAGCATAATAAGATACTTGTGATAGGCAAAAGTTAGAAGATTCTCAAGACTCTAATGCATGTAGATTAGTGCTTATTTCTTATAGTAAGGCCAAAAGAGCTCCTTGATAATGTTAACGAAACGACATTAGGAAAAGGGGAACTCTTTACAACCTGCATTTAAGTAAAGGAGTTGGTGAGTGATATCATTTGACATTGGTAGCTACCCCATCTAAGGTTTTATTATTTAGGGTAGATTCATAAAGAATTTAGAGCAAGAGTTGAAAAATAATATAAGATAAAATTTGTAATTATTTGAGGATATATTAATAAAGTTGTCTATGAAGTAGTACTTTTAGATATTTATCATATTACATTTGGATGTCTACAATAATGGGATCAAGACAATATATATTAAGGTAAATACTAACATTATCAATTCACAAAGAATACATAGAAATTTATTATAACATGAGACAAAGGAACAATAACAATAGATATTATTGCTGTTGGCCAAGTAAAAAGGTTAATAAATTCAAATAAAAAACATGTTATTGTTAATCAAATCAGAGAAACCAGATATTGGTACCGAAGAATATGTTAACCTCTCGAGAGAATTTCAGTAAATGTTAAGAGATTATTCTGCACTATTTAGTGAACCCACAGGATTGCCCCCAAAACATGCTGTGGAGCATGAGATTCAACTTTTATGTAATTCAACGCTTCTAAACGTTAGTATATATTGTAACTTTGTAATAGAAAATGAAGAGATTAAGAGGCAAGTCGCATAGTTACTTGAGAATGGAGTACATAAGTTAATAACTCATCACGTGGCTTTTCAATGGTTATGATACCAAAGAAGGATGGAGTATGGCATATGTGTGTGGATTATTGAACCCTCAACAAAATCACCTTTAAGAATAGGTGTCTTCTAACAAGAATCGATGATCTCTTGGACCAATTAAAGTATACATGAGTATTCACAAAATTAGATCTTAAAGCGGGGTGCCACAAAGTACGAATTGTAGAACGAGACACTTGGAAGATAGCTTTCGAGACTTGATGAAGATTGTACAAGTAGTTGTTGTGCAATGCTCCAAGAGTGTTCATGAGACTAGTGATGGTCTTTTTTGTTCTTACTTGGAAGATTTTGTGGTGGTGTACCTTGATTACAATCTCATTTATAATAATATACTTGAAAAACATATTGAACATTTGAGGAAGGTGTTTGATATCCTACGAACTTATTAACTAAAGTTGAACGGGAAGAAGTGTTAGCATGCAAGGGATGCCTTTGTTTATTGTGGTTATCAAGTTGTTAATGACAAAATAAGCATTGATAAAGATTAATGCAATTGAGGAATGGCTTGAATCTCAAAATATTATTGATGTTAAGAGTTTTTTTGGAGGCTATCAGTTCCTAAGAAAGTTCATTAAATGATTCTCTAAAATAGTATCGTTGTTGCATACTTTGATTCGTCCACACATAAAGTTTGAGTGGATAGATCTACATCAATAGATGTTTTAACAATTAAAGGAGGTAATTTATAGAGCTTTAGTTTGAGGTTTACCAATTCTACAACATCCATTTGAGCTTCAAACATATGCATTTAGGTATGTTATTAGGGTAGTTTTAATGTAGGGAGGTTAACCTATACCTTACTATTGTGAATTACTATAAGGAGTACAGAAGAACAATCCGATCTATGACAAAGAGCTTCTAACTTTACTTCAAGCAGTAAAACATTGGAGGCCATACATGCTCGGTAAAAAAACATAATATACTCAGATCACTGACCATTCCAATATTTGCAGACTTAGTTGAAACTACAACAAGCACGACAGATGAAATGAATGTCAAACCTACAACAATGCAACTTAATTATTAAATACAAGAAGGACACACATTACAAATTTGTAGATTTGTTTTCCCAACCTCTTTTGATTTTTTTATGCGTAACTACTATCATGCTAATATAGCTTACAGAATTTGAGTATTCTACAAAATATAAAAGCTTCTCTGATTTTGGAGGATTTATCAAGAAGCAAAATGAGGTCAACACTCCAAGTAATTAAAAATGAATTGCTTTGTCAAGGAAAGCAGTTGTGTGTATCATGGCATGGTTATCAAAAATGTTGGATATATGAGGCACATACTTCTAGAGTTTCTGGAGATATTGGAGTCTTGAAGACCATCCTAAATTTACAAAGATATGTTTATTGACCCCACATGAGTTTAAATATTAAGAAATTTATTTGAAGGTATACACGATACTGTACATCAAAATTGTCAAATCACAAACAGGAGTTATATGTTATACTACCAGTATCGACCATACCTTGTAATAGTATTTTAATAAACTTTATCAAAGGACTACCCACAACTCGATAGAAATACAACTACCAATTCGTAATAGTAGATAGATTTTCCAAGATGGTCATGTTGATGTCATGTAGAGCAGTTACTAGTGAACAAGTAGTTGTCTTTTTCTTCCAAAATGTATGGTTACATTTTGGGTTACCATCATCCATAGTATTAGATCAAGATACTTGTTTTTTGAGTAAATTTTGGTGAGAATGATGGGAAATGATGGATACTACTTTAATGTAGAGTACAACCTTCTATTCACAAACGGATACAAACTGAAATGTTGAATAACATAATTGTTCATCTACTTAGGATTTATAATGCTTACGACCCAAAAATGTGGGATGAGAGTATTACATATGCATAAGCTACATACAATGACACTGTACATGGTTCTATATCAATAAATTCTTTTGAAGTTGGCATGAGATTCATACCACAAACCCCGTGGGACTTGAAGTTCTTGCTCTAGTAGTGACAGAAGCTGAAAGTGAGGCTCAACAAAAAGCTAAGAAATTTCTAGAAAGAATATGACAGATACATGCCAGTGTTGAAAGATAATTATTTAAATCCAAATAAAGTATAAGAAGTAGCACGACCAATATAGTGTTGAGAAGTTCACAAAGGGTGATCTTGTTTAGATTCATATTAGTAACGAAAGATTGAAAAGAAATGACAAGCTAAAATCAATATAGTATAACATTTTTAAGATACTATAAAAGATTAATGATAATACCTATTAACTCGAGCCACCAACATATATGGAAACATATTCAGTAGTGAATGTTGACAACCTTAAGCCGTTTGAATCATTTATGCTTGATGAAGAATCTTATGAGCATATACCACCAATGGATGATCTGATAATTGATGATGACAAGATCCTAAAAAGAGATAGTATATTTGAAAAAAGAATCATTATGACAATGAGAGGGACCAGGACTTTTTACCTAATTGAAATAAAAAAGAAAATTTACTATTGCAAAATGGTATAAGTTTAAGAAAGGCCAAAACTTTTTCTCTCAACTTAATTTCCAAGAACCATGAAGAACACATCATAAAAAATGAAGAGAAAGGTTGGAAAATCCAATTGTATTTGAAGTAAATTCGATGAGACTTGAATCATAAAAGAAAGGACATGTGATCAAGAGATTTATTATATATCAATTTATGCAATTCAATGTTGAGGAAGACCTAAGGAAGGTTTTTGACAAAAAGATTGTTGCAAATATCCAGCAATACCACTGCACATGTGGACACGTGTGGACAGCCATGCACTGGATGAAAGCTGCACTCAGACGCTTGCAGGCATAGCATGTGGGACTCTCAACAACGTGCTCGGAGCTTGTGTAAGAAGACTTGGCGACTTGTGGAATTGCACGTGGGGCCTAATGCCACATGCACAACACGTGATGGGGCAAGTCCACTAGTAAGTGCCAGCTACTGTACATGGGCATAACGCATTATGCGCGTGAATTACTTACTAATTCGAAAGCATGTCCAGCTATATGCGCACGTGTAGTGCCGAGAGCTTGCTCAATATGTGCACATGTAGAGCCAGTAGAGTGCACGTATTGCGCTTCACCACACGTAGAATTGTTGTAACAGTTGAGTGACGATCAAACTATATGTATCATGTGGGAGTTAAATAATATTTGTTTTATAATAAAAAATCGTACTCTTATTTATATATGGGTGAAAAGAGGTGAATGAAGATATTCTTATCTTTTGGCAAAAGCTTTTTCCATCTTTCTTTTTTTAGTTGTTTTGCCATTTTGCACTTTCCGCTACCATAACTCTAAAACAAAATCTATTTGACAAGTCAATGGAGATGCTTCATAGATGGATCAAATACTCATGGTGTTTAACGACAAAATCATCTAGTTTAAAAGATTGGTTGGTTAATTTTGCATCCTAGCTTTTATGTATGAGTCAAAGGTAGAGTTTTGTTAGTGTTTTGTCTACTAACGTGCCTAGTACCCATCTTTTTCTATGGATTTATGAATCTCAATACTTGATGGTTTGAATAAAGAACAAACTTTATAAGGAGTAAGTATTGTCTCCAATGTTTAACATTTGAATCAATTTTATTGTAGTTTGAGTAGTTCTGCTTTGGCTCACTTAGTTTTTCATTATGGAATGCAATTGGTTGTCCTTTTTGGCTTAACATAGCTCCTATGTCTTTACTTGATGCATTACATGCAACCACAAATACCTTGCTAATGGCATTATCAATAATGGTGTAAGAATAAAAAGTTCTTTAATTTTCTCATAAACACTTTTGGGTTCCTCTCTCCCAATTAAATTTCACCTTTTTTCATAGAATCAATAATTGGATCCATGAGGAAACTAATCCATGAAAACTCATCTCTTCTTGGATATTGGCTTGAACGAACCTTGCTGTAATTGCTTTTACTTTCTTTGGATCAATAGAGAATTCATCATGAGAGAATATACAGTCAAAAAAAGATAATGGTAGGTGTCATGAATGTGCACTTCTGAGGATGTACATCAAATCACTCTCTCCTCAAGACTACCAACATCTGTCAAAGGTGGTCAAGGTGCTCATCTCCAAATTGTTTGAAGATAAATATATCTTCAAAATATACTACCAAGAATTGTGCAATAAATGTCTGCAAACCATGGTTCATGATTCTCATAAATGTAATTGGTGCATTGGATAATTGAAATAGAATCACCAGCCATCCATATAAACTATGTTTTATCTTGAATGTAGTCTTCCATTCAACTCTTTCCTGCATTCAAATTTGGTGATTTCCACTATTCAAATTATTCTTAGAAAGTATTTTAGCTTTCGATATCATATTCATCTATCATCTAGTGGGGGGATTAAGAAGCAATATTTGATGGTTATCTTGTTTATTGCCGTGGAGTTGATACACATCTACAAACTCCCATCTTGTTTTAGAGAAAACACTGTTGCAATGGTGCATTGTGATAGACTTTCTTGATGAATGCTTTGGATAATAATTCATTAACTTGTCATCTTAGTTTAGCATGTTTGCTAGGATTTCATGCAATAATGGGACAAATTTGGTAGCATAGACCTTGACATTAAGTCAGTGGAGAGCTATACATCATCTATGTAAGCAATTCATTTAACAATTTATCTAGACAAACATCTTTAAATTCCTCCAACATTGGTATGATTTCTAGTGACTTCTTCTTACTTTTCTTCTGGAGATCGTGTAACTCAGTGACAACTTATGCATAACCTTTCTTCATGCTCTCATTAAATTGTTTGGAACTCAGAAAATGGAGAGACTTAGAATTTTCAATAGGCACAGTTGTTACCTCATTGCCAATTGAAACTTAGGCTTTGTTGACACCATGGTAATTTACTTTCTTTGATGTTTGAAGCTATAACTGTTTGATTTGCTAAAAATGGTGACATTGATATTATAGAGCAAAACTCTATCGATGATGATATGTGTGACATACATAGGTAATTTATCATGCCATATTTTATCTAAAAAAACCTCTAGTTGGATAGACATTTGGCAACATCGAGTCATGTTTAAGGTTGTTTTTACCATGCAACTTTATGGGATTTAGAATCCCCTTTACGCAATTGCTTCTATCAATTATCAGCTTGTGCAGTTAGTCTCCACTTTTAATGTAGGTCTGGAAGATCATGATTCTTTTCTATTTCTAATCCTCATGGTACAGAGATAATGCACTGAATAACGTTGAGAGATTCTTCTTTCAATGCGTACTTTGCATCACTTGAATCTTTACAAGGTTCTATCATAATCTCTCTTAGAACCATCCTCTTTAGTTCCCTGAAATTCTCCTTTAGATGCTTCATCGACATCAATATGTACGCTTTACTCAGGGCAGTTGAATGCATGATGCCTAGTTTGTTGTCATTTAAAAACTGCTCATGGCATCTTTGAAGTCGAACATGCTATAATTGCCTTTTCCTTTGGCATCCTCAACAAATAGAAGACTGCAAGGCTTGAAATGACATAATTCCTGACTTTTATGTACTACTCAATCTTTAGAAATTTCAGAAATATCTCAATATAGAATGAATATGATGGCTGAGCAGCGTTTTCCTTTTTTTTGGGATGCATTATTGACCTAAACGACACTTTTTCGCATATTTGTGACTTAGTGGATCTTCAACTATATCACTAATCGTAAGTTTATTAAACTTCATATTGTAATCATAAATAAAAGGAGTATTTTTTTTTTGAGAAAAGATAATTCAAATAAATTTTCATGATAAGTTTGGACTAGTATTTTTCCCTTAAAAAGTTCATTTCAATCTAATGTGGACTAGATTGACTAATCAATTTCAATTTGGCAAACTTAACATGTGGTTCCTCTAACATTGGTTACTATTCAAAATAGTTGTCCATGTCTAAGAGCTAATCTTTGAAGATTGCGGTGTTTATTCTATCATTAAAAGATGGAGCATCGATCCTAATCTTTGTGGTAATATTGTTATATTTATTTTTTAATTAATGATGCCCTTGACCCTCATTTGGATTCCTATGGTATGGTAATCTTTTAGTAAGATATCCTTTAGAGTGAGATTGCCAAGCTATTATGGGTATCCCATATAGGGTGCCATTTGGCACTCTTAGTAAACAACTGATCAAGGCTCTTTGATTCTTTTGTTGTGCCTTGTGATAAAGATAATTATGTGTAATAAGAATTTTGTTAATTTTTTCATTTAAGGATTCTTCCCTTGTTGGAACTAATTCACTCGTAAGGATGTTCTTTATTCCCTCTCCTTAGTTTTACCCTGATTACTAAGAGTCTCTTGGGTTTGTGGTGGGTAAGGATAACAACTTTATGAACTATTTCTAATTCCTTAACTTTTCCAATCAAACGGTACAACTCTTATATGTTCAAGTACTGTTGAACTTCAAGTTCGACTTGATCTTGCATACTCCATATATTGCGTTCCCCTAATCGCCCACATGGATTAATATGAACCAATGAATCACCTCTATATGCCAAAAATAATCTGAAACTCTAATACCAAACTAATGTAGTGCAAGATTAGGGTTGATAGTGTAACCTTGGATGTTATAACAACTAGATGATTAGCTCAAAAATTATAAAATAATTTTTGAAAATTTGAGAACTTTCTTAATCATTTTTTAATTGATCTTATATGTGATAAGTTTTGGAAAAATTATAAACTGCATGGTTTTTATTAAAACCCCTAAACAAAAGTTAAAATAATGGATGATCGAGTAACTTCAAAAAATGCGAAGTGTAAACTTTGTTGTAGAACTTCTAAACATGTAGATCAGCATGCAAATGCATGATTGTTTGTGATTTCTAGAAAATACAAATTCAACTAGAAAGTATAAGCACTACTTGATCTACACTTCAAGCTATCCAAACCAAATTCAACTTTATGAAAAATGTGTTCCAACAACCTTTTTAAGATTGAACACAAAAAAGACATGATTTTACTAATATTACAAAATATGAATAGTTTAGACATTGCAAAAATTGTGTTATTCGATGTTGTTTTCAGTTTTAATGCAATCACAACAAAATTAAGCTAAGATTCATCAAGATGAACACTCAAATGTTCCTCAAAGCAAGAGGTCAGAGAAATTAAAGAAGCTCATGAAGTTAGTGATAGGGTCTTGCCTTGCCCAATTTCACATTGGTAGTCATAACCTCAAAATCTCATAAGATTTTAGAGAAATTTCATAGCAACAATCTGACCTTCAAGGATGCGGGCAAAAGGTAGGTAGATCACAGTATTTCAAATTAGTTTGATACATTCCATACCAATACCATTTAAGTCATGATGTCCACAGAAGCATCCTACGCGCGCTCCGTGTTGGCACCAGGAAAGTGTAACTTTTTTCGGGATTTTGAGCGCTGCGGGCTGCTTCTGCAAGGATGCGGTGACAACCTATTGGTAGTCTTACCCTTTGCTGCGTGCTGTGTGCCCACCGGGCTTGTTTGCGTCCACAGCAGCAACACATTCGCGCGCTATATGTGGGCACCAGAAAAGTGTAACTTTTTTCGGGAATTTCAGTGCTGTGGGCCGCTTCGGCATGGATGCAGTGACAGCCTATTGGTAGTCTTACCTTGTGCTGCGTGCTGTCTGTGCACCGTGCTTGCTTGCGTCCACAGCATCCGACGCGCGCTCCATGTTGGCACCAGGAAAGTGTAACTTTTTTCGGGATTTTCAGCGCTGCGGGCTGCTTCTGCAAGGATGCGGTGACAGCCTATTGGTAGTCTTACCTTGTGCGGCGTGCTGTCCGTGCACCGGGCCTGTTTGCGTGCACGGCAGCAACCCACGCGCGCTCCCTGTTGGCACCAGAAAAGTGTAACTTTTTAGAGAAATTTCATTAAACAATCGACCAGCCATCCAAAGTATTTTTTAGAGTGATTCATTAGCTGGTTGAAAGGTGATATGACAGACAATCCAATTGGTTTGATTTAATTGTAACAATAGAGGATGGGTTTTCCATGCTAAGCAAGGTTTTGCTTGATCAAACTGTTTGATTCTGCAATTCTGATGTCTGACGTTAGGATTCTTCATTTTAAGCTTTTCAAAGGCAACCCTATCTTCTTCAAATTTCCTATTTGAAATGGTGGATTGCTAAGGTTATCTTGGGGCTATCTTCCACAAGGAATTGTATGAGGATTCATGTTAGTCTCTCCACTTTTTCCTTAGCCCAAAGCTTAAACCTCCTTAGGTATGCATTTTCACAATTTTAAGATGTGGTGGCATGTCTCATAAAACCCTGGGCCTTGTTCTGTATAAAGCAATATAGGGTTGGATTTTAAGGGTACGTGAGCTTTGAGCTTGTTCTGTTGGGTTTTTGATCGTTTAACTCTGTTCTCATTTATGCATCTTTTTCTGTTCGATTGTTATAAATTTTTACAGGGGACAGCAATGGACTGGACAATATATCATGGAATTTTATGACTTGTTAGGCTCGGCTACATCAGAAAGTATCAAATACACCGAAGAAGCTCGCTTTTCATTCATCAAAGGAGGCTACATGGAAGATATTCAGCCTCATGGTATTTTCCCATGCAACCTTTTGATGTTTTCTTCTCCCTTTCTTTATGTTAACGTACTTACCTCCTTGGAGCAGTTCATCTCTCAAGGTATTGGAAATGTCGTCTTGCTGTATTCCAGTTATTATGTTTTATCTGAATACAGTTTACCTTGACAGAAACCGAAGGCAAAGCAAATGAAGAATCCCTTGTTGTTGTGAAATCGACAGAGAAGGCTCTGAACTCCAGCGGCCAACTGGCTGATTCTATTTTGTTCAAGGGAACAGCTAGTTCCGGGGCCGAGTTCTTCGCCGCCCGTTCCTTCCAAGGTCTCAACTTGAATCATGAAACTCCAACTCCAGCTTCATATATCATTGGTAGAAAAGGGAGAGCAGCTGGTTACACTGGGGAGAGGGCTCATGCGAAAGATTCGTCGGCGTAAGTTGCACCACCGTTGCGTGAGTAGGGAAGGCAGGGCGGCCGGGGATGAAGTTGCCGTCTTCGATTGGGGAATTCTGGGGATTTTGTAATTCCATCATTTTAAACACAAACCAATATATTTTATTTAATATTGCTGTGTAATGAAAATTACTTTTTAAAAAATTATTAGTTTTAATTATTGTTATTGATTGTGTTTGATTAGTATTACAAAATGATTTAAAAATATTTAAAATTTTAATCAGAAAAATTTACTTAATTTTATTTCATTATTTTTATTTTTAGATTAAAAAATTATATTCACATGTGTTCCGAGAACATATGATCGTATATTATGAAGTATTTTTATAAAATGGTAAAACTTCAAGATGTTATTTCAAGTGAACCAAATATCAATTTAATATACTTTATTTCGTTGTAATAAATAAATTTAATAAAAAAAGATACAGTATTAAATTCCGTCTGTTTCAAACTAATTTGAAATTCAAAAAAAAAAAAAAAATTCGAATATCGTCTAATAAAATTAAAAACATGAATAGCTACTAATGTAGAAGATTAAAATGGCAGCAGGCGCAGGTACTGCCATGGCTAGAAAGCATGCAGCAGAGGCTTCCTGTCTTGGTGTAACCCTAATTCTCGAGCATTCGACCCTGCAAGAAAGCCTTCTAGCCGCCGGTTGGCTGATTCGAAGTTGTTACATTTCACGTTCGAGCTCGCTTTCCGAAATTACGAACTCTCACAGTGCTGAATCTTTGCTTGCTGTGTTGATTCCTGGAACAATGCAAACGATTGAGGGTTTGGTATGATTTCCTTTTGCTTGATCTCTGTTTTTCATTACTTTTCCGTGGAATAGTTGTTTTTCTCATTGCTTGGTTGGTGCTTTGCGTGATGTGCCGGTGAAGAGTAGACATTAACCGGAATGAAGCATGGTGTAGCCGTACAAACCAAAGAAAAATGGAAAGAAGGAAGATGAAAATATTCGAAATAGGAACACGTATTTTAGAAATTTTACGAAATGAGAGAAAGATCGTTCTCACATGACTGATTACAACTACAGGATGAGAAATCTCTTCGCAAGTTGCAATAATTCTCACATTGTTCTTAAGGCTCTCTTGTTGGGTTTAAAGACAAGGTTCGCCTGAATGGAGGAAGGGGACCGTCCCTCGTGGAGCAAGTGGGGCCCATGTTATATATGGGTTATCTCATTGCTGAACATTTGAAATCATCATTGTAAATTCTTTGAATTTTGACAAGAGAAATGGTTGCATGATATGAATGTTACATAGTATATTTTTAGGATGAGACTTGTTATCTATGTATAAGATAACAAAGTATGCTCTAGAAACTTGTATATTGATGATTTATTAGCTTGGGCTAGTTATCCTCATCGAGCTCTACTATCTAAATCTATATACTTTATGTTTTGGTTGCTCATTTGTAGTATATTTAAGAAAGGTAGATTAAAATATTACACTTCTAGATTATAGGTATAATTATATTGGGGCTTGTCTTTAATTTGTTCCTTGAGAATTGTTATTGTATGTCTTTTGTTTTTCTATGCTAACCTTTAATTGTATTATGCTCCTAATGCAGGATGAATTTAGATTTCTATAAGGGTCTAATTTAGAACCTACAATATTAAAGATACTTAATAAATTATTAAATAATATGTAAGAATATTATGTACTAATTAAGGTTAGATAACGTGTGTGATATTTTAAAATTGTTTAAAGATTGACTTCTAAAATTGTAGTGTAGATTATTAAGTAGAGTTGGTGGTAACACATTGAGCATTAAGTATAAAGTCCTGCAAAATGATTTTTGTCACATCCAATTTCACAATAAAATAAAAAATTTAAAACAAACTTTATGTAAAGTATTTTTACAGAAGAAAAGCAATTATAATTTTAGATTACTATCTAAAAAATAAAAATTGCTAAAATAGTGCACCTTTTTAGCGACAATGTCTTATAGTTCTGTTATCATTGATGTGTGGAGCACCAAATATAAAAAAATGTGATGAGATAATGGTTTGAGTTAATGAAAAAATTGGACTTAAAAGAATAATAAGACAATAAGTTAAGATTTGGAACCTTGTTGATGAAGGTGATGCTTTGGTGATCCAATCAAGAGAGTGAAAAAATAGATGTAGACTTACAGGTGCTAGAGGAAGCGAAAATTTGTTTGGTTACTGGTTCTCCTGATAGAATGTCTCTCATCTTCAATCTTTGTTTCTCACTAGAGGATTTGATTGTCGATTCTTCCGGTGGAAGGTCTCTCACATTCTATCCTTGTCTTTCACAAGGGAAAGAGAAGTTGGAATCTTTCTAATTAGAGTTAAATGTACATATTTTTTTATGAGCAAAAGTGAAAACATACAAATAAGAGAAGTTTTTATTTTAGAACATTCATCTTCTTTACAACTTGATAAACATTCTTTATTTATAAAAGATCTTAATAATATAATAGTAATTTATTAACATAAGAATACAAAAAAATTATTTAAAAATATCAAATGATATAATTTGAAATTCTAAAAGATATTTCAAAATTTTAAAATTTAACATAAATTATACAAGAAATGTTCTGAATAAAATTGATATGAAAAATTGTAAAATTAATTAAATTATGCAATTCCAAAAGCTCTGTGTGTTTTGTGTGGCAGTAACGGTGACTGGCGAAACGGTGAGCGGCAAAACGGCGGGGCGCGATCGGTGCGACATGTGCGGAGCTTCCAGTCCGATTTTCGAGGAGGCGTGGGTCAGGCTGAACAGTGCAGATCGGCGAGAGCTGGCGGGTTGGCGTGGGTTGTCACTGGCCAGAGCAGAGTGAGTGGGTCGTCTTGGGTTACGGGTTGGTGTGGGTCGAGCAGATCAGGCAGGTTCCGGGTCAGTGCGCACGCTGGTGTCCGGTTCGGCTCGGGTGGCAGCTACGATTGCTAACGGTGGCGGCGGTAAACGACGGTGGATGGTGGACTGCAGCAAAACAACCAAAAACTCAAGTTTAAGTATTTTTTGAAGCAATTTTTAACTAAATTTTGTACTGAGTGACTTATGGAACTGATGCAATGCTAATGGGTGTATATTTATGAGCTAACGTTAGACGCTCCTGCATCAACTCCAAGCTTAATAGTGGCATGGTTCATTATCGAAATAAATAAAAGACACACATAAATGATGAGTATCATATGTGTCATTTTTTAATATTAGTCTATGATTTAACATATAGGTTACTATATGGGATTAGTGAGCCAAAAAATAATAAATGATATGTGAGATTATTAATTGTAAGTGTTAGAGGTGGCTAAATTAACTTACATTATTACTCAAGCTTCTCATGCAGTTTGAACCATGGGCTCTTTGATGACCTTTTCTAGATCATCATATATTCTTTTAGCATCTATGACAATCTGTTTTAGTGATTTTATATTCGTTTGCATGTTCAAACTTACAACCAAGAAGTTTGGGATAGTCTTGGAAAGGAAGAATGCCCAGATTTTAGTTAATATGGTGACCATGAAGGCTTAACTCGAGATGAAAAACAATTACATGAACATCTTTAAGGTTTTCAGGGAATAAGATTATGAAGATATTATCCAAGCAACTTGAGAAGTAACAGGTATTGCAATTGAAAGGCTGGGTGAATCAAGAATGTTAGATGTACAAGCATTTTAGATTGGTGCCTTGTATTGAGCAAAAAAACTTATTAAATAAAATGCAATATGCATAATTGGCTATAAGTATTTATAGTCTTGCTACATGTTGGGGAAGAGTGCATTGGAAGGTCAGTGTTCTGTTCGACTTTGCTCTATTGCTAGAGAACTTCAATGTGACGAAGGTTCTTTATAGTCTCAATAATGGGAATACCTTCATCCTTAATAATTATTACCTGTAAAGTCTTAGTCTCAATGGTATAAATATGCCCAACCAAAATTATCCAAAATATTTCTTGTCCAAAAGACAATAAGTGGCTAAACCATGAGAAAGAGAGAGCATGAGCTGTGTATCTTCATGACATTAACATTTGTCCAATTGGCTTGTATCATGTCGAATGAACTACAACAGTTCTTACCTGCAAACGACACCTACTGTCCTCTGTTCATTACGACCCGTTGCCAACACTATCAATAACAAAAATGAAGATATCTGTCTCCTTATCAAAGATTATTAATTTTCTTTTAAAGTTCAAAATCAATTACCTTGCTGCTAAAGTTAAAACACAAAGTTGGGTATGTAATTTACTTATAAAGACACTTTTTATTTCACCCCCATTATGTTAATACAGTAGTTAATTGTTCTAAGGAATATGGAAGGCAAATAACTTGTTCACACTATGAAGAATTAACTTCATTTATTTAAAGAATATTTTGTATTTGATAGAATCTCAAACAAAAATACTGATTGAATTTAGGTTTTGTTTTATAGTTTAAAATATCCCTTGGAACCTTTTAAAGAGTTGGGGGTGAGGGCAAGACTTGTAGATTAGCTTTTGTATTGTTCCTTTTATGTGATGTATCATCATGTTTTTCTTTTAAACTTTAATGAACAAATGGCATGCAAGAAGTGTGACGCATGAAAACTTTCTTGGATACACATAAAGTGAAGTCATGATACTATTTTCTTATTTGTTGATGTTGGAGATGGTTTCAAGCATCTATGTGGGTGTGAGAGAAGAATAGTTAAGATCCATAAGTTCTAGAGAAGAAAGTGAAAAAAATTGAGGTCCCAATAAACTTGGCCAAAGAGGTTGGACTAGATAAGAAATTAGAGAGAGAGAGAGAGAGAGAGACTAAAGATAAAGGAAACGGACGAAACAAAAGTTGTTGACATGGAAAATTGCTTTTTCATGTTGGGAAAATATAGAGGATGGCCTTCCTCCAAGTTATAAAAACAACTAACTAAAGAGGATGACAAACAAAAATAAAAAAGGAATGGGTGCACAAATGGTCTAAAAGAAATGAAGTGTTAAAAAACCCCTCTTAAGAGAAGTTCTTTACTTCGCTTTTTGAAGAGATTTTATAAAGGAAACACAATGGTACACTCAGTCTTCATGGTCATACTCATTGCCAAGGTGACGATTGATTGGCTGGAATGGACAACAATACATTGCTAGGCAATATAGTATTTGAGATAATAAATACTAAATGTCGAAAGATTTGAAGCATAAATGAAGGATTGATGCTTGATATCGAACTTAGGATGTTTAGGCCTTTTCATTGAGCTTAACAAAGGGTAATGAACTTCAAATGGTGAATCTAAATCACTCTATTAATTGAAGCACACTTTGCATGGCATCTTATAGCTAGGATAGGAAACCAAGACATGGACAATGTGATCAACATAGTTGGGCAACAAGAGGGTACTAGTTGGTGTTGTAATTATAGGCAATCAATAAGCATAAGGGAGGTTGTGAAGGTTTACAAAATTATTGGTTTCTATTATAAGGTTGTGATAAAACTTTTTCTTTATCAATAAAGATCAATCAACTCAAATAGTTTTGCAAAGTAAATTAAATATGAATCTTAATTGGTCTTAATGTTATGTAAGAACTATCCTTTAATTTTATAAAACCTTTTATAGCTATTGTAACATAATGTAATGAGTTAAATAAAACAAACAAATCAAGTAATACTAGAGAGCACAAAAATTTTAAGTGGTTTAATAGAAATAGTGTTTACATCTCCCAAATCAATTTGATCAAACTTCTACTAACAAAACACTCCTTTTATTATAGTTGATAAGGGTAAAACTTACAAACCATACTTTGTTGACATTGCAGATTGGGTATTACATTTTTGCAAAATAACAAGTATAATAGCTTTATAGTTTATATAACACAATTAATACAATAAAGTTCACAAAGATTATATCATTCATTTGTTGAATTTATATGACACAAGAACTAAATAATATAAAAGATATTACCAAACAAAATAAAGATTGATACAATGTGAAGGAAAAAACAAATTGAGTTTTGAATAATTGAAACAATAGAATGAACACTTCTCAATTTTAGCACAACTTATATTCCAATGATTTTCTTATTGTGATCTTTCAAATAATTTAGCAATTTATTTATCATCATCTATTCTTTTTGTATTTTATCTTTATTTATATAAGTGAATTAGATGAAAATAAAAAAACTTCAATAGTTATAATGACATTTTCAAGATAAATCAACTATTCATTATAAGTTTTGACAAAATATCATTTTAGTACGTCATGACCATCACATTAAAATGATAAGCATAATACTCGGATCGCCCTAGGCAATACGATGATACGATAAACGCAAAAGGGCTCTGAATGACTTGTCATACAAGTATGAGAAGTATCTTTGTATTGTACAATGCTGATTATTAATGCTGTGCATACGTTTCATATATATCGTACTAAAAAATTACAAGGATTGTGCAAGTACAATATAGTTCAAATAGATCTTACGAGTGCAATAGTGGATCATCATTGCGCGATAAAAATTATTTTAACCAAAAGTCGAACTCTAGAGAAAATCCTATACAATGTGATCATATAAGGACGAATGAATATATGATCATACAATAATTCATTTAGCTAAAATAAAAAGAATAATTATACATATACAATAAATCTATCATAATAGTATGATAACTTTGTATTAATTTTGTTCTAATACTTCTATAAGAATATAACATATAAATGTGATATTATAATTATCGTCTTTAATCTAAACCAACAATAATAAGGCTTAACAAATAAATGATTATATTTATACAATACAAATATCGAATTCATATGTTACGATGAATATATTTTTTACTTAAGTAATTTAAATTGTCTATAATAAGGAATAGATTGTATAGATACGATGTTGTACATTTTACCCTATGATATAATCATTATAAGTACACAAAGCAAAGCTTGGTGATCATATCAAGACTATTATGCATATGATCAAATTACAGTAACATAGTAACATTGTACCAATATAATATATTAATAATACATTTCTGTTCACAACTTAATCTTATATAAGAAAAACTCTTAGAGGAAATAGATTGCATACTTGTATGATGCTATTGTAAACTCAACTCTCAAAGAATAGATGGTACATATATAAGGCTGATACTTTGTACGACCATGTTTGAGCTCTAATCCTAAGTTTAGATGGTAGTTGCATTCGTGCGATGCTACTTCATACCAATACAATGTCATGACATCTTTAATTTTAACTCGTAATATAAGCCAAAATTCAAATTGTACAAATACAATATCAACCATTGTATCGTATAATCGTTAAACAATGAAGAACATGACTTGTTTTAGATTTATGTTTATTAGCTTATGTCTTGAATTTAGTTTGTCATTCTGTAGTGACTTATCTTAAGTACTAATGCAATTCTATAAGCATTATGACTCAAAAACATGATTTACCAAAGTAATACATGAAATGAGATGATTCTTAAATGCCATATAAATATAAAGTGAAGAATTAATAAATCAAATCAAATAAATGTCTTGAAAGTGAACTCCTAATGGGCAAATATTCTACCAAGAGTTGAAATTATAGTTCCATAATGTACAACTTGAGTCAAAGTTAGAGCATAAGTCTTCAAACTTCTTTTAATTCAAAGTACATAAATCTTGCTCCTTTTCAACATTCACAGGTCTCACAATCTAGTTCTGCAAGTATGAAAGTCTCTAAATGTGCAGTAGCAACCAAAAAACTAGGTTTTATGATCATCATCTTCAATGACACAATAATTAGAATGGTGAAAATGGTCAACTGGGAGAGGCTAAGGGTATACCTTGTCCAAAGAGAAGGGGGAATTTGTATTGAGGGAGGTAAGGAAACCCCATTGCAGAAGGTGAAGCACTAGGAGCATTTGTAGAAGTTGTTATAATTCATTGACAATTGAGGTACTTTTGGCTTAGGTTGGGAAATCTAGCTTATTTGAGTGGGTGGAGAGATTCTAGACAAACAAACTACAAGAAAGGTAAAAGTTTATTGCTTACAATTGATTGTGTTGGGGTAAGTTACAACATGTTATCCATGTTTTGGCATCTAGCTTGTGAGGATTACAAGGTTTACTAATGACCTTATACAATTTGTTATATCTTGATAGTTGAACCTCTAAATAAGAATTCAATATTATTAACCATGACTTTTTTATGATGACGAATAAAAACCATATTTTTCTTATTTAATAAAGATTAAATTTTGGACTATTGTAATTGCATTAAATTTTCTAATATCAAAGAACATCATGTTGAAATGTTCTTTGAAAGTCAATGATACTGATCTTATTTGATGTACAATGATAGATTGAGTCACTAGGTTTTGTTAATTTATTATTAAATAGTAAGTTAACATAAGATGCTCTTATCGCATAGCATAAAATATATTATCAAATATTAGAATGTTCATTAATGAATATTAACAGGTTGATCAAACCAAGCAGTTGTAAAATCATTTGGAATAGGTTCTAAAGCAAGAGGCCAAAACTAGAGAAAGGAATTGACATGATTAATAGAAAAGAACATTTTCAAAAGGAAAATAAGTTTTTACTGAGGTCCAAATCTTCAATAAAGGAATTAATTTATGCTTCTTATTCAATAGCATATGCTAGACCCTTCATTCAGCATTAAATGATATATAATATAGGAACAGTAAAGAAGAAAATATTTTCTAATAACAGTAGAAAAAATCAGTACTGCAGCTAATGTTGAATTTGCTTTACTGAATGAAATATTCCTGTAGTTAAGATTAAATATTCTCTTATACCTATAAGATTGAATATTTTTAGATTCTGTAACACTCCCCCTCCATAAATGTTGATCATTCCTAGCTTGTTTTCTTAGATGTTCAGAAGTTGATTTGGTTGGGCTTTTCCCTATGATTTCTGCAACATTTTTATTAGGGATGTAGGTCATGAATACACTCCCACTTTCAATATTTTACTTAATGAAATATTGATCAACTTCCACATATTTCATTGCATCACGATGAAGTTTTTGTTGTGACATCACTTGGCAATCTAATCTCATTTGTTAATAATGCAAACAACATATTGCTTCACAAATTCCATGTGCTTCGTCCTCTACACTGCTATAAACCAGAACTCAGAACTAATTGTTTCTTCCTTCTCCAAGATACTAAACTGTGCTATATATACATGCATTATTAGTATAACTTTGCCATGACTCTTGACTGTCCTAGAGATTAGACTTCCTATTCTATAGAATATACTGATCCCTTTTTGAAGTTATCAACAACAAGAAAAAAAAATATTCTTGCAGTTAATCTGAATCTAGTTTCTTATATAGCATATTCCTATAGTTTAGAGTGAATATTCTCAGATTTCTATAATTAAGGCAAATATTTTCAGATCTTTCTAGATGTTCACATCATAATTAGAGTTCATGATCAAAATTTCTTCTTAATATATTTCAAAGAAAGATGGATAGATCTTTACCAATTAATGGATAAAATATTGAGAATATCAATAGATTAGAGCGAGGGGAAAAGGCCCGAAGGGAGAGAATTCTTTGTCCATTGTCTCCACAACGTCACCATTTTTACTAATGACTATATCCACCTCCACGATTACTCGTCTCTATTGGTTGCTTGCTTTGGTTTGTATATCAAATGACTCCTTTGGCTTTGTTGTGATTGAAGTTTTTTTCATGAATTTTTTAGTTTGTGCTTTGATCTCATGCATTGTTGTCTAGAATAGTTTCAATTATTCCATCACTTTGCAAGTCTTAAGCTAAAAAAATATTAAAAATATCTTCCTTTCTATTAGCCCTCTCTCATATTTAGGATAAAAGCTAACCATCTTATGTCGCATTACCTTTTTTCTTCATCCCTTCATTCTCCATCATTGTCATCCTATTCCAAAGGTCACACTCAACTTTGGTTTTTCTTAATATTTCTCATTTGTTATTGTACATAGTTGTCAAATTGAACATACCTTGTAACTTTTATTACTCATATGACATATGCCTTTATGCATCAAAATTGCATTGGCATTCATTTGACAATATTATTTTACGTCCTAGAATGCTAAAACATGTTCATAACTTATAAAATGAAATCAATCTTGAGTTAAATCATTTTACTCCCCAATCCTCATGGCATTGTCTAATTAATTCCATTGGATCAATCTCAACTTTGAATTACATCTTACACGAAAGACTTAGCCTTTTCCTTGTGCTCTTTGCATAATATCACTTTTATTCTTACAAAGAAAGGCAAATAGCTTATCATATTAGTGAAAATGGATATGTCATACAAGGTTGAATGCCCAATCTAAGTCTTGCTTCACACTAACAGAAGAAGAAAAGCTTTACAAGGAAAAAGGACTAAATTATTCTGAAAATTATTTGGTCACAAAATGTAGCATTGATTTTTTATAAGAACTCTTCGATTGTTGACCTTCTAAACAGAAAAGTTAGGTTGAATTCCAAAATCATGTCATGATGTTTATATAAAATAATGCACCTTTGCTTGTATAGCTACTGTTTATGCTATGTTTCGTCAGTGTTAATGTTTTCCTATTAGTTTCCACCAAGTGAAAGAAAAATGATTTGAAGTAAATTTCTCTTCTTAATCATCTCTTTGGAATTTACTCAAACAATGATTGATGTTAAGAACATTTCTCCTTATCACAGATGTTAATTAGCCTTAGAATGAGTCCATTTGAGAAGAACTTACATGGAGACGAGGCTCTTGGAAATAACAAAGTAAAAGTTATAAAAAGGAGCTTGCAAATCTAACCTCAACTCTATGGCAAGAACAGGTCATGGTTCACAATCAGACGTTCTCCTCTTCAATATTTGAGAGTGAAGAAGAGTCGAGCTGAGCATTTATACACAAGCATGAACTTTCACCATCAAAGGCCGAGGTAACTCTTAAAACAGCTAATGCTAAAAAGAGGAGAACAGCTTCGTAAAGGAGAACCGGGAGAACTCTCTGATCTCTGAGAAAGCCACTCGTTTGACATCGACGAAGATCGAGGCTGCCTCATATAAACGTTTAAATCTCGTTGCCAAACGATATTTATTTTCCTGCAATGCGTGAATAGCAGAAAAGCACTCAACCCAGAAAGAAACACGCAAATGCAAGGAAATGAGATGTCTTTAAGAGTTCAAGCCTGTAGATTTAAAACGGCAAACCACCTGTATTGATCGATGAGTGCAAAAGCAGTGTTCCTGTGCTCAAAATGGCAAAGGAACGTACGGTAAGACGTGGCTTCTAAAAGAGTAAGGAAGATGAACATATTACAATGTTCTCAATCCAGAAGAGGCAATGTTTCGCAAAACGTTTCGTTCGAGCTTTGGCAAACATACGACGAGCATGTTTATCGTTAATATCGCAAAAGGGACCCGAGGTTCGTAAATGCATCGTTTCCATGATGGTTTAAAAATTGCACTAAATGTCTGCACAATCACCAAGTTCATCATTAGAGTCACATGACCACCTCTCTCCCATGGTTATTCGAATCCATAGAACACGAATTCCTCGGGCGACATTGCGATACAAAACTAGAATTTCTTCGTTAACCAACCGTATCATGCAGCAACGACATAAACGAACACCAAGTCATAAACTACAAATGCCCGTCTCCAATGGAAAACATTGGTTATGCCATAAACTAAAACTTGCACTTCCATTTCACATGTTTAGATCCTAACTTATGTTAACAAATGACTGAACAATCTAGGGATTGCTTGAAGCTAAAGACTAAAAAAAAAAAGGGGCAATGCAATAGAAGAAGGAAAGAACTCAGGTTCTCTTTTGAACAGGGAAAGGTAAAGGGTTTTAGGGTACTAATGGTGATTTGGAGACACTGAATGGAGTAACCCAAGAGATCCAATTATTCAATTTTAGCAATAGCCTTTTAAGGAAAACCCAGAGTACCATCAATGAACATTCCATTTTTTGAAATCTATACATCACTATTTTGGAGTAAAATTCTATTATGTGTAAAAAGAATCATTTTATACAAAAGAAATATAATACACTATCAATATTACCCAAACCTTCAATTTGTTAAGAATGATAACATGATTCAGTCACAGCTAACCTAAGAAGAATCAATTAACACACTAAGGTTGTTGGGCACTCTTATTGATTTGAATGTTATGAAATGGGTATTTTGACAAAAAAGTAAAGTGTTATGATTAAAATTTGATTCATCCCCCTCTTAAAGACCAGGTTTTGTAAAAAGGATGGCCAAACCCTAGTTAATGAACTCTAATTTGCATGGCTTCTATAATGCAGAGAGTTCGAATTAAAGAATTGTGAAATTGTCTAAGTTAATCAAAAGCGTAAAAAAATTATCAGCTCAACACGAAAAACATACTCTCAATGCATACCGATTAATAAGAGAGTGAATAAACAGCATGCTCTTCATAAATAAATTATGAAATATTGGATTGGACTTCGATAATTTCCACATTTGAGGCCAAACTATCACTTGAGCGCACGACGTTAATATCAAAGGTGAATATTTGAGAGCAATTTGATGGCCAGGTGAGACAATGGTTGTTAGATACGATATGACCAACCATTAACTCTTGAAATGCCCTTGTGTGCTTGCACATGTTACGTAAAATTTAATATCAAGAGTTGCATTATTTTCACCTGAAGGCCATTCAAAAATGTTCTTCGTCTTTTCAAAAGCCCTTGTTATCATAATCACCAATTGGTTGATTAGAAAACCCTCGAGTAAATAAGATTAATGGGTAATCAAAAAGAAGGAAATCGAAGGTTTAGAGAGACTGTGTTTATGAAAAAAATATTCTATACTAAACTGATGATAAAAAACAAAAAAATTGAATTCCGGTATTGAATCATAATAAAAAATATGGAAGTGCAATACTTGTGTCCCTTTTCCTACAACTCCCTTCACATGATTAAGTAGCTCTTGGTGTGCATAGTAAATGGTGTTGAAAAGCTTTCATGGAGTCATATAAGATTCATTCAAGTAATCAGCACATAACTCTTATGGTTATGTCATCTATGATATAATTCAAATGCAATGTGAAAGACGGGAAGGTACATTAGCAGACCTAACATCGACATTCAGCATAACACTTAATTTTACTAGTCAAAAGATCACATAGTCTAAAGAGAAAATGACAAAAAATGTAGATAAAATTACCACTTGAGTAACAAATTGTTTGAGTAAAAGGGAGTTAAAATTGTTTAGGTTTAGTTTCACATTAAAATTGAGCATAAAAGTGGAGCTTTAAAATACAATTAATATGACCTCCACTCATAATTTTAAGATTTCGAGCTAGTAGATGCCCACTTCATATTACAATTGAGCATAACAATGGAGCTTTAATATACAATTAATATGACCTCCACTCATAGCTCTAAGATTTTGAATAACTAAATGCCCATTTCAAAGCATATTAGATCAACTTGAACTCCCATTTTGAGTAAATCCCTCGACAAAAATAGTATTGAATAAACATTTCATTTAAATTTATACTAGACATTTTTCTTATAGATTACAATCTCATGTATTATGTATTAGAATACAATATAAACATATATTATTAATATTTTAACAATATATTTTCATATATACATATATGTTTATATATATATATATATATATAAATGTGCAGCATAGGTATAAAATGGATTTACATTTGCATTAATGTATAAATGCACCCTATACATTTAGGATTTCACATCTCAATTTGAAAAAATAGTCATTCAAGACATAAAACATGGAGATTAGCCCTCCAAAACTTTTTGAATTCCAAAGAATTTAGTTCAAACCAATTGCTATCCTTTCGGTCACAATTGCCATCAACCAAAACCATAGAAAAAGAGATGGCATGACATTAAAGGATCTTGCAGCAATCCATTCCCTACACAGCTTGTTCAATATGCATTAGAAATATCCAAAGAGGCAAATTCCTATAAAGGTATATATATATATATATATATATATATATATATATATATATAAATCTACCCATCCTTTCATAAAGAACTTTATACAAAGATCCAATGAATCAACTTATACTGTATATCAGAATTGTGATCATATAGGCATCAGTCTTTCAGAGAACCTTAATGATTATGCAACAATGTCACCCTTACACAATAGCATCGCATTGCAAACAACGATGCAAATCAAACTAACCACAAAGACACCCATTGAGAACTTCAAATCCCCAACCAACACTTCTGTTTGATTAAACAATGGCTCAGCGTATCTCATCGAAAGAAATTTGTTTAGGTTCATCTAGGTTCTGTCATGTGTAGTATTAATAACTCTATTTTCAAAATTGATAGATATAAGTTCTACTCGGCAAGCTTTATACTTTAAAAAAAAATTAATAGCATGCATCTAATAGTTTTATTTCATATCATATTAACATTTGAGAACGGTTAGGATGAGAAACGGAAACATGAAAATTCACAAAGGTTAACAGATTTTAATACTACAACCATTCAAATGAAAATCACGCTTAAAACCAGATATTTGTGAAAAGTTTAACAGTTTCTCAATTTTATTCAATCAATAAAGAAAACGGTTCAGGGCTTTTAATCCCAGTCCCTCAACAAAGATTGGATTAAAACCGATAAAGTTCTGATTGATAAGCTTGAAAGGATGTTAATTCTCACTGGGAGTAGAAAACGACTACAGGTGAAAAAGCATGCACAAAGAACAATTAGTGAGTGGTAAGCACCAGTATCTTGGGTCAGCATACTGTCATATGACCTTGAGAGGGAAGTATTGTAGAACCCAGCTTAGGATACCATTAACCGTAATCTTTTTAAACAAGTTTAAATCAGCTGACTAACATGATACATGTGAAACATAATCAAGATGTTTCTTGACAAATATCGAACAACCAGAAAAGTCGATCATGCCAATATTTTTAATGCCTTGATATCAATCGCACCGACAAAGATACTGATTTCTTTGAAAATACAATAGGTCACAAGCAATGAGTATTTTGAACCCTTAAAATGCTCTATTGAGGCTCATTAGCACGTGGCTAAAAAAAATTTTAAATTAAAAATTGCATATGACAAATTAAACCGGAAGTCCTACAAGCTTGTACAATAGATGATTACAAATCAATGGTCAAAAAAAGATAACTAGAAACTTCCATCTCTCTTGATGATTACAAATAAATGGTCAAAAATAGATAATTAGAAACTTCTATCTCTCATTTTCAATTAGCTAGAAATATAATTAAACCAAGCACAAAACTTTAACTACAAAACGAATAGACAAGATTAGCATGTAAACTAGAACATTACATCTATACAATGACAAATAAATAAGAAATAATTAACAACGCAATGAATAAGAACTGCAACAGAGAACCAACAACAAGAAGAAAAAGTTGGTACGATTTAAAAAATAGCAGCAAAGATGCATTAATCAGACCTTATATTAACGCTAACTACTGCTACATATCAGGTAGGTGATCGCCAAAGCTAGAGTAAAAAAAGATAATTAAATGAACATTATCAACCTCCAAACAAACATTTCTAATATAATAGCTGAAGCAGGAGACACTATGATCAAAAGCCTCAACGAAGGCTGCTGGCAATGGTTATGCATGTAATTGTAATAATTTGAATTAACAAGCCAAACAAACACAGAGCATATGAAACAAAACCAATGTAACAAAATAACAATTAATGCTTATTTAGAATGTGAACAACTATTTTAAAAAAGGTTAAAACTCCCAAATTTAAGTGAGAGGAGGTTTGGAGAATGCTCAAATAGGTTGCTCAAGAAAAATCTTATTTTTCAAGTATATCAAGATATTCTTCATCACCTTACCAGCCCTCCAAATTCCATATTCTAGCACAATGAGTAAAATGAGCAAACACTGCATACCACAAACTTAAACTTTCACATCACTCGAGGTCAGTAATGGTAAAATGAATAACCAGGAACAGAGGATATTTCCATTGATTCACTCAGCATCTCACAATTTATTAACAACAATGTTAAGTATTTTAGTACATGATCACAAATCATGAAATTTCACACCATAACTGCCCAAAACTTTAGCCAAACTATGGTGAGCAAAAAAAGAGTAAAACCAGAGTCCCTCATATCTTGGTTAGTTAACAACTTATCGAACCACTAACAAGTTTGAAGAACTTAAAGCAATCCTCACCATGCAAAAGCCTTTAATAGGCCATGCAACTAGTGCTTCAAAGTGAATTGCAATGGCTGAAATATGGCCCCTAAATATCATTAGAAGAACCCCTAAAAGTTTGTCTGTCAAGGGAAAAAGATCATTTGGCAATTTTCAACCAAATGTTCTATCAAAAAAAAAAATTGGAAATGAATGGCTTGTGCAAAAGGAACAAAGTTGGCAAGCGCAAATGTTCGCCAAATTTTCCAAACCCTAGTAAATAGGGCACAAGAGTTAGGACAAAAGATTGAAGGCCTTAAGGCAAGCATTTTGGAGAGCCAATTTCAAGCTATGGTTAAATTAAATCAACTAGGCTCAATATCATATCATTTTTAAATCAGAGGTGCATAATAAATGTATATGTATGCGTGTTCATATATGTGTGTGCATGTGCGTATGTGTGTATATGTGAATATATATAACCATGAAAATTTCTTTAGTAATATGTTATTTGAACCTAGTTGCATTTTGACCAAGGTCTAGACATGTGTGTGCATGTGCGTATGTGTGTATATGTGAATATATATAACCATGAAAATTTCTTTAGTGATATGTTATTTGAACCTAGTTGCATTTTAACCAAGGTCTAGACATGTGTGTTTAGTGGCCGTACTTCACTCTTCTTTTTTTCCAATCACTATTTCCACCTAACCATTAAATCCAAACTAAGAAAAACTATAATTATTCATAGGCACAAATCAATTCAAATATCCACATTCACGTGATCTAGAATGGAAATTTAGTGTTAATTAAATATTAGCACATAACCTAATATAATTTTAACTCTTGATTTAAGTCACTTAGCTTCCCCCACCTCCTTTACCATCCCTTCCTCTTCCCCATTTTCGTGTCTTCTCCCACATTGGCTATGCTTTCACTCTTATGCTCATCATGTCCTCAGCTATGTAACTTCCCTTTTATCTGATAGTTTATTCTTGTCTTCTTTCTTATGCATATAAATAATCTTCAAGTTAATATCAATATTTTATAAGATATATCTTTGATTAAAAATTTATTATATGAAACAACTCAACTCCATCTGAGAAATATATTGTTTCCTTTTTTGAAGAATGTAATTATATATGGTTTTTGATACTTGGTTCTTTAGATATAATTTTCCATCTCAATCATGTGTTGTTTTTCTAGTTATTCATATTAGCTACATGTTTTATTTGATGGTTTGTGCAATTATATTGTTTGTTGCCTTATACCAATTGTTTTTTGTGGATATGCATACCTGTTATTTTTATTTTTGCACCTTTGTTTTAGGTTCCTAATTTACAGATTTAGTTAATTTTTTAGTTCCTGTGCATATGTTTTAATGGATCAAAAATCCAATTTTACCTTGCTCTTCATATGGTTCATAAATAAAAAACCTTGTTAATCGAATTAGTAATAGCATCGATCAAATCAGCTCATAATTGCCTACCTTTCAAGACTAGCCAGCCTGAGTTTGACTTGATTTGAGCTCAGATGTGATTTTGATCCATCATTATAAGCATTGATCTAAACTCAAGCCACTAATAGCTTAACTCAAACTCCATGCGTCTTGAAGTATTGTTCTTTATTGTTCTCCATCATTATAAGCATTGATCTAAACCTAAGCTTTATTGTTCTTTATTGTTTTGCATATATCTTGGTAACATTATCAAATCACCATGCGTCTTGATGTATCGCTAATGTTTAGGATGCAATTTACTTTCTTATCTTATTTTTCTTAACTACATTTTGTGCATTATTTTTATATTTTTATTCATCAAACATAACCACATAATATAGAACCTTAGGACAAAAAGGGTGCATATAAGAGCATTGAAATCCCAAGCGATTTATCACATTATCAGAGTTTGCAATTACTTCCAAACATAATACTACATAAAATATCTCAAAAAGAGAATATATTGATTTGTGTGTGGGCTAGAAAGCTAAGTGCTACCCATCCTTGTGATTGACTGAAATAGGAATCAATAAAATCTTTTGCAAATAATGAATAAGTCAAGTAACTCAATCAGACACTAAGAATCTATCAACTCCTATTGAGTCACAGAGCTTCATTTACCACAATATATTAAGTATCTCATTAATATAAAACTGAGCCCTACAAAAGTTCAAAATTCTTATGCGCTAGAAGAATAACAAAGCAATTTTTTTTTTAAAAAAAAAAAAGACAGCCTTATTCTAACAAGAGGTTATCAACTTTCATGCACCATGAGGTAACAGAAACACGTAACAATTAATGTACCAGAAAGAGCAGCCCAAGGATGATAAATGTCTTGATCAACTAGTGCATGTTATATGTCTATAATATGTCAAAATGGGACTAAAAAGATTACTAATGGAAAAAAAAGACAGACGGCAGGAATAAATGACACTAAACAATTAAATATATGTAAACTTTATAAATCAACTAGAAAAAATTCAGTTTTCTGATATGCAAGAATAGGTTAAATGACCTTCTAGCTTACAAAATTGGTTAAAAAGTCATGAAAAGTTTGACAAGATATCAGAACTGAAGAAATAAAGGGTACTTCCAATTGACTTTTTCATGACAAAATTCCGGAGTGTATGATATTGTAAAATTAATTAACCCTAACCTGGAAAAGGTTTGGAACATTAATTTCTTGCACTTAGAAATTACTATTGTAAATGCTAACAAAGGATAGAAATGCCTAGAATCCAAAATTACTGAATGACACGCACATATGGCATGCAAGTACTCTCTCCCACAAAATTTGATAATTGTAGCCCTCTATCTATCCATTACATGTACATTCATTTTCCTTGTTATGGAATGAAAACACTAAGAGAACATATGCAAAACAAATTCCTAAAGTGATTACTCGTACAGAACTAATATTCCTAATAAAAGCCAATCCTTGCAGCTGATGTTTAAAATTACACAACAGGAGCACCATGCCCATGAATGTAAACTCTTCACATCCAACAAACAATGAACTCCAACTACAAATAAAGTCTTCGATGTCCATACCCTCTTCATGTGATAGAATTCCTTTCAATGAAGTGATCAATATTCATCATATGTTCACAGTTCTTCAATCAAGTCCAAAACAACATTGGAGAATCATAGGATTTCTCTAATAACGAATCTTCAGCATGTCTTAAAATCTAAAAGGAAGCTCTAAACTTTCTTTATTTTTCTATTCCTAAAACCAGAAGATAAAAAAATGCCAATGAACAGCCAAAAAAACTAGTCGATGACTAACAAACCAAAAAAACTCATAAATGCTAAAAGCACACATGCACTGACAAAAAAATATCATTCTCCTAACTAAACAATCACTGCGAACCCTAAAAAAATAGCATATGGACAAAATTAAAACAGAACGTCATCAGGTACTAAAAGTTACCTATCAAATAAGAACTGCATTCATTGAGAGGTTCCAGATCCTAGTCCAGCTCTTCCTTTAGCTTGCTGCTGCTGCTGAATCTGGAGAAGCAAAGAGGCAGCAAACTGAAGAGTTGATTGGTAGCGCTGGTCCTTATCTGCATCACCATCCAAGCTATCCTGAATAGAGCCAGAGGTATCTGTCTGCCAGGGTTGTGCCATATTGTTAACTTTGTTATTCATTGGGAGTGTGCTTATTGGGATTTGTTGCAAATTCCCAGTATTGCCCATGGAAGTACTAAGATATTGACTAAACTGTACATATTGACCTACATCTGAAGGTTGATCATTTTGAAGTGCAGTATATTGACCCAAGTGCGGTAAAACCATACTGCCTACTGTCCCCATATTGCCATTGCCTGGTTGCATGCTTAAAGTTGATTCTTGCCTTTGCAAACCACCCAGAGAAGGTCGGAATGAGCTATCCACACCATTTGGGATAGCACATGATGGAAATTGAGCGACTAATGGTGCTTGACTGGCATACTGATGCCCTGATAATGCTTGACAAGTATATTGATGTCCTGATGATGCTGTATTTTGCGTTGTGTAAGACATCTGTTCCACTGAAACAGCAGAAAAAGTAGCTCTTGCTTCTTGACCCCATCTCCCTTGTACAGTCATAGAATTATCATTAATTTGAGGACATGGTAAAGTAGACATCCCTGAGGAGCTTGCGAGCGTCACATTAGATAATGCCACCGATGGATTACTTGTGGGGATCAGAGAAGTTAATGCTGCTATTAGTTCAGGTGTTAGAGAAACTTCAGCCTTTGGCATAGCAGCATGGCTCTTTGGATGGTATTCGATAATTGGTGCCATTGAGTTTGATTCTTCAGAATGCAACCCTCGTCTTCCAGAACTAGTGTAAGGATTTGATCTGTCGTGCGAATCACAACCATTGTCGCCCTTCAATGGCTGGTTCTCATTCTGGCCAACATAATTATAACTTCTATGTGATAACTGTAGCGGTTGTACATCTACTAGATCAGGTGGAAGCACAGTAGCTTCAAGTTGTTCAATAGTTTTTTGATGCGGCATCCTAAGAACAACACCATATAAACGCTCTGGGCCAGAAAATTTCAAAACTTTTGTCAAAAACTCTGATGGGGGAACTAAGAACATTGTTGTTCCATCATCCAATTTTGCAACACCAGCACGGTCTCTTTGACCCAAATACCGGAGGAATTCTGTGTAAGATGCGAAATCCTCTTCACTATCAGGGAGAAAGTACACCATATCAAAACCAACTGACTCGGTGTAGTGCAATGTAAGCATCTCCAATCCTGTTCTTGCAGAGCAATTCACTACGTTGGGACTGCCAATTAACCACATCATAAACATCAGAAACCAAAAAGAAACTAAAACAAAGCATTTCACATTCAAAGGAAGGAAACTTACAAATGGGCTTCTATACCATTTCCTATTGGCACACAACGTGCACAACAAACAGGCCTGCCACCCTTTGCAATTGTACCACGCCAATAGTAGTCAATTCCACGATATACTTGCGAAGTGCCATGACCATGCATCTCAGTAGCCTGATGTCGCCTGTTTTGGAGGGCTCTATCAAGACTAGGTAAGCTAGGCAGATATAGCATATCATCATCATCTACTCCTTGAAAATATGCACCATCACTAATGGAAATTCCATCAACCCGTGATCTCTTTGCTTCTCTCATGTCAAACTCATCCCATTCCCCTTCTGTGTGTCTAGGTCTAGGAGAGATTACACCTAGTGTAGTGGGAGACGACCTTTTCCAGTTTGAAACCTTCGGATTGTTGACAATTCCATCAGCATCAGTGTGCATAGAACCATCAAAGTCATGGTATTCATAAGATACACGATGCGGATCAAATCTATGGGTAAAAGGCCTTGCTGAGATGCTAGCACGAGGAACCCCTTTTGAAGCTATGCGTCCAGGAAAATTATTTGGGCCCATAGACCGTCCACTAAATAAGTCCACTGGACCAACAGGAGACTCATTAAAATACTTATCCTGCTCATTAAACAGAGGAATCTCCCTGCCTAATCCAAGTTCATTATTGTAGAAAAGAATCTGCATTCTAGCATCACCAAAAAGACAGCCTTGCAGTCCTTCTTTAGCACGCCGAGCTTCATCAACACTTCTAAATTGTACATAGCAATAATGCTTTGAAGGAAAACTTCTTATTTTTTCAATTTCACCAAACAAAATCATTGAATTATGAAGCATTTTCTCATCAACCTGCAATTCTGGTGGGTAACCTACCCAAAGAACATTGCTCGATTGGACATCTCTTCTCCCTTCGTATGGCTGGAAATTAATAAGAAAAAGAGAAACAAGCATACAATATTTAATGATACACCACAATATAAAAATTTATTCAAAACTTTGCAATGGTTCAACGCTGTATCAAAAGATACCAAACGTGCCTTCATTGCATGATGTGGGGACTCCTGGACATACTTTGGCTGTTCTGGAGCTAGCAATGTATCATCTAAAACCAATTTTCTGTTGCTCCTGAACTCACGTGCAACAGGCAAATCCTGCTCATTTGAATTTAATTAGGACATAATCTCAAAGACAAACAAAAAGGTTAAAATCTAAGCAAGCATGGCAATATCATAGGCAATGATCCTAATAACTAGGACTTTATAAATCCAACATTTAAAACAATTTGGAGCAACATATCATTCACCTCTACCTCAAATACAATTACACAAACTATTAAGGAGAAAGACAATATGCATGGTGAAATCAAGGATATGAATGAACAAGCCCAGTGTTAAGTACCCTTCTTGTAGGTGGCAATCTCTGAAAATCTACACGTATTTCACCACCACCGAGAAGCTTCCAATTCATGCTTTTCTGGGCTATTATAGCATCTTCAATATCATGGAAGCCAATAAAAGCAGAGCCCCGATATCGAAGAAATCTGTACTCTTCAATCTTCCCAAACTTCATAAATTCATCTTCAAGCTGCTTCTTTGTAATTGATTGACTAATGCCCCCAACCCAGAGGGTTTTTCCAGGTTGTGCCTATAAATTACAGTAAGAATGGTTAGCTTCAACCCAGAGGGTTTTTCCAGGTTGTGCCTATAAATTACAGTAAGAATGGTTAGCTTCACCAACTTGAACAAATTCAGAACATCACATTGAAGATACCGCAAAAAGCACATAAGAAACCAAAACGTGAGAAAAAAAAGAGAGCAGATAATACAAATGCAGTAACAATAACTCAACAAAAACATGAATACAAAAAGAGCCCTCTACATTCCTTTAATTCTTAGCAAACACCTTTGCAAGCAAAGAAATAGAAAATGAAGAAAAGTAAATTGATCTTGACCATTAAATTACAAGTAGCAATCAACGGGATTGCAAGCAAGACAGCATGAACTACTCCTATGGGTAAAAAGTTTGGCTTTGGCAGGTTTTTAGACCAACAATATTTTGTGGTACGCACACTCCAAGTAAAAGGATTTATTCAAGTCATAAATCCTTTGTCCAGGAACCTAAATTTATAAATTCATTATAATTTACATAATAAAATATTCTTAAATGATTAAGCATATTATACGAAGGTCCTTTTCCTGAATAGATTACATAGTTTCAAGGAACACCGCAGAATACTTATAAAAAATCTCTTAATGATGCATCAACAATATTTGATGATTACAGCAGGATAACCATACTTTTTTCTGTCAGCCTATTTTTAACATTCACAATAACTCTATTAAATTAGATAGCAGTCTCTTTTTGTCAGGTCAAATTAGTTAAAAGTACATAAGATTTGCATGGTACAACTAGTGTTAAGGTTAATTCTTAGCAATTTTTTTTTACTGCTTATAGACTTGCAAAAGAGCAAATAGTTCAAAGAGTTGGAATGATCTTAATTGCACAAACAATGATTGGAACTGAACCATAAAATCCAAGCTAGCATAGGTAATACATAAAAAGTTAACTAAGAAAATAAAGCATGCCACCAAGGATGAGCAGAAGCAACAATGATAATTAATCATATCAAATTGCTCTTCATTGTCTATTATAGCATATCAAACTAAGAATATCACCCAAAAAGTTCAATCCATAGCTACAAAACCACGGCATCCCATAGAAAACAAACTCTATACATGTATTTAAACATATATATTATCATCCTCGTAAAATACTGAGTGATACTGTATTGCCAAGAGGCTTATCAATAGCCCAAACAATATAAATCACATACTAATTCCAAACTGTCCAAGCATGTTTCATACATTCCAAAAAACCCCACCCTTACAGAAGACACCATCCACCTCCCAGTTGCCAATTCTCATACCACAGATTGAGGGTGATAAGTACATCAGAAAATTGATAAATCATTTGAAAATGATCAGAGATTTTGCACTCTGTAATTAAACCAAATAGAGGCAATCATGAAACGGCCTTGTAGAATCAAAACCTACTTTCGAATTGATTTTGCACTTAGCTTAGGTCAATCAAAATATGATTCAAACAAGCTCGAAACTAAGATAAGCATAACAAATTATAACAAGATATGCCACTGGCATGATGGTTGGAACTCCTTTTCTCTCCTTTAGGTTCTGAGACCAGCTTTTGCTATTTTCATTTGAGTGAACTAGTAACATTTAGGAGTGTATAATAATAAAGATAAGCACTATTGGCACACTTATTCTCCTTTCTTTTCTTGAGAGATTTTGAATTCAAGCCTTACCAAAGTTTTTTCTTGTTAACTTCAAGCTGGCTCGAAATTCTAAGTCAGCTTGAAATCAATTCATTTTGAACTGAGTTCACTCAAAATCAAAATAACACCACTTTGAAAAAAGTGCAAGCTAACCTCAAATCGAAAAAAAATTGATTCCAAGTTAATCCAGGCTTAGTCTAACTCAAGTCAATATAAGCCCAACTAAAGATCTTAACCCCCCAACCCCCACACCTATACAACTTAAAATATGAACACCAAGGCCAGACGACAACATAATTAAGAATAAAATCAAGCATTCCCATCATCAAAGTCAAGCAGATTATCTATTGAGAATGGAGTAGCAAAAAAATCTCCCATGCATCAAAGCAAAATAAAGCAACAAATTAATATAAACAATGGATACGTCCATTGACACCTTATGAAAAACATCTTTTCCATTTCAGCCATAAAAAATACCAAAATTTACCAAACAACTATCTTAACTTCTCCTTCTAGACTACATAAAATATCTCTGTCAAAAACTCCTTTTTAAAACACCTTTTCAAATGCTCATTTTCAACTAAAAATACTGCTATCAACAAAGCCAAAGGAATAATGAAGAAGCAACTAGAATAGGTCTTGTTTGTCTTTTCACAAAATAAGCAAAAGTTAGCATCTTACTCTTTCCATAAAACATCTAGTTCAAAGTTACAATAACTAAATCAAAGACCATGTAAAAAGTCCACTACAATGGGTCTTGTTTGTCTAAGATCAACCATTCATAACTAGATTTAAGAAATTGGGCAAGCTTCTTTTCACACAAGTAGAGCAACAGATTAGGAGAAATCAGGCTAAGTTTTCAAAGAAAATAATCATTTTTACTATATTGAAATAGAAAATTAAAAAAAAACAAATTAATAAAGCTAGCATCATTTAATTGGCCCAGCAAATAACATGTGCTATAGTCACCCAAAAATAGCACTCCATAAGTTTATTTATTTATTTATTAGGTGTAGCCATGTGAGCTTTGGATGACTCCACCCAACAACTAATGCCAACTAATATGAAGCCTTATGTTTCCCAAAATGGAGCAACACCAAGCTAGGAAGGCCAAACAAAGATATCCTCCACCTGTCCATCTCCACGCACCTTTCACATGTTGCTTATTGTTCTTTGCAACTACTCAAATTTCGAACATTTTTTTTATTTACTTTTTGTTATTTTATACTGAATTGATCGAATAAAAAGTTTGAAGCTAGTCTATTTAATTGATTGGCATTATTTGCACTCATAATACTGTAGAACATTGTTTAATCAAGTTTAAGCAAACCAACTCTACAAACGTCATGTCAAGTCCGTTTGTCTATGTTTCATTTCTTTTTTATAGTAAACTTATTTTTTTGCAAATGAAAAGCTATAGATTTGGAAAAAGGAAAATTTTGAAATTTATGAATTTCAATAAACATGCCAACATTAATACCGCCATTTATCGTGACCATGAGGGCATTAAAATTATTTGTTAATATACACAGCAACTAAGCTATCTTGGGTGGTCCATCAAGGAAGACTACAAATGCAAAATTATGTTTGGGTAAGTTTTCATTATTCCCCTAACCTTATATGTTGAGAACTAAGCCACTTGATGACATGCCAATTCACAAGGAGCACAAACAAAGTAACAAAAGAGTACTAAAAGGGTGATTTCAAAAAAGTTTGCACTCAAAATAAGGTGTCATTAAACATTAAACAAGCTTGTCCAAACTTCATGTCGAGTTTTCCCCCATGTGCCCCTAGGGGTCATGATAGTAAACAATATAAAACAAAATATAGATTGTTTACAACACCAATAACCTAGACACCTTCACGAGACACATACAATGAATTACAACTTGTCACTCCTAGGTACACAAATAGTTGAAGAGAGAATTTTTTTAGTTGAGTATCATATTTTGATGGCTAATCCAAGTGTGACACAAACATAATAAAAGCTTTAGAATATTTCAATGAGGGAGTACAATTGAGCTCATGGCCTAACCATTCATGTCCTCATCTATGCTACTTACTAACACACCATTGTGATGTTGCTAAAGAAACAAGGTAATAAAATTACTTTGGAGGATAAGAAGGCATATATATCAATGTTTATAAAATTTAGGCAACCCTACAAACACACAAACACGAGACAAGGTAATGTTCAACCATGAAAAAAATAAATCAAGCATAATTTGAGGTCAATGATTATAAATCAATAAAGCAAGTGAGCAAATACAAGTAAAATTGATCAATTGCCTTTCTTTAATACTATGTTTGCTATTGGCTTTATTTAAGCAGATTACCCACTTGTATACAATACTTTGTGGCCACACAATACAAGGAGACATGTTACACAATTTTATGCAATGTCAAACAAGCATTATTGAGTGCCTTATGATGAACAAAATGCACCAACACATTCAAGGAAGCTTTGGCTACTACAAACTCAATGTATGACGTGATCACTATTAATTCTATCAAGCACAATTAGGTAGCAATCTTTTTGGATCTAAAGAAAATTTATGTACATAAATCAACCTATACTATTATTGACCTGTTTTAACATATAAAAGTTTTGTTTGTTGATTCATTATTGTGTGACATTATACAAGCACGGTGGTACTCATGGAACTAAGTCAAGGCACATGGGTTCTTGAAGAGTTACAACAAACTAACCATATGTCACTTGACAATATTGGTGGGATGAAATGAGTAGCTCATTCAGGCCATGCCAAAATTTTGGAGTCCAATAGTCAATTGCTTATGCTATATGAGTGGTCCGATCATGTCCATGTTCATCGTAGTGATGAATATGGCAAGTGATTGTAGCTTTCATCACCTTAACTATATTCAACTCAAATATCTGCAGATGACCCTTATAGAGTGCTAATCCGAAGGGATCAACATGTTCTAGAGGTTTAAAAAAATGATGACTGTCATACTATAGAATGTTGCCATGATATTGGGAATACAAATAAATGTCTACACATAAATCATTTGTTTATCAATGCAGAACTCAAATGGAATAGCTGTTGGGCACACATGCAATGAGTTTCTTGCCCAATATTCAATATTTGGGGTTTTGTACATGAATTCCAAGAACACTTCAAAACTACTGCTGACATGATGGGGAAGAACAGGGCACATATACCTACATCTGTACATTTTCTATTACTTCACTTTTCTTTGAGCGTCTATGAGGATGTCCAAGAGAGCATTTTAGCACTCCATGTTCATAAATACATATTATATGTGATGGGAACCACAACAAATAGAGGAGAATTTATTCAATCATATAACTTGGGATCCTAGCATATCATGTCCTTGTGGTAATTCATTTGATTGCATAAAAATGCCAACTAAACTACAACTTCCTAATCAGGATGCCTCATTTCATAGAAAAAGTAAAGTATGACAAGAATTCTAGATTTATGATGTTAGAAGATGCAAAATCAATGGTTGTCAAAGTTGGCACACCTACTTCAATGGGACCTATTTTGGAAATGTATTCAGCTCTTTGATTCAATATGTAGCGCAAAATGCATCACTAATTAAACAACCATTTGAATATTATTTAGGGCTTTGCTCTAGCCAAAGCTATTGCATCGTTTTCCCTTCTCTTTTATTAATAGATGTATCTAGTTGTCATCTCTAATGGGTCCTAGAACTGAAGGACATATGTAATTTTTCCCAACTATCTCTTGAAAGGGCACTCTTTGCCCACTCACTACATCACTAGTTGTCATTAATAATCAGCCCTAAGCAGCCTACTATTGCTAATAACTTGCAGGTTTTACAATAATGGTTATGGGAGATACTTCATGTCAGCAACCCATCAAAAGTTTTCCACCTATCAATTAGCTTATAGACCAACCACTTAGCTATAGGTATAATAATAATTGATGCTAACACAAATATTGTTATTTCTTATTGCATACTGACATTCTTAACTCTTGTGTAGACCAAGAGGATTTCAGGGTACATCCCACTCCACAAGAGAGCATTATATGGTAATAAGATGCACAATATTTGTTAGAGTTAGATAATTTGGACATCATACTTGGTTGATGTTCTTTCTCTGATGCCTCCCCATCGACTTGATAGCTCGAAATCTTACTTAGCAAGAATTATGCTCGTTTCATGTATTATGGAAAATTGCATTTGCTCATGGGTGTTATGCAACAACTTGATTTCTAGAATCACACTAAGTTCAATACCATAAGGCCTAGCTTCAAGATGAGGGCAGCTAAGGGGAAACCACATGCAAACTGGCACATGGAGAACACCAAATATCACTTTCTCATTTTATCTTTTTTCCTAAAAGAGTTCAAGAGTGATTTAGCTTTGACATAATAAGCTCTTCGGATAAGAACTTTTCAAAAGAAAGTTACCAAATACAACTTCTTACAACACCCTACCAGAGCAATTCTTCAAGCCTACTTATTCAAAAATTCTCACTCATTCTGCAAATACACCAAGATCTTCCTGTTTATAGAATAAATCTTCTTAGCAAACAAAACACGATTACAATAAACGGTTGTCAAATTGCACAAACGATAGACATATACCGGTCGGGCGAACTGAATTTTGATGGATTTTCCACGGACCACGGTACCCTGGAGTGCGTCTTTGGCAACCTTGGCTTCTTCTATGGTTCTGAAGTACACGAAGGCGTAGGTATGTGGGATGTATGACGTGATGCAGTCCATGGCGCCGTATTTGGTGAAGATTGCCATCAGATCCTCGTCGACAGTCCTGGGAGAAAGGTTCCCCACCCAAAGGTTCAGCCATGGTCCTCCCACGTCCTCCTCCGGCTCCTTGGAAGCCTGGCGCTTTTGGCGTTCGGAGGACCGGCTCGGTGTCTTGCCAACCGGCGCCATTGCTGAACTACGGAATAAGGGACTTATGAAGAAATCAAGGGATTCCAAAGGATCTGGGGAAGCAAAGGAGCGAAATTTGTCGGGCTATGATTGCGAATTCGAAGATCTATAGACGAAAACCTAAGTCGGTCGAAAAGAGAGCCGGAATTTGGAGCATTCCAAAAAATCAAGAACTGCAACTATGTGTCCTCCACCTGAAGTGCCAAGCTTATTGTTATGCGCTTCATTAATATTCTGTTTTGAAGAAAAATTCTATTAATTTGTTTTGTTTAAGAAGTCAGCTTCGCGTGTTCCCTGTAGCGAGTCGGGTTTGAATCGGGTCAATTTTGAATTAAAATTAATTGGGAAATTATTCGGGTCAGATCAAAAGAACTTATCACGTCTACGTCACCCTGATATGATCTGTGACCTCTATGATTCTATTTTGCAGCTCGAATTTTGGATCGATCAGGACTTCTCATCTGATTCTTGGATAATTATTTAAGTGTTTAATAAAAAAAAATTTTGTTTTTTTGATATTTTCTTGTCACTTTTTGAAACTTTTTTATCATGCCAAAAAATTTTCAATTTTATTGAAAAAAAGATAGGTAAAAATAGAAAATTGATTAATATCAAATAACATTAAGTGTCCCATAATTTTGCTTTATTTAAGTGTTATAAATAATGAGACTAAGAAAATGTCATTATAAATATAAATATTTTAATAAAATAAAGTAATTTTTTTAAATATTTATGTTATTAATTAAAATATTATTATATTAATATTATCTTAAAATTTTGTTATATTATAAATAAAAGAAAAAATTTATTCGAACTTATTATTGGAAAAAATACTTAGAGTTCAATAATGATTATTTATAATTTTTAGATGTTTAAATAATTAGTTATGAAATTTTGAAACAATTAACATAAATGTCATTATGAGAATTTATGGGATAAAATAGTAATTATATAGTCTAATTTTCATTACTTAATGATTATGTTAGGGAATAAATTTGATAGGTAGGAGAGAGAAAAATTAGTAAAAGTTGGAAAATAAAGAATCAATAGAAGGAGAGAAAACAAGGAAAGAGAAGAGAATTAATTCAAAGAAAACTTTAGAATAATAAAAACTATCAAAGAATGAACCATTGTAGTTAGGAATAATTGATTGGAATTAGGAAGGATGGGAGAAGTGAGTCCTTGAGTAAGAGATAGTAATTATAGCAAGAAAAGAGTAGACAAAGGAGCAAACAAAATAATAAGAAAAATTAGAATTATTTTATGAATTTAGTTAGTTTTTATGCAAGATGTAAGTATTAGAATTGAGATTACATGATTTTAAGTAATTTTTTATTGAGTTGGAGTGAAATCCAAAAACTTTTGTGAGTTTCATTCCAATCTGAAAAGAGAACATAGGATATATTAGTCTAAAAATATAATATATTTTGGGTTAAGTTAGTTCAGATAAGAGACATATGTAAGGTCAATTGGGATTAATATATAATATTCATAATTAGACGTAATGTTAAGACCCTACTTGACCATCTACTGAATATACTAAAACATTAAATATTATGCATAAACTAACTAGTTCACGATGATGCAAAAAATTTATGCAAAGACCTAATAATAAAATAAAATTCAACCATAAACCATTTTATCAAATAGATTAAATATATATAAATAATAAAGTACTATATAATTTATCATGTATAAATCCAAATATGTATAAAAGTTTATCATAGAATAAAATATCAACCATTATGTCAGCTCATAAGTAGTATCCTCATTCATAGTATTTAAGCTCATATCTCCTAACATAATACTTGGATTACATATAATATAAATACTAATGATACTCTAAAAAATTTAATTATCAAACCAATAAGATATGAATATGCATATTTAAGTATGATCTTTTATTTGTTTGTTTCTCATTTATATGTTATAAGGTTAAACTATTTATTTCTTATGAAAATAAATTTATTATTTTATTTATTTATTTTATTTCTAATATATTTTAATATATCCTAAATTTCATCCCCTTAAATATTACTTTTTAAAGTTAATACTAATAATATAGATTATAAACTATAGATGAGCCATGAGATAACTTTTATTTTGGCCTTGATGAAGTTAATTTTTAAAAATTTATTATTTATATATAAATATATTAAAATAATAATAAAATATTAAAGAATAGGTTATAAATTTAAACTTGATCAAAAATATTATTTAAGTATATCAACAAAAAGAACTTTCAAAACAAACTTAATGGTATTAAGTTTATAATCTTTAAACTTAAATTTTTATTATGAATTTTTAAATCTTTAATATAATTGTGCTTTCAAAATATTGCTCATAATAAATCCATAATTTTATAAATTTTAGCTTTGGACAAAACCAATTAGTAGATGGTGAATCTATAAATATAAAAATATTAATTTGTATTATGGTAGATTTATAATTTCTAAATTTTAATATAGAAGAAAATTAAGAAGGTGTACAAAAAATTTGTAATTAATGAGTTACAAGTTGTTTAATTAAAATCCCATTCCAAAACTCTTGTGTGCATAATATCAAAATTCTAATGACAATAATAAGGAAAATCTTAAAATAATGTTTTGGTTTTCAACATTCTCAATGATTGCATTCATGTAATGAACCTCATGTAAGGGGATTCATTAATAATCCCTTAATAGATCTAATACATGCCTTCATGTCAACTTATAAATAAGTGGCAAGCCAATGGAAATTGAGGGTAGTAAGATAAGAGAAATCAATGAGTAAGAATAGTTCTGATAGTAAGAAAATCTAAAGAAGGAGAAGAAAGAACTCATAAGTTTTCATTATTATGCCATTGATTGGAGGTTTAATTAATAAGTTATATTGATTTATGAATTAGACATCTTTGACAATAAAACTTAAAGAAATAGAGATTGAATAAGGAAACTTCTTTGTAGAATTAGATAAATAAATTTATAAGTTATAATATAATAAATATTATCTTTATTACTTCTTATGTGATTTTATTTATATTATATTCTATTATATTAGCAAATACTTATTATTTTTTTATGGTTTGACATAATCCTGATGGCATTATATATGCCTTATTACATTACTTTATTACTTACATAATTTATTTGATTATGGCTTTCTTTATTACATTATAATATAATAAATAATTAAAATAAAATAAAAAATATATAAAAATGATATTTGAATTAACATTTTTACTTCATATATGAACATAGTTAAAAACTGATTTGGTTATCTAAAAATTTAATATCGTTATTTAGTAATAAAAGAAAATAAAAAGTACTATTTGGTATGATATGGCCAAAATACACTACATATATGTACAACACTTTTGTATGTCTAAGCTTATGATATTCTCTATGTAAAAGTCATTAACACTACAGTGTTGATAAAGATACGATACATTTTAGACCAAAGTCACTAATACTTTAGTGTGGTTAAGAATATAATACCTTTATGCAAAAGTCACTAGTATTTTGGAGCGGATAAGGTTATGATACATTTTTATTTGATTTGATAATGTGCTAAGCTCAATAAAAATTAGGAATAAAAATTATATAAAATATGTAAAATTAAAAATAAAAAATCTAATTATTCTTATTATATATGAGTTTTTTATAATATTCACATGGCTATAATATGATTCTTACCTTACTCATATGGCTTATGATATTTTTTCATATGGTTAATTTTTATGCTTATATTGATATATTTTTTTAACTTAGTTATTAAATTTATTTGTTGAGATATATAAATTTCATTAGTACTTATATCATAAGTCATATATCCATTGTATCGAGGTTTGGGATCTTATTGTTATAGGAGTGGACCACACTCCCAAGATTTAAGAATAGGTAATGCTTGGTGTGAATTAGATATTGATAATATGATAGAACATCATTTAAGTTTTGTAAATTTTTTATATGCAATTTTGTATCTAGATTTTTTTAATATACTAAGATTTTGTTTTTATTTTGTTATTTTATTTTGTTAATATTAGAGATTTAATTTTACCATTAGGTCTTTATCCAAGGTTTTCTATCCTCACATTTTTTAATTATATTTAAATTCAAATTTTTTAATATTATTAAATATGTGATGAAATAGAGTTCTAATATGTTATCTTTGTCTTATATCATATTATAAGTATTGTGTAGATATAAATGAGATATCCTTTTGGTGGCTCATCCTCACCCTATATAAATATAGACAAACTATCATCACCTTATATTATGTAAATCAATAACATATAGATATAAATGGACTTTTTTCAAATTAAGGAAAATGTTGGAGGAAAGGAGTTATTTAATATATTTTTTCAAATCATGTCATAATGAGTGTTTAAATATTTTTGACATATTTATATTAAAATCAAGAAAATTAAAAAATATACAAGTAAAATATTACCAAATTTATTAACATATTTATTTACAATTATCAAATTTACTTATCTGAATATGAAAGTTGAGTTTTTTTAAACATTTATATTTTCTTGATTTCTTATAATACTTTCAGTTGAAGAAATTGATAATATTATTTGTTAATATATTCAATAATATAATAGAGAATTAAAGATTCTAAATATCGTTATCATACTTCAAGTGGGTGATGAAATTACTCATATTTATGTCCTTAATGAAGCAATGGAGGGTGAATTAATAGAATTTGAAGGGTATAATAGGTATTGTTCTAAATTTTGAATCAAATAGTGTTGGCATTATTAATGAGCAATTGTTTGATGATAAAAAAGAAAAATTCTATAAAAATAATTTATCTTTTCATATTTTTATCTTTCTTTCTTTAAAGATTATTATCATAATAGTATTTCTTTACTTTTTCTTTATCTTTTATAAATATTATCACAATAATTTTTTTTTCTTTTTTTGTAAGCATCATCACAAATCTTATAAAACAATGAAACTTGTAAATAAAGTATTATAATATTTTATTCTCAATCAATATATATAATTGAATGTCATAAAAATAGTACAAATAATACGATATCAAACATTTTCAAAAGATTCCCTTTTGATTATCTCTTAATAATCTACCTTGTTAGCAAGCAACAATGTATACATCTTCCTTTAGTTCAAATAATATGCAATGTATATTAATGTTGAAAATATAATAAGAAAATGTTTCTTTTCATCTTAAAGTTGATTTGATCATATTTCTTATCATGATAGGATTACTATTATCAATTTTTATTATATCAATGAACATTATTACACAATATCATCAATTTATATCATTTTATATCATCACTCAAGTGATCTTTACTATTCTAACAAGCATCATACATCAAATAAATTCATATAATATCATCACAATCATTTTCAATTAATATTTTGTAAATCATTAAAGGCTTATATCCAACAATACACATCACATCACAAGTACAAGTTTGGCAACTTTTTAATTCCCATGTAGTGGTCTTGCCAATGATCAATTCTAACTTTTTTACTTCTTGATTGCTACAATGCTCATGGTTAGAATCCTCTTGATTTTGGCTTTATCATGCCTTAACTCTTCTTGGATCCCTTTTTAAAAGGTTGAATAACTTCTTTTCTCTCTTTCTTTCACTTTAACACAAGTGTTATAAGTTAACGACATATGATTTTCCTTAAAAAACTCTTCCCAAGCTTGGCCTCATTTGGTTTTTATATTAGAAAAATATCTTTTCATTTCCAATTCATTCGTCTCCCAATAATGGTTATATTCTTTTGGCTTTGTATCTCTTCTACTTCATTTCAACTTAACTCTAATAGTTTCTCTTATTAAACTCTTCTTATGATGATTTATGTAATTATTTATCATTTCAAATCTAAAATTGTTATACCCAGTAAAAATTTTTATGTTAATCTTTAATAAATTAATTTTTGGCTTGGATGATTTCAGATCGACAGTAGGATGAGCCAGGAGCTCAATTGGAGGCTATTAGAATTTCTGAAATTTTCTGGGGATTTTCGGAGCACCGAGGAATTTTTAAGTAATTTTCCCTGTTTAATTGGATTTTTGGAAATTCGAAAATCTATTAATTAGATTTTTTTTAAAAACCGGAAAAATTGGTTTTTACCGCGCGTGAACCGGACCGGAGCGGTTCAGCGAAGGCGGGGGCGGTTCGCCGAGGTGCGTTTGCGCGTGCGTTCGGATAAGCCGCGGATAAGCGGATCGGACGGACGAGATCAGCGGTGGAAATTAACCGGCTGATCGGGTGTTAAGCGGCGTTTTAGAAGGTCAACCGGCGCTTAATGGGTTCTTAACGGGTTATTACCGGTTTAAGCGGGGTATTTAACCCGAACCGTTTCGGCCCTTAGGGTTTCGAACGGCGGCCGGAGACGAGGTGTTCGCGGCGGACGGCGATATTTTCCGGCAGCCTTTCAAGGGGCTTTTTGTACCTGGAGGTTCGGTGATCGAGGAGAATCGATTGGTACCGGTTTCGTTCGGCGAGGAGCAGCGGTTGGTCGCGTGCGAGCTTCACCGTCGCCACCGTCGCCGGAGAAGAAAGGTAGGAAATTCAGATTTAAATCAGTTAATTAGCAAATTAAACACATGGATTATTTTGCAAATTACTACCTGAGCATGCGAATTGTGGTTTTTTTTGGAATTGATTAATGCAATTATTGAATTTAGCATGTTTAGGGTTTTCGAAATAAAAAAATTTATTATGCTGTCGAATTCGGGAAGTTTACCAAGCATGTGTTGAAATTGATTATGTGCTTTATTCATGTTAAGGTAGTATCGTATGCTGGAATTGTTTAATTTCGCAAATTGTCAAATTGGGGATCGGATGAAACTCCTTTGGTGGAAAATTTTAATTGAATCCTTAGAAATTAGTGACATTATTGAAACATTAGGATAGTATGAACATAGAATTTTGTTTCTCCTTGTTCGCGGTCGCCGGAAATCGGCGGAAGAATTTGATTTGGTCGGCGATTGCGTCGGCTAGGGTTTCGCGGGCGTCGGACCGAGGAAGGAGAAGGGTTTAGATAATTACAAATTTAATTAAGTAATTAATGGTATTTACGCTATTTTATTAGTAATTAAAATCAATCCAATTAACGGATTATTAAGAAAATTGGTTCGGCGGTGTCGCGGTTCAGCGCGAGAGTTCCGAACCGGCAGCGAAAACCGGTTCAGCGGGATTCGGCGCGGACGAACGGCACGAAGGCCCGAACCGGCAGCGAAAACCGGTTCGCGGTTCAGCGCGGGTTTTCCGAACCGGCAGCGAAACCCGGTTCAGCGGAACGCGGGCACGGACGAACGACGGAGGAAAAACTTAATTCGGAAATTAATCCGAATTTTCGGAAAATATGTGGAAAAATTTTTAATCCGAATTTTTGGAAAATATGTGGAATTTAAATTTTCGGAAATTTATTTCAAATTTTCGGAAAAAAAGATATATCTGGAATTTAAATTTTAAATTCGGAAATTTATTCCGAATTTCGGAAAATTAAGAAAGGGCAGAATTTGATTTTTTGGAATTTTTTTAAATTAATTCAGAAATTAATCCGAATTTTTGGAAAAACAGGATATATGTGGAATTTATTAATCCGAATTTTCGGAAAAAGGATATATGTGGAATTTAAATTTTATTTGGAAATTTATTTCGAATTTCGGAAAATGGATAAAGGGCGGAAATTGAAATTGGGATTTAAAAATTTCCTGAAGTGGGGAAAAATGTTATCAGTGATGACAGTACAGCTGGAAACAGTCAGACAGAAGTATGGTACATGGATGCTACCAGAACAGTCAGTAATTGACAGTTGTGTTGCTTTGATGGCAACGGTATGGATTGAGTCAGTTTATTCAGTGTTGGCATATTTTATGGATTGGCATACTGGATCGGACTACTATAGACCCTATATGATGTTTTAGGGTAGTTGTGGTAGGTAACTGTGCGGTTCAGACTTAGCTTCCACAGTATACATGTGGATTGGTATGCGCCTTGTCGTACCTGGACACATGTTGCCGAATCTTGGAGTTAGAGATTGACAATGACTGTAGGGGCGTGAGCTTCTATGGAAGTTGTTGGTAGAGGACTCCTTGGGACGGTGGCTGAGTCGACCTCTTCTGGTCCACGAGTGTAGGCCTGCGCGCCTGAGAGTGGCAGCGGCAGGGGTGACTCGCCGTGGCTAGCCAGGGTGTCTCACGTTGGCTAGAGATCTATGTGACGGGTTTGTCTATAGTCTCCAGAAGATTGATTGACGAGAGACGCTGCGGTGTCGGGTGCTAGGCGCCATGCGTGCGCAGAGATGGGCGTGTCCCGCTGGCATGCTACCTGGGAGCACAGAGGAGAGCTACTCTGTTGTGACTGGGGGTGACTGTGGATGGTCAGAGTCTGGAACTGAGAGTGCCTATCCACCATACATTGTTATGCTGTATTCCTATATTGTTGTTATTATCCTTCTCTTGCATGTGAGTTTTACTAGCTGTCTTTCCTACTGGGCGTAGCTCATTCCTGTATTATGTATTTTCAGTGGCTCGGCAGACTTGACGCTACCAGATTAGGTGGGATCGTAGTCAGCAGGTTTGGGGAGGATATCTGATTTGTGATTGTCTAAAATATTCTGGTTAGTTGATTGTTACTATTGGATGTACTTAATGAGATTGTTATTCTCATATGTTATGTAATCCGTGAGGGTAATTCTGGCTTATGTTCTGGTTGGATAATATTGTACTTGTTAGACTTGGTTTATTTCTTGTAATGTAATCTCCATTTACTGCCCTACCTTATTGTATTGGAGTATGGTGTGTGGAGTGCCATATCTTATTTGTGGATGTTATGTATTTTATTTTTGATGGTGAGGTCATTACATGACTATGGAACTTAACCGTGGGGGTTCAGACTTCTATTAGACCGGTTCTCCTATCGGTATGGGTTAGGAGTATTGGGTCTAGCAGGAGTAACATTGCGCGAGTCCATCTGTTAATTCAGGAGTCATGAACCTGATTTGACGGTGTACCCGGGAGGTGGGATCCACATTGTTAAGGAAAGTAGGTGTGTAATGATGTGTTATATCCTATGTTTTTCGTAGGCTACTCAGGTTGGTATGGGACGATCTGAGCTGTCTATATGTAAAAAAAAAAAAAAAAAAAAAAATGTATGCCAAAAATCAGCCTAGAAAAAAATGGGGTGTAACAAAAATATTCTTAGTTTCTTTGTATTATACTTTTATAATATCATATTTTATATTGTACGATTTATTACCTAATATTTATATGATTTTTTAATTATATTTATATGATACAATTTTTGCTTACATCATATATCAATGATTCCTCTATACTATGCTTAATATAAATTTTATTATACTTTATATGTTGCTACTTATTGTATTGTATGATGCTTTTATTCGTTACTTATTTCATCAAATTTAGTTAATTTTTTCTTCTTAATTGATTGTACTTATATAATATTTGCTTTTATATTTATATAATATTGTGTTTCGTAGACTAACACTCTGTACGATATATTAACATCCTTACACAATGTATTGGTTATACTTGTATGATCATTAGTTGACTTTTGCATTTTTTATATTAATTTAACTCTATTTTCTCTTACTTAATTATATTATACAATACACCTATGCTATATTATATGATCTAGTTCTTTCTTAATCTAATCAATTAGTTCAACTCATGTAGGTGATGTAACCATTTACTATAATATTATACTAATAAGATGATCCTTATATTATCTCATTCAGCTTAATTATCTTATTAATTATTCTATCATATTATATAATCTCCTCATTATACTAAGCAATGATCATCCCTACCATACGATTCAAGTGAACTTTGTTTGCTTATTAATTTTTCTATTATACTATAAATTTATTTTATTATGTTAGATGTTAATTTTTACTAAGTCATCTTTCTTACTTCTATCCAGATCATATTTTATGATCTATAGTTATCATACTATATAATATTTTTCTATAGTTATCATACTATATAATATTTTTTAATTAACTTATAATTTTTTCTAATTAACTTCTAAAAAAATTTTATAATTTCATAAATTATTTTTTATAATCAAATTCATAATTATTTCATCATTTTTACTACTTTTATCTTATTAGATTCATCAATAATTTTTTAATGTTCTCTTTTCAATATTCAATAGTTTTAAATTTGTTAAAATTACTTTTATCTATTTTTGAGATGTTATAAAGTTATGCTTTGAACTAAACTTGATCTTATTAACTGAGTCTAAAAGAGTAGTAAAAAAGAGGCTTCAATTTAGGAGAATGCTAAAAAAGGGAATCAAATGCTTTAATCTTGGGAACTTTGGGTGTTATGCTAAGGAATTCCAAAAAGAACCAAATCAAGATAGTGGAAGAAAAATGAGTGAAAGAACATCGAATGCAATAACAACAACAATAAAAAAAGGCAAACTCACATGCAACCTCAAATGTTAAGATCCAAAATTTATGTCATCAATCAAGTGAAAGCCCTAACATAACATGTTGTTATAATAGGTATCCTACAATTTTTAAATAACACATGAAAGTTTTATTTGACTATGGTGGATCGTACTCTTTCTCCACAACCATGGTTAAAGAAAAGTTGATTGAATGGTTACAACTAGAAAACCTTTTAGAAGTCATCTTACTTATGAAAATAATAATAGTAATAATAAACATATTGTTAAAAATATAGAAATAAATGAAGCACCATTCCATTCTAACTTGATTTTAATTGACATTTTGGTGTTTGACTTAATTTTGGGAATGTTTTAACTCATGAATCACAAAATCATAATAGATTATTAGAAAAAGAAAATGATTGTTGGATTAGAAAATGATTCCAAACTAATCTACTTTAGATAAGAAAGAAATATATCAATTATATTTATTATGAAAGATGAGAAGTTATTTTGAAAAGGATGTGTGTTATCTTGTATCCATACAAAGTACATTACAAATAAAATCTCAATTTCTAGATATTTTTGTAGTTTACAAATATCTAAATGATTTTCTTAAGGTTTTACCTGGATCACCATCGGATTGGGAAATTGAATTTGCTATCAAATTAATTTTGGGTGTGAATCTAATTTTTAAAGCATCATATAGGATAGCTCATGCATAAATGCATGAGATGAAAATCCAATTATAAGAATTACTAGTAAGGGATCTATTAGATTGAGTGTCTCACTTTGAAAAGAATTGATACTTTTCATTAAAAAAAAAGATAACAATATTTGAATGTGCATTGATTATAAGGAATTAAACAAAGTTATTATAAAAACAAATATCTATTGCCTAGAATAAATGAGTTGTTTAATCAGTTACAAGGGCCAAAAGTATTCTCAAGACATCATCAAATGAATATTCAAAAAGAAGATATTCTTAAGTCAACTTTTAAAACATGGTGTTATCAGTTTGAATTTTGTTATATTTTTTTGAAACTTTTATAGACCTCATGAATAAAGTATTTATATAATGGTTAGTTAACTTTATCATTATTTTTATTAATGATTTTTTAAAATATTCTAAAAGTGAATATGAGCATGTTCAACATCTTAAGATGATGGATTCAAGAGAATTTTCAAAGGAGACTGTTCATGTGTGTGGGGATTGTTCTACACACAAACAACCCTTTGTGTGTGTGTTGACCATAGTGGCATGGTAGGTGGCTGATAATGGTTTTTAATTCTTTGGTAGATCTAATTTGCTTTTTTTTCTTTGGGAGGTTGAGACTATCATTTGTCCTATCAAGTAATTTCTTTGATTTTGTTATAAATAGCATATAACTTCGATAAGTGTTCACTAGCTCTTCATTTGAGCAACACTAACAATATCTTTTATCAATTCTTTTTTGTCTCAAGTTAGAAAAAAGTGTTGTTTGTCTTTTATAAATCAATATCATTGTGTTCATCAATAGTGGATGATAATTTGATTTCATATGTATACATTTTCTAATATAATTCAATAAATATCTAAAGGCAATACTTCATATATAACATCATTAATATAGTCTTTGATGATAGTAAGCTTTACTTTGTATTATTTTTCAACTTTCTTTTTGGATTTTTTATGAATCCACTATAAAGAACAGAATTTTAGATATGCTGTAATTTTTAACTTTAGTATTTTCATAAGACTTTTAGATATTAAGTTTTTTTTTACTTTTAGTGTTAATAATCATGTTAATAAGTTTTTTTTCCCTTGTATTCTTATGGTGAAGAGTTCTTTTTTGCTTTGCTTCATTGGAGATTTCCTTTGGACTCACCATAAAAAAATAAGTTTTCATCAACTTGAATATGTGTTTGAAGTATCTTTTTAGTCTCAATTATAATAAGTATTTTTTCCTTCAACTTTTTTGAAATAATGTTGGATGTAATTTTCAACATTTTTGTCATACGTGTCATATTGTCTTGTAGTGATCATAATACTTAAAAAATTTACTAATAAAAGGAGTGTTATTAGTTTTGGTCTTAATAATCTTTATTAGAAAATACTCTATTGTTGCCAAATTTTTAACTTATACTTAGACTTTTAAATATTTGTCTTTTTGATTTTATATCTTTATAATCAATCTTCTTTTTAATAGCCATTATAAATATATTAGCTTTCTTTAAATATTGAACAAAAAAGATATAATTTAGTGATAATTGAATAATATAAACATATAATATATTTTGACAATGTCTTTATCTCTTTAATATGTATTCATAAACTCGTGGCTTATCATTAGAATTATTCGGTATATTCTTACATCATTTATTCTTGTCAGCGTCATAGATTATGGCATATTTTCATCTTTTCTTAATATAACCCATGGGATAAGATTTTTTTTATTAATTTCTTCAATTGGCTCTAAGTCATTTTTGTAAGTGTGTAATTTCTTAAGTGAGCATTATACCAAGCTAATACATAACTCATCATTTTTAATCCAACATATGCCACCTTATCCATTGATGAATAGTCATATAGAGAAAAAAAATACATTTTTAGTTTCTTCAATTAGGTATATAATTTTTTTACATCCATTGTGCCATCATAATTTGGTAAAATTAAGTATAGTATTTATTTTGATAGGATATTATTGATTCTCTTGCATAAAAAATGTGAGATTAATATCATCCTCATCTTCATCTCTAATTATCTTATTATTACTATTTAATAAAGAATTCTTTTAATTAAGAATATTTTTTTTATAGATTATCTTTTAGATTTTCATAAGGGATTAAGATTCTTGCACTACCAATATTAATACTTGTATTTATTAAGTTAATTGAGCAACTTGTTCCTTTAAATTTATGGTAAAATAATCAACTTAGTCACCTCGACTAAAGCCTCCACATTTTTCTAATTCCCTTTTGCGGCTTGCTCTTCAACTATCTTCTTCTTTACACTTGCATCGACATCGAATCAAAATGCTTTGATACCAAAAATAACATGACTTTGATGATAGGTGTTCTCTCCTTGAGCCCTCCATAGTAGATATTATTTTTAGAGTAACAATAGTACAAGTAGAAGCAAAAAAATGGTGAAGAGCAAAGGAGAAAAGACAACGAGCAGAGAATTTTTGTCATAAAGAGACTGAATTTTTTAATAAGTTTATCCTTTAGGGGATTTTGAATTCACAAAGTTCTACTTCTTAGAATTTTAAATTTCTTTATACATCATTCTCACTCCTTTATATGGAGATTTTGATATAAATTTTATTATAAAATAAAAAAATAGTTTTGATAAAAATATTAAATTTTCAATATTTTGAAAATTTTGTAAGTCTTATGCCTTACATCATGTGCACACCAGTGCCCCCACATGTGTGAGACCACACAAGGGAGATTGTTCACACGTACAAGTACTATTTCATGGCACAAAATAACCCTTCGCATGTGCATTGACAACGATGGCATGATAAGTGGCCGACAGTGAGCATGAGTAGCACACGTGCTCCCATCTAACATGATCATGCAAACCAAGGTGCTCTAGTATTTGATGCATTGTGCCCTTCTATATGCACACTTATGCCTTCTCAGGTAATGCTTATCTAGCAAACTTGCAACAAAGTCTCTATGTGTAACCCAACATGTGACTCCAATTGCTTCATACTACATTGGTGTTTTTTTGTTTTATTTTCTCTTTTGATTTTTTTCATAATTTTGATTAAATAAGCTTGGAGGTAATCTCTTAATCAATTACTCTAAATAAGTTCTTATTATTTGATTAAGCTTTATATTTGGTGCTAATTATATTATTACTAAATATCATTAATTAAATATTTATGTAAAGACCAAACTTTCTAATTGAGTTCACTTATTATTGTTGTGTGCATGATATGAAACATTTAATGAAGACCATTAATAAAGCAAAAGGATAGTTTTATTATCATCAATCTAGTCATATATGAACCAAAGGCTTATGTAATATTCTACATTATTAAAAAATTATTTTTAATTAAATAAAATTTATAAGATTTTTAGAAATTTTTGTAATACCTTTAAAACTTTATACAATATGATAGAGTAGATCGTATAATAAAATTTAACATTATGTTAGGAGATTTAATCAAATATAATATCTAATATGAAGAGATAACATAAAAATATATAATAGACATAAGAAGATGAGTCTAATAGACTGAGAGAATAGTTAAGATCATCTAGTATGATATTAAGTGATCATATGATATGATCAAGAGAGATAATAAAAGAGCTTTGTAAATAAATATAAAAGTTGGATAAATATCATATAAGTATGTCCAAACTATTACACAAGTACTTTTACATATAATAAAGAATCATTATAAGGGATTAAACTAGACGATAATACAATATTGAAGCATATACATGTTTGATGAAATAAGAAGTAAAACTTAACTAAGATAGGCTAAGTAACATGTCAAAGAAACATATAGTATAATGATCACAAATCATATAGTTATTATCAAGTGAAGAATAGTGATGCAAACACTGGTCAAGATTTTCAATGCCTAGGACAAAAGGCATATGTCAACATTTTCAGATAATTAAGATATATATTTTTTGATATACAGAATATAAATAAGGCCTTAAATTGCACTCCATTCTCAAACTTTGTTATGAAAACACAAAAAATATAAGAATCATGTAATTTTGTTAATGTGAATTTACCTTCTTAATGAGATAAGAATTAAAGGGAATTATAACTAAGGGAAATAAGGTAATAAAATAAATATAAGGGAAAAGGGAGACAAGGAGAATGAAATAATAAAATGAGAGGTTGCTTTTGTCGTTTGTAAGATGAATAAAATAGATGACAAGAATTGATAGTAGGAAATGATCGTAGCTATTATTAGAATTAGAAGAGAAGGAGAAGTTGCTTTAGTAAGAAGGATCTAAAGGAGAACCATGATTTTTGTTAAAAAATAATAAAAAAATAAAAGTATATTATAATTTTGATTCTTTACTGATTTAATTATTTTTTATGCAAAAATTTAGAATGTTTTCAATTGATAAAATCATTAAGAATATTATGATAATATTTGGTTGGAGTTTAAAATCAATTAAAGAATGTTAAACTTAGAATTTTGAATTCGTAGCTAATATGATACTATTCATCTTTATACCTTTTTACTTAAAAGCTTGTCAAAAGTTATTTTTTGTCTAATGATTCATCGTCCATGTGTTTTATACTTGACAATCACTTTTTATCTTTTTGATTTTATGTATTGTAATATAATTTTTTATATAATATGCACACACTCAGTCTTTTTTTTTTTGTACTCTTTGCATTCTTTACGTATAAGAGTGGTTGATCATTTTATTATTAATAAGTAATTGAGTCTAACTAAAATTGAAATTATCACTACAAATTGTATTAAGATTTCCCAAATGTATGGTTGATTTGTGAAAATAAAGTACTATTTTTATTAAAATAAGTTTTTGGTACTCATATATCCTTAATTGACAATAAAATTTGATTGCATTCTTTAGTTTTTATTGATATATTTTTTACTACAATTATGAAACTGTAATAGCACTTGAAGGAAAGATGGCTTATACTTAATGTCTACGTGCCATATATACTCTGCAAGAAATTTTTTCTCGGTGTATGGTATACTCCCTGTTAGTGTATACGTGGAGGCAATCATGCAACGAAAAAGTTTACCATAGTGTGTGAATGGCGAGCTGTTAGGACACGTTTTGAAGTGTTTTACGGGGAATTTTTCTTTACAATTTATGTTTTTAAACTATGGCTTCAGGATGGAGTCGATAAGCCGGCTGGGAATGCTCGAAATGGCATAAGAGTTCAGTGTTTCCCATCCACAAACAGCAATAGGGTTTCAATTTTGTTCTGCCTTGCATCTCTTCGACGATGATGTTTGCTTTGATCGTTGGATTTCTATTCCTCGCTGCGATCGGAGGCTTGCTTGTGAGGTTCGCTTATGCGGAAGGTGGTTTTACCTACCCTATCCCCGTAATCTCCGTCCAGTCAGTTTTGCGGAGTACTGTCTCATGCAATTCTCATCTCCTGTGTGATGATGCTCGATAAACAGGTGATTATACTTTGCTATCCAAGGGAAGAGCCAAGCGCGAAATAGTGGAAGGAAAGGTGGCGTTTTGTTAACTTCAATCGCGTAATCTTATCAATCTCTAATGTAAATGCTCAATCTTGACTAAGACAACTATTTTGATATGATTAATGGTCATTTGGAAGGTTGTCTGGATTACTGGTGCCAGCCGTGGAATAGGTGAGTACTGAGTTACTGTTTGATGTTTATTTTACATCTCTGATCTTAGCTTTTTATTTGATATAGGCATTGCAATTGAAAGTGCATTTTGCATGAAAATTTTCTTGCTAAAGGTTTCTTTACAACTCTCATGGTGTCTTTCTTTGCATGAATTTTGTTATACTTTCATTTTCCCCGCTGTGTTAAAGGCCTTAATTTGAAATTTTAATTCCACTAAGCATAGGCTGACAAAAGAACATAAGTTTTATTTAGATTACCTAATAGAACGATGGTTTTATGTTAGCCCAAGTTGGAAAAACTGTGGTTCTTTCTTAATGATTCTCGAACATGGCCTCAATGTCATCCCAAGTTATGTGCAGCTCTATTGCCATGTAAATATTGGATATTCACATGATTCTCATATTATCTTGTGATGTAAACATTGGATGATAGATTCTGAACTTCTGCAAATTCCACCAGATATAGTCCCATGGTAACTCATTTGTAATTCTACAAATTTCAATAGCGGCCTCTTGGATGGTACCATTTGTTCCATTGGTGGGATTATGCTATAAGCTGATGGGGTGGTGCGTGTTGGGTCTTACTAGGAGGATACGTTTGTTTAGGAGCTTTACAGGAAGAGAATTCTATTTTGCTGGTTATTGTTTAATTTGTTTTTTTGGTGGGCCCCACTTACATGTCTTCTAGGTAGTTAGCATTGGCTAATGTTGTGTGGTTCTTTTGTTTGACAAAAGAGAAGATAGGTGCTCCAATTGGCATGATGGTGTGTGGTCATTGACAAGTAGATTGGAGGCATTGTTCTCGTTCTCTGATTTGATGTAGATTGAGAATAGTCATGGTGCCTTGAACCATTGTGGTTCTTAGGATGGGTGGGGAAGTTGCTCGTAGGGAATTTAATAGTGGGGAGGATCTTAAGATGGTTGAGTGTTTATAGAGATCTAGAAAGATGTTGATATTCACTGCTAATTTTCTCTTAGGAGAAAGGGGATGTGGGCCGCTTGACATGTTAGCATGGCGGTAATAGGCGCAAAAGGTGTGCAAGTCGTGGTTCTCATGTGTTGGTTGTTGGGACGATGTTAGGGGCATTGAGTTCTAAGGGAGCCAATGTTTGCATAATCCTTTGGTGGTGTGTTTGCTATGATAGTTTTGTAATGGGAAACGATATTGATGCTTTCGATGATTAAGTGTGCATTTGCTTATCTCACAAGCAATTTGTGGTAGAAATGTCTTCTCTAAATCATCATCCTTGACTTTCTTTACACCATTTATGCTAATTAGGTCTACAATGCTAGTAGGTTTGTCTGGGGTTCATTGGTGACAACATTGATTTAATGATATGCCTTAGGATTTAACTTCAACTGTATTCTCAGTTTGGACGAAAACTATATATGTGTGTATGCGTGTTTCTGTGTATGTGCTTTTGTGTGTGCATTTACACGTGCTTGTGTTGGGGATAGGTAAGCTTCTCTTATTGGGCTTATTTGTTTAAAGTTATAACGAATCTTAAATAGTGGCTGAAGCCGTGTGAAATAACAAATCTTGAATAGCAATACTAGTGCAATGATTGCATAGTGTGCAATAAAAGATGAAAGTTAAGAATTTGGGTTTTCATTGTAATCAAGTATGTGTCAAAATGAGTATACTGACTAACCATTTGACATACTATGGGCAATAGGAATTAAATTTTATAAGCTTTACTTGGTTATGAGAAAACAAGTCCTTTAGTTAAGAAAGGATTAGGGACTTGTGTGGTAGCATGGAGATGTGATTCCTTCATTATTCTACTTGAGGCCATGTGTGTGGGTCCAAGGATGCCGTTGACTTAGGGATGTGGGCTTTCTAATATGAAGGGATATTCTATCTGTGGAGTTGGCAAAGAAGTTTGCAAGCAATGAAAACAATCCATGGGTGGAGTGCTTGAGGGAAAAAAATGGTGGAAGGGATGGGAAAAGCGGTAACTCTTTAGTGTACTAGATTTGGCAAAGTTATGGAGAATTTTGTATATAATATAGGCTCTGGTTGTGTTCAATGTGGTCAGATATTGGCATCACTCAATCTATGTATTGAATGGTTGACGATGATCAACTTATCACTAGATTAGACCATTGAGGTTGCTAGGACGCTACATTGATGAAAGATGGGACATTATGTGTGCTTGCTCCTTGTTCGATCTTGGCCTCTCTTAAAGGATCCTTGGGTTGCTTGCTCAACAACAAAATGCGTTGGTGTGGAAGTTTACTAAGGATTATTGTGTACCTACTACTATTTGTGTATTGGGGTATATTCTAGTGTAGATTGGTTAGGGGTAAGTATTGTTGGCTTTTTTGCACTTATTTGATGTTTTCTACCTTATTGTGTAGGCTTTCTACATCTACAGTTCCTCATTTTTGGTGGCTTGTAGAAAGAGGTTGGCTAGTCATATTTTGTGCTCATGGGTTTGTAGTGAAGTGGAGGACCTTGACCATGTCTTTGTTCATTGAAAATTTGTTTGGTTTTCAGCTTGTGTAGGTGGCAACATTTCATTACTGTTGACCTTAAATTGCTAGCAGCTTGGATAGCTCAAGACTGCTCGAACCCTCTTGCTAGGTGCCTTATCATTGCGGTATACTACATTTGGAATCATAACTGTAAATTGTATGGCCAGGAATTTGCCTTGCATTTGGTTATATCGTGGTTACTGCTTTCTCTCTTAATTCTTTGGGTAAGTTGAGCTATAGTCTAGAGATTTTGGATCTCATTGTCATCGTTGGTATATGTTATTACCTTAGCTTTTTATGTTAGGATTCCCCCTTTGAGTCAATTTTGATGGGCCAAGGACGGGCAATGGATTTGCTATTGTTATGGTCATTTTGAGTGATCGTCGTGGTGACTTCATTAGGGCTATTGATTGGAAGATCTTTTCTGTGCCAATTTGGTTTGGAAACTAAAGGCTAATTTGAAGGCCATGCACTATGCTATTTCATGGGTGGATTGTGTTGGTGGTTTGTCTAAAGAGGGATTGTGTTGCTGCTCTTACTTTGCTATCATGGAGGTGGTCATAAAGAATAGGGGTGATAGCTCATTTTGGAGATTTCTTTTTGTTTATTTTTGCTTGGGACCTTATAGTTGCATAAGCATATAGGAATGCCAATAGAGCGGTCAATTTTGTGGCCTACATGGCTCCTCATGATATCCTATGAGTTGGGAGAATGTGTTACGCTTGTTCCTTGTATGATCTTGATTGAGATCACTATTTTTGTACTTAGATGAATGGTTAGTGAAATTCAGGCCTCAATCAGTTTTTTTTGTTAAAACCAAAACAAGTTATGGGGGTTTACTTTTGAACGTGGTTATATTCTTTCTCTAGAGAATGATAATTGCAGCGAATATATGGCATTCGATATTGTTTCTTTTGTGCTTTCAGGTGAACTTCTTGCAGAGCAATTTGCTGGTTTAGGAGCAAAATTAATAATTTCATCTCGTAATATAGCAGAGCTAGAGAGAGTCAAACTTGAAATTATTGGTATGTAATATCTATTAGTTTTAATTTTTGTAAGCTTGAAGAGAGCCATCAATCTTGATTCCTTTTTGCTACTAATTGGTTTTAGGCAAGCATCCGGGCACCAGTATTGAGATACTACCTTTGGATTTGGCATCTGATGAAGAAAGTCTTAAAGATGCAGTTCAAAAGGCCGAGTCGCTCTTTTGTGGGTCTGGTGTCAATTTTATGGTGCACAATGCAGCCTTTGAGCGTCCGGTTTGTTTTCTAGTTGTCTTAACATGGGCTTTAATTATTTATTTATTTTCATGCTATTATCTTCAATCAGATAGTTTATTTAACATAATTAAATAGCAAGTGTAGCTGTCTAACCAAGTGACGTGATTTACTTCTTTTGTTTGCAGAAAAGAAAAGCACTTGAGGAAACTGAGGAAGGGCTTCAGGTATTGAAAATTCTGCTGCTTGCATGGTTGCGTCAACCTTTTTCCTTGAAGCAATAATTTCAGTTGTTTATCCTTATCAAGGCTACGTTCAAAGTTAATGTCTTGGGCACTCTAACTCTTACCAAGCTTCTTGCACCTTTTATGCTCCTAAGGGGAGGGGGCCATTTTACTCTGGTGAGAAAACATTTTATGCAGTCACTTATAAATTCTTATCTAATATTTTTTGGTTAATTGCTAAATGTATCGTATTTTTAGATGAGCAGTGCTGCAGGCAAATGTCCAGCACCAGGACAAGCGATTTACGCAGCATCCAAGCATGCTCTTAATGGATATTTTCACACCTTACGCTCTGAGGTACAACTCTATTGGTATTTGATTTCATAACAGCAGTACCTCGTTTATTTCCGTTGCTATTTGACTGAAATTTGCAAAATCTGAAGTGGTATTATCCAATGTTTACTAAGAAACTCTATGTAATTTCTTATCTCATTGATGATTTACTATTTTGTGTTTTGTTTCATTGTAGAACACTGTCCTTTTCATTGTGTTTGGTACATTTGCTTCGTGAAATCTTTATCAGTGTTTCTTCGCGATGTCCGTTTGAAACATGATTGTGGACACAGAAACACAAGAGGTGGTAACATCTTAGAGTTGATAGCAGCCCAGAGGAATCCGACAAATTGTCACCCAGTTTAGTCCAAGATGTCCCCTGGCCAAGGGATCATTGAGGCTAGTGCCCATACTGACTTTGTTCAGAATCTAGATTGCAATGTGTGGGTGTTCCAATAAATAATGGCACAATTCATGACTACTGTAGTGTTGCTTGTGATAGAAGTTGATGTTCCCATGACTGAGGTTTTTTTGGTCATAGCGTCTTTGGCAATAGTTCCTAAGGCCACTCTCTTCCATTTCAGATTGAGGAATGAATTGTTAATGTCAGTTGGCAACAACCATTTAATGCAAAGGCGCATTATTTATCCATCCCAACACCTTATTCTTTAGGTACTGGTGCCACTCCCTTTGTCCAATAGACACATAAGAGGTTGATCTCGACACATTTATTCCCTGAGGAATGTTTGAAGAAAAGATAGACAACAAGCTCTATTCAAACGAACCTCAGAAGCATCTTGTTGGATCTCTTTTTGGTTAGCTCATTCTCGATGAAGAAATTTCCTCAAAGTATAAGAATGTCACGCCCCGCCTAAACTATCACTATAATCTACTGATAAAATCAGCTAATCAGAGCATAGCAGCATATAATTGAGGACACAACTGTAAAACTAGGAGAGGGTGACGCAAACAAAATAAAACTGTTACCTTTATAATCAACAGCAACTTCAATATATACATACCTGTCACTTGGGAAATCCTGTACAAAAATTACAAAAACGAAATAACAGATACGTTTGTACAAAGTCCCATACCATCCTAAGCACCCTCTCTCTCTGAATCAGTGGCATGTCCTGTAATGTAAGTAGGGAAAATGAGCTTATAAAGCCCAGTAGGTGAATGCTATGGCTACAAGGATATAACATGATGAATATCCAACAACATGCTTTATCTCAAATGTAAATATGACAAAGATAAATCTGAAATCAGCATGCAATGAATCAAGCAAAGTATGCAATTCATTTCTTCTTCTTTTCAATTTTTTTTTTTTCTTTTCTTTTCTTGCTTTTCTTGCTGGGTCCCAGACTTTCCCCATGATCCACATCCCCCATCCCTATCATATCATATCACATCTCTATGACATCTATCTCATCTAGAGACCATTGCCCATAGGCATATCGTGGTTGGCCAAGCCTATCACGTCGGACCATCTCCGTATCTCAGCCCTGCACAAAGTGCTAGCCATATACGAGATGTCTCGATCTCATCATATCCCTCCGCACTCAGCCCTGCACAAAGTACTAGCAATGCGGGGGAGGTCTCTATGCCACCTCATCATGCCCAGCATCCTGTGCTGGTGCTCATATGTCCGGAGACTACTGGGATGTGATCTAGGGTCAATTCTTTTCTTTTTTTTTTTTACTTTTCTTTTTAGGGAATTTAACCCTTTAAGAGGCATAATCGATACCTCTACACATTTTCTTTGGCATGCTTTACATTTTACTATACCATAGTATCATATTGCAAATTCTCATTTCATTTTCATATAATGCCATAATATTTCAAAACCATGCTTTTATAATAAAATAACAATCACTACTTACATTACTATTTAAATAAATTCACCTACCTGAGTTCCTGAGGGTCCTGCCATTCTTTGGCCTCTTCCTCTTCCCCTTCCTTTTCTTCTCAACACTTCTTTTCAATTTCTTCCCCCTTTTTAACACGGAGGCTGCCGCCGACCGCTGCACGGTTCAGAAATTCCCCTCGGATCAAGCCGACACTCGCATGCAACCCTCCTTTCTCGGCACGGAAAACGAGAAAGGGCTGCACCGCAAGAATTCCAAAAATCAAAAAAATACTTTCCCTTCTACGGTTCGAGGAGAGAGAAACCGCTCGGGAAGAGAGAGAAAATGGCTCGGGAAAGAGAAAAGGCTCGGGGCTTACCCGGTTTCCCCTCCTCGCTGAGCTCGGAACCTGAATCGCCGCCGCCGGACCTCCAATTTTTTTTCCGTCGGGACGGAAGCTGCTGCGGGGAAAAAAACTTCGCAGGATTCGGCACGAGTTTAACCCTTTAATTTCCTCTCGGGGTCGGGGCGTACGAGCGCACGCAGCGACACGCGGCGACACGCGGATCGCCTCGCGTCCGACACCCGTGCGTTTTTTCTTCTTTTTCTTTTTTTTTTTCAGGATATTACAATCTCCCCTCCTTCAAGAAATTTCGTCCCGAAATTTTCAGAACAAATCTGGATACTGAGCTTTAATATCTGCCTCAATTTCCCAGGTTGCCTCAATATCAGTGTGGTTCTGCCACAATACTCGAACCATGGGAATCGCTTTATTTCTTAGCACTTTCTCTTTTCGATCTAGGATCAGAATTGGCTTTTCTTGATATGTCAGATCTGGCTGAATTTCGATACCTTCTGTATCATATCGAATAATATGCGCTGGATCTGAAACATACTTCCTCAGGAGAGACACATGAAACACATCATGCACTCCAGCCAACTGAATAGGTAAAGCAATTCTGTATGCAACCTGTCCTATCCTTTCATAAATTTGAAAAGGACCAATAAATTTGGGCTTCAATTTCCCTACTTTACCAAATCTGAAAACTCCTTTCATAGGACTAACTTTGAGGAAAACATGATCTCCCTCTTGGAATTCAACATGTTTGTGCTTGCTGTCAAAAAATTTCCTCTGTCTATCCTGTGCAGTTCGTATTCTTTCTTTAATCAGTTTTACTTTTTCTGTGGCATCATCCACAAAATCAGGACCAATAAGCTGTCTTTCTCTACCTTCAAACCAGCATAGAGGAGATTGACATTTCCTGCCATACAGAGCTTCATAGGGAGTCATCCCAATGCTAGCCTGATAGCTGTTATTATATGCAAATTCCACTAAAGATAAGTGGCTCTCCCAATCTCCTCCAAAATCAAGAATACACAGTCTCAACAGATCTTCCAAAACTTTAATTACTCGTTCAGTCTGGCCATCTGTCTGTGGGTGGAAAGCTGTACTGAATTTCAACTGAGTACCAAAAGCTTGATGTACCTTTTTCCAGAAATGAGATGTAAACTTTGGATCTCTATCAGAAATAATCTCCTTAGGCACACCATGCAGCTTCACAATTTGTTTTAAATACAGCTGAGCTAGCCTTTCTGCTGAATAGGTGACTTTAATGGCCAAGAAATGCGCACATTTAGTCAACCTATCAATTATTACCCACACACAATCATGACCTGCCTGTGATCTAGGCAAACCCACAACAAAATCCATTGATATACTTTCCCATTTCCACTCAGGAATAGGTAAAGGTTGCAGCAAACCACTAGGTTTCTGTTGTTCCCCTTTAACCTGCTGACAAATCAGACATTTTCTGACCCATTCTGCCACATCTCGCTTGAGACCAGGCCACCAAAAATTTTGTTTCAATTCTTGATACATTTTTGTGCCTCCAGGATGGATAGCATACTTTGAATTGTGAGCTTCACTAAGCAACAACTGTTTCAATTGGAGATGATCAGGAATACATAACCGGCCTTGAAATCTCATCACATCATCTTTATCTAGAGAAAAGTCAGATATCCAGCCATCCCTGATTTTCTGAATTAGTTTCTGACATTCTTCATCTTGCAACTGATCTTCTTTAATAGACTGCAGCCAATCAGGTCTGATAGACAACTGACCAAGCAATAAAACATTTCTCTGCAGTTCTTTCTCTAATAAAAGTCTATCAATTTCAAATACAGTCAGCTTCTCAACATCTTGGGATAAAATTGAGCTAACATAAGCTCTCCTGCTCAGGGCATCAGCAACCACATTAGCTTTTCCTGGATGATAGATTATTTTCAGCTCATAATCTTTGATGAATTCAAGCCACCTTCTCTGTCTCAGATTCAACTCTTTCTGATCAAAAATGTATTTCAAGCTTTTATGATCTGTCAATATTTCACATTTCACTCCATAGAGATAGTGCCTCCATATTTTCAAAGCAAAAACTATTGCTGCCAATTCCAGATCATGCACTGGATAATTTTTCTCATGAGGTTTCAGCTGTCTAGAAGCATAAGCTATCACTTTGCCATACTGCATTAACACACAGCCCAAACCTTGCAATGATGCGTCACTGAAAACCTGATAGCCTTCAATTCCTTCAGGCAATGTTAATACTGGAGCAGATGTCAACTTTTCTTTCAACTGCTGAAAACTTCTTTCACAAGATGCATTCCACTCAAATTTCACAGCCTTCTGAGTCAATCTTGATATTGGTGCAGCGATTTGAGAAAAACCCTGCACAAATTTTCGATAATAACCTGCCAAACCCAGAAAACTTCTGACTTCAAATACATTTGAAGGTTGGGGCCAATTTACAATAGCTTCTATTTTCTGGGGATCCACAGAAATCCCTTCTGCGCTAATAACATGCCCCAAAAATGAAATCTTAGACAACCAGAATTCACATTTTGAGAATTTAGCATACAACTGATGCATCTGTAAAGTCTGTAATACTGTATGCAAGTGTCTTTCATGATCCTCGGCATTTCTGGAATACACCAAAATATCATCTATAAACACCACAACAAACTGATCCAGATATTCTTTAAATACTCTGTTCATCAAATCCATAAATGCTGCAGGGGCATTGGTTAGGCCAAAAGGTAACACCAGGAATTCATAATGCCCATATCTAGTCCTGAAAGCAGTCTTAGATATGTCATCTTTCTTGATTTTCAACTGGTGATAACCAGACCTTAAATCAATTTTCGAAAATACTGCAGCACCCTGCAACTGATCAAATAAATCATCAATCCTCGGCAGTGGATAACGATTCTTGATAGTAATTTTATTCAACTCCCTGTAATCAATACACATCCTTAAACTGCCGTCTTTCTTTTTCACAAATAAAAGCGGTGCTCCCCATGGAGACACACTGGGTCTAATAAAACCCTTGTCAAGCAACTCGTGAATCTGGACTTTTACCTCTTGCAATTCAGCAGGGGCCATTCTATACGGTGCCTTGGAAACAGGTTCCACTCTTGACATCAACTGGATTTCAAATTCGATTTCTCTGTCTGGAGGTAAACCAGGCAACTCTTCTGGAAATACCTCGGGATACTCACAAACTACAGGAATATCCTGCAACTTCACAAAATTCTGATCTGGTAGCAACACAGAAAGCAAAAATCCTTCATTTCCTTTCTGAAGCAATTTACAAACTTTCAACACAGAAATGAAAGGAATTTTCCTTCCTTTCCCATAGTAAATTACTTCTTCTCCCAATTGGGTTTTCATCTGCACTCTCTTTTCCATACAATCAATTTTGACTTGATGTTTCACAAGCCAATCCATCCCCAAAATAATATCAAATTCACTTAGGGGTAAAATTATCAAGTCCACAGGGAAATCTGTTCCCTGAATTTCTATATTTCTATTTACACATTCTTTTGCTAAAATTTCTGAACCATCTGGTAATTTAACTAATAAAGCAGTTTTCATGATTTGTAATGGTAACAGCAAATGATCACACACATGCTGAGCTACAAATGAATGCGATGCTCCACAATCAAAAAGAACTGATACCGCAATATTTTTGAAAGATAAAATACCTGATATCACATCAGTAGAACGATGAGCATCCTGCTGAGATATAGCATATACTCTCGGCTGTCCACTTTTGCCAGCTGGCTGACCTCTGCCTGTGCCACCCGATGCTGTGGTAGATGCTGTACCTCGACCTCTGCCAGTACCAGCTCTACCACCTCTAGTAAAACCAGTGGGTGATGAGGCCATCCCAGATGCCGCACTAGCCTGGGGACAATCTCTAGCTATATGCCCTGGCTCACCACAAGTAAAACATTTGATCTGGCCACCAGTCCGATACCAACAAATCCCTCTATGAAATTTTCCACATTCTGGACACTGAGGGGTCTTTCCAGTATCTGTATCGGTCCTGCTACTGCTAGCTACAGATCCTGATTTTCCAGTACCGGATCTCTTACCTCTGAACTTTTTGAATCCCTTTTTAAAAGATGTGGTCTCTCTGATGGCTAGGGGTTCTTCTCTTTTTCTTTCTGCACTTTTCTGCACTTCCAGCACCTGCAAGTTCTGTTCTATCATTCTGGCATTTTCCACAAGTTCAAAGAAGTCAGCTGTTCTGAAAGAAATTAAAGCAGATTTGATTTCATGTTTCAATCCTTTTCTGAATACAAAACAGCGCTGCTCCTCAGAACCAAACATGTCAGGCACATGTCTCGCCAGAGTGCTGAATTTTCTTTCATACTCAGATACTGTAAGGGCACCCTGAACCAGAACAGAAAGATCTTCCCGCATTCTTTTTCGGGCAGATAAAGGGATGTAGCACATTTCAAAATCAGCTACAAATTCTGGCCATGAGATTTCTTTTGTTGGCCTGCTCCTGAATTTAATCCTGTGGCGTGATTCCCACCAGTCCACAGCCTCGTCATCAAGCACCAAAATAGCTAAAGGAACTCTTCTGTGCTCTGGGCAATCCATGCCCTCAAAGATTCTTGTCATCTGCTTAATCCATCTCTCTGCAACTAAGGGATCTGTTCCTCCAGCAAAGTGAGGGGGATGCATGTGATAGAATTGATTTACTGCCTTATCCATCATGAAGCTGTCATCCTCCCTTCTCATTTGTTGTTGCGAAGAAGATGAAGCAATTGGCATTTGAGCATTATCAGAGCCTTGCTCTCTTTCTTCATTGCCAACAGGAGGTACATTTGCTTCTCCTCCTCTAGATCCCTTTATTCAACAAATTTGCACATATCAATTCTCAATAATTCAACAATTTTCACAATTATACGTATGTGCTTTACTTAAAAACAGGTATGACATATACATGCTGTGCCAGTGTCCTCACTCAAATTCTTAATTCTTACAACCGGGCTCTCTGATACCACCCTGTCACGCCCCGCCTAAACTATCACTATAATCTACTGATAAAATCAGCTAATCAGAGCATAGCAGCATATAATTGAGGACACAACTGTAAAACTAGGCGAGGGTGACGCAAACAAAATAAAACTGTTACCTTTATAATCAACAGCAACTTCAATATATACATACCTGTCACTTGGGAAATCCTGTAAAAAAATTACAAAAACGAAATAACAGATACGTTTGTACAAAGTCCCATACCATCCTAAGCACCCTCTCTCTCTGAATCAGTGGCATGTCCTGTAATGTAAGTAGGGGAAATGAGCTTATAAAGCCCAGTAGGTGAATGCTATGGCTACAAGGATATAACATGATGAATATCTAACAACATGCTTTATCTCAAATGTAAATATGGCAAAGATAAATCTGAAATCAGCATGCAATGAATCAAGCAAAGTATGCAATTCATTTCTTCTTCTTTTCAATTCTTTTTTTTTTCTTTTCTTTTCTTGCTTTTCTTGCTGGGTCCCAGACTTTCCCCATGATCCACATCCCCCATCCCTATCATATCATATCACATCTCTATGACATCTATCTCATCTAGAGACCATTGCCCATAGGCATATCGTGGTTGGCCAAGCCTATCACGTCGGACCATCTCCGTATCTCAGCCCTGCACAAAGTGCTAGCCATATACGAGATGTCTCGATCTCATCATATCCCTCCGCACTCAGCCCTGCACAAAGTACTAGCAATGCGGGGGAGGTCTCTATGCCATCTCATCATGCCCAGCATCCTGTGCTGGTGCTCATATGTCTGGGGACTACTGGGATGTGATCTAGGGTCAATTCTTTTCTTTTTTTTTTTTACTTTTCTTTTTAGGGAATTTAACCCTTTAAGAGGCATAATCGATACCTCTACACATTTTCTTTGGCATGCTTTACATTTTACTATACCATAGTATCATATTACAAATTCTCATTTCATTTTCATATAATGCCATAATATTTCAAAGCCATGCTTTTATAATAAAATAACAATCACTACTTACATTACTATTTAAATAAATTCACCTACCTGAGTTCCTGAGGGTCCTGCCATTCTTTGGCCTCTTCCTCTTCCCCTTCCTTTTCTTCTCAACACTTCTTTTCAATTTCTTCCCCCTTTTTAACACGGAGGCTGCCGCCGACCGCTGCACGGTTCAGAAATTCCCCTCGGATCAAGCCGACACTCGCATGCAACCCTCCTTTCTCGGCACGGAAAACGAGAAAGGGCTGCACCGCAAGAATTCCAAAAATCAAAAAAATACTTTCCCTTCTACGGTTCGAGGAGAGAGAAACCGCTCGGGAAGAGAGAGAAAATGGCTCGGGAAAGAGAAAAGGCTCGGGGCTTACCCGGTTTCCCCTCCTCGCTGAGCTCGGAACCTGAATCGCCGCCGCCGGACCTCCAATTTTTTTCCGTCGGGACGGAAGCTGCTGCGGGGAAAAAAACTTCGCAGGATTCGGCACGAGTTTAACCTTTAATTTCCTCTCGGGGTCAGGGCGTACGAGCGCACGCAGCGACACGCGGCGACACGCGGATCGCCTCGCGTCCGACACCCGTGCGTTTTTTCTTCTTTTTCTTTTTTTTTTTTCAGGATATTACAAAGAACCCAATGGTCACAGCTGTAGGGAGGTCAACTTTTGAAAGGTCTTCATATTGGCTTTTCTAAGCTCTCAAATGGTGAAGAAGCATGGTCTAGTTTATTCCCTCTTCGTCAGGAAGTTAAAGAACGTCTTCGAAAATGTCTAACAATGGCTTAACAACATAGCATTAGAGCTGGTCCAAACCAAAGATTTTTTGGTGATTGCTTTGGTTCAAGGGTTAGCACCTTTGAATTTCAATAATTTGTTTTTCCAAAATTCCCTCAAACACCATGGGTGAAATCAAATGCATAATTTTCGAAGTGTTAGGACGAGTGAGTCACAAGAGAAGGAATAAATTGTCTTTTTAAAAACTTAAAATAAAAAAGCTATGTGTATGAATTAGATTGTTGTATTTATAGCTAATTATTCTAAGAATATTTTAGGAAATATTTAATTAATTTTGTAAACCTATTGTGTGATAAATAGAGTATGTAAAAACAAATAAAGTACATAACTACTTTTAGGCAGTTTAGCCATAGTCAAAGCCTACATCTACTTCTGATCAGATTATTAGGTTTGCACTAACTATTCACTCCCTTTTACAAACAATCGGTAGTGGTAAACCCTATAAAAGAAGATCCACAAGGAGATCTAATAGCGCTCAGAGGAGACACAAAAACAAACTCTCAAGTTAACCAAACAATGGTTAAAGAAAAAGATTATAACACTTTTGTAATGTAAGTATATAAAGATCCTACACATTCCACCTTTTAACTCAAGTGACATAGCTAATGAATGAAATTATAAAAATGTTATGAATGTAAATATAGTGAGATGTTGAGATTTTAGATCGTGAGATGCAACAACAACACTCAAAACAAAGCTCTAAGAGAATGTTTGTTGGTATAAGTACAGTTGAGCTGGGGTAGTTCTTTAGAGAGATATGCCAATGAATCATGAATCTTTTCTCATGTACATAACATGTTTTTTATACTCCCCATTAAGTTAAAACAACTATTTAAGGAAGCTCATAATGACTAAAATTAGATTTTAAATGAGATTAATTAAAAATTAGAGTTTATGGGTTTCATTTGTATCTTTATGATTCAAAGATTGTACCAAGGTGATATAGAGTAACAACTAATCGCCTACATGATGTGCTTCTTTTGGTTGTTTAAAAGGTATTGCATAAGTACGATGATGGATATCGTAACTATACGATGCAAGTGGAACACGCACAGTTTAACACTCTTAGGTTTTCAAAATTATATACTGGATGATGATGAAGATCGTATAAGCATGTTGACCTTAATACTTATTTATATTTCCTGTTATCATGGGATCATATACGTCCAATAAAAATATTGTATGTGTATGAGGTTCTTTAACTTAATACAAATGCTCTCAGATTTTCAGGTCCTTCATATATATAAGACCATATCATATCATCACGAAGAGGTTCAAGGTTAAGTTTGATTTATTGGTCTTGGGCTATAGTTATTTCATACAGGTGTGATAGATACGTCATTTTTTGCAACGTTTTTTCAGCTTTATTGTTATGCTATACTTTCGTACTCGTACTCGTATGATATATAACATTATATATGTACAATGATTTTTAGTTTAATTTTTTGCCTAAGTTTGACTAAGTATTCTTTGAGAGGAGTAGATCGTGTGAGTATGATAAACCATGTTATTTTATATGATGTGAGATTTATTTAAACAATGAATTAAGAGCAAAATCATACAAAACTAATATGGATATCACCAATAGAAGATCATCCTATAGCTTATCTATCTCTCTAGAAAATCATGGTCATACCAATACGATGAGACCATTGTTCATGTACGACAAACCAATCAACATGTTTTAGCCATGAGTCACAGGTTATATGTTTTGATTGTACAATTATGAAAAAAGATTTTATTTTGTAAGATCAATGTGCAGCTTGTATATAGAGTTTTGTATTCAATTGATTCTTTTGCATACTGGATTCTTATAAAACCTCATTATGATTAAGTTATAAAACAACTTTTAACCTTTAATTAATTGTTAAATACAACTTAAACTCATAAATGAATAATATAACATTAATGCATGCATGAGAAGTTGAATGGAGTTGATATATAGATTCATATGTGCCAAAAGGTATTAAGTGATGGTTTGATATTCTATTTTTAAAGTAGTAAATCGTGAACTCTAGATGAGTAACTACTTCACCAAGAATTGATTCCACATGGCTTTAGGATGTGAAAGTTGAGCTATTTTTCTTGAGCAATGTTACCAATGCTTGTACATTATTCTTACTTGTGAATTGCTACCAACTTCTTCAATCTTCATGAATCATTTTATGTGCAACACATCTCACACAACATATTAGTTCACAATTATTTGTTTTTGTTATTATCAAACCTCTCAAGGCATGAGATCAATAATATTTTCTTTTTGATGATGACAAAACCAACGTTAGAATGGAAATAAGCAAACATTGGAATAAGAAGTATCTAATCAAAATTTAGCACAAGGAAAAGACTCCTAAATGAGAGCTTCCCTCAATTCTTGCATTACTCTTCTCCCTTTTTTTGGAATCATTCATAGGGGTTTAGAATTTCTAGATTCATCCAATTTCATCTAGTAACTGTCATAAAATGTAAATATGGCATATGAAGTGAGGATAGTTAAACACAACTACACTAAAAACATTGTCATGCAACATAACACACAAGCATAGTTTCATACATATTGTTCACAGCAATTTAAACAACTTTATATTTAATCTTTCTTTAACAAGCTTTCAAATCTAGCCATAAAACCAGTGATTGCTCTAGTGACTAACTTGTATTGATTTTGAGATTGCTGTTGAAGTGCCGTTGTGGATACCTGTAGTTCAGAAAACCTTTGATCCATGAGTATGGAGTGCTGCTGGAAGCTAGCTTCCAATGCAGCCAATCTGAAGGTTTGGATCAGTGAATGCTGCATGTGCAGAATCACTAGAAGCAGGAGGAGGTACAGCAGTTGCATCAGCAATGGGGGGAAAAGGGTGTGCCACAAATGGTTCAATTTTTAGTTGATGTTCAGGTGCTGGAGCCCCTTCCACTTGACCTGGATGTATTTGAGCAAAGTAATGAAGCCACTTTTTATCAGTCCCTTTAACCTTTAAAAGGTCTTGGAATGCAGTCTATATCATCGGTTCAGATATTGTATTTGTAGCTCAAGATTGGTGCAATGAGGTGTCCAAAGCTTAAGTTTATCTTCTTCTTGTATTTTGTGTTCCTAATTGCAGTAATCTTTTTCATCAAATGAAAATTAGTTTTTCCCATATCAAAGGTTTCACCTGTTAAACAGTTATAAGTAGCCATGGTATCCAAGATCTCTAAAGATTAAGAATTTAACTTCTTGAATGTGAGTTGGTGGGAGAATTGGCAAGAACTTGGTTAACATGATCCTAGCTAAAAGAGGCACTCTCATAGTTTGGCCATAAAGATAGCCCAGCAATAGGAGTATTAAAGAAGCTATTGAGATCACTCATAGCGATTTTAACATTTGTCTTGCATCAGTTTGTTGCATTGTAATCTTCTATTATATGTAGGTTGCAATAGAAATTCTTGGTTATTTTTCCATTAAATAGATGACTCATTATAGGATATCCTCAAGATTGGTATCGAAAAAATAGATATGGAATCATTTGCCTTAAAATCTAGTTTAATTGATATAGGTTTGGGAATAGTAAGATGATAATCCTTACTAAATTCAAACACCTTTACATTTGCTTTTGATCTAAATAAGTTCTCATCAAGCTTATAGCTTGCCGACGACTTAGATTTCTTGGTAGTGTGTTTCTTTATCAGTGCCGCTTGTTCATCTTGGCACAGATATCACAAGAGAAATTTTCTTATAAATTACTAGTCTCAAAACCCAAAATTCACTTAATGAATATAAGATTGCAACTTATTCTAACACAGAGCTCATTAACTTGTAGCAATGGATATAGACAGATCTTGACTACAAATGATGGTGTTGAGAGAGCTAAATCGGTTAATCAGTGCTACTAGACTCTATAATCAGCCAGATAATACCAATTTTTGGAATGTCCTTGACCTTGCAAAAGTTTCTCAAAGGATCGTACAGGAGGTTGCCAAATGATTATTCATATTCAACACAAGAGAAAGGTTAAAATCTAGTTGATAATTTGCCTTATCTGGCTGAACTATATATACTTAGGTAGATTGTTTTTGTACGAACTAGACCAGTAGGATTACTACCTAGGTGCTTGAGTAATAAATGATATGACATAAAAATCATATATGGATGGATACCAAATCATGCATGTTTGATTGAGTTAGCTAGGTTTCTCGCTAAGTATATAGTTGTGCTATATTGATCATACAATTATGAACATTAAAATTATACTTATTTGATGCACACTAAGCTTCACTTCTTGAGAGGCTAAGGTAAGGTAGATCGTACTTGTCTGGTTTATGGGTTGTGCTTCTCCAATGGAAACTAATCTGAGTGAACAGTAAGAGCATATAGGTCGTATTTGTATGATGAATTATGTCAGATATGTATGATTTTAGTAATTCAACTTTAGTATAATTATAACTAGAATGAATCGTACTTGTATGATAGGATCTATCATACGTGTACGAAAAGCATTATTTTGCAAATACTTCAGCTCAAAATCTCTTAATTCAACTCTTCATGATTTGGTCTAATAAACAAGTCATGGTTTTAAATATTGATCATTATCCTTTCAAAACTTTTCGAAGCCATAGGTTTTATGTTGGGCTTTTATTATTTATTGGAAACGAAATGCTCAATCTTGCTAGATTATATCTTAACATCTATCCAAGTGTCAATGATTATTTTCTTAACTAATGTTATCCATATATATGTATGTACAATTGAATCTATCACCATTTTACTTTTAATATGCAAGGATCATCATTATTTATTATAATTCTTCTAGTTTTTGAAAAGTGAGCCACAAACGAGGCTTACAAAAGGATTGTCTCCATAAGTCCTTATTATGAAGATACACCTACATATTTGCCAAAGTTTTAATCTTAGGAATCGAAACCATCTTAGGTTCACAAATGATAGTAGAGTGTGAGTTTTGTGATTTAGAAATTTTTGTACATAAAGCACTTACTTTAGTGATCCACTAAAACTACGATCTTTAGAAGCAATAGATCTCTTAATCAGACAATCAATTGAGATATGTCTTAATTTATAAAAATAATTGCACACAACCTTAGAAGGACCATTTGAATATATTGATGCGTGCAAATGAACATCATTCATCTTTAATGATACATGAGAAAATGGTCATTAAAGAGTGTGTACATGAGAAAATGCATGTGAACAAGAATTAACAAATTTTGTCTTCAAAGCATTTAATTCATTTTCAATTAAGGCAATATAATTTAGTTTTGCTTTCAATTCACAATTCTTTTTTCAACAAACCATTTTCTTCTTTCATGGAATTTATGGGTGTAGCTTTACTTAGACAATATAATTTCATAGTTTCTATTTGATGCTTGAAATCTTAAAACAGTAAAGATATGTATTTGTGGTTTTTCAGTTTAGGAAATATTTTCTTCTTTAAATGCATCACATTTTTTTTTGTAGTTCAAGCAAATTGTTGTTATGCATGGTTCAATTCTTTCTCTTCATAGTTTCTATTTGATGCTTGAAATCTTAAAACAGTAAAGATATGTATTTGTGGTTTTTCAGTTTAGGAAATATTTTCTTCTTTTTTTTTGTAGTTCAAGCAAATTGTTGTTATGCATGGTTCAATTCTTTCTCAAATTAGCATGTCTTAATTAGCTTTTTATGCTCAAATACCAATTCACAATTCTTTTTTCAACAAACCATTTTCTTCTTTCATGGAATTTATGGATGTAGCTTTACTTGAACAATATAATTTCATAGTTTCTATTTGATGCTTGAAATCTTAAAACAGTAAAGATATGTATTTGTGGTTTTTCAGTTTAGGAAATATTTTCTTCTTTAAATGCATCACATTTTTTTTTTTAGTTCAAGCAAATTGTTGTTATGCATGGTTCAATTCTTTCTCAAATTAGCATGTCTTAATTAGCTTTTTATGCTCAAATACCAATTCATCAAAATAATCAAATATATCATCGCCTTTATTGAACATGAATCTAATGAGCTAAAAGTAGGCTGCGTACCTTTATTTGTGATATTTAGCTTTGGGATAATTGTTGACATCTTTCTTTTTTTCTTTTGTTCTTGCTTTTCTAACCTTCTCTTTTCCTTATTTACAATAAAGGTTTAAAACTTTCATTATGTAATCTATCTTATTTTTATATTGCCTCATACATATATGTAAATGACAAATTTTCATACAAATGTCTTTGGATAATGGACATAAAAAAATGTTCAATACCCTTCTATTAAGTTGAGAAATCGTTCTCGATCTCTCATTTTTCACACAATGGATATCAAATGATTTTTCAAATAAATTCTACAAACCATAATATTTTTTTTTGGCACAAAATTTTGAAATAAGCTTTTCTATGATAAAAAGTGTTTTCCAACAAGCATTGGGGGTTATGGACTGCTTACAATTCACCACTCAACCAATAAAAATAAATATGTTCTCTTAGGAATTACTTTTTTTTGGTACAATCTTATTTTGATACTGCTTCTTAAATTGAATGAGCTACAAAATGTGAGATGAATTATGCTAAGAAAATACTTGATTGGTTTTGCAAACTTGTGATAAATAGAGCAAGTAAAAACAAATGAAGGACATGATTATTTTTAGGTGGTTTAGTCACAACTAAGGCCTATGTCCACCTCTTATCAACTATTAGGGTTGTACTAACTAATCCACTCTTTTTGCAAATAGTTGATAGGGGTAAATCTTACCAAAAAAAGATCCATAAGGGATCTAGTAGTGCTCATAAGAGCTACAAGCACAAACAACATTCAACCAAACATTGGCTAAAGAATAAGATTATAATACTTCCAATATAAATATACAAAGATTCTACATTTTTTACCTTTTAACTCAAGTGGCATTGGTAATGAATAAAATTATAGAGATGTTACCAATGTAATGTAGTGAGATAATGGGGTTTTAGATTGCAAGCTGCAACAACAACACTCAAAACAAAGCTCCAAGAGAATGTTTGTATAGGCATGGTTGAGCTTGACTAGTCCTTTAGAGAGATATGCCAATGAATCATTAACCTTTTCTCAAGTATGTAATGCATTTTTTACACTCTCTATTAAGTTTAAATGGCTATTTTTTGTTGCTCATAACGACTAAAATCAGATTTCTAATGAAATTAACTAACTGTTAGAGTTTACAGGTTTAATTCATACATTTATGATTTGGAGCATACCGGGGTTATACAGAGAAAGTGTTGATTGTTGATTACTTAAAATGGTTTCATACAAGTATGATACTAAATATTATAATTATATAATGTAAGTACAACACACAATTGAACGATCTTAGGTTTTCAAAATTTCATACTGGACAATGACAATGTTTGTATAAGTACGTTGTCTTTAACACATATTATCTATTTTTATAGGATTGTATATGCCTGATAAGAATATTATATATGTACAACACATTTTTAACTTAAGTGCTCTTGGTTTTTTAGGTTCTTTGATAAGCACGATAATCATATTGTATTAGTACAAAGAGGTTTGGGGTTAAGTTTGATTTGTAGGTCTTAGGTTATGGGTATTTTGTACAGGTATGATAGATACATTGACTTTGTACGAAATGTTTCCAGCTTTACTATTATGTTATACTTATATGATAAAAGATTATATTTGTATGATGACCTGTAGTTTATTTTTTACCTAACTCTTAAGTTTTTTATGAGATGAGCAGATGATATAAGTATGATAAATCATGTTTTTTTAGTACGTTGTGAATATTTACTTAAGACAATGAATCGAGACCAAAACCGTACAAAGATGATAATGGATATCACCATTGTATGCTCACCTTATAGCTTATCTACCTCTCTGGAATATAATGGTCGTACCAATATGATAAGATCACCATCTATATATGATATATCATTCAACATATGTTAAGTATAGTCATCTATCAAATATGTTGATCATGCAAGTATGAAAAAGGATTTTGTTTTGTACGATCAATGTATTGTTTGTATGCAGAGTTTTGTATTCAATTGATTCTTTTGCACACAAGATTTTTATCAAATTTTATTATGATTTAGCTATAAAACACAACTTCTAACTTTTAGTTAATTATTAAACATAATTTAAACTCATGGATGAATTATATAATACCAATGTATTTATGAGGAAGTTGAATGGCGTTGATTATGCATTCTTATGTATTATAAGACATCAAGTGAAGGTTTGACATTCTAAGTAGTAAATGGTGAGCTCTACATGAGCAATCACTTTACCAAGAGTTAATTCTACATGGTTATAAGACAAAGTTGAGCTATTTTTTTTTAACAATGTTACCAATGCATGTGAATTGTTACCAAGGCTTTCAATCCTTATGAATATTTATCTTTGCAGCATAGCTCATATGTTGGTTCACAATTATTTGATTTTGTTATCATCAAACCTCTTAAGGAATGAGATCAACACAAAGAGGAGAGTAATGAGAAGATTAAGAAAAGGAAAAGGAAATTAGGCAAACTCATGTGCTAGCTAGTTCCTGAGCCAAAGATTGAGAAATAGGCTTAGTATTTTAAAGCTCGAAGACAAGTTTTGAAGCCTTTGAAGGCTTAAAGAGTAGGTCACTCCATCCCTTTCTTGGGTTGAGGTTCTTTTAGCAATTGAAGGAAATAGGGTATTATCTACACAAACCAATGAAGACCACATAATAAATCCAACTAAATTCTACAATTATGGTGGGGACTATGATCATAATACTAAGCATTGTTGGTAACATAAGAAGCTTATTGAAAATTGTTTCGAGGGAAATCTCCAAGAATTTCATGAGAAGAATATTTTAATTGTCGAAAAAATAATTCCAAATGAGTCTCATCTTGGTATGTCTGAGTTTGCTTTGGTGCCTTTAGCAACAACTCTTTATGTTGGGAATTGATTCTTGAGCCATTACTGATGGCTCTTTTTCCAACAAAGTCATTTTGTTTGTATTCTTTTAAAGTGAATTTTAAGATTTTCTTAGTTATTTATTCAAAATAACATCGTTCTACAAATTTTTTCTTATTAAGATTTTTTGAGTTAGGTCAATCTCATAAAAATACTTTAAAATATTTTTGCTATTAAAAGGCTTGTCATAGTCAAGTTTTAATGTCCTTGATGCATTGTGTAATATGAAGCTCCTTGAAAATTTTTTTTGACTTGTGAACTTTGAGAATTTACAAGGTTAGGGGCTCAAAAAAGAAGTTTAGTATTTTATTGATCTTTTTCAATGCAATTTTTACTTTTTGAACTTTTGCATTGATTATATTCAAAATATCAGTTGGTGATCACCACATATAAAATGGGAAACAACATAGAATCATCATCAATAAGCTATCAAAAAAGACTAACAAGCACTTACAAATGTTGTTTATTCTTTTTTATGGTGATTACAAAGTCTAGAACCCATATTATAATAAAAGCTTTATCTCTTTAACCACTTATTTAAAATGGGATTCTAAATATATTACATTCCTCTAAGATATGAGTTTTTTGTGACATTAAATCTTCAAATTGCTTTTCTAATAGGAGCCATTCTGTTGAGTGTCTTAGCAACCAGGTGGCCATTGTTATCATATCCTTCAACATTGTTGAAAATTTTAAGTTTCAAAATTTCTTTAGCAAAGCCTCAAAAGTTAGCTCCATAGAAAAGTTAGTCGTCACTTTTTCAATCATTAGTTTCTTCTCTTGAACAACCTTGCTTGGATGATATAAGAAAGCCTCAAAAATTAATTTTGTTTGTTTGTTTTATCTTGAGATATGCAGACTTTGATAATGTGGCTAATATTGAACATATGACCATTGAACCATTAGTTTGATGTCAATATGATAATTTTATTATTTTATTAGTATTTCTTCTTTATGTTTTTTAAATGATATATCTCAACATTGAATAGATGAATTAATTAGAGAGTTTGATCATTGACTCAAGAAGCTTATTATGATGCAATACTTGTGATTAAGAAGTTTATTTATAAAGTGATTAAGAATTATTAAAAGGCTTTTGTTATAATACTTGTGATTATTTGAATTTAAGTTTAACACAATTTACTCCTTGCTTGTGCAGACATTATGTTAGCTCTTATTTCCTGTAGGCCTCTTTTAGTAAGGCAAGCTCTTCTTTACTTGCCTTTTCTCTTTGTCGAACTTATCTTTGAGACTTATTTGTTCAATTGATGTTTGGTTTCCCTTAGAGATTTTACGAACTAACTTTCAACGATTTATTCTCGTTGTTTAAAGGCATGAACAATATGCAATTTCGCTCTTTTGATCTCCCTCTAGATTAGTCAAGCAATTAATTATAGGTTTTGTTAAGTTGAAGATCGTAAAGTTAGTTCAAAAGCTAGGTTGAACAGAGCGTTAATCAATATAAGTTTGAGAAATACTTCTTGTTGGCTACCATTTTTTTAGTGAAGCTGCACGGTAGTCAAACCATTTATTAGTTAGGTGTTTATAGGGTGAAACAAAATTTACATTAAAAGTTTTTGAACTTGGGGGTGTGTTCCTTATCCTATAGGTGAAACCTTTGAAATGTTTTGAAAAAGTCTCAAGTAAAAAAGAGAAATCGAGTTTTTAGGGCAATGTTAAAGAAAGTGAGAGCTTGTTGAGAAAAAGGTTATGCTAAAAGCATCATGGCTAGGGAAGCTAGAAGGGATTTTAGAATTAAAAGATTTTAACAAAAAGAAATATCTATAAGAGACAAATTTAATGTTGGAAATTAGAATTTTTGAGACTTTTGCATTAAGTTGAACTTTATGTCTGTTTTGTAGCCGGAGTTTACTTAAAGACTTTCTAACCAACTCATTATCAATTTTTTTGGTGAAAAAATCAAAAGAATTTTCATTAATATTTTCTAGCCCTAAACCAATGAAATTGATAAAAATTTGCTTTTGAGTTTTTTAATATAAATAAAAACTTTGAATTAAGGTTGACGAAGGGATGAAACCCCTTATTTCAAATTAGCACATAAATCAACCAATGTATGAGATATTATTAGGATTTTTTCTAGAATGGTTAGGCACTAGAAATAACTACAATTTCATACCACTTGTTGAAAAATAAGAAACTAAATGCCCTCACAAGAGGGGTGAATTGTAAAAATCTTAATCTTAAATATACAAAGTAAAATAATAGAAGTTTTCTTAGATTCTTGATTGCTATTGATGTTAGAGTCTTAAATTAAAAACTTTTGTTAATTTTAAAACCTTTGTTTGAAGAATATAATAAATAAAATACATGAGAGATTTTTTTGTGATTTAATCCAAAATTAGATTTACGTACACCCTTGCAGCCAAAAGGCTAGACAACTACTAAAAAATTTTATTTCATAGATGCAAATAAAGCCCCATAGATCGACTTAGAGGAGTCTAGAAACATCTGGCTAAAGAATTCTACGTTGGGCACAAATCATCGGGCCAAAGGACATTGTCACGATAAGCCTATGCATCGCGTTAAAGGATTTTATGAAGTTGGCTAAAAAACCAAATAAGAACTTAAAAGAAAAGTCCCAATAATGAGATAAAGGAACAAAATAGAACTCACAAATATAAGTTCGATAACCCAACAATAGTTTCAAGAGGCATCTAGGTTGTTAAAACAATGTAGAAGAGATATTCAACTTAACACAATACTAGCTTGAAAGACGATTGAGAATGATAGAGAGTATTCCTTAAGTTGCATCCTTGTTTTTTCTCCAAATTCTCAAGAACATTAAAGATCTTCAAGTGATATTGTTTCTAAATGATGTTTGAACCCTTTTTATAGTTTTTTTAGACTAGCTTTCAATGGTTTCAAGTAACCCCTATGGTTATCTAGAATATTCTAGATTTTATTTAAATTAGTTATTATTTATAGAAATGAACTAAACTTATCCTATGTTCCAAAACATATTATATGTTAGGTTCTAAATTGTATTAATTATATTGTATGTAAAGTATTAACATATTGTATTTGATTCTTAAGTTTATCTCTCTAACAACTAAACCCAAATGAACTAAAGAAATTATACATCAATTATTAATGTACTACAGACAACCTCAGGTTCTATGATATTCACTTAGTGCATTGCTTGTTTCCTTTTCATACAAAGTTGAACTGAATGTGTTGTCTGTTAATGTGACGTATTGTATGCAAATATTTAAAAATTGCTTTTTTCTTAGCATATTGTTTGCATAACCTACATATTTACTAAATTAAATTAAACATGTTGCATGTAAAGGATAATGTACTAAATGTTATATTTATTTTTGGTCATTTTAAAAATTCTGTATTGTAAATATGATTGACATTTTATATGAATGCAAATAGCATATTTTAAATTTTATGAAGGCAATTTTATAAGGAACATATGTGAATGCATGACTTAAAGCATATTCTAATTTGTGCATAAGATGAATAAAAAAATGCTTTGAAAATCTTTTATCTTTCATTCTTAAAACTTTATCATTTAGTTTTAGTGTCTCAAGAATATTATCATATATCTTAATATGTTAAAAGCCAATAAATAAGGCCTCTAAGTTTGATTAGTCAAGGTGCTCAAGTTTGATATCTAATATCTATGACATTCTTACCAAATCTCGCAATTAAGTTTTTGAGTTAATGATCTTCAAATAAGTTCAAATAATCTTGAGCTGTATGATTTGAAATATTTTAAAAAAATATTATCATAATAAGAGAATAATTTTGTAATTATCAAATATATCATATATATATATCAAAGATTCAATAAATTGTTCTTCTAATAATAATTAAATCATTTAATAATAATGAAATAAATAAATATCAAGAAGCATATATGCAAGCCAATACTCTTTTTAAATTCATGCTCCTTCCAATTAAATAAATTTAAACTAATTTATTGGAAATACAAATTTTTCATTTCTCCTTATTTCTCTCCTTTTTTATGCATTAAAAAGGAAAATAAAATATTTTTTGTACCATTTGTTGAATATGAAAAATATAGGACCAATGGTGCAAAAAAGATTCAATCTTCTCCCTACTCTTATTTTTTGTATAAATAAAAAATATCACTTGTATAAGTAAAAATAAGATAATGGTTCAAATCTTTCTCTTTTCAACTATATTTATGTATAGAGTATTTAAAACTTTAAAACCCCAATTTAAAATTTATATACATACTAAAACTAGTAATTAAAATTAATCATGTTTTTATATTTGTTTTTCTCTCTTTCTAATTTAATTAAAGAAAATATGCACATATAATTAAAAATTTGAATTTAGTTTTTGGAATTCAAATAGATTTCAGTTTGACTATCCTACAATCAACAATCTCAACATTTATAAGTGGATTTTTTCAATTTTAAACACATGAGTGATTTTTAGGATTAATGTTAAATCTAATTTTCTAATCTTTTAATATATGCCCCTTAGTTATGAAATAATTGCAAATAAGAGATGATGCAAACAAAGAATTTTCAATATGCATAAATTTGTTATTGTAATAAGCAATATTTTTATGCATGTAATGAGATACAACACAATTTGAATATAATTTTTTGAATTGATCAAAAATAATTTTATTTTTTATATTCAAACTAATTGTTTGATCTATGCTCATTTCTAATGATTTTTCACTTATGTAAGTACTTGTCATTCTTTTTATTCAAGTATTCACAAAGAACAATGTATTTATTATAGTCTTTTTTCAAACTTTTGTATTTCTTTGAAAGCATTTTAAAAGCATTAATCAACTTAATGAAATTATTTCCTAAGTCACTAAGGGAGAGATCATTTATCTGATCTTCACTCTCAGATGATTCATGATTTATCATGAGACAACTAAAGGATGATTCATGCTTGGCCATGAGATAAATTTTGTTATCCACTTTCTTCACTACTTAAGGAGAATAAGTTTGGATCCAAGTTGCTACAAGTGGCAACTATGGCCTTCTTCTTGTTCTTTTTGAACTTGTTGTCTTAGTTCCTTCTTTCCATGAAATTTGGACAATCGGAAACTCATGACACTTATGATACGATATCTTTGTAACTATTTTCATCTTCTTCTTAGATTATTCTATAGAATAGTTTTTTAAAATTTTGGTTAAGCTATTGGTAAGAAGTTCTATCTCACTATTGTAAGAAGATTTTTCTTTAGATGAGGATACAACAGCCCTCAATACCAAAGTCTTTTTTCCTTTGCTTTGGTTAAAATCCTCTTCTCTTTGTCTTGTTATCTCGATCTCATTAGTCATGAGATCTCCAAGTAGCTCATCAAAAGTGAGATGGTTTAGGTTGTTGAAGGTTTTAATACTAGTAACCAAGTGATCAAATTCCTTGGGCAGCATTTATAATAATTTTCTCACCTCCTTCATAGTAGTAAAGACTACCAAGATTTGAAAGTTTGTTAACAAGGTTAGAAAAACTTGTAATCATATTTTTAATACTCCTCTTTATTTACACAAAAAATCTCACATATAAATTAATTTTTTACTCTTTCACTTGAGTGGTTCATTCATAGGTAACCTTTAGTTTCACCGAAAGGTATGGGCAATTTTGAAGTTCATAATCTTGTTAAGTCTGGTTGTCGACCGGCCATAATGAAGGATGTTTAAGGCCTTTGTATTAAGTATAATTATGTCTTTTTTTGTTGAGTTTACTTAAAGGCTTTCTAATCAACTCATTATCAACTCTTTTGGTGAGAAATTCAAAAGAATTTTAAGCAATAACCCATAGCTTTAATCAATAAACTAGAGAAAAATTTGCATTCAACTTTTCCTAGTATAAATAAAAATTCTCATTGAACAAAGATGGATATAGGGATAAAAGCTCTTTTTTTGAAATATTACATGTATAGCCAAAGTGTGGGACATTATGAGGATCTTTTTTAGGATACTCAGTAGAAACAATTATGCTCTAATACTATTGTTGGAAAATAAAGAGTTAGATGTGCACATATGAATAGAAGTGAATTGTAAAAATTTTAGTTTCAAATGCACAAAGTAAACAATATAAGTCTTTTCAGATTCTTGATTGTTGTTGATCTTAAAATTTTAAATTAAAAACTCTAATTAATCTTAAAACATTTGTGTGAGGCATGCAATAAATAAGGTACATAACACTTTTTTGAATAGTTTGACCTAAAATCGAATCTTTATCCTTGTCAGCCAAAATACTAGATAAACACTAAAAAATATTTTTATAAATGTTGGTAGATAAAACTCCACACATCAATTAAGAGAAGCCTACATACAATGGGACAAAGGACTCTACATATTAGGCCAGAACACGTTACAAATCATCGCGCTAAATGACCTTACAACACTGACTTAAATGAGCTTACAAATAGAACCAAATAACTCTACAATCATCGAGCTAAAAAATCTTACAAAGGTGGCTAAAAAATCAACTAAGTGTTTAATGGGAAAGTCCCAAGAATAGGACAAAGAAACGAAACAAAGCCTGCAAATGCAACATCTCATTACTCAACAATGGAATGAAAAGGCACACAAAGTTGATATTAAGGTAATGTAAAAGAAATATTTAAATTAACAAAATACTAGCTTGAAAGAAGGTCGAGAAGGATAGAGAGTATTCTTTATTATTGTAGCTTTTCTTTTCCTCCACATTCTCAAGAATAATACAGATTTTTTAATGTTATTATTTCTAAATGATTTGTCAAGTGTTTATTAGTCATTACACTATGTTTGAATCCTTTTTATGGTTTTTTAGAATGACTTTTAACAGATCTAAATATCTTCAATAATTCTCTAACAATTATATTAATCTATTTCAAAGTCTATTTGAACTAGACTTTTTTGTCATATTAGTCTTTACTCATAGAAATAAACTAAATATATCATATGTTTTAGAAATCATATTATGTGTTAGGTTGTAAATTATTCTAATAGTACTGTATGTAAAATATTAACATACCATACTTAATCTTTGAATTCAATTCTTTGTTATAACACCTAAATGAACTAAATGTATTATACGTTCAATATTAACATATTATTTGTAATCCTTGTATTCTAGGATATTCACTTAGTGCTCTATCTATTCTTTTTGTAGACTAAGTTGAATTGAATTGCTAAATTGAATTAAACATGTTGCACGTTAAGGATAATGTACCAAGTGTTATATTCATTTTTGGTATTTTTAAAATTTATATTTTAAATATGATTGACATATTAAATGAAAGCAAGTAGCATATTTTAAGTTTTATGAAGGCAATTTTACAAGAAACATGTGTGAATGTATGACTTAAGCTTGTTCTAATTTGTGTATGAGATGAATAAAAAATGCTTTAAAAGTCTTTTATCTTTGATTCTTAAAATTTCATCATTTATTTTTAGTGTCTCAAGAATATTATCATAGATTTTAACATGTTAAAGATAAGTAAATAAGACTTCTAAATTTGATTAGTCAAGTTGCTCAAGCTTGATATCTAGGTTTTATTACATTCTTATCAAACATTGTCAATTAAGTATTTGAGTCAATGATTAAGCTCTTCAAATAAATTTACAAATTAATCTTAAGATGTATAATTTAAAATATATAAAGAAAAATATTAGTATAATAATATAATAATTTTGTAATTTTCAAGCATATCACATATATACAAAATTTTAATGAATTACTCTTTTAATGATAACTAAATTATTTAGTAATAATGAAATAAAAAGATATTAAAAGGCATATATGCAAGACAATACTCTCTTTAAATTCATGCTCCTTCATATGTGCAAATAAATAAATTTAAACTAATTTATTGGAAACATGAACCTTTTGTTTCTTCTTACTCTTTTGTCCTCTTTTGTCATGCTTTAAAAAGGAAAATAAAATAGTTTTTGTACCACTTGTTCAATATGAAAAACATAGGACCAAGGATGCAAAAAAGATTTAATTTTCTCTCTACTCTTATCTTTTTGTATAAATAAAAAAATATTATTTGTTGTATAAGTAAAAATAAGACAATGGTTTCATTCTTTCTCTTTTCACTTATCTTTATATATATAATATTTAAAATTTTAAAGTTCCAATTTAAAATTTATATACATACTAAAACTAATAATTAAAATTAATAAACATGTTTTCATATTGGTTTTTCTCTCTTTCTAATTTAATTAAAGAAAATATGCATATATGCTTAAAAATTTAGAACTTTAGTTTTGGAATCCAAATGGATTTGAGTTTTGACTAATCTATAATCAACGATCTCAACATCTTTAGGTGTTGTTTTTTTTCAATTTAAACAAATGAGTGATACTTAGAATTCATTGTAATTTTAATTTTGTATTCTTTTAATTTACATCCCTTTGTCATGAAATAATTGCAAGAGATGAAGCAAACGAAGAATTTTCAATATGCACAAATTTATTATTGTAGTAAGCATTTTTTTATGTATTTAGTGAGATGTAACACAATTTGAATATAATTTTTTGAATTGATAAAAAATAATTTTATTTTTTGCATTCAAACTAATAGTTTGAGCTAGTTCATTTCTAGTGATTTTTCACTTATTTAAATAACTTGCATTCTTTTTATTCAAGTATTCATAAAGAACAATGTATTTATCATGCTCTTTTCTCGAACCTTTGTATTTCTTTAAAACTATTTTAAAAACATTAATAAACTTTAGGAAATTACTTTCTAAGTCACCAAGGGAGAGAATTTATCTCATCTCTTCGCTCTGGGATAATTGTTGGTTTGTCATGAGATAACTAAAGGATGATTCATGCTTGACCATGAGATAACAAATTTTATTCCTATCCATTTCCTTCGCTGCTTGACGATAATGATTTTGGATCCAAGTTGCTCCAGTTTTGGACAATCGGAATCGAAGTGTCCCAACACATGACACTCATGATACTATCTCTTTATGACTCTTTTGCTTTTTCTTTTGTGGCTTGTCATCTTCTTCTTAGATTTTTCTAATACATATTTTTTAAAAATTTTGGTTAAGCTCTTGGTAAGAAGTTTTACCTCACTATTGTAAGAAGATTTATCTTTAGACGAGGATACAACAATCGTCAATACCAAGTCTTCCGTCATTTGCTTTGGTTACAATTCCTCTTCATCTTGTCATCTCAATCTCATTGGTCATGAGATATCCAAGTAGCTCATCTAAAGTGAGATGGCTAACATTGTTGAAGGCTTTAATGGTTGTAACCAAGGGATTATATTTACTGGGCAGCATCTATAATATTTTTTACTTTTTCCATATTAGTAAAAGACTACCAAGATTTGAAAGTTTGTTAGCAATATTAGAAAATCTTCTAATCATATGTTTAATTGACTCTTTATTTATACAAAAAAGCTTACGTTGTTGAAGGTTTTAATGGTTGCAACCAAGGGATTAAATTCACTGGGCAGCATTTATAATATTTTTTTCATTTGTTTCATATTGATAAAAGACTATCAAGATTTGAAAGTTTGTTAGCAATATTAGAAAATCTTCTAATCATATGTTTAATAGACTCCTAATTATTTATGCAAAAAATCTCACATAAGTAAACTTTTTTCTATTTGACTTGAGTGGTTCATTCATATGTAACCTTTAGCTTCATCAAAATTAATGGGCAGTTTTGAAGTTCATAATCTTTTTAAGTCTAATTATCGAGAGGCCATAATGAAAGATGTTCATGGCCTTTGCATTCACTATAATTGTCTTTTTTTGTTGTGTGAGTTTATTTAAAGGCTTTATAATCAACTCATTATCAAAATTCAAAAGAATTTTGAGCAATATCCTATAGTTCTGAATCAACAAATTAGAGAAAAATTTACAACCAATTTTTCCCAATATAAATAAAATTTCTAAGTGAACAAAGATGAATATAAGAATAAGAACCTTCTTTCAAAATAGTATATGTATTAGCCAAAGTGTGAGACATCATGAGGATCTTTTTTAGGATGGAACAATTATGCTTTGATATCATTTGTTGGAAAATAAAGAGTTAGATGTGCACATGTAAAGATTGGTGAATTGTAAAAATTTTAGTTTCAAATACACAAAGTAAACAATATAAGTCTTTTGAGGTTCTTGATTGTTGTTGATCTTAAAATTTTAAATTAAAAACTCCAATTAATCTTAAAATATTTGTGAGACATGAAATAAATAAGGTACATAAGAAATTTTAGAATAGTTTGATCTACAATCGGATCTATATCCTTGTTAGCAAAAATATTGGACAAAAACTAAAAATGTTTTTCACATATGTTGGTAGATAAAACTCTTAACATTGATCAAGAGAAATTTATGAATAATGGGACAAAGGACCTTACACCTTAGGCCAGAATATGTTACAAATCACTTGGCCAAACAACATTGGCTTTAACGAGCTTACAAATTGGACCGAATTACTTTATATTCATCAAGCTAAAAAATCTTGCAAAGGTGCCTAAAAAATTGAATAAGTGCCTAATGTAAAAGTCCTAAGAATAGGACAAAGAAACAAAACAATCATCACAAATGCAAGGTCTTATAGCTCAACAATAGAATGGAAAATAATGTAAAAGAGATATTTAATTTAACACAATTCTAGCTTGAACAAAGGTTGAGAAGGATGGAGAGTATTCATTATTGTAGCTTTTCTTTTCCTCCAAATCCTCAAGAATAATAAAGATTTTTAAGTGTTTATTAGTCATTATATTATGTTTGAATTTTTTTTATAATTTTTTAAGATGACTTCTAATAGCTCTAAGTATCTTCAATGATTCTCTAACAATTATATTAGTATATTCCAGATTTTAGTTAAATTAGACTTTTTTTTGTCAAACTATTCTTTATTCATAGAAATGAACTAAGTATATTATACGTTCTAGATATCATATTGTATATTAGATTCTAAATTATATTAGTTGTACTATACATAAATATTAACATACCATACTTAATTTTATTATATTAATATATTCCAGATTTTAGTTAAACTGGCTTTGTTTTGTCAAACTAGTATTTATTCATAGAAATGAACTAAGTATATCGCGTGTTCTAGGGACCATATTGCATATTAGATTCTAACTTTTATTAATCATACTGCACATAAAATATTAACATATCATAATTAATTTTCGAATTAATTAATTGCTATAACACCTAAACTCAAATGAACTAAAAGTACTATATATTTGATATTAACATATTATATGTGATTCTTGAGTTTTGGGATATTTACTTAGTGCACTATCTATTATTTTTGTAGACTAAGTTGAATTGAACATGCTCTATGTTAATATAATGTATTATATGAAAAGTTCTAAAAATTATTTTTCGTTTAGAATATTGTTTGTACAACTTAAATACTTATCAAGTTAAGCTAAAAACACAATACGTTGTGGATAACGTGTCATACATTATATTAATTTTTGGATATTTTTAAAGTTTTGTATTCTAAATATATTGATATATTATATAAATGTAATTAATATATTTAAAACTTCATTAAAGCAATTATATACGTAAGATACATATGTAAATATATGTCTTAAACTTGTTTTAATTTATGTATGAGATATATAAATAATATTTTAAAAATCTTTAATCTCACACTTAGAAAGACATTACTAATTATTCTTAATGTCATAAGAATATTATTTTAAGTTTTAACATGCTAAGAGGAAATGAATAAGACTAAACTTGTTTGGCGAAGTTGCTCAAGCTTTATGTCTGTTTTCATCATATTCTTATTAAACATTGTCAATTAATCATTTGGGTAAATGATCAAACTCTCAAATAAGTTTATTAAATAACATTGAGATGAATGATTTGAGACATTTAAGAAAAAATATTATTATAATAAGAGAATAATTTTGTGGTTGTAAAAAAAATCACACAAAGATCAATGATTCAGCAATCAAGAATTTTGAACTTATATCTGTTAGACAGTTATCTAGGAAAATTCATCCACTTAACATATTTGATATGCACTTGCAAACTACCTCAATACTTTCATATATCTTATTTGATCAGTTTTGTTGCAGCTTTGTCAGAAAGGGATCAAAGTTACAGTCGTCTGTCCTGGACCAATTAAAACATCTAAAGCTTCTGCTGCAGGCTCCTCTTCTAAAACTGATTCTGAGGTTAATTCCTTCATTTTCTGTTGATATTCATCTTAAACTACATTTGCATTGCCTGATTTTACCTGAATATTTCTTCAGTATGTGTGATATAGCAAACTGGTTACTTCATTTTGATGGCAACAAATGATTCTCAATTCATCCCAAATCTTCATAACCATACAGTCTCGAAACGTCTGGGCAGGTGTAGAAGATTAAGTGTGTTGGATATTGCTTCTTGACATTTCTTCCCCTTCATCTGACAGAGGCGTGTTTCTTTGGAAAGGTGCGCGGAGCTTACCATTGTTGCAGCAACTCATGGCCTGAAAGAAGCTTGGATATCATCCCAGGTTAATTATTCTTCTTACTATTTTGCTACCATGAGTTCAATTAATTGCAAGGACTTGGCCATATCTTACCTATTTTTCCATGCAGCCAGTTTTGATGATTATGTACTTGGTACAGTACTTACCAACAGTTGGGTTTTGGGTCATGGACAAGGTAAACTATCTCTTGCAATTGATTAGTTATTGGATTACTAACTGTACACATATGAGATCTTTGGATTCATGATGACTAGAAATGTCACTTGAAAACTTGTAGACTAATACTACTTTTTTTAAGTGAACCCTTTTTGCTTTGTTTTATGTTTTTGTGATATCATATGTAGATTGGGGCTAATCGATTGGAGGCTGTTGAGACTAAAGACAGTGCCTATAGTTGGAATTTGCTTCTTCGTCGAAAGAAGAAGGCAGCATGATTTGTCTCTCTGCATGAATTAAGTTGGAGTTCATCCTGTTTATTGACACATCAGTTTCTTCTAGCTTTTTGAAGTTTGAGTTCAAGATGTTAACTATTCTCCTACTTAAATTTTCTACCATCCAAGAAAACAATACTTGTTTTGATGTAAGTTGGAACTGCTCAATAAAAATTCTCTTCTTGTTTATTGGCCATAGATAAAGGGCTGTACTGAATCTGCTATAATCTAGGTAGAGATTTGATGAAAGCTCAGCAGCTTTTCTTGTAGCTGTGAATAATTGATTAGATATATCTTTGAGACCTACTTATAGTTCTCAGTTTTTGTGTTTTGGTTTATTTTTATTATTCAGATTCTACTACTTGGGAGTTCAGATGCATGTTTTTTGTTGATTAATATATTATATTTGATAAGAATAATTAAGTTAATCAGAGAAAGTTAAGAGTCGTGAAGAATGATTTGAGAAATTGAGTTGTTTTGCTTAAGCAGATATAAAACATAGCATATAGAAAATTTGTGATGACAGGTACTGTTTTCTTTGGTTGATATTCCAATTGTATTGTAGAGTTCATGAGGATGTTAGTAATAAGAAATATGTACACAAATAGATCTTATTATAAAAATGAAGATGCCAAGATGAATAAATGATTATGGGCAAAAAAATATAATTTTTCAAATCATAATTAAATATTTATTTAATCGTTTTAATAACATATTATTTAATTTTAAAAATAAAAAATAATCTTAAAAGAACAAAAGATAATTTTTATAACAAGATAATTTATAATTTCTTTTCAAAAACAATAATATCAAAATTAGTTTTTTTTTCAACATTTGATAAAAAACGCTTTTGAATTAAATTCTTAAAAAGGAGTTTTAAAATTATTTGTTGCTCCCGTGTCTTAATTACAGAAGCAACATATATATTTTTTTAAATGGCACTTGAACAGCATTTTTCCTGATTTAAAAATAATTTTAAAATCAAGACAAATATATCCATTGTCATTTATACAACTAATTGTCAAGTATTTTTTTCATAGAAGAGTCCACAAAGCAAACACAACAGCTTCTTTTAAGCTTTATCTTGAGAGGAAAAATGATGGGTGAATAGTCCTATCTTCAAGAGTTAAAACTTATCTTCACAATGTTTAATTATATATCAGTCACCTCCAACATGTTTGAATGATAAGACAATAAATCAAACATTAAAATTATGTTTGGACAGTCATTACATATTAGCAAAACTATTATTTAAATTTATAATTAAAAAATAACAATTCTATATTATAAAGATAATATATAATTGTAGAGTATGGTTGAATCTTGCATCCCAAAAAGGATGCATCACTGAACAACAACAGGAAGTTTCACTCCAAAATGGAAATGCAAGTTGTAGAATATTCAAAAGTAGAACAGACAAACTCCCATATGACGAATGTTAAGCCTTGGAAAGATATGGCACTGCTCAATAGGTGTCTTCTGAAGAGAACTAAGACATACTAACTCTCATTACACTTCCTGAACGCTTAAACCTGCAAAAACGTTGAAGGATTAGCTTTTGAAATTAGCTAATAAGATGAAAAAGAAAAGCTTAGATAAAATTCAAACTATGGCACACAAACAAGGTTGTTTTCTTTTACCCGGTATAGAAAAGAAGGTAAGTGTTCTATGTTCAATGCATAAATATGATAAAAGGTATTCCAGCAAATAGCAATATGAAACCAAAGCCCCACCCCAATCAGCCTAGATTGATTTCAACCTCATTGAAAATAACATAATTGATGATAGATTTGCTTAAAAATTAGCTAAAAAATATGATAATATGAAAAATACTGAGCTTGCGTTACATTTCAAGATAAATAAAAAAAGATTAAATGCTATTCAACACTATGATCATGTACGTATTCATGAATAGGGATTGCATACATCCTGAATGTTGAGTATGTGATGGCAGGTGTTCAAGAGTCAACACTCATAAATAGTTAATGGAAACAATTTGAGCTTCAACATACCATTTGAAGCAAAAGAATGATATCATGAGGAATAGGAAAGAGGGGAGTCTTACAAAAGAACATCTGTTCATCAATTCCCAGTCAATTAGGAGGACAAGCATACTTTTGTTAAGCTATGGTATTATTTCAAGCCTTTGCATTAAGTAATTAACACAGAAAACATTAGAATTAATTACATATAAGCCTTTCAAGTTTGCCTCATCGTGCAAATAAGTCGCTCAGGCTTCAACAAGCCAAGTAGGACTCTATAACTTCATAAATATAAAAATTAAATCATTAACTACCTTTTTCTCTTAAACTATTTCCTTGCATGGAGACTTACTTGCACAACTACATAAACCATTGGAATCTATATGGGTATTTTTGGAAGGTAATTTACAAACCAAAAAATGATTAAGAACTGGTTACTGCATTTTTTTAAACTACAATGATATATTTGATTATTGTAGAAACTAAGAGACCAATTTATACTATTAAGCAAATATGAGAGACCTACATGTAAGTAACCAACAACATAATGCATTACAAAGTGCATAAATGAAAAAAATAAACTCATATATACATATACATATCTATAAATATATACATGTCTATATACATACATACATACATACATGTATGCATATATTAATGTATGTCAAGGGAATGGCAGGTCCCACATAAGAGTACGAATATGTGACCAACAGAATTACCAGGAGGCAGGGATTGCTTGAGCTTATCAGCCTTCTCAGAGTCAAACACGCAGAGTGTGTACAAATACTTTGAACATCTGACCTTGAACTTAACTACATCCTTGCTCCTCTTGATCTTCACGGAACGAGCATCCTTTCTTCTAGCTGTGAGAAGGAAATCCTTTATCTCATGAATCTGCTTTGGCTGTACAGGTCAAAAAGTACCACATATTTAATGGCAGAACCAGTAAACAAAAAAATAATAATAATAATAATAAAATAATAAAAAAAATCAAACAAATGTATTTATCATTAAGTGCAAGCAGAGGCTAGTGTAGTTGTAAATCCAAGTATTAAGGTTAACTTGCAAGCATAATAAAGCATTATATACACAATTAAACATACTTGACCACACAATGTATATGTCCTTGCCAAAAAGGATTCTAACCAAAAAGATAAACGAAGATAGCATAACAACAGTAAGCTGAGATCAAAGAAAAGAAAGCTTCGTCATTTGATGTGGTGATTGTAATGTTTACACCTACAAGCTCCATCCAGCAAACATTTGTGAACACATAATGTCTATGTCTACACCAAAAAGGATTCTAACCAAAAAGACAAACGAATATAGCACAAACAGTAAGCTGAGATCAAAGAAAACAAAGGTTCATGATTTGATGGAGCTTGTAGGTGTAACCATTACAACCACCACATCAAATGTAATATAAGATGTATATTAAGCGCATTAAACATGGAAATCTCAATATTTCTTTTCCTTAAAAGAGATGAGGACATCCGCAAAAAATGCATGGACAACAAAACTTGAATACCGAGTAGGGAATTCTACACAACACCTTTGAATCACAAATTCAAAGGTCATTAATCAATCAATCAAATTACGAGAGCAATTACATCAAGATCCCCAAATTACCATGATCGCAGAAATTGGAATGCACACACACTACTCGACGGAAGAAAGCCGGCGCGCCTTGAAACCCTAGCGAGAGTCCGTTCCAGTTTCGACGTTTCCGCAAAAGACAGCTAAAGGCCACGATTGAAATCAGAGCCGATCATCCGGTTTATTAAGTTCGAAATTTTGGGATATTTTTGAATAAATAAAAAAAAATGTGCATATTTGCTTTCATCATTAATTATCATCACATATATCAATTCAATATAATAAAATTTACCAAATTTAAAAATAATAAATTATTATTATCATATAATATATTAAATAATTTTATTATCACATTATAATTTAAGAATTTTGTGAACACATGATGATTCAAAGTAACTCACTAACATGGCCAAGTCTTGATCCTCTCTATTTTAGACGACGTCATGGTAAATCATGTTAAATACTGTTGATAATTAGAGGAGTTGGAGAAAAAAATTTCTTTGAAATGTTTGTTTTATGAGTTAATTGATTTTCTATTTGATAACTAAACCAAACCAATCGATGGTCGTGGACATTGAGATGATCAATTATGGTAGTTGATCGTAACAAAAAATGCTAATAGTTGATGGTGATGGGCGGTCACTTTACAGTTCCAAATTTTTAAACATAGGTTACTACTTGATAGTTAATCCCTGTAAAGAAGTGACAAAAAATTATTTAAATATTAATCAAATTAATTTAAATTAATTACTTTTGTGCATAGTTTACAAATGAAGCATGCCTAAGATCTTTGATTCTTATAATTCTTTTATATTAATATTTGTTGTGATAACACTATGAATTATGTTCACTTTTTTTTGTTTAATAAGATATTTTTCTTTTTTAAAAACAAAATCTTAAAAATACTTAAAAAAATTTGTTCCATACAATTCTCAAAGGGATTTTTTGTTTGATAATAATCAAATTTATGAGAATTATTTTTAAATAAATCTTTTTATTGATGATAGTAGCATTTTTATTTGAGTTTTTAGTCAACTTTTGATAATTTTAATTTATACTTTTATATTGAGATATTCAACTCTAATTAAAGCCTCTATTTGGTAAAAAAAAATTTAATTTTTTTATTTAATCTTAAAAATATTTAAAATTTTATTAAATAAATTTATGATATTTTAATTTATAAAAAAAATACTTTTTAAAAAGCTTTGCTTATATTTTTATTTCAATTTTAACCTTTACTATGAAACAAAATTCTAAAATCAAAATGATTAGAGAACATATCTTTTTAGTATCTCAATGACAATACATGACATATGAAATATTATGAAAAAGAGAACATATTGTTTAAAGAGCCAAACAATGACTATTCTATGGTGAGCATTTCATCCACCACTTGAATTGCCATTATATCATTCCTTGCACCTCTACCTCAATCTCAAGCATAAAATGGGATTGAAAGAAAAGTTGAGATGACAAGATAAGAGAGAAATAGGATTTAATCAAGAGTGAGATGTGTTTTACTTATTGAGCTTTTTGAAGGTAGTGAATGAGGTTAGTATAAAGTAAAGTGACCAAGATATAGTTTGTATATAGAACATAGTGAGTGTCCACCTTGGAGAATTATCTTCATTTTTTTGGACTATGACAATTTGTTGCAATTCAAGGATCAAGATATGTAAATGTATGTAGTCAACAACTTTTACATTATTTAGATCATCAACGTTAGGTATGAGTTCATTGTTTCTTCCTCGAAACAACTTGGCTTCTTGTTGATAAGGGTTTTTGTCATTTTGAGAGTTAAAAATAATTGGATTTTCCTTCTTATGGTTAGGACTAATTGTTAAAAGAATGTTAAAAAAAGCTAGAAAAGTATATGATAAGAAAGTAAAAGCCAATAAAATAGATACAAAATCATTTACCTTATCTCTAATACTCTTTTGAAATATTTCTAAAAAAAAGTTATGTTCCTTCTTTTTTATAATGAAAAAAGAGTCAACTATGACTACACCAATTGCTCAATCTATCTCAATATTAGAAGGCCTTATAAAATAGCCATTAACATAGTAATTTTTTAAATTCACTACTTAAAAAAATAAATCCTCTCTTAAAAACAAAGAGAGGTTAGGTTATTTTAATTAAAAAGATGATAATAAAAAAATAAGCTTAGAAAGTCAAGCTGAAAATCTTTAAGAAAAAGTGTCTTCTTAACTTTACAAACTTCACCATAAACTAGTAAGCATACATCTTTTGATCATAAATGACAAAAATCAAATACATGTTCACATAAAGTTATACTAAATCTATTAGACCACATACATCGAGGAGGTTCTTTATAACCTCTATAATAGTTTGTTAGTTCCAAACTAAAATGAATTTGCATGGATAATGGAAGTGGGTTGCTTTATAAGAGTTTGTGTCTTCTCCTTGACTAGCCCTTTTAAAAAGTCCCAAATGTTACATTGGGCCCCTCTAAAAAATTTTAGAATGAATCTAAACCTAATCTAAAGACAAGCTCATTTAATAATGACTAAGGCCATTTAAGGTGCCATGCCTCAATGGACCATCCAATAAATAAACCAAATAATATAACTTGAAAATATAAAATTACTAAGTAATAATAGAGTATGTTGTAAACTTTGGAGGACACAACTTAAGATATGAGTAAGAGTGATGAAAAACATCAATAAATTCATGATCCATTGAAAATGAACTAATTGAATAAATAACAATGCACCATAACTCAAAGTTACCAAAAGTTTCAACAAAAATTATAATAATATAACATTTAATTATAAAGATATAAATATAACTCTTATACAAAGTAGTTATAGAGCTCTTAAAATAAAATATGTTGTCTCTCTCTTTTTCTCACACACACACTCTCGCTCTTAAGGTCCTATGCCACAAACTACCAGGAATATTTAGTTCTGAGTTTATTTATATCCTAAGTTGTAATATAAGTAGGTAAGGAATATAAAATGCTCAATAGATAGATAAATTATTATATTCATATAAAGTAATATGAAATATAATAAGTAATATTTAAAAATAATAAAAATAATAATAATAGTGCATGACATCTAATGAGTATATAAAATTGTGTTAGAATCATATATACTTATATACATCATTCTCATATATGCATACTCATCATCTAATACTCACATTATATAGTACTAATATCATAATTTTTTTTTTCATATCATATCTTTGTTATTCTCATTTTTCATGATTTTCATAGTTTTCTTGCATTCTTTTCATCTTATATTTTTTCAAAATTTGATTTTTCTTAATGAACATATCCCAACTCTATAGAATCTTATTTCAACTCATATTATAACATATCTTTATGACATTAATCATATATCTAAGCTTCAATCAATAGTTGGCCAATCCTTTGAAGCATATATCTCCTTTTTATTATCACCCTACATTGAAGTATTAACAATAATAATATCTTTTTCTTATTGTCACATTACATTGATGTACTAATAACAACAAAAATTAAGTTTGATACAATCTCAATCAAAGAACCTTTAACCTTGTTCTATATAAAAGTATTAACGATAATAGGTCTTTACTTATTATTGTCCTATATTGATGTGCTAATTATAATAATGACAATCTTATCATATCAGATAGCTACTGGATAACATCATAGAAAAAAGCTCAATATTTTCGTATCTTTTTATCATTCTCATCATTATATAGACCATCAGGTTTATAAAGACAAATTTTTGCTTTTCATTCATCTCTTTTTTCTATTAAATTGTCACATTTCATTTTGTTTCTTATTTCATGTTGTGATACCCAAAACAATATGCACATGTATACATTGTATACATGCGCACATATATACATGTAACTTATGCTAGTATGCTAACTCATTACTTAGCACATACATATGATCAATTGATGCTATGTAATATGCTTATATTATATCACATCATATTTTATAGCGATATCTTAAAGTAAATAACAATTAACCAATTACATTATAGCTATCTCTGTTAGCTTGTATGATGGTTTTTGGATGCCTCTTCAATAGCTTTATTTTTTTTCTTTTTACTTTTTCCTTTCTTTCATTACTTATACAAATTTTCATTGCAATCATCAATACTTACTTTTTTAATCAAAATACTTTTACAATTTTCAATATTTGTTTTTAATTTCCTTTCTCTTCATAATTTCACAAATTTTGTATGATTTTTTTATTTTAAAAAAACTTCTCAACAACTACTCAAAGCCCCTAAATTTTCTTATGAAATTTTACTTCAAAACTTCTCGACATACTACCCATTTGCTTTTGCATATGGTATGTTGAGATCAACATATGGTACATACTTCACAAGTTATTATACATGAGTCGAAATGAACTATTCGTAGCCCTCCTCTACTCTCTGCTCTTAAGGTAAATGTACGGTGCAATGAGTTTTAGTATATTACTTATTTCTTAGGAAAATCAAGAGTGCACCAAAGTTGTTATATCTTTAACCTATATGTAACGTTTAAAGAACATGCTATATGGTACATTACGATATTAATGTACCATTTATTATCTTTGAAAAAATATTGATATTTGTAACATCCTCTTAGAGACAAAGATGTTATTTAATTAATTAAATTATAAAGAATTGATTATGTTAAAAAAATAGGTTGACAAAATGATGAATCAAAGCCTAATAAGATAGATAACTTAGCAATATCATTAGAGATAAGAATTTTATTATATCACATTTTTATAGAATCTTTTATGAATTATAAATTTTTTTGAACAAGTGTAAATACTTAAAGAAAAGGTATCATGAATCCTAAATAGAGATAAGAATGTTAGATACATTATTTTAATTAATTAAAAAATTCATGGCACAAATTTTATTAAATTTGAATTTGAATCGAACATAAAATAGAAGATCAAAGTTATAAAAAATATTATTATAAATATTTTAATAAAAAACAGTTATTATACTACAAAAAATGTTAAGAAAATTATGAAAAAATTTCATATTTTAATTAGAGTCTATTGAAATATCATTTATGAAAATTTGACAGGTCAAAGAGGTCGTACTTATTAGAAAAGATATTATTTATGTTTTTTTTAGAGAAAAACATTATTAAAATATTAAACAATATAAAAAATTTATTAAATTTGTATAGATGATAAAGTTTGATGAAAACTTTATTTTAAATTTTATTGGAAAATGTTTCAAGATCACTTAAATTAGAAAGTTTAGAAAAGTTAGTTTTTCATAATGTTTAGTTTTTATTTTCTTAAAAACGTAGTTTTCTAAATCCTTAACAAGTGAAAATCATCGAGTGCCATCTAAGGGAGAAAAATTGTGTGAAATGACTATGAAGGAATATGAAATCATAGGGAAATTTTAATTCGAGGAGATATTAATTCTTAGGAACTTTGGTTTTTAAGATTTGAGGAGTTTTGAGTGATTTTTGGAAAAGGAAAATAAGAAAATTGTTGAGATGCTCAAATGAAATTTCTAAAATATATAAAAAGGAGGATTTTAGTTGTTTGAATATTTGTTAGAAAGAAATTGTGACGTTAGTGAGGCATCTAAGAGAGGAATTAAGAAATTAAGGAAGAGAGTTTGAGAAAGTTTAGTCACATGGTTTTTGCAAAATCAAAAAATCATGGATTGCTTTTTAATTAGGGCATCGTCAGAAATGGAACAAAAGAGAGAAATGAAATTTGAGTTGGTGAAGCTCATGAAAGGTTGTTATAACAAGAAATTGACCCTAGATGTGACCACGATATTAAGTTTTGAGATATGTGGCTATAAACTTGGTGATGCATTTCTTTAATGTTTGTTACTTGTAGTCATGAGTCTTAAGAGCAAGATTTGATGAATCTAAAGAGTCATATCTTGGTGATATTTGATACAATAATTTTAATATAAATGATATATATTACATAGTAAATTTATTTTTATTCATCATATCATGAATATTACTTATTATTTTTATTATAGTGATACATGTCTAATATAGAAATTAATGTTCGTATGCTATTTAGCATGTGAGGTAAGATTTTTATAAAATTTTAAAAATGATTAAAGACATGAAAAATAATCATAAAGAGGATGAAAGAGAAAATTATACTTCAAAAAATAATAAGGATTTCATTATAAGAAAGAGATTAGTGTAAAATCCTCAAATGTTTAATGCCAAACATGAATTTATATTTTGAGAAAAATTATTGATCAAACAAAATATTTCATAAAGTATATCAAATAAATTTTAAAAAAAATATATTTTAAAATATGAAAATGAATATAGAACAAATAGAGTTTATTGAGACAAGTCCAATAACAATTATTTTATCTTAATCAAAATTTATTTGAAATTGTTATAATTTTTTTAAGTTATAATGGTAAATATGTAATTTAATAAATTAATTAATAATTTTTTTGTTTATGTATATAAGCAAGAATACCTAATTAAGATAATTTGAAATAGCTAATCGTGTTCTTTCACCAACTTTTTTCCTTATTTCCTCTCTCATGATGGTTGTCCAACCTTAGACTCCTTTCTCAGCCATCCTTCTTGGTGCAATTAATTTGAGGGGGATTTAGTTTCTTTTTGTCAAGGCATTTTCATGAGTTCCCAAAACTCAAATGAGATTTTTTTGTGTGTTTTGAGTTTCCAATTTATCAATTTTGGTAAGGAATGTTGTTCTTAATTCTTACTCAAGCTTTTATCACGTTATTAAGTTGATTGGATGGAAGTATTGGTAGATTACAGGAATTAATCCTTTGGAATAATGAGACCCCAAGGAGTGATAAAGAGAAAGGTAGAGAGAGAAAATAGAAAGGAGGTGAAGTTGAGAACAATTGGAGATCTTTATTAGCAAAGTAGTTCAAAGAGTTTTTAGAAAGGCCTAAATTGCTAAGCTTTATATGTTATTGATATGATTAGAAAGTAAGTAGTGCCTTTATTAAAATAAGCTTGTTATGACCTAATTGGTTAAATTTAAAGAATATAAAATAACAAGTAACAAGAATCAAGCATGAAAAAGGGAAAAAAATAAAATAAAATATCAAATAGATAAACTTACGATGGGCACTCTATTATGTTTTATATGTTTGATGTAATATTATATGATAAATATGATTTGGTGCAAGAGTTTTACAATATCATCATGATGCTTTGATGCGTTGTTGCTATGATTAAATTAATTAGATTGTGTAATAAATCATCTTTAGAGTATAACAACATGCTATACAATTGATGTGTGTTTATTATATTGATTGACAATAACTTGTAAGGTTAATATGTTAAATTAATATAATTGTAAAATGTTTTAACATGATAATCCTTTATTTAAAGCATGCATTGCTTCAATTGCTCATTACTTGCATTGATCAAACTATATTCTATGAAATTATGTTGTTGCAAATATTTATGAATTTTGAATCATGTTCATATGAAATAAAAAATCTTAGATTCTAATAAATATATATCAATAATTAATGAGTCACATGATTGAGTCATGTTGCTTGATTTGCTATTAATGATCAGAGTAATATGATTGAGATATACTACTATTATAGTGGCTAATAATGAACGAGTCACATAATTAAGATTCTAATAAGCATATTAACACATATTAATAAAATAAAAATTTGATCACCTTGTGCATAAAAATAAAAAATAAACAATTAACAAATGAGATTTTCACTATAACTAAGTAGAAAAAGATGATACTGATTGGCTATGTCGAGAGAAAGTTGGAGCATGATCGTTATTAGATTTATTTAATTAAATGAAAATGGCATCAATAAATAAGAACACATTAGTAAAAACAATAAAAAACATAAGAGATTGCATGTGTATTTTTATTTTTTTTCTTATTGTGACATATCCTTATATAACATATTATGTTTCATGTTATGCTTCAAACTTAAATAAGGCCTTAATTATTTATTTTTTTGTTTGATATATGTGATTAGACCCTGTATGCATCATGATCCATTATGTTGTTTGGATAGTACTTTGCATTATTAGAAAATTAGAGGATACTCAAGGAGAAGAAAAGATATATAAAATATAATATGAATTTTTTTATATGAAAAACTTAGTAAGGGAAAACCACATGCATATGACAGTGGGAGGATTTTCTTTACTTCTTTGATTATGTTGTGGCCTTTAAGGCTTGTATAGAAGAAATAAGTAGTCTTAAGTGGATAAGATGGAAAAAAGCAAGTATTGAGAAAGGCTTCAAACTTGAAGAGTCGCAAGGTTCAATGTCACAAAAGAATATGTAATGATACTCCTTATCATGCTATATAAGTATAGATCTTTAGAAGGTGGTCTTTAATGATCCTTTATTGAGCATAATTTGATCCTTAAATACATGAGAAACAATATAATAAGATGTTGGATAATCCCCATGCAAAGTGCTTTATCTCTTCAAATAACTTCATGAATAAATGCATTACATTGATGGTAGTTTCATAGCTCTTGAAATTCTTGAGGCACTTTTAGGTGATCGGCTATATGCTAGTGCACAACTCAATTGATGCATTCGACAAAAAATATGTAACAGTAGTCATGCAATTCTGGAGTTGCGGGCATGCATGGATGATCTATACTTGCATTTGAACTAATGGGAGTATATCATATAAGTATCAAATAAAAACAATGATGCTATCTATGAAAAGTAAGTCGAATATTTGTCTTGGGCCATCATAAGTTCAACATATTCAAGACCATAAGATCATTAACTTATGAGCCAACTCCTAGGTTAGGATACATTTTTTCAAATATATTTCTACCTAGGTAGTAAAAGCCCATTGTTGCACTACAACAACCCTACATTAATGGTGCTTCAACTTGTAAACAAGGACAATTTTCACCTTGTTATAGGTGATTGTTCAAAGACTAATGGGCATGAAGGCAATTAACACCCTTAACATTGGGGAGATAGACTATCAATGTACCTTTTCAATTATAAGGTCATTCTCCTTTAGAATAATTTAAAAATCATATTTTATATTGATTTTCAAATAATCCTTAAAAATATAATCATGATACCATTCAATTCTAACATTATATTCTACTCAAAGAGAAAATAATATGACATACCTCTTTTGTAATAATAAGATATGAAAGTTGTTTAACCACCCCCTTAATGATATTAACCCAAGGAAAATATGTTGAAAACTACTAGAATCCAAACATGAAATATCCAATGAGTAGAAAAGAATTTTTGAAGAAAACCATCCATAAAATCATCTCTTGCTACACAAATAGGGAGATAAATATTTATATTAGTTTATCTTTGAAGTAGAAATACAATAAAAGAAATTGATATTTTAGCTCTTCTATAAGAGCTATTAAAGTTTAGTCTAACATCACCACAAAACATCAGTTCTTAATAATATGCTATTATGGCTAGCAATAGACTATATAAAATTCTATTGATTATTTATAATGAAGTCAAATCCATCTACATCCCTATTCTTTAATTAAAACACATTATTCTCTATACTAAGGCCACCACTATCATCTTGTTCTAAATCTTAATTATCTAAAGAGTCCCAATATATTTATAGTTGACCTCAAAAATGTGGGTGTCTTTAACAAAGTCTATAAAATTGATTCTTAACCACCCCAAAAGATTCCTCACATAAGTTAACTAAAATTCTACGATTCAACCTAAATTCTAACATACTGATAACAAAAATAAGATAATTTATACAAGTAAAAACATAGTAGATTGCACATATGCCTATGAAGATGAACCATTTAGGATACATTTGACTTTAATTTTTCATTTTTAAAATAATTTTTGTAACATTATTTTAAAATTTTATTTTAAAAAAATATTTTTGTGTGAGTAAAGCCATTTTTTTCATGCTTGTTGTGATGTGCATTTTAATCTCTAGGATAATGTGAACCACAAATGATCCTACAAAACTCCAATTCAAGGCAGGCAAACAATTTGTCTCCCTTTTATGGAATCCACAGTCAAAGAAGCTTCCTTAATGGGCTGCAAAGGTATGGACGATCCACAGTAAGGCAAAGTAAAAGCAAAACAATAATTGCTTTGGTATGTAATAAATAACAGTTCTTTTCATAGTTTTTTGATGTTAAATATTATTAAAATGTCGGATATTTGACAAAATGTTTATTATAAATTATAATGAAAGAACTATTGGTTGAAATTATTGAAAAATAAATATGATCAATATAAGAATAAGTTTTGAAATGAATTTTTGCAATAGAAAAAAAAAAAAAAAACAGCGTTTGTAAACGGTATGCCAAACGCAACCTAATAGCCGTGTGAGACTTCTCTGTGTTCTGGTGAACCGTTGAGGCATCAATTGATCAAAGTGCAGAATAGAATGGGATTTTCCCATGAAAGAAGCGAGAGAAGAACATGTTAAGAAGGTTTCCAGGCCGACGCCCACACGACGGGCTCATCCTTCCATGTCAAGAAAAGCCCGGAAGCATCTCCGCCGGGAGGTGAAAGAGACCACCCTCGTTGGTATCTTTTGAGAAGCGCCTTCACATCATCGACGGCATCCTCGCTGAAGCTTGCCGGTGTGAATACCTCCGACAACCTGCTGCACCATTGGCCGGCCTTCTCCATCCTCCCGCAATCCCTCACCCCGTCTTCTCCGCAGGAGAGGAGGCAAAGAATGCTCCTTGAACACTCCCTCTCCAGCATCAGCCTCTCGTTGCTGGTGGGCGCGAAGCTTTCCTCCAACATCTCCACGAACGTGCCGTAAAACCTCAAGCATTCGTTGAAGCACTTCAAAAAGTCATCTTTGTTGCTCGAGAAATCCGCCTCTTCCTCAACGACGGTAACGATCCTTGGCCGCAGCGATCGGACCGTCCGAAAGAACTCCGCCCGAGACTCGACTCCCACGGTATGAAGTGCTCCGATGCAATTCACCGCCACGGCTTCGTCTTCCTTGATACCGAATTCCTCCCTGCCGAGCTCCGACAATCCGGAAAGCTTGCATACCGCATTGAACTCGAATGGGACTCCCATCAACCTCGCGAATTTCTCCATCCTGTGACCAATCTCCTTCACGACGGACCCCCCCGCGCCGCCGGTGGCCACCACGGAGAGCTTCAGCCGCGGGGTGTCGTCACTCCGCGTCGCCAAGGATTCTAGCAGAGTAGGCCATTGGGTGCAGTAAGTGTTGCTGATGTCAATTATGTGGAGCTTGGATTCTCCCTCGAGCGCCTCAAGGATTGCTCCGTTGGAAGCGACGTGCCCGAAGGTAGTCCATGGGCTCACCTCCTGGAATTTGAGAATCACCTTCCTTGCGGATTCGAAGGAATGGGTCTTCTCGGCGGCCGAGAGCAGAGCCCTGTAGCAGCGGTCGCCGGAAAACGTCACCTTGCAGAACAGAGCTTGCAGAAAAAAAGATGCTATCTTTTGTTCGCAATCTCCATACGGGGACGAAAGCTCGTTGAGCATCCACAAAACGTGATGAATCTTTGCAGAGTCCTTGTCGGCGATTGCCTTTACGCATTCCGTCAATAGACTCGCTGCCCATTTGTTTACTACGCTTGGATCTCCTTGTTGCATCTCTAATCAATCATGGGAATTCTGGGTCCTTGCGTTCGAGGCCAAGGTTGAAGAAGGAGAGGCAGACGGAGAGAAACCGAGCAAGAGAGCTTATGAAAAACATTACTTTAATCCGGGCCTTATGTCATGTAGATAGTTTAGTATTGTCCTTTTATTAGTAAATAAATTTCCCATAGCAACATCAAAAACATAGTTAAATCCTAAATCACCATCATAATTAGGTGGTGTCTGTTTCTTTTGTCAACACAATTTCTTCAATGATTAGCAATGATCTCTTGGCCATGGCTTGATAAGTTTTAATTGATCACTTAAAGAGGGAAAAAAAATCATTTTTCTCCATTAAAAACAACTCCTCCATTGATTCCTTAAAGAGGGTTCTCTCCTGAATCAATATGGAGAAGAGAATAATCACTATAGAGGGCACGCAAACAGAGAGGCTTGCAAGCAATAAGGAAAGAGAAGAAGATACAACAGTTTGAACTCTTTTCGTTTTTCTTCTTCTTCTTCTCCTTCTTCTTCCAATCATTAAGAATAATGATAACGACAAGGCCTGCTCTTCCAAATGGAAAAGATAGATAAGCTTATAAATATATCCAAACTAAGCCAATTGATTATTAATATAAGGGGCCGTATTTGCAAAGCTGAACGCAATCGCCTCCATCTACATGACTTAATTAGTCTTATAATAATTTATTAATGTTAAGTTTTGAGTTGAATGAGTTGAGAACAAAATTGATAAAGTATTTTATTGCATATTTATTTATTATTTAGATATTGTTATTAAATCATGTAAGAATACTATATGCATTCAAAAATATGCATGTGAGGTTGAATAGCAAAACTAGATTCAAAGGAGACTAAAATAAAATTTTAAAATAATATTACAATAATTAATATGTGAGGGATGCTGTTTTTAGGATTATAATAGAGATGATGCCATTTTGAAAATTTTAAAAAGTTGAATATATATTGATACTTTTTTTATTGAAGGGTCCCAATTATCAAAAAGAATAAAAATAATTAAACAAGGCAAACAAGAGACCTAATTATCTTTTTTTTATTATCTTTAAGGACATCTCTTGTCATTATTATCATAAAATATTATTCAAAGATGCATAATGTATATGTCACATTATGTTAATTTCTTTTTCCTTTTTCTATGAATGTAGGAGAAATTTTGAATTAATTTTCATATTCATTGAATATCTTTATTTTGATTTAGTTAATGTTACTTATTTGATAATTTAAAATTATATTTTGTGATATATTTGATATTTAAACAAACTTGGTATGAATTGATTGTTATTATCAAATAATTATTTTTAATATTTGAATAATGATGTTTAAATTATATAATTACCTTTCAAGGCAGGTCATGTTATATTAATTCACTATAAAACAAATGCTTGATAAGAACAACAGGAGGAGATTTTTAAAAAAATTATTTATTAAATCTTATATCACTTTATTTTGAACAAAGGTTTTGATTGATTTTATTTTTGATTAAAAAATGATATAACCAGACACCTTTTTTAATGCCATCAAAAATATTTTCAAATTTGACTTTATTAAATAAATAAAATAAAATCTAATAAAATTTTAAAATTATTAAATTATATAAAGATTTCATAGACTATTTTAAATATCCTTACATTATAAGAATGCTAAAATATCTTCTGACATTTATGAAAAAAAAATCTTAAAATACATGAAAACTATAGAAAATATTGGAATAGTTTTTAAAAATCTTTAAGCTGTGCAGAAATTGCATGAAACACCAATAAAAGGGCAAGATTATAAAAATAAATTGCGATGCAATAAAATCCCAACATCCAAAGAAAAGTTTGGAATCACCTTGAAGTTTTTTCATATCGCTTGAAATATTTTTCTTGCATTGAAGATTGGCAAAAATGATAAAACTTTCCTTGATATGAAAAATATTCTGAAAAAATCATATGGAGTTGATTTGCAATCTTTATGTCATTTTTTTTTAAATTATAATAATATCAACAAAAGATTAAATTATATGAATGTTCTTGTGGGACAAATTAAGTACTAATCAAATCAATTTAGAATCAAATCCTTGAAATTTCTTTTAAAACCCTATTGAGTTTGGTATGCATATTTTGAGATCTCCAAACTCTACAAAAATTCGAATTTGTCATTGGAAGAGCATAATTACCAAAAACCCAAAATGACAAAACAATGTCCAAGCTAAGCTAGTCAAAATAAATTTTAGATTTTTAAGAATTATCTCATAGGTTATGAACTATCACCAATTTGATGATAATAAAATTATTTTATTATTTTATTAAATTACTTTAAGTGTTTTAGATTATTTATTTTAAGAATGAATAGGTGAATCAATTAGAAAAGTTCGATCTTAACTTAAAAGATTTACTAGTAATATTTGTATAAATTATAACATGAACTAACAAAACAAAAAGCTCGAGAATACTTAGAGAAAACTTTTGTGGAGTTCATTTATTTTGGTGTTAGCATATAAGGCTATAATAAAATGCTTGAAGCACTAATATTATAAGAAGGTTTTTGAACAAGTGTGCTAAAGATTTTTCAAATCACTCATTCACTCATGTAAATAAGCTTAAGATATATATTTTATCTAACTTGTCAAATATATAATATGTTTTAATCAAGATTAAAAATATAGATTTCTATTAATAATACATATTCTATATATTTTGAATGCAAAACATTAAGTTTGTACCAAATGATCATATTGTATACTACAATGTAATGTATCATATAATATACTTAGGTATTGTGTATTTATATAAATGGGTGATAGGATAATCTAACTAGGCATAATGAAAAAATTCCAATTCATCATATAGAATGATTGGTGGGGACACCAGCGCCATGCATGATTTTCGACGTACTTCATCTGTTCAGATGCGCTCCTGCACTACCCGACGACCAAGGGAGTTACTTTTCATGAACAGGATCAATTTGGAGCCCAAAGTTGCATTTCGGGCTCGAATTAACACTCAAGAACATTATTTTTGGATTCGGGGACCCAAATTTGGCCAAAAGGCCTCTTTTTCCGGTTTTCGCCGCCGCCGGACGCCTTCCGCCGCCGACTGCGACCGTCCGCCACCGCTTCGCCGCCATCGGCCGTTGAGTCGACGGACCCGCGCGCGGGTTCGCGCGAGACGCGCCCGCGGGTGGCGGGTCGGCGCGACCCGGTTCAGACCCGTGTCATGGCTCGGGTTGCACGACCTGCTGGATGAACCGCGCCGACCCGTCTCCGACCCACGCCGACCCGTAACCGACCCGCGACAACACGACTCGACCGCGCCAGCGTCCCCGCCGGATTCACCGCCGGATTCGCCGCCGCGACCGCAGCCGCCAACCGCTGCTAGCCCGCCGGATTTGCCTTAAAAGCTGTTTGGCAACAGCTTCTGGATCAGCTTTTGACTATTTCCTGCCTTTTTTTTAATGTTTTAAAAGGCAGAAATTGATATGCAGCCTTTATATTTGTTATTTTCCTATTTATTTCCAAGTTTCACGTATTTTATTCCTTTAAAACTCTAAAAGTTGTTTTACCGATGTACCCTTAGGCTCTCTATAAATAGGGAGGCCTACCCCTATGTAAGGTCAGTTGATATTTGAGCTTGTTTAAGTATTTTAGTGTTTTGCTTTCACTTGTTGAGTCATTGGTGTGATTCCAACAAGACTTCGGCGTGCTGATTCGTCGAGGCTCCGGTACTGGGAGGAGGGGTGCGAGGCCCAAGCGGTGAGAGGCCGTGCCAGTTTATCAACGACGCCATCTTCATCTTCGTCCCTTCATCGACATACTCTCCATACCCCGCCGCTACCACGACTGTAACGTTTCATAACTACTCATCGTCACATTCGCCTTTTCATCCGGATTTCGACGCTTCTCTCTCTCTTAAGATTTGGGTTCCCTCGGACTTGAATGGTTCTTACTCGAATAATATCTGTTAAATTTCTGATTTACGGTGATTTAGCGCGATCTTTGTACCTTTCAACTGCGCCGGTGCGACCATTCCACTGTTCAAAATTTATCTCGCTCGGTATTTAAACCCTTATCTGAGTACCCCGCGTCTGAGCCGTCGAGGTGTTGCGGACCACCTAGCCTACGGAGCGACCTCTGTGTTGCTCACGGTCCCCCTCTTGGCTAAGATTGCCTTGGACGGGTGTCTCTTGCTTGTTATTTCTTTTCGAATTTTCACATTTTTACCTTTCAAGTTTACTTTATTTCTGGTGTGTGGATGTAATTTCTGTATTGCTCAAATTATTGTAATCCGTCCGGCATCAATGATCATGCTTATCGGATAATACAATAAGTTTGCATTGCCATACACTCCTACCTAGATTGAGAGAGTAATAATTTGGTACTATATTATATATATATATATATCATACAATAAGATTATGTTAAACATAAAGTGTGCATTTGGTAAAGTTATACCTAAGCGATTTCTACAATATGATATTATTTTATCAAACAAAATGGTCACATCAATATGCATTGATACGACTAATCCTTAACTTATACAATATGATGTTATTATATTGTACTAAGTACGATCCTTTGTTAATATGAGAGAAGACATTATTAGACTCTATGATCTACTAGATGATCAATTTATTTACTAAAATCGTACATTATTAGTACATAGTTTAACTTAAATTTAAAAAATTTTAATATAAATGTTAGGAGATTTTTTTTGTCATTGGAGAACTTACTAATACTTATATAAAGATATCAAATATAATAAATAGTATAATGATTAATTACATATCATTTAGAAGAAATTATATGTTGAAGATCATTATACTATTTAAAGAGATTGAGAAAAGAAAGGCTAAAATGAAAGCTTTATTCATCATTATTTCCCACTTTCCATTACATTAAGTTAAGTTGCAGATTAGATAGCCTAATTGATTGGACAATCAATGAAATGAATAGTTAAGTGCAAAATGTTTCATTGATCATACAATATGAATAGAAGTAAAAAAAAATCTCATAATAGCTAATTAATCTCATTAAAAATCATGAAGCTATTTGTATATATTAGGATTATCTTATAAGCAATGTTAATCTTTGTTCTATTATAAATAGAACATATAACTATTTGCAAATGAACAAATGCCACATTCATATAATCAACTAAGTATGGTGTTGTGCTTAAGCTATGTTTATATTATGCATCTCTATCTTTGAAGTAGTCTTATAGTAAGAAAGCAATATTAAAGCTAACTTTAAGCATTTTTGTTTTCATACTTCAAGCATTTAGTAACATTATTTCATATTTATTTTCATTTAATATGTCCTACTTAACACTTTCATTAAGTTTTAAGGATATTATAAAGAGTTCATTATAAAAGTGCTTAAATTTGTTTTAACCTTTCTTGTATTAGCTCATTTGATTATTGTTTATGCTTGTGGCTATTCTGAGTCTTTTATTGGCCCCTTCGTAGATTAATTTATGTAAGGGTTTACACTTACCAATCATGTGATAAGTATGATTTTAGTGAAGTACAATAATTAAACTAAGGGTGGATATAAATTCGAGTTTGGATTAAATTATCCAAAATATTAATATAATTTACTTTGAAATATTTACTTGTTACTCACATAAAAATATCAAAATTAAATAAGAATCAAAATTAAATAAGAATTTTCTTAAAACCTAAAATTCACATCTCTCTTGCAAATTAATCATTACTATAAGTGATAATAAAGCATTTATTGTATCAAAGAAAGAAATTTCTTAGAGTGGATTCTTTATTTGTTAACATTATCATGGTGAATTGTACAATTATATTTGGTTATGAATTTGTGATTTAAAATGATACCATCCAAAGGCTTAACTTTGTGAAATTGTTTTCAAATCATGGATTATTCTCTCTTGTTTGTAGGAAAATATTTTTCAACATAGATATATGCTTTTGGGAATTTTATTCAAAATGTTGATTTCGATTTTTGGAAGTTGTTCCAAAGATCTTAGGATATTCCTATTGAGCTAAATGGAAAACCACATAGTCTTGCACAATAAAATGCATAAGAATTTAATATATTATTGTGTGCATTCTTTCAAGAAGTTTTCATGAAAATCTATTAGTTACATATTTCTTTTGAGGCTATGTGACCTACAAAGAAGATATGAAGACTTGCCTCAAATTCATGATAAAAAGAAGCTAAAGAGGAAGTTGTAAAAGAAAGATCAAAGAAGAAGAAGAAATAGTTCAACAAATATTTTTGAACCAAATATCATGAATGAAGGTACACATCATATTTCTTATTCAAATATTTGTGAGAGTTCATCTAATGAATCACTTTAAGATGAATTATTTGATTGTTTTGATGGGATTTTAGTAGAACATAAAGAACTTATTCACATGTATGCAACCTTAAAATACAATTATACAAAGCATGAGAAACACATTAGTGAAGCATATGTGACGAAATTAGGAAGGAAAATGAATAATTTTGTGAATGCACTGAATTGCATGTTTCCTTCTTTAGTGATTTGAACAACAAATTAGATAAATATAAGAATATTTTTTTTGAAAAATAATATTTATTGAATTGTTGAAACTAACAAATTACACGTTTAAGGAGAATGTTGAATTGAAAAAGAAACTAAAATCCCTTGCCTCCATTGGGAGTGAGTTAAATTAATTAAAGGTTAAGTTTGTTTTTTCTTTTTTATATGTGCATACTCAGTTAATATCTAATGATCAATATGAGACATTCTTTTACATCTTCTAATATTATTGGCTTGCCTATATCTCATGTCAGTACTCAAACAAGTATTGTTTGCAATTATTGTTCACATGTTGGAAAAATCCCCATTGATTACCATGTTAAAAAGTCAATTAATACAAAAGCTAATAAATATATATGAGTACCTAAATAAGTTTTTGTTGTACTTACTTTTTAAATTCGCATAAGCTCTACACCATTTAATCATCCTTCTAGTGATGAAATTCTTAATCATTTTTATAGCAAACTCAAGAGTACAAAAGATTATAGTATTGCAAAATCACATATGTGTAAGATAAAGGTGGAGATCACCAAGGATGGTCTTAATAGCATTGTCAACACCCTTGTTATTGGGCCATCTCTACGACATAACTATGAGAGTAATTCTTATAGTTGGGAAGAAGTGTATTAGGTAATTTGTCGCAATCACTCCAAGATGCATGCTCAAAGCATTTGGTTTTAAGAACATATTTGGTTCAGCGCTTTCTAAGGAACACAATCCATTGATTTTAATATCTACTTACCATTTCTTGAGAGGTGAGTCATTTGATCTAAGGAGACAATTTTTAGTTTTATCAAGAGAATAATAGTGTTGAAAAGCATCAAATACAAGAAAAATATGGGTTTAAGCTATGGGTGCATCATTGCTCCAATATGAATTTATAAATACAACATCAGAGCTACTAATCTGGATTGCATTCCTATGCCATTTAAAGAAGCTAATATGATGAGAGTTTGGCACTTTGCATATAAGATGATGAAGCTAAGAGAGAGAAACATCAAGAGCAATTGGCACTTGCATCACTTGAACCTCCTATAGTAGACAATTCTTCATAGTCAACATCTTCTAATCTAGCAATTAGCACTAAGTTTGTTGCATTGGAAGTAGGTCTCCAACAACATACCTTAATAGTGGATCAAAGGATTTCTAAAATTCAAGGGACCATTAGAGAATATCATGTTCAATCATGAGTTTAATTAAATTCTCGTGTGGTTTAGTAACTAAATTCATGACAAGGATTGAAAACATGTTAAAGAATCCTTTTGATGCTACATTGTCCAGTTCTATTTTTATATTGGAACAATTTTTTAAATGTAGTACAATGTATTATTTTATTTTGGGATGGAAAGAAACAATGTTTTGATGTAATATAGGGTATTTCATTGTTCTACATTCCATGAATTCATGGTTTAATCTTGTACTCTTTTACATTGCTTAATATTTACTCTAGTTTCAGGTGTATATTCATTCATGCTTGTGTTATATGTTTGTGGATTAACATATAATTTTAGTTTCTTAATTCTTTTTGGATGATTACAAAAAGAAGGAGAAGAAATATTAGAATTTAGGAGGAGTAAGTTTAAACCTATTTCACTTATGTTGAATTAATTAAGTTATTTCACACTTGATTCAATTGTGTTTTGTAGATATACAATCTTATATTGTTATATTATTTCTAGAATTGGTTTTGTCATCATCTAAAAGAAGTGGTTGCTAATCTCATATCTTATGTAGTTTGATGATAACCAAATTATATACTTATGTTTACTAATATGTGTTGTAAGACTATGATGAAAAGGATTAGCAAGTAATCATTAAATACTTTCATATGAAGGAGCCATGTAGACATTTCTTTTGATGGGTAACTTCCATCAAAAGCTTATCTTTACCTTTATTTACTTGGTTCATGTGTTCTTTAATATTTCATACATCTTATGATCCATACTTATGCATAATTAATCATTTTTATTTTTATATCATGAGTGTACATAATTGAGTAAGTTTAACTTAAACATCAAGAAAAATGTATTAAAAGCATCATGGACTATTTAGAATCAAGTAGAAAATGAGATCAAAACAATGTAATTGTTAAAAATGCTAAAAGTATATTAATTGTGCAGTAAGATAACATTATCATACAATACAACTGTTCATTTATTTGATCGAATATACATTTGAAGTTTTGATAGAGTGAGCAGTATATATTGTAAAACTAAAGTACTTTTTATAATATACTCCTCATTTTTGTCACTATAATAATGTTCTTTGAGGATTTTTTTATTTAAAGGTAAATATCTTTTAATGAATTGAATGTTTCACAATGCTATTATGACAAGATGGTATCAACGAACATTTTTAATCTAATACCTTAATAATTGCGATAAAGTGGGAAATGTTTACGAGGTGATTGTATGGTTTTTCATAAATATGTTCTTTGGCTTGGGTTTCATTAGGATATGAAAATATTCTAATGAAGAACTTGATGTCCCAACATATGTTGCTCCTTTGATAAAGAAGTTTCATAATTTGTGTCCTACTAAATTGCAAGATTCTCTGTCACCTTTATTAGACATACAACATGTTATAAATCTTGTTTTAGGTTCCACCCTTTATAACTTACAACATTACATAATGAACCCAAGCAAAGCACACTTATGGGACAAAGCAAGTTAAAGAACTCATATAAAAAGGCTTTTATGCATTAAAGCATGTTTCCCTACATTTGTGCTTTACTAACTCCTAAAAAAGACTTGGTGCATGTGTGCAAATTTCATGGTTATTGAAAAAATTATTTTGAAACATTGATCCTTGATTCCTTACCTCTGGTCAACCTACATGTGGTCGTAGATTCCCCAACTCTCCTCAACCTGCAAATTGTTTTTGTCATCAATCCACAAGCCAGTGACCAACCCATGACATGTATTCACTAGCTACTGATAACAACCTGATTCTACTTATGCCAGCACCTATGACCCATTCCAACTCGTGGCCTATTTCTAACTCAAGTAGATGCCAACCCACCCATGTCCTTGGAGAACACGTGCGCCCATTGTCCATCCGTCACTTAACCACGAAACAATGATAATTCTCAACAAAGCCACTTGGGAACAACTTATGAAAACCAATCTTAAAGCTTTTCAATGATAATTTAAGGTTTTAAGGCTTGAATTTGATGGAAATCTGTAAGTGCCAATTCTATAATAATTTTATTTATTTCTTGATTTTCTAGCTAAGGTTATGTATCTTACAAGTGCACCCCTCTAAACTCTCTATAAATTAGGAGGCCTACATCTATGTAAGATTATTATTGATGATTAAAAGTAAGTATTTTCTTTTACATTTCATTGAGATATTTAGTTTAATTATAATAAGTACTTTGATGTGCCACCTCGTTAGAGCTTTAGTATTAAGAGTGTGAGGCTTAAGTGATGAGACATTGTTGCTAGTTTATTGTTGACTCAATCACTAACATCTTTATACCATCACCTTTAGTATTTAGCGCTTCCTGTGTTTGTCTCGTCGTAAGTGTTTGTTCTCAAAAGCTTTTATCATCATCTCCTTACTCGATAACTTTACTTCATAAATCTCATGTTTTCTTTGTTATATCCTTTTTCTTCAACTAGATTGCTTTAGTATTTTGGAATACATCTTCTGAGTATAATTTATCTTGCTTCTTCAGATTTTTCATGTTGATTTGGTTAAATAATTTTGTATCTCTAAGTCTATACTTGTGTCACTTTTTCATCATTTCTATTTTATTTTATTCAAGATTGGTATTATTGAACCTCTTTCTAAACATCTCGTTTTTGTGTTGTTGAGAGGTTGTGAGCCTAACTATTGAAGCAACCCCTGTGTTGCTCACGATGCTCCTTTGGATAAGATTGTCTTAGATGAGTATCTCTTATATATTATTATTATATATTTCACATATTATTTTTTATATTTTTTTATTTCTTAAAGTGTGTAGGTTTCCTGCTTATTAATTATTAATGTAATTTGGTTCAGCATCAACAATAGTAGTAATTATAAGATCCACAATTATAATTAATGCTACTCCACAATGTTTACCACATTATCATGCTAACTCTATACTAGCCAACATGATGATCATAGAACCATGTGGTAGTATGAACATGCTTTAAATGTATTAACTAGGACACTACAATGTAGATGGTTCATAAATACTCCTCAAGAACTTGTAATGATGATGCTCAAAGCTATTATAGGACTTTTAGTAGCAATGTTTGCTAAATACAAATCCTTCAAAGTCAAGGAGGGTTAATGTTGAGCTCTAGATATTCAAATAGGTTCAACTCTAGCCATATAAGTGTAGTTAGCATATGTTCCTATTGAAGGTCTATATCAAAAAGCTATCATACCACTCCACTGAACAACTACAATTATATATCATATATATAGAAGTTTAAATCTTAATTATAATTAAATGTTATTTTGTTTCTCATTATTACTTATGTCCTATAAAAAGTTTAAAAACTCAACTTTGGGAAGTGTTTTAGATTTTGATTGCACATGATTAGGCTTGTTTAATTTTGAGTGACTTTATTTACATTCGAAACAATCATAAACATGTTGGTAATGCTACTCCTAGTTGGAGACTTCTGAAGGTTTTCAATTACTCATTATTGATATTAAGTGATGGATATGGTATTCGTTATGCCAAAAATTCACTTGGAGTAATAAGATTAAAGTAGCCTTTATCCATTCAAAATTGGATAGAACCATGTGCAATAAGGATTAATTGAGTTTGTCCATTAATTTCTTCTCTTGTTTTATCTTAAACCCATTCTCAAATCATATTCTTTGTTATATTAAAAATAATACTTATGAAAATGGAAAAGGCTCCTTTAAGTTTAATAATTTATAGACAAGCCTTCTCAACTTCAAGGATGTCATTGTCTTTGATAAGGATAACCCCATGTTTAAGCTACTTAAGAAGCTAAAATCTATAAAAAAGGGTTTTGCATTTTTAGGGGAGTACAAAAGCTCATACTAGTTAGTTGATGCCTTCAAATAAAAGCAAAATCATTATATAAGTAGTCATAGCTTCATATTTATTAATTCCAAGGAACCACTATTATGGAGAGATGAGAAAAGGGTGTAAAGAGGAGGAACTCAAGCACCTAAAAAACTTGAACTTTTCTATCCTAAACAAAGAGATAAAGTGAGGAGACTTATAAAAGGTAAGGATACCTATGACTTCTTTATAGTAAAATGAAATGTCGAAAGATGTATTTTTTCTCAAACAATAGAAATGGAGATCTCATCTTAAATAAGTCCATATTGTGAAAGTTATTATAAACTAATTCTTCGAGTTATAACTTTTTGTTAGTGCATGTAATAGCCTTGATAGCACTACTTTCTCTGTCATAGATGGCCATCCTTTGGATTTCAAGATTAAAAAAGATATTCCAAGCTATTAAATCCTCTCTAAAGAATAAATCTATTGAACCTCATAATTTCACTTTTGGTTTCTTTATCAACTATTAGGATATTATAAGGAAGATCTTTATTAGAGTTATTCTCAATGTTTTTTGTTAAGTCTATGTTTGATGAGTTAATTTTTAAATTTTTAGTATTTTATTTAATAGACTTGTTTAATATAAAATAATTTTAATTATAAAAAATAAGTCATACACTTTCGAAAATAGTGAATTAATAGTTTTCAAAGCACCTTGGAGTGTTCAACAAACTTCAAGGATTGAAGACATATATATCAACTTTGAATTTTCTTTTTGTTATAAAATAGAATGTTATTTTTTTATTATTAATCATAAGACACTTTTATTTATATCAATTTTAAATCCTACTTTAACATCTAATTGTTTAATCATCTCTTTGATTTAACAAATGTATAAGATTTTATTTTTCAATCATTTTATCATTTTCTTGGTTAATTCTATTAAAATTTTTAAAATTAAAAAAATTCCTACCACATCCCAAGCTTGTGACCAAGTGCAAAGATCTTGGGTTGGCCAAGCCTGAGTGGGCACTCACAAACCTTGGGTCAAGAGATAGCTAAAACCAAATTAGGTAGAGCTTGATCTTAGTCGCGGTGCAATCCTGAACCGAATAAGATAAGGCAAAAGATGAATTGAGCTCGACTAAACTCGAATTAAGTATATGAATGGGTCGAGTCAGATCCATATCCATGAATTGACCTATAAGCATATGAGTCATCGAGGTGATGAAATCCTGAGCATACAAAGAGGGAGCCTTGATCTAATTAACCAAAACTCTTCCAATTAGATCCAATGGCTCCTATCAAACCCTCCTAATGTCCAATTCCCTAGTTGTTATTTGTCTCATTGAGTTAACTATTTTTGAAGAAATATTCTAAGTTATTTGTAAGATCTTTTTAAGCTATTTGGTAACTGCTTTTGAAACAAATTTTTCGTAAGTTTCTAACGAATATAATCAAATTTTTTTATATAAATTTAATCATTATTCATGAAATAGCTAATGAATGTAAACAAGATTTTAAGATCTCAAAGAAATAATACATCATATTCTATCTTAGGAGCACCTGCTACTTAGTACTACATGACAAGTACACGAAAATTTGTATATTTTTTTTATCAAAAATATATTTCTTGGTGTATTTTTTTCCTTTGGGTTGGGTGGCCCAGAATTTGCAAAAGCCCAAGTTCGATTTATTCTCATTAAAAAATCAAGTTTGGGTTGAGCTCGTAAAAGCTTGGATAATAATTGAACATACAAAAGCTTATAGGTTGAAGGTGAATTGTAAGAAAAAACTTCAAGAAGATTGAAGGTGAATCGTAAGAAAAAAAATCTCAAGTTGTAACTCTTTTAATAATGAAATTTTTCTTTGAACTTAGTTGGGGATAAATGTATGTTCTAGTTTGAATCGAACTGCCTAAAAATTTTGATATCTATTTTAATTTTTATTTTTTTATAATCATAAAAATTAAAAGTTATATATAAATTTCAATATCAATATTTTCTATAAAATAATTTTATTTCTATAAAGAACATCAAAAAAATAAATTCTATCCAAATTAGTAAAAATATTATAAAACTCATAATTTACCCCTCCTCTTATAAGATTCACACACACTCATTTTATTTCACTTTTACGAATTTCTTAAATCTCAAAGCTATTAAAACCAGAGAGTTACCTTTATTTCCAATGATGTTAATATCTTCTTTGTTATTGATTATTGACCCATTTCATTATGCACCTTTACTTACAACATAATTGCAAAAATCATTATAAATAAACTCAAAAGTGTTATGGATAAGATCATTCACCTTGCTTAAGTTGTATTTATCTAAGGAAGACTCCTTACCACCAAATTTGCTCATAAATTTAAGTCGGTTCCCTTGATTTATTTTTCATCACGATTGACATTTGAAATGCCTTTGATTACATACACAAAGATTCTTTACTAAAAGCTTGAATCAAAAGAATCCCTTCAACTTTTATCAAATGGATTATGATGTGCTTTGCTAAAGTACACCTCTTAATCATATTTGATGGTATCATGGAAGAACATTTTCTCTCCACTCATGGCATATACCAAGAATGTTCTTTGTCACCTTTTTTATTCAACAATGTTATGGAATCTATTTCTTAGCTTATTTGACAAGCTTCATAAGGGTGAAAAACTTTAACTCTTTTAATGCAAGAAGACTCTCTATCACCAATTTATCCTTTACTAATGACTATATTACATAGCAAGTAAACACCTCTATTGTGGCAATAAGATCTTCTTTGAATAGACTTTAGATGCACTTCAAGCCTGTTTTTTAAATAAACATAAGAGCTCTAATATCCTTTTTAAGGGTCATAGATAGGAAGATTCTTCTTATGTGCATTGGTTTTCCTTTAGGTAAATTTCCTCTCAAATATTTATGTCTTTCTTTGTCCTTTAAGAAAATTAGTGCTAGTGATTGCTCTTTTCTTCTCTAATAGGTCTACCCCAAACAAGGTAGATAAATAAATCTTCTTTCTTTATCTACTAGAATTCAACTTGTGAAAATTATTATCTTGGCCATGCTCCATTTTGGTTTCAAACCCTCACCATTACAAAGGTTATTCTTAGGAATATAAATTGTTCTTTATTTTTGGGGGTTGGGGATGTCTTTCATGCATTCTATATAAATCACCCTTATCACTTGAAGGTTGTTCAACTAATTGTATATTCCAATAGCTTTTGGGCAATTTGGATAAGGAATCGATATATTAAGAAATATTCTTTTAGGGACGTATTGGGCAAATATGGTTCAACATATTGAATTGTTTTATTAGCTATAAGACCAAATTGGAATACTCTTTCACATCTCTGATAAAAAAAGTATGATTGATATTCAAGATTGTAAAGTTGATAGATTCAATACTTTGTATATCAATTTCTTTAAGAATTCCACAATGCAAGACTACATTGAGTTTACTTGATTATGAAAGTCTAAATCTCAACATAATGTTTATTTTTGGATGAACCTTCAAAAAATCAAAAGCCTTTGAATGCAAATGTAAATCTTGAGCGTGGACCTCTTCTCCTATGTCCTTTTTTTTATCATCACTTCAACAAATTACATGACCACATATTCTTTAAGTATGGTTTTAGAAAAGCATCTTAAATTGACTTTTTCAAACAATTGTGTGCCTTCCAATGTCATGTAAATTCATTTAGATCTTCTATCCTTTTTGCTAAACTTATCACAGCTTAGATCACATTGTCTATTATTTCATTGTCTACGATTTATGGAGCAATAAAAATAATAAGGATTTTAAAAACTCGAACTTATATATGACAATCACTTAATATAATCATAATAGATATTAGTGTTATATTTTAATAATTGCTGTTGCTTTAGTGGTCTCATTGACTTTTTATCCTCACACACCTCAATTTGACCTTTTATGCTTGTTTATTATTTTGTATCCATTTTTTAAAAGATTTATGATATTTCTTTAACAAATGACCTTTAAGCCTTTCTAAAACTATATCTTTGAATAATATAACAAGAATTTTGTTTATTTGGCAAACTTCTAGGAATTATTTGATTCAACTATGTTATTTAACATTATCTAAAGATTTTAAACTCTTGGTTGATTACATCTTTAACAATATTGCTTAAAATTATAATTTTATCAAATATAAATATTACTTAAATTTAGATGACATAATAATGCTAATCACCATATATTAAAAATAAGATCATGTTTTCCTTTAAATTATGTTTTGATAAGATTTTCTTTCAAACTCAATAGCATCAAAATTCTAACAATAACTTTTCACCAAGACTCGATTTATTTTGCCATAAACTTCTTTTACAAAAAAAAAATTAAAATCTACCTACTAAATTTACAAATCATAAATAAATGAAATTTAACCATAAAAAAACAATTTAAATTAATTAAGCAAAAGAACCAAGAAATTTACCAAATTTTAGATAACATTAATGCCTATATAATATTTTAATTTACATATCAATGTCATTCAAACAATACTTACGATTAATTTAATTTTTAAAAGCATTATCATACAATATAATATTATTTTTCAAAAATGATTGATTTCATGACATTATAAATAACACAACTTAAAATTGTAATTTTATAAGTACAAACTGATGTTGAAATGTCACTAAAATTTGAGAAAATTTAAATATACATCATCTTGATGTTCAAACAAAAAATAAAAAACTATTTAAATAATAACAAACCAAATAATAAAACTAATCAAGGTTAAATAATCTTAACATCTAGATAAGATTTCAATTTAGTCAACAATATTATTCAAATAAAACCAAACACCCCTCCTAAGAATCTATAGTATACACAACGTAGCTCCTCATCTCATACAAGAGAACAAGCATGCAGCTTTAACAATAGCTCCTATTTGTTCTATCCCTTAGAGCGTCCCTCCTCAGTGTATGGCTCTAAGAATCCAATGAACTATAAAATGGCAAAAAGAACCATTTTAGGACCAAAAACACAGTAAAAGGAACCCATTTGTGCTTGTTGAATGAATACCTTCGATCCATCCATCGACCACCGAGCACCAAAACCTTGACGAAGACGGACCTCAAACACAACGCCATGGGGCTGAACCATGTAGATGTTCATCCAGCAACAATCATTTAGCATTTGCTGTACATGTTCCAAGGCAAGCCTATTCTTTTCAGAATCTGAGAAGAAACGTATAGGAAATGAAGCATCAAGTCTTAAGTGTCAAATAGAACTGATTGATAAGTAGCATACCACTTCCACAAAAGCTGCCCCACCATCCATCTCTGTTCCTGTGGGAATGTTTGGCCAGTGACCTTGCAGCATCAGTCAGGGAAGAGCCATCAATCTCCACAAAGTAGCAATACGTCAGAATATACATCAGTCCATGGCATGCAGATTAAAAATAAAAATTAGGGTAAGTTAGTTCTTGTGATTTGGTCTTTGTTGCTACAACAAAGTTCTTTGAGTTTACAAAATAGGCATATAGATAGAACCCTCTTCTTTGTTGTATATGTTGCAAGTAGATTTGTTTTGCATTATGTGGCAATTACATTAACATGTATGCACTGGTTCAGATTACCATCGCCTTAACGGCTTTCTCAGTTTTTCCTGTGTGTGCTTCCTAACACTAAAATCCAATGGTTGCAAATCTGTTGAGAATTTGTTGTGCAAGGGCTGATACAAAATTGTTCAAGATTTGGATCAGCTTTTAGCTCGAATTTAAGTAATCAAGTCGAGTAATGAACCAAAAAATAAATTAGCTTGAACATTGTATCAGATTAACTTCTTTTTTATCATAATCAAATCGTTTATATGTGTATGCATATGTCTTTCTATTTATCTATATATATATATTATATAAAACAAGCATTTTTGAGAGGCAATCCAAATTATAATTAATAATCACAACACATTTTTTCTAGGTTTAGTATTGTATGGGTAGTTAATTTGTCTTTTTTGCCATCCTAGAGCTTCTTTGATTAAACAAAATGTGTTTATCCTTGTCAACCATCAACTAAATTAGCATAATATATACTTGTTTTTCAATGCCAATAAAGATTTAGTGAGACTAAAAATTAGATTATCATGAATATTTATTTACCCTGAAAAAGGTGTATCATACTACCTGAATACAATCTCAGGTAACATTATACTACTTAAATACGGTCACAAAAGTGTGACGATTGCTATATCAATACACAAGTGTAGGGCTAAATCAAGAGAAGTTTTCACATTATCTTGGATGGATGAAATGAAGCTAAAGAAGCTAATAGATTACAGCAATTGAAGTTGGTGTACTAAATGTGGTCACCCCAAGACTAAAAACAACCATGTTTCTACAATACATTCTTTAGAACATATAATAAGTTCACTAGACAATTTCTATTGACTATGAGGAACCATATCTCCAGGTCATCCCCAAACAGTCGCGGCTCATATAGCTTACAACTTTAACTCATATGCATCAAGAATTACTTAACCAAATGCAGCCCGTAAGTGTGTCAGAGAGTAGAAGAAAAGGCATAAATTTCAGTGAAAAAGCACCACTGAAGATTACACTTTGGACATCAGTTTGGCTCTTTTCTTTCAGCCTAGAGGTACAATAGTAAAACAATAATCTTCAGCAAATGACAGGATTCTCCTACATAGACATGTATCTTGGTCAACCAAACATTCCAAAACACAGTAAGAGTTCATCTTGGGTGATGAACAATTGATAGGCAAGTACAATCATAACTGCACTAAGCCAACCCTGCTTGGAATATTTTGTAACCAGATAGATGCAACTAAGGAAAATATGTAAATTACGGAAAACATAATATGGCAACTAGAAGACCTGCAGATGTAGAGTACTTCAGAAGAGTTGTAAATCTTGTATGAAACTTACATCAGGCCGGTGAAGTTTCATAGATGATAACAACAAAGCTGTTCTTGGAGGAGGCAATGCCTGTGGAATTGTCCCAGTGCTGTGCATCATACCAAGAAGGCTACTGATTCCTTCGTATCCCAGATCCTTCAAAAAAGGAATGGAAAAGATATCAGAAAATTTAAAATACTAATGTACCATATGTAATCAAAACAAAACCACGAGGGAGAACAACACCTTGCGTCGTACAGAGGAGATGACTAAGTGCCACTATATGCAATTTGGGTTCCAATGAATTAGTTCTTCAAGAGTGGCAAATATATAAAAATGAGCAACTTGGCTTTCTCACTGCCAACAACTAAATGTTCTGTATGCATGTGATATTTAACAATGAAATCATGCTAATGGACTAGGCTTTAACTTCACCATTCAGATTTCTTGGTGGAAACAGAAATAGCAAATAAGAAAATAAGAGGATCACTGAAAAATAAAAAACAATTCAAACTCTTTACCGGAAGAATTTCAAAAGAATTTCCCACCCAAAGGAATAGCATCGACTACTAACACCCATGTAAAGAATCCACTAAGACTGTGTGTTGGTTCATTTAAACAAATCTTCCATATATGGGTACCAACATAATTGGTTTTGAGATATGAGAAAGGAAGAAATAAGGGCTAGTTTAGATCAATTCCTAGCGCTTGAACCATACTGTGTCTTTAGAATCTATCATGAAACAGAAAGATACCACAATGTTTTCTTAATTTCAACCTAAAGACAACCGTAAAAAATTTCAAGCATTGTGCCTGAACTTTTTTTCTTTTTTTTTTTCGGTAAGGGGCTGCTTGAGGCATACTTGAATTAGATGGGTATCACAAGCATTTGAGATTCTTTTCCTAATATTCACTGTAAAATAGTATAGAATTTTGTGACTGCACAAATGGAAACAAACCGAGATGAGTCTGCCCAAATGAACATATGGCTGGAAAGCTTGTTGAGAGACATGAATTGCTAAAACACCATTGCGTTTTTCTTTGTCTTCTGTGTAAAATTTGCGATAAATTTGCACTCCTGAAAAAGTACATTAACGGTTAATAGAAATGCACATATACTGACCTCAAATTGTAACAAGGGATGCTTTACAATTTAAATATTCAGCATTATACAATGTTCCATTTAGTTATGAAATAATTCATGGTAAACTAAACCTCATGGCCATAAGAACACCACAAACATCAAATAATTAGCAATCATGCTGACTTCCTTCGATTGAAGGTGAAGCATAATAGATGAATACAAATTTCCTGCATCTTCCACGTCAAAATAACAAGCCAATATTTGTATATTTAATATCTTGCCAATAAATTGATGTGCTATATTTTAATTGGATCCATATGAATTGAAACAAAAAAGGCTTAATATTCATAACCCACTTCATTTAGCTACAACAGGTTTTGGGAGAAGGAAGTTCAAAAACATGAAGTCATAATTTCAAAATGTGAAGGCCTTACAAGAGTAGGATGTCCATAAATACATTTGAGAAACACCAAGTTGGATTTACATGAAGAGAAGAAAACAGCTTGTTCAATTTCAGGGACCAATAAGTTCAGCTAAGTATGGATAGGAACATCAAACTTTGAGAATATAAAGCAGCCCCACTCAAATAACCAAAAAACATAGACTTACCTTCTTCAATTGTTTGGATGCCTGGAAGAGCATTAGCAAGCTCTACTTGGAGCATCTCAAAAAATGAGCTGTAAAATCTAACATCCTGCAAAGCAACTTTAGAAACAATGAATAGCAAAATAGGCAAAAGCAGAAGGCTTCATATAAAAAGGAAGAAATATGCATCTTCAAAGGAAAAAAAAATGTGCATCTGCCTCGCTCAACTAGCATTTCATCAGGAGGAAGATTTTTGGCATGATATTAATGTTCAAAGAACCACCGGATAGAAAGTATAGGTATAGAATTTTAACCACAACATTTATTAAGAAACAAATGAAATCAAAGATAAATGAGCATATGAAACAGCTGAGAAAAAAAAATACTTCCTACTTTTATGAATTGCAAAAATCCTGTGAAAAAAAATGAAATCACCTGAACTTTCATCACAAGGGATTCATTGAAGATAAGTAGAGCACCGGTCTTAATTCTAGTATCAAAAACAGCAGGGATTGTTATGGAAGTTAACTGGTTAAAAATAAGTGAAAAGTGTTAGAATATTAAAAAGGAAATTTAAGCTGAGAAGTTGTTATATTTACCACTATAATCAAATAGCAACTTTTAGCATCTTTCTAATTCTACTATTTTATAACTTCCTACCTTTTCCATTTTAGAAATAAAGAGAAAGTAAAATGACCATGAAAGAAACACACGATAAATAGACAACAACAAAAGTGTTTTATCATACAAACAAACAATTAATATATTTAAGAGCATCGCATGTAAATTTGAGTTTCTCACTTTTTTCCTTTTAGTCTACCTATTAAACATGCATAAGAAAAATAGTATGACAAGAGAAATGGCTCCACCAAAAAGTACAAAATAATTTGCATAAACTAAAAAGAAAGTAAACACTGATTAGTTCACTAAAACTCTGCCCAAATATCATCATGTTGAATATGAAAATGGCCCCCATGTAAACTGCCTTCATTTGTAGCAATTCACACAATAGGTGCACCCTTTAAATGAACTCATAGAATGGACAGCTTTCCAAACATAGGAGTATAAAGCATGCCCATGCTACTCAAGAACCACTATGCTTACAATCTATATTAACATCTCACCCAATAAATTTTTGTCCTTTTCCATCACGTTCAGTAGATCTAAAATTTCAAAATTTGTGTAGAACAATGTTAAGTTCATCAAAAGGGGAATGAAAAGGAAGATATGTTCCTATACAAAGGAATATGATGAATATGCTAAGATCATTTCTAGTTTTTAATAATAGATACAACTAAAACGAGTAGCAATGAACCTATACACTTTTATTTAAATACATTTAAATAAAATACAAAGCCATCACCTTCAAATGTTCTATCATACCAAACAAATAGACCATTAGCTGGTCAGAAATTAACAGCTATAGTTACGAGGAATGATCCATTGTAATCAGAAGCTCTGAAGGTCATTAATGCTACACAAGCAGAAACAAAATGACCAGGAATGAAAATTCTTAGAAAGAAAAGGAAAAGGGATAAGAACTACATAGAACATATGATTCCATTTACCAAATTCTTATCAATCATCATCAGACTGTCATTTCCAAGGACTAGAAGGAAAGCAAAATTATCATTTGTAATCACAATGCTCAATTCTATTCATAAATAACAAGGCCTACTGATTGAAGTCATACTACACACGAAACCTAAAAAAAACCAAGTATAATAACTTACTCAACAAATGATCACAACTACAGATTATGCTAAACAGTTAGTTCATACCTTTTATAATCTTCAGTTGCACATCTCCCTTCAACTGTTTTCAGTTCAGCTGTAGGCAAGCAGTTTAAAATGTTTGATGTTTCTTGGATACAGCACAAATACAGTAACTCTCTTTTTGCATTAGAACAGCACTAATAGAGCATAAAAAACTAAAAGAAAGTTTTGCATGGTTATTAAGGTTGAAAAATATTTACTTTTTAATAATGCTCCATTTATTGCTATAAGGAGTTACCCAAAAATTGAATTTTCCCCATATCACGCCCCCTACAGACCAACAAAATGAATAAGTCCAACAAAATACACAAAAATATCAAAATATCAGGTTTACACTATGCATGCAGCAAAAGCTCGACACCACATCAAATCGGAAAGGTAGCACAAAATCCACAATCCACAAGAAATAAGTCAACTGAAATAAATAATCGTGCACAAAGTCTAAAAGCTGTCGCAACAACAATAGAAATTAAAAACGTATTCTTATACATTATCTGCAATAAAGATATAATACCAATTTCTCTCATACAAAATGTCTTACAAAACTCTCAAAATAAAACAAACCCTTTGATTCATATTCTCATGTGTTACTTTCTAGAAATTGCAATTCTATACATATCTAAATCTTGACTTATAACATAAGTAATAAGTATAATATGCTTAACAAACAATCCACTAATTACAAGCAGATGAAACAGTATGAAAATACAATATGTAATGGAAAATTCATAATAATAGTACGAATAAGAATGTATAGCATCAAAAAAAGATATAAATGTGATGAATCATCACTTATATACTCGTATACATCATACCCATGTATACATATAATCATATAATACTAATAATACTCATATCATCTCTCTCTTTTTTTATTTTTCATATTTAATACTTGTTTTTATCATCTATAATATAAAAAAATGTATAAGACAAAACCACCCAAGCCATCTTGGAAGGGATACATTGTCCCATACCATCAACGGAATTCCTAGGATGATTCCTATGGATCGCTTGAGGTACTTCCTATTTCACAGTTTTGACACCTTAAGCATTCAATAGTTTTTTTATGTTCTTTTGGTTTATGTCTAACATTGACGACAATCCGTTATGCATGATATTATTGGTCATTGGACCTAGGGAAAGAGCACAAGCCTATAAACAAATCACTTAATCAGATCATCGAGCAATCAAATTTATTGTACTAGGAATTGCATTTCCTACCAAAGTGCACATAAGTTATACAGATATCCCATATTCCACACATTACACATTCTACTCCAAGAGATCAAGAGTGCTTTAGATAAGTAGGTCAATTATAAAACAAGGCCATTTGTAGATACATGGGACATGGGTTCCATTACAATAGTTGAGGAACCAATAGATGTGCCATGAAAGTCAATGTCTAGAACAAGCAAATCATTTGCCCCACAATGACATCATTTTCATAATATACACACCCAAGCAAGGATACACTCCAGATGGGAGAGTTGAGGAACTAATAGATGTGCCATAAGAGCCAATGTCCAAAATGAATAATCATTTGCCCCACGATGACATCACTTCCTAATGTACACACCCAAGCAGTGATGCACTTCCACATGGGAGAGGGAGTCATTTATGACTCTTACATTTAAGATTTCTTTTAGTTCGATGTTGTATTGATGCATTTTTATAAGAGTTAACTATGAACTTATTATACTCCAAACGTGTATTGCATCAATATGATTGATACTTATTTATATGACTATTTTCTTGTGTGCTTACATACAGGCAAAGAATGTTAGATCCTATGTGGGGTGATATTAAAGAATGCTATCTTATTGAACTTTTCAAAGAGATTGCATATAAGAAATTCCAACAACATCCTCAATGCCAAAGATTAAACAATGGGGGAATGGATGACAATGGAAAGTAACTTGTTATTCATGGTAGATATCAACATCTCCAATGGGTTATAAAATATGATTAGCATTAGCTGACCCAAAATTTATAAAAAAAAACATTTAATTTTAAAAAAAATAGATTGGAGTTGTTCAGATTCGGGTCTACACTGATTTCAAAATTTTTAAAAAAGAAATAGAATGGGATTCCATCAATTTTTGGATGACACCCATAAAAGCAAAGGTAGCATCATTAGAACCGTGCATCCTTTGCTAATTTAATATACATATAGATATAGATATATAATTAAAAATAATAAAATAGTTTGCTAATTTAATTATAAATAATATTTATTTTAAAAAAAAAATCCTTGAAATTCCCAACAAAATTCACCTCTTAACTGCGAGAAGAAAGGCTCCTGAACATGGAGTTCGAAGTCTATGCTTTCCATCATCTGCCAAACCAAAAACACCAATCTCATCAGTTGGAAAACAGAAAGGCTCCAAAATTACAAACAGAGATACACAAAAAAAGAAAAAAAAAATCATAAACACGGTTTCGGTTTTATATGCTTACCATAATCAACTCCGCCCCAATCTCCAAGATCATTCTATCCCATTTCTTTCGCTTTTCCTTCAAAGAGTCGTCTTCGCTCAGCCCTGTTACAAATACCGTTTCTCGGAAGGCTGTCCCCGAGCTTCTGCATCCCTCAATAGCACGCGCCAGGGGCTTGTATAAAGGATATGGTGGCACTCCACCACCAACTACGGAATTTCAATATTTAAGGGGAGATCGCATAGAAATAAATAGGCAATTTAGGATTTTTACCATGTAGAGCAGGGGAAGCAGAGGGGAAAGGATCGTCTTGGAGGAGTCTGTCACAGTATTCTCGAGAAAGCCCCGATGGAGCATCGGAGGGAGCGGACAGAGTTAGCCTTAGAAGCGCTTCGATGCAGTCGGAGAGGCGAACCGGCCCTGACCCCGGTGACGGCGGAGCCGGCGTTGGTTCATAGGAACTGTTGTCCATTGCCGCCTGTTCGACACTGGTCAAGTTCAACGGGACGATGCTTCATTATTATTTTTAATTTTTTTTTAAAGATTTTGCAGTACATTTTTAAAACTAATGCAGAATAAAAAAAATTAATTAAATGGCAAAAATATTATGTACAGAAATATAGTCTTGTAGTATACATGTTGATGACATCCCTTGTTCTCTCACAAGGAGACCAAAGATACATATGTGGGAGTCGACTGCTAAAAATGGGAGAACAAATTACAATATCTTTTAAAATTTCATGAATTATTGTATTAAAGACATCACTTTAATAAATATCAAATTAAACATATCATTTATCATATATTTTCTCATTGTCTATTCTTCTTGCATGATTAATAACTAACTTAACCAAAATTTAAAATAAATCTTTCTTGTGTAACAATTATTTAATGACTCAAAATTTATTTATCTATTGATCTTTAAAAAATATAATCATATTGTTAAATATCATTTTTTTGTTCAGAACAAATGTAATAAAAAAATATAGCATTTAAAATCACTTAAAAAACGTGTAAATTTTCCTAAGTTATTAACTGAAAAAATTTATTCAATTCTCAAAATTTTATCAACAATTTTAGATGATCGATTCACGTGTTGAAATTTGATAAGTGGTTAGCATAAAATTTATAATTGGATCTAATATAAAATAAATTAGTTAAACAAAAAATAAAATAAAAGCTTATTTTTATTGAGATGGATTTTGAGTCCAAGGTTTCCATTAGCTAGAGTTTCTTGTTGAGACTAAAGAGCAAGCCAGCTAAAGGCTATCTAAGGCTTCTATTATCCAAATTATACATCAAATCATAATTTGTTTTAAATTTCTCATTGGAGATTTTTGTTGTCAAAAATAAATTTTTAAGATGATATGAAGGGTGACACCCCACTTTAGAACCACTTTATTATTTAAATTATTTTTATATATGAAAATCATGTCTTATTTTAGTTATAAGACATGTTTGATTTAAAATTATAACCCAAGTAATGTTTTTGTAAGAAAATCAACTCAAATTAATATTTTGTAAAGAATATGTTACCTTATGTTTGTAAAACAACTCAACTTATAATACCATTCTTCTTGAAACAAAATTAAGAAAATATATTATTCACATGTCAAACTATTTCATAATTGAATAAAACATAGAAAATCATACATAAGTCAAAACATATAATTTGTTATGCAATAATATCTAATACAATGCAATAGTTTAAGTAGTAATATATAATTTTTAGTTCAATAATAAAAAAAGAAATTATAATATCATTACTTTCTATCATCACTTCATTAGAGTTTCAATAGAGCTCATGAAGTGCATCTATATTATTTTCAAGCATTAAACCAAGAGTAAATTGAGTCAACGCTTACTGTCTCATCAAATGATGCTAAATGATCATAATGCAAATATAATGTAAAATTTATTCATATCATATTTTTGATTCCATAAGCGTCTATACGATATAAACAAATCAAATGCATTGCAAATTCATACAAAAAGCATGTGTTAGCTACACAACTCATTTAACTAATTAAGAATCATTGTTTTTTTATTTGTATTTTATTTTCTCATTGGTCACTTGAAATTTTTCAATTTTACAAAACCCATGTTTATAATTAATCCTAAGTTAACATCATTTGTGTCAAATTAAACAGATAAATTCTTTTAACTCTGATCGATCATTTTTAAGCTCTACTAAATTTGAGATCATATCCTATAAGCTAAGTTGATTAAAATGTAAAAACTCTCTCTTCTACTTTTCAAAAACATGTGCATTTTCTTATCTAATTTTTGAAGTGTTCATGCACAATATTTTAAAACTTGCATGTAAGTCATTTTTATATAAAGAATATAAATAATATCAATAACATGATCAATACTACAAAATACATATTAATCAAATATAAAAGAAATCAAATGATTTTAGTAATCATACTAATTCTCAAAAAAAGCTCAACATACATATAAAAAACATTCATTACTATATATCAAGAACCACATCACATGCAAATAAGCATGTGTAAACATTCATTATCTTTTCAAAAACTAATTTGTACATAATAAGAATTATTAGTTAAAAACACCACAAAAACATCAAGCAAATTTGAAAATAATGATATTATAATTTAAAAAAGTTTCAATAAAGGCCAATTTGTCATAATGCTATAAGCATTATTCATATGTATTAAAAGTACATAAATCATTCACCCATTCAAGAGCTTATAAGAGATTACTAAATTGCAAATAACTAACATGAAATAAATATGCTAAGATATATATGATATATCCATCTTTATTTTTAGTGTAATGGAAAACCTTTGAGAATTGTTTGTGTAGCTCTTCATGAATTCTTCCTTCTCCTTCATGACTATGTAACAAATTCCGGAATTTGTTTCTTCTTTCCCTTTAAGTGAATTCCCAAATTCTTTCTTACCCTTTCATGGATTCATTCAAGGAATTTTTCAATTCTCCCTCATGGAAACCCTAAAAAAGTTTTCCAAATTTTTCCTCACACAAAGCCCCTTCTTCCTTCCAAGGTCAATGCAAGCTAATGGTGGTTTGTACCTGTCAACTTTCTTACTATTTTACTCATTTCTAATTTATTGATGTTCATTAAGCCAAGGAAAAATTGGTAAATTTTGAAATTTAAGTAAGGTATAATTAACCTTAGACCTAATTATATTTTTTATTTTTTTACTCAGGCAATTTTTTCAAACATTTATCAACAAATTTTAAAATAATTTGTTGCTTCATGAGTCCTACTTATCATAACAATTTCATTATATATTTTTTATCATTTCTTTTTTCAAAACATTATATATTATTTAAATAATATTACTTTTCATATAATTTGACATCTCATTTTATATCTGTGATGTATCCACATTTCATGAAATTAACAACACTGAATTTCTAATTAAGAATACTTTAATTTTTGAATTTCACCTCTCTTTTTACAATTTATAATCTATTTTTTTTGCCAATGCTATAAATATAACTAATTTAGTAATTTACTAAAAATTGATAACACTTACTAAAATGTTAAATTGATAAATCTATATACCTCTAAAGATGTTTAACATATGATCATTAAATTTGTCAAAATATGTAACAAATTAATTAATCATTAAAAATAAATATTTAAATAAGTAATTGAATGATTTTTTTGAGAAATTAGACATGGTCAACTCATAGGTTGGCTAAAGTCTTTCCATAGGGCTTCTCATCGATATGAGTTAGTACAATAAATCTAGTACTAAAACACAAGTTGATCAACACATTTCCTTGGCACATTTATCATCAAAATATTTTATTAAGATGGTTCTTAGGACCCAGATATAAAATGTTGTAGTAACTTCACCCTAGAAGTCATTATAGTCAAAATATTTTACCAAGATTGAATCTCAACATCAAGGCTTATCACAACCTCTCCCTTAAGCCTTTAACATTAAAATAATTTATTGAGATGGATGTTGTAACCATGACACGATTATGTCAAAACTTCTTATTTAGGCTTTTGTCAACGAAAAAAATTACCAAGACAGTTCTTGATAATATAGCACATGTATTTCTAGACTTTTGTTGTCAAAATAATTTACTAAATCAACTCACAATACTTGAGTAAAAGTTGGTTGCTGTCTCGCCTAGAACCTTTGTTGTCAAAATTATTTATTAAGGTAAATTTTAAAAATAGGTACAAACTAGTCAAAGTCGATCAATGTGACATTTGTTTTGTTAGTCAATATTTTTCTTTACAAGAAATGAAATTCTTCATTTACTTTCAAAGTACCTTTATAAGAAGAATTTTTAAAGCCAATTTGCTCCGAGTTCTATGAATTTTTTAATCTTCTTAATCGGCCAAAACATTTGAATTGAGATAAGTGATCAACTTCATCACATCTTGGCTTTTCTATTTGGGTGTAAGTTTTTTTAATCCAACCTTCTTCAAGATAATTACACTTTTCTTAGGAGGAATCAATCTTCTTGGTTAAAATTATTACATTGAACATGTTATTTGAAATACTTTTTGATGAATCTCTCTGTCTGCTTTTGGCTTAAGTTGCCTTTTAGTTGAACTTGTTCAACAAAAAATAAATCCAAATTAAATAGATAGGCTTGACCATTTTATTCAAACCATGAATTAGGATTTCCTTTGGCATCGATGACAGCATGTTGAACTTGTGATGTGGTACATTAAGATTAAAGCACTGTGTTAGTTTCAATACTCTATTATATTTGTACTCTTGTTATTATTTAGTTATAATTTATTTTATTTTTTAGTATTTATTTTGTTAAATATAATGTATCTCTAAGTTATCTTAGGACAAATCTAATAAGATCACTTGTTAATTATGTGTTGAATTGAGTTGTTTCACATAACTCAATTTGTCACATGAATCAAACTATATGGTCAATTCAATCTATTTTGGACCATTGTCGCTTGATCACACACAATAGTCTTGCTCAACTAGATTGAACTATTTTGTTAACAACCCAACCAAGGCATCGCTAAAGCTTTTTAGCTATCAAAGATGCTTTGAATTGTTGCTCTTATCCTTCACCATCTCTACTCTTTCATTCAAAGGTTATAGGTCAACTATAGAGGCACTAATTTTCATGTTTTATGTGCTTGAAATGAAAATTTTCTTTTTCTTTGAAGTTGAGTGAGTCAATTGATTCCTTCTTATTTTGTGTGCTTGGAGACTTATCAAAGCTCAAATCACTTTGATTTATAGGTCTAGCTGATGTTTTGGGTTGAGAATGAGCATTACATTGTTAAAGCTCAATAAGACCATCTTGTGTTTTCTTCCATTCCATCTACTTCCATTCCCTTCATAGTTAGTAGTCTTCTCAAGGAAAGTTGTCATGTTTAAAACATCAATATGATTATTCCTTCTGTTTTTGTAGCGAACTTTGGCTTGAATTTTGTAGTCTAATGTTCAACCTTTCCATCAATAGCCTAAGAGTGAAATTGAAGGCATAATAATAGTTGTAAAACTCTCAAATAAATATAAAATTTGTTTCAACAAATCCTAAAATTTTCTTTAAGTCTTGAAGCTAGGATTTGATTGATTTTGATGTTTAGTTTTTTTTTAAATTAGGAAATTTAGAGTTTTTAGAATGCTTTTTATTGTAATAATTTCATGAAATTTAAAAGAAATCAATTCTTAAAGTCATTCCTTAAGTGATTTTTTTTTCCTAGAATAGTTTCATTTTTCTTAGATTGTTTGTTTGAGCTTGAATGTAATTGTCTTCAATTAAATATTAGAACAAAGTGTCATATCTATAATTATGATTGCATTAACTCTGAATGACCTTAGCTTTTGACCAAAGGAAAGTTTTCATGGTCAATTGTTGCACAACAAACTTTACTTCAATCCAACTTGTGAAATGATCCACAAGAACACCGATAGCTATGATTTCTTTTAAAAAGGGTAGGAATGTTTTTAGAAAATCCATTTCACATGCTATAAATGGAGGGGAAATAATAATTGAATATAATATATTGACCCAGTGGCGAATGGTGCTCGCATGGATTTGACACTTGAAGAACCTCTTTTTGAACTTTAGGGCATCATAATAAAATATGAGTAATACTCTTCCTTGATTATTTTGTGAATAAAGATTTTCTTAAAACATTGTTGCCACACTCTCCTAAGTGAATTCATTCATGAGCTTCAGTTAGATGAATAAATCTAAGATGAGGATGCATATAGTATTGTCAATAGAGCACACCTTCATTTGAGATATATTGGAAATATTGGAGCCTAATTGTTTCAATCTCACATTGTTGGTTAAGAACATTTCCTAATCCAATAATAATAAATAAAAGGTTAGTCTGTCTCTTATAAAGGCCTCAAAGTTAATCCAAAAAGGTTAACACAATTCTCAAGATGTTATTTCCAAAATTCACTAATACGGTTCAATGATTGAATAGAAGATTATCAACCTTTAGCATTTCTTCTTCAACTTTAACAGAAAGGAAAAAATAACAATTTATTAAGGTACCTCTTTATTTGTATTTGGTTATCTCATATTGTACAATCAAGATGGTTCTTGTTTGAAAAGATAGCGGGGTTCAAAGTCAGTTTATTAAACCAATCATGTCTTGAAAATAGCTAAAACATTATATACTTTTCTTGAGAAATTGGTGTTTGCTCTTATGATGTCTTCAAGAAGGCCCCAATTATATGTTCAAGCACACATGATAATATAATTAAATACTAATCTTCTTTTGATATGACTAATCATGTTAAAAAATAGATAACAAAGCTTGATGAATTTGATGTCACCTTTACCTTAAGGAATGCAATTCAAGCATAGGCTCTTATCAACTTCCATCTCAATGGAATACCTCCATCAATTTATAGGACAAGGGTCCAATTGTCTAGCTAGACAATGCTTGTGGATGGGAACCTCTAGTGAGCATAATAATAACATAAGAGTAATATTAATGACACCAAATGAGTATTTGTTTAAGACACTATTTGAATTTCTTTTGCCACCACCAATAACTAAGTTGAGTATGATTTAAAATTTGTTGAGAGTTTTATAGTAAGAAGGTTAATTATGAACAATGATTCTCAATTAATTGTTGCTATTGTTTATGAAACTTTTTTAAACTAAGACCTTATGTTAAAGAAGTATTGATAGATTGTGATCAACTTATTTAAGACATTTGATGCAATAAAAACCTCTAAATTTTAAGATTGGAGTACTAATCAACATTTGCCTTGGCAAAATTTGAAAATCTCATCAATTGTGTAGTGTTATCAATATCAAGTACTAAAATGTTGAATATTATGGAGATTATGAAAAATTTTAGGCGGTCTTTTATCTAAATAACATTATAGCATAGCAAAATATTTCAAAGTCAATGATGAAAGTTGTTTTCTCCTCATCAAATTCTATCATTTCAATTTGGTGATAGCAAAAGAAAATGTCAAGGAAGCTAAGATGGCTATACATAATTTTTGAGCCAATAAGAGAATCAATTTGTTAAAAGAGTAAAATTTTCACAAATAGGAATTATTCAGGCATACATAAATCAACGAATATTCTCCATTTCTTATTGGCTTTCTTCATAAGCACCATGTTAAAAAACCATTCAAGGTACTACATTGGTCAAATGGATTTTTGTTTGACCAACTTGTTGATTTCCTTCTAGATGACAACTTCTTTTTCAAGGTTGTGGGTGCTACCTTTGTTGAATTAGAGTGAATTTGTCATTAAGTTGACATTAAGTTGGTGCTAAGAAAACTTTATGATTTAACTAGGCATATCAATCAAAGTAAATGCAAAAATACTAAAATAATTAAGAAACTATGAAATATTGATTTTGCTCTCATATTCATTTAAATCTTTAGATTATTTAAATTTTTTAACTTCTTTGAGTGGCTTACTTTTCATTACTTTGTGCATTTTATTAAAATAACATTTTTTACTTCTGCTTTCTTCTTGATCACTACTTTTTCCTTTAGTTTCCTTAAAAAAATTTAGATAACACTTTCAAGACTAATCAAGACTAAGCAAAGATAATATTGACAATTTCTATTTTTGTTGACATAAAAAATTTGATTGTCAGAAGTATGGTGGAAGTGATTGTTTAGAAGTAATTAAGAGTTACTCTTTTAAAAACTATATTGTGTGCCAAATGTACCTTCATGATGACAAAGTTTACTATATGCATTATTGTACAATTGTTAATGTCCTACCTAACTAATCTATAATAATTCATAATAATGAGATATTAATATAAATAAACAAATGTATGAAGACCCATTAACATCTTAGGTAGAGTCATAATGATGAAAAGATTGTAAACCTACTCAATGCTCATACCATTCTTATATTCCATTAGAATAAAATTATTTATAAGTAAAAAACTAAACAAAAAATCTCATCTATAGAAACTCCATCAAACAAATCCATATAAAATAATAAGATAAAAGATATTAAACTAATACAATTTGTTGCCAATAATTATATGATAATATTGTAAATAAAACCTCATAAACTAAATGCATATAGTAATCTACCCATTGAATCCTCTATTAAGCAAGATTCTCATTCATAATTCATTGTTTCCATCTTTATGTGTAGTGTATTGATGACTTATGATGTAAATAATGAGACTCTATAAAGATCAATTGATTAATCTATTATGTAACAAGCTATAAGAACATGATATAAAAAAATTAAATAATATATGTGTAGTAAAATGATAATTATTAACTATAAGTAAAATCAAACAAAATATAAGAGTTCTTTTCCATGTTGTTTAATTTGCTCTATTTTTTCTTAGTTTTCTATTTCTTATGGTTTAATTTTTTTATTATTATTATCTTTTGAATCTAATAATCATTATTCATAGCTATATGTCATTTTCTTATAGGCATCAATAAGTCAACATTCATCTATATAATAGTATCTTGAATATAATCATTTTATATAAAATACTAGTAAAACTATATTAATCATCTATGTAATGGTATTTTAATCCTTGCCACCTTGCACAAAGCCATAGTGGCACCATTCAATGAGACAATGACACTAATAATAAGGATATTCTAACCCTTACCATCTTTTATAAAGTACTAATGGCATTATTTTATATATTCTAATGATAATGTCTTAGAAAAATTTAATTTTTGGTTTTTGTCATTTCACCCAATGGAGCATAATTTGATTTAAAATGATGCCATAAACCAATTAAGACCTTTTTTCAACATATAACTATATTTTATTTAATATAGTTTTTATGTATGCATATCAACTTTATATAACTCAAAAGATTGAAATATCACAAGTATAAAACACATGCTAGTAAAATACCAATATCTTAGGATAATTATTCCATGTATATATGAAGATAAAACAATATTAAACACCACAAGAAACAAATAATTTAAAAAATATATCACATGTTATCTACTATTATATTTATATTATAGTTGCTTGTTTATCTATTTAGATTCATGATGAAATTACCTAGTCTAATTTTTTTATCCATCTAATTTTTTAATCTTTTTCTCTTCTTAAGTTTTACTATTTAATAATTTATCATATTATAAATGTACTTATCATACTATATGGTTTTTATCCAAGCACCCTATGGCCACATCATTATACTCGCATTTTGTCAGCCTTTATTGATTTCCCATTTATCACATCATACAATTGGTCTATCATATAGTATGATCAGTTGTTTATTATACTTTTATCAACTTACAAACTAATATATTGTACATTGAATTCATCATATAGTATGTTTAACTCATAAAGATTGTACAATACACCAATTGACCATATTATCCCCTTGTTCCTGAACTAACTTACTTGTGTTCGTATTATATGTTGAGTTTGATCATATGGTATGATCTCCTTAAATGGAAATGAAATCATTACAACCAACTTGAATTCACTCCAATTTAATTCCAAATGCATTCCAAAAGTTTTTATAACATTTCTAATATATATCAAAAGCTAACACATACACAATTATTATTTAATACCTTTTGAATCAATGTAAGAATACAATATTATTACATATCTCTATTTTCCTATGTTCTTCTCTATTGAATAACTCTTCTTGCAACTTTTTCACTCTCTTATTGCTACAATAGCTACTTCCCTTGATAACTCTTATTATTCTGTGCTCATCTTCTAACTGACAATATTTACCTCCAATTCTTTCATTGTTTCTTTCCCTCTTTTCTTTGTTGTGGCATGACTTTGCTTGCGTTTCATTCGTTATAGTGAGAGGAAAAAATTGTCAAAATAAGAAACAAGCAACTGAAACTTAATTCAAATTATAGAAAAAAAAAGTTAAATTGTCAATTGCTTTTTGGTTGAAGGGGCCTTAATTCATTGTTGTCCATCACAACATGGCTTCAAGAAACCAACATAAAATACATTACTAAAGTAAGATATAAGCTAACAAATGAGTAATAAAGCTCATGGTTATTAAGAAAAAACTTGAAAGTATGTTCTTTGTCATAAACGATCAAATGTTGAATCAAGGAGTATAAGTTTTTATGAATGTATATACTCTGCACAATAGTATAATGAGTAGATGATATAGGTGGATGGCATCAATATTTAGTACAAAAAAATTAAAATTTTACCTCGCTAATTATATACAAGTTCAAACTATTTATAAGATTTTTTTTTGTGATATAGTAATAATTTGGTAGTAACCATGTACTTGATAAACTTGATAGTCACTTATGAAGATAATTATTTGTGAGAGAAGAATATATTTGAGATAGTAACATTGATTAAATTTATACATTATGAACTTGATAGGCATATGCAAGGGTAACAAAAACGAAAATGTCATCAATAATGTGGGTGACACATAAAAGTATAGTTTAGTCATCTAGAAAAATACATTAACTAATTTTAAATAATAACGGCAATCTAATTAAACAAAACAAAATTATGTAATAATCTATATAATAGAAAAATAACATTCTTAAGTCTTGGATTTGATACATTAACCAATTTTAAGCAAGATATTCATTTTTTTAGTTAAGCATGTTATTTTTCTAGTTTGGTTTGATTTTTGACAAAATTTGGTCCAATTTAATTTTCAATTTTTCCTAGTAAAAATCAATTAGTTCAATTATGTCATAACATTTACCTTTAGAGTTCAAAAAGTATTTTGCTAGTCAATGTCATCAATAACTTGGAGTTGTCATCTTGGATTTGAGATTTCTTTTTTTTTTTTTTTTGAAAGGTGAAAGGCCGAAACCTTACTGGTTGCACTCCTCAAGGAGGCTTGAATACATAGTCATTCAACAAAATTTTTTCAAAATGTATGGGAAGGGGCATACCCCAGTCCCAAATAAACTCAACTCTCTGAGTACTCACAAACTTTGCAATCCAATTAGCTGCTTCATTCGCCTCACGGTAGCAGTGGGTAATTCGGTATTCAGGAAATGCATGCACCATCGAAACCAACCAGCTTCCCTTTGGCACACTCGAGTAATGCATAACGGAGCTCAGCATTGTAGCAGTTTGCAAAGAATCAACCTCCAACCAAATTGCAATGTCACGTTGTATCCACTTCTTCGCAAGATGCAATGCAAGGATTGCGGCATAATATTCTGCCATAATAGGAGTAGAAGCACAAATAATTTGCCCAAAAACCTTAATGGGTTTACCTTCCGTGTCCCTGAAGATTATTCCAACTGCCGCATAGTCATCCATCATCAAGGCCGCATCACAATTAATTTTCGTCCATCCCTTGGGAGGGGGAGACCACACAGACGGAGATGTAACAATCAACCCCAAGGGGTTGGTGTGATTCCGATTTTCCCAAGCATGGTTGGACTGAACAGTGTGAATAATCAAACGGGCAGTCTGGCTGGCCGAGAGAACCAAATCTCCATGCACCTTAGAGTTACGGTTAAGCCAAATTGAGTGCAACATGGACGCAAACATAATTACCATCTTTGTAGCATCAGCGGATCTGTAATTCGAAGCCATCCAGTCAAATAATTCCATAAGGGATGCAATTCCAGCTTGCTGGAAAAAATTCTGCTCCAGATTAAGGCCATTGGTCACTTCCGAACGAACAGCTTTGGCATACGTACATCCCCACAGCACGTGTTGGAGTGATTCAGTTTCATTACATCCAAAGGGGCAGCAGCACGAGGAAGCAATTCCGCGCTTATACAGCCATAAACGAGTAGGCAAGGCAGTCCAAGCAACCCGCCAGAGGAAAAGGGAGATTTTTGGTTGCAGCTTCAACTTCCAAACCCATCCCAACTTCAAATTACTGTGTTGCAGGTGCATTACCGCATCAATCATGCAATTGTATACCAGATTTGTGGGAGTGTCAGCCTTCTCACATGGGGGGCATATGAGCCTGTCTTCAACAGCAGCAAGGTCAATGGGTTTGCGCTTAATTCGGTCCACCAAGACAGCCGGAAATAGATTCTGTAATTGATCTTCGTCCCATTGTGATTGATCATTTATCAAACAGCTGACCTTTAGAGGAAGATCCACCTCCATATTGAGGAACGTAGGCCACCTAGCGAGTGAGCATGGTCCCAACCAATTGTCCTCCAGGAAAGAGCACCGATTACCATCCGCAATCCGCCACTCAATGTTGTCTTTCACCCATTCTGCTGCTAGACGTAGAAGCTTACATGTATTGGAATCCCCTCTATAATAGGATGCGTCCACAAGGCGTGTAGGGTACCTTGCCAAAAAACTCTTACACCATAGACTGTCGGGTTTGGTGAAGATTCTCAAACAATGTTTCGCCGCCAGAGCTTGCTGCCAAGTAGCAAGCCGCTTAATACCCAGGCCACCCCTGTCCATAGGCCGATTGACCAAGTCCCACTGTACATAGTGAATCGAGTGATGCGCTGACTTGCCATTCCAAAGAAACTGCCTCATGATCCTCTCAAGATCTGCAATAACTCCAGCAGGAATAAAGCAGTGCGACAAATAGTACCCCGGTAAGCTAGCTAACACAGATTTGATAAGAAGGAGCCTCCCAGCCATAGATAACATGCGCGCCGACCAAGTATCAACTCTTGCCTTCACCTTCTGAATAAGAAAGTTAAAATCCTTCTTGTGAGGCAAGGATGCACTGATAGGAATACCCAGGTATTTGCACTCCTTCCCCTGCTTGATCTCCAATTTTCCAGCAATCACTCTCCTGCGCTTCTTGGCCATGCTGCGGCTGAAGTAAATATTAGATTTTGAACATTTCACAAGCTGTCCAGAAGCACAACTGTACATGTGAAGAATATGTTTGATTGCTTTTACAGCATCACTGTTAGCTGGCGCATATAACATGACATCGTCAGCAAACATAAGATGGGTGATGATAGGCGCACCCTGTCCAATACTAAACCCAACATTCCTGCTAACCCTTGCTTGTTGATTGATAAGATATGATAAATATTCAGACACAATTGCAAAAAGGTAAGGGGAAAGGGGACATCCTTGCCTCAAGCCCCTGGAGGCAGTAATCCATGGTAGTCTGACCCCTTTAAACAGAATACCAAATCTAGGCATAGTAACGCAGCTTCTGACCCATATACACCAATTTTCCGGGAAGCCTACCAGTCGCATCATATGAATTAGGAACTCCCAGTTGACCCGGTCATAAGCTTGATCCATATCAAGCTTGACCGCCATAAGACCTTCAGTTGAAGCAGTCCGGTGCATCCTACAAGCCATCTCCTGTGCCAGAAAAATGTTATCTGATATCGACCTGCCAGGAATAAACGCAACCTGTTCAGGAGCAATAATGTCAGGTAGCACGATCTGTAGCCTTGCAACCAAAATCCTGGCCACCACTTTACATATAGAATTACACAGAATAATAGGCCTAAACTGTTCAGGCTTGTTCGCCCCTTGGAATTTCGGAATAAGAACAACCAAGGTGTCCTTCCAACACTTAGGCATGTCCCCGCCCTGAAAAAAATGTCGCACTGTTGAAGTGATATCATTGTGAGTTATATTCCAATAACCCCGAAGAAATTCACTGGAAATCCCATCATTGCCCGAAGCCTTGTTGCTTTTGAGAGTAAGTACTGCCCTGCGGATTTCCTCCTCGGTAATGGGACCATTGAGGCCTTGGATCTGATCTTCAGATAGGGTATGATGAGGCAGAAAGGAGGGGGGAGTAACCTGTTCCTGATCCCTACACCACTTTCCCTCAAAAAAACTTAAAATACAATCCTTGATTTCCTGCTGACTCACGATCACCTGGCCCTGCTCATTCACCAGCTGGTGTATCATGTTGCCCCTTAAACGAGTAGTAGCCGCAGCGTGAAAGAATCTTGTGTTCCTGTCCCCCAAGCGGGCCCAGTCCAGTTTTGCCCTCTGGCACCACCACCTCTCTTCCAGACTCAAAGCCCGATGATACTCAGAGATATGGGAGAAGATAGCAGCATTTTCCTCTTTGGAAAGCCCATGTTCAGTCTCCTTTAATTGAAGCTCCCTAATTACCTTCTCAAGTTGTTTCGGCTTTGCAGCAATGTTCCCAATTTCCTTTTTACTCCAGCTGTGAAGTGCTTTCAATGCCCGCTGAAATTTAGTAGAGAGTGCCACCATAGGTGAACCCCTGACCTTTCTAAACCAAGCAGAGGCAACCACACTCTGAGTATAGGGGAAGGTCAACCATGCATTCTCAAACTGAAGCCTGCGGGAGAGTCGTGCAAGCCCCAGGCTGCTAAAGTGCACCAACAAAGGACAATGGTCTGAACCCAACCGAGTTAAGTGTCTGACAACTGACCCCGGAAATGCCGTCATCCCTGATGCATTCAAGAAGGCCCTGTCCAATCTTTCATAAATCCTGGCCAAACCATCCCTGTTGTTACACCAGGTATACTTGTTTCCAATAAAGCCCAAGTCACAGAGCTCGAGCTCCTGCACAAATCTCCCAAATTCCTCCTGAGCAGCCCCATACAAAAAATTTTTTCCCCCTTTTTTCTCCTCCTGGCACATGGTAATATTAAAGTCTCCAACCACCATCAGAGGCCCACCAAGATCAGCCACCTGTTTAATCTGCTCCAACGCACCCCTACGTATGATATGGTCTTTAGAAGCATAAACACAGCAACAGAACCAGCTCGTCCCATCCACTTGGTCAAACTGAAGGGAGATTACCTGGGCAGAGGCATGCAAAATATCTAGCTTAACCCAATCCCTCCACAATACTATTATACCTCCTGACAACCCCACCGAAGGCTGCACATAAAAGTTCCAATTTCGTCCCAAAAGACGATCCGCATCTCTTCTGCCAAATTTCATGACTCTAGTCTCCAACAGCGCAACAGCAAATATTTTATTTTCTCTCACAATACGCTGCAAATAAGTCCTGGACTTAGAGGAGCGAACACCCCTCACATTCCATGCAAGTAGTGCCAACTTGTCCGTCATTAAAGCAATTATTAAGCAAAAAAAAACAATCAGGCTTAACTACCACAGCAGTAGACCTCAACCCTCCAATACATAGCAGTTTCCCGCAAGCCTGTTAGCAGCGGAACAGTACCATCAAGCATAAGAAAGAAGATGAAAAGCCTCCAGTTCATCCAATCCACCAATTCCCCGTTACATTTAATTTGCACAATACCATCCATGCGATTATCCAACCATTCCAGCATCATCAACAGGCCAATCTGCAAAAGGCTCTGCTTTCCTCCATTCCCAATCTTGGACCAATTACAGGTATTTAAAACCCCTGCTTGCAGACCCCATGCATTGCACTGCAGCCCAGGATTTGAGATTTCTTGGTGTCATCCTTGATGCATGTCTATGATCTTCCTTGCAAAAGTAGAAGTCGAGATCTTTTGATATGTCATCTAGGGTTTGAGGCTTTTTGTACATTAAAAGAATTTAGTTTTCTATCCTCTATATTATGCATCATTATAGTAATTTTTTTATTAGTAGAACATAATCCTAGTCCCTTGTAAACTTATATCTAATTTATGATCCAATAACATTTAACTTGGAACTTTTTCTTATATTAATATCTAAGGAACACCTACATTTTATTTTTTTTTTAAAACAAGATGGTAGAAGTTGGACCCCAATTGTGGTACCTCAACAAGCAAACAAGTCCTTAAAAACCGCCGCGAGCTAACGTTACCCAAATATTTAAAATTTGCAAGTTGTGAGAAAGGTTGAACCTAAAAAGGCTTATTTCAGCCAAGGTTGGCTACTTCTACCCTGCTGTACATTTCACAAAGCTCCGGATCTTTGATCTCCTCCTCCACCCACCTAAGCGTTTTCTTCACTCTTCGTTGATGCAACACACAAAGGACGCACAAACAAGGCAAGTTCTCTTACCCAAACCCATAATCCTCTTCTCTGCATCTCCTTCTTCGCACATGGCAAACAATCAAACGCGATTTGCGATGCCGCTCTCTCTCCAGGAAACCTTGGTATCTCAAAGCAATGGAGGCCATGACCGGATGGAAACCCAGAACGGAGACGGCGGCCACGAACAAGGCAAAGCTGCGGGGCCGCTCTTCGTTGAACATGGCGATTTCATTCGCCAAAATTTTTCTGTGTTCGCCAATCTCCCACAACGAGGTCTTCTGGGTCGGTGTTCGACCGAGAAGAAGAGGAAGCAGCGGCGCGTTGCCGAGGTCGCGGTCCTCGGCCGAGAGCTGCAAAAGGACTTGGGAAGGGAAGAGGGTCTTCAGGGGAAAGTCGCTCGCCGACGATGTGATGATGAGGAGGTTTGTCGTGGAGGAGGAGGAAGCGATGATGCAGAGGACGAGGAGAAACCAGATGGAGTTCGCCAGGGAGAGGTCCGTCGGAAGGAGAAAGATTGGACCGAGCCCTCTAAGGAAAATGGCCATGGCAGGGCAAGATTGAAATGAAGGTTTGGGTTGTGCTTTTTGGATCGCTATCATGGCTTAATGTGTTTTAATTGAACTCTACTCGACTGAGTTGATGCAATCTGCATGTCTGGAAGCAAGTTTTTGATGTTTAATTCATGGTCCGTTTGTTTGATTCCATGGTCTGAATGTATCTTTAAATAAAAAAAAATTATGATATTTTTATCTTTGCATGCAAATTTTAATTATACAACTACTTTAGCTTTCTATTTCTCTACTCCTCTCTATGATGTATCAATAGTGTTCTTTGTCTATATGTTTTCGTGTTATGTTAATGAGAGATCACTTTATGCATTAATGTTATGTTTCATTATTAATTTCTTCTATATATTCTCATATCAGACAAAGAATATGACAATGACATGAGATTTTAAAATATAATTCATTTTTATATTAGTTAGTTGGAAAAACAATGCACGTGACAACATGACATTTTTATAACATAGACACACAATAGAGCATAGCCATAGGTAATATATGTTCAATGATATTAACTTATTTTACAACTATACTCATTCAATTAAAAAGCATAAATTCATAAATAAAAATCTTATATATTAATTTTAATATTGTTCTCTATTTTCAATATAAAGCGAACTTAAATTTAAACATTTATTTGAGTGCAGGTTCTCCGGTGGCCCTTCACGTAAACTTGGGTAACATTACTTATTGTTTTGGTAAAAGGGACAAATCCAGGAAGCTATACGTAGAAAAAATGGTTAAGTTCTTTTGTTGGGGAGTGAGGACATAAGCCCAGTATTAATTTGCTGAATAGATGTGCTATAATGTGGCCTTGTCTATATTACATACAAAACATCAGACATGCTGCTTCCTGAATTCATGCAGCTGAGGTCTCAGGGAGAATTTCTAGTCCATTTAGTACAAAATTTAATTATTTAAAATACAATTAACTATTTATCTGTTTACTTTTTATTCTTTAAAAATAATATTTAAAATCATTTTATTGTTTTATTAGTTAAAATTTATTTTAACTATTTTGTTTACTATGTCATTAAGTTTTATAAGTAACATATTCAGTTAATGTATAATTTAAAAAGATATATTTTACAAAGTTGTTTTTTATTAGTTAATTTAATATTTTATAATATCACGTTATAAAGGTTGTTTAATGCACAAAAAAAAAAAAAAACAAACAAGAAAAGGTAGTACGGGAGATTAGTCAGCCCTTTACAAGGACTACCGTGAAAAAGATATTAGAACAAAATAATTGACATGACTTATCCAAAGTATTTGGATTACAACTAATCAAAATTTAGTAAAAAGAAAAAATAAAAATTGCATGGTAAAAAAATAATAAAACGACTAGAAGAGGATATCTTTCTTCAATCATAATAGTAGAAAATATTTATAAAATTCAATAACATAGATAAATTTTTTAAAGGATTTTTCAAATCAATAAAATTGGGAGTAACATAAAAATTAGATAATTATTATAAGATTAATTATAAATTTATTCAATTATTAAGAAATCTGTCTTTGAAAACTCAATGGATATTATTTGGCAAAAGATTGTTATATAAGTTAAGCAACGCATGTGTGATGTCATAATGCACATGACAAATAATGTAAAAGAAGTGCAATGTGTGCAGCAGTGTGTGAGATAATAGCATGCTCTTTAATGCATAGGACATGCAACACACATAGTAGGCCACCTGTGGTGACCATTGCTCCACATACCTAAATTATTTTCTATTTTAATTCATATTTTGTGACCACAAATGTGACGTTATTATTTTTTGTAATTATTTATTTTTTCTCTTTAAGTTCTTATTTTTTCTTAAATTTTAGAACTCAAAAGATAGAATATTTTCTAAATTTTGTATATTTTTTAATTTATAAATACATCAATATGACATTTATATCCATAACATGACAAACATATAATTTATATCCAAAACAATTAACTATGACAAAGTGAAATCATTAACTATAAAATACTAAAAACATCACAATAATCATATTTAATAGTTTCATAGTTTCTTCTAATTATTACAACTTATTCTCACATATAGATAGAATATTAAATAAGCTACATGATTAACAAGTTATTTAACAATTTTTTGTAATGCCAATTCTTTCTTATGAGTTGTTCTTATAGGTAATTTTTTTATTGAGATTTTAATATACCTCTAATGTTAATAACAAATAAAAACTAAGTCAAGTATCACTAATTTAATAGACTATCTCTAATAATAAATAAATATATAAAATAAGTAATAATTTAAGATAAATTACATGTACAACTAATCATAAATATTAATCATAACATATAAGCAAGCAGAGTCTCATTCATATTAAAATATAAAAAACCATGATATGTTATAAAAAGAAAGAATATTATATAAACCTTAAAAGAGATAACAAGCACATGTAGCTTCTTATTATATTTTAAATCTTTTTCTTAATGTGGTCTTGTTTATCGATGCTTGTTTCTACTTAACTAAGTAAACCTTATGATGATTAATGCTGCTGCTTCTTCTCTCTCTTAAAGTAGATAGTTAGTATCCTAATTTTAGTTTATTTAGTTAATATAAAAACATCATTTATTGATTTATCATGTCATATTTTATGCATAATCTTACTTAGTCTTTTTCATATTTTTTTAATGGTTATATCTTTACGAAAAAATCATAATAATACACCCCACTAGCTACTAGCCACCTCACGATGACAAATCCCAATCTTATGGTACACTGCCCATACCCACCTCATAGCAGTAATATCTCAATCTCATAATATAGTGGCCACTAGCTACATCATAATGACAAATGTCAACAATGTGGCACAGTAGTCACTGCTCATCGCAACTTTGTGGTGCACTAGCTACTAATTAAAAATATTTATATATTAATATTAGAGAATTAGGTATTTATTTATTTTATTTTATCAATTTTAATTATTATTTTCTTAATTTATTTTCACATATATAGTCATTATTTTTATAGTATTTTTAATGTAAGAAAAATTAGATTTTTACTATAATCTAATTTAAAGCCTACAATACTAGAGATGTTCAATAAATTATTTGAGAATATAAAAAGATATTGTATAATAATTAAAATTAAGTGATATTTATGATATTTTAGAATTGCCTAAATATTACTATCTAAAGTTATAGTGTAGATCATTAAGTGGAGTGGGTGGTAACACATTAAGTGTTAAGTATAAAATTATATTGAACAGTTTTTATCACATATAATTTCACATATATAAAATAAAGAATTTAAGATAAATTTTATGTAAAGTATTTTAATAAAAAAAGAGTAACTCTAACTTTATATTAGAAAATAAAAATTCCTGAAATAGTACACAATTTTAACGATAATATCTTGTAGTTTTTATTGGAGTTGACATGTGGAACACCAAAGATAAAAAATATTAATGAGGTGGAGGTTTGGGTTGGTGGAGAAGCTTGGTTAAAAAACTAAAAAAATGGTAGACTAGGATTTAAAGCCTTGTTGAGGAGGTGATGATTTGGTTGTTTGATTAAAAGAATGAAGAGAGGGTGAAGACTTAAAAAAAAATAAAAATTTATTTAGTTATCACCTCTCTTGATGGAACGTCTCTCATTTTTTATCCTTATCTCTCATAAGGGAAAGAAAAATTAAAATCTTTTCAACTAGAGTTGGGGTTGTTTTATTGTCAACTCTCTCAATAAAAGATCTCTCATCTTCGATTATTGTCTTTTACAAAGGGAAGAAAAATTAGAATATCTCCAACTAGAGTTAGGGGCACACACTTTACTCACAAAGATGAAAGAGCATAAATAAGAGAAATTTTATTTTAAAATATTTATTTTTATCTTATACAATCTAATAAGTATCCCTATTTATAAATATCTCAAGATTACATTAGTAATTAGCTAACTTAAAAATATAAAATGTCATTTTAAAATATCAAATGATAGTTTAAAATTCTGAAGGATATTTCAAAATTTCAAAAGTCAACACAAGTTATAAAAGAAATATTTTAGATAAAATTAGCTTAAAAAGTTATAAAATTAATTGAATTAAACAGTTTCTGAAATAACCATGCATTTCAGGTGGTAATGGCAATAGGTAAAATGGTGGGGTGTGATTAACGTTGTGAGGGCGAATGATGCGATGCTTAAAGTCTAGTTTTTTGGGTAGGCACGAGTTAGGCAGAACAACATGGGTCAATAAGGGCTAGCATGTCTGTGCATTTGATGCAGTCAAATTGGATAGAGCAGGTCATCGTAGTTGACAGGTAGATGCAGGTCGAACAGATCAACCATGTTCAATTGGTCAGTGTAGGTAGATGCAAGCTACGACAATGATAAATGATGGCAATTACATAGTGGTAAATGATGGCGAATGACTGTGGACTATAATGAGATTAAACAAAAACTCAATTTTAAGTCTTTTTTGGAAGAAAATATTTACCAAATTTTATACTAGTGAACTTATGAGATGACTGAAAAGATGATCAGGTGATGATGGACGACTAACAAAGTATACACAAGAACCAATATTGATAATGACATATTTTACTACAAAATATTTTTGGACAAATAGAACAAAAATAATGGAGATAATCCTAGGAAAAAATAGAGTGTTGTTGTCAACTCTTATGGTTAGTAAAAACGATTAATCAAAATATGATTCTGCTCAACTATGATCTGAGTTCGAACAAGACTTGTATGATGTCAGTGTGTGTGTGTGTGTGTGTTTGTAAGCTAAATTTAAATGCCTATACTTCAATTTAACTAGATGTATGTTTTTACATCAACACATTAAATGTTACGCTTATACAATTACTTTATGTTAAATAATTTTATAATATAATTTATTAATATTAAAAGATATATATATCTAGTTATAGGTATAGATTTTTATGAATCATATATAATAGTACTACATCAGTACATCAGGATCACATGCACTTTACAAAATTCACATATAGGATCTTAATTTTAACGATCAATGATATATTAAGAATACACATATAATATTTATGTTAGTGGTTCTACTTCATAATTTTTTATATTGTCTGGGGTTAATCTGTGGCTTTTCAACTTTATTTATCAATTTCAAAATGTCAATTGTAATTTACTCAAAACAATTTACAAAATTATACATAATTTGAAAAATTTTAAATTATTAATGTAGAATTGCATAACCCACTTTTTAAATTTAGAAATTAACCATTTTTTCCTTTTCTTAGTTTTTTTTTCAAAACCTTAGCTTGCAAATCTCTAACAAATTCTTCCATTGTTTTAATAGTTAAATAAAAATTTAATTAAGGCTGAACACTTTGATCTTTTCATAAATTAGAAATATTTGAAGTTAAATCATGAATCAAATTCTTTTTATGTTTTTTTGAACTTATTGATAATTATTGTGAACTGAAATTACACTAATTTTCTTTAATTTTGTCAAAAAAGCGATGATGAGCTCTGTCCTTATCGTCAATGAAGGAGCTTTTAGTAAAACCTTTGGGCAATCATGCAAAATTAAAACTCTATGGTTCACGTTGGGCATTAGAATGAGAGAGAGAGAGAAAAAAAATGTTTTTTTCAAAAAAATCAAAAATAATGTGTGTTTGTATATATATATATATATATATATATATATATATATGTATGTATTTTTCAACTTTAATGATTTACAAAAATTTTAAATGAACTTTCATCAAGATAAACAAACGTTATTGGACTCGTCTTAACGAGCTATATCCAAATATATCCATTTTATAGTTTCGAATAGTTTTTAGAATTTTGACTTGTTTCACCAGATATTTTGATTTTTGCCTACCTTGATGACCTAGAATGTTACTTCAAGAGAAGGGAATAAAAGAGAGAGAGAGAGAGAGATATATATATATATATATATATATATATAAGGAGAGAGAGAGAGAGAAAGGTTTTTGGTTCTTTCATGAGAAGGCTTGATTTGTGGAAAAGCATTGTCTATGGTCTCCTCAAAATTAAGAATGCTAGTGAGAGAGAAGTGAAAAAGGATCCAAGGAGAAAGAAGTTGGAAGAAAGATGAAAGTAAGAAAAATGAGGTAATATTGAGAGGGAAAGATTGCACATTGCCAAGGAAAAGTTTCTTAAGCTTCTTATGCATGTTAGAGTTTAGAGTTCATAAGAACATGAAACTCAAATTAGTAATTATAAAAGTAAGCAAATTGTGTAATAGGTAATAACACTATTGCATGAAATTCAAGATAAAATTAAGATGTATATTTTATGTATGATCGTTAGATAAGTAAGAGGAGGAAGAGGAAATTAATTACAATACTCTTCTAATTTTAGGGTAGCATGTAACACTTTTTATATGTGTTTATATCCTTTTATAATATGTTATTATATTGGTTTGTCACATGTGTTGTACTTCCATTATTTTATTAATATTAAGCATAATTTGCTATGATTGATGTTAAATAAGTATATAAAAACACATAATGAACTATGGACTTTCATAATAACTAGAGAATTAATGTGTGTTGGCAATTGTATGTTTAACATAATGTATGTAGACAATGTTTTGAAAATGTGACCTAATATATATGAAAGGTTTGAGAGGAATTGTGGGATAGATGTGACTTTGTTTAAAAATGAGAATTAAGTGACAATTTACAACATATATTATATTCTTCTAACTATGTGAGATATTATAGATTACTATATATGTTATACACTTAGATTGAATGAACTGTGGTATATAACTACATGGTTTAAGTAAAAAATAATTATATGGATAAAATGTTAGATAACGACATGAAATGTACACATATAAATAGTATATATTGAATTGTATGAATGAGATGTAGATGATACTTTGTCTATTTAAAATCTAAAAAATAGTTAAAATAAAATTAAATAATTTTATAATCATAAAAAGTAGATCTTAAATGCGTGATAAGAGGAAAGGAACATTATGCATAATGAGCACATTCCAACTTAATTTTTGTCAAGTAAACCCATGATCAAAATAGCTTGTAATGTTTCAATCAAAAGCAAAAAATTTGATTAAATTCCTAAATATTAATCAATATTTTCCTAACTAAAGTTAGTTTAACACAATTATTATTTGTTATTAAACTAATTAATAAAAAGTTTAAATAGAATGTATTATTATTAAATCTTTTTGAAGAATTATATATTCATAATATATATTGATAAGTGCTTATAAAATAACTATTTTTTGAAAAATTCACCAATACTTTTTGACATTTCATAAAAGAGGCAAAAGTTTATAATTTTATATTAGAAGAGAAAAAATAACTTTTGACTTTTGTATTTTTTTTTAAATTAACATTTAGAACAAAATATTTTAAAATATGACCAAATATTAATATGTCAAATGTCTATAATATCTTAGAATAGACTTTTATAAAATCTATGTTTTCATAAAACATGTCCAATTAGCTTTAATAACATTTTTATCACAATTATTTTTCTAGAAATTTTTTTTTAGTTAAAGATGATTTTCTATCTAGCTTAACAAGTTGAATATCTCTTATATTTAATCTCGTTTATTTCTCTTATTTGATTGCATTACTCTTTTATCCTAAATCTAACAAATCTTGCCGGGAAATGCAGATGAAGCAGCCCACCAACAAAACCCTATTTATTTCGCTTCCGAAAATCTTATTGTTTCGTTTTGCTCGATGAGTTCTAATCGCGAGCCACCACAACCACCTGCTTCCCGACGTTCCTCCCCTCGAAGAGCCCCACAAGGGCCGCCGGAGCATTCTCCAGCCCCTCCACCACGTCCTCCACATACGCGATTTTCCCTTCCTTTATACTTGGAATGGTGCTTTCGAGAAACTGCGGATAAAGCTGGTAGTGATCGAAGACCACAAACCCTTTCATATGGAGGCGCTTAATGTTGACAAGTGCCAGGTTGTGCACGCCCTCGTGCCTCTCCAGGTTGTACTGCGACACCATCCCACACACGGCGATGCGGCCATGCCTCCTCATGTTTAAGAGGACGGCGTCGAGCAAGGCGCCGCCCACGTTCTCGAAGTAGATGTCAATCCCCTCAGGAAATCGCCTGCGCAGATCGAAAAGGTTAGTTTACAGAGTTTGTGTCGGGGAAGCAATTGAGGGTGGAAGCGCAATACAAAAACAAGCACCGACCTCTTCAGAGCAGCGCGTAGATCCCTCTCCTTCTTGTAGTTGAAGGCGTCGTCGAATCCGAATTTGCTTCGCAGCAATTCGACCTGGATCATCTTTTTCGGAGTGGATCAGAAAGCAGATCAGGTAAGCAAGCTTTACTTATTGGCTAATTTACAGAAGTCACCTTCTCGTCGGAGCCGCAGCTCCCGACGACATAGCAACCCAAGAGCTTTGCGAATTGACCGACAAGTTGTCCGACGGCGCCCGAAGCGGCGGATACAAAGACATAATCCCCCTTATTGGGGGAACAGATCTCGTGAAATCCGACGTAGGCCGTGAGGCCGGGCATTCCTGCAAATTAAGCACAATTCAACACCGCACCCAAAGCAATCTAAAGGAAATGTTTTAAATTAGGCTTGCTTACCAAGTATTCCGGTATAGTACGAGAGGGGCAGATCTGTGTTCTTGATCTTTATCAAGCCATCGGGCTTGTTGATGATGCTGTATTCTTCCCAACCTGTGATACCCCACACGAAATCCCCCTCTTTGAAATCAGGATGACCTGACTCCACAATTCTGCTGACGCCAAACCCAGAGATCACCTGTTCAGTTTTTTTTTTTAGCAAACCGAATCAATCTTCTTCAACCAAAAAGCTGATCAGCTCAGCTTCTCCACCGAGCTTTTATCTGATGGAAATTTCGAACGCACCTCTCCAATGTTGAATTCGGGGACATCAAAGGGCTCCTCCTTCTTCGACATGAGGTTCCGCAAGTAGGGATCGCAGGAGAGGTAGAGGTTCTTCACCACCACGGCAGTCGACCCTTCCGGCACCGCCTGTCTGCAGGCTTCCACGAACTCAAAGTCGCTCACCTTTGGTAGCCCATCCGCGTAGGACCTCAGCACCACTTTCTTGTTAGCCATGCCTATACCCCTGCTGTGCTCACCTCCCGCTTCTTATGTTTGGCTGTGTAGGAGGAGGGGTTTATATGCATGCGGACACTGCACGTAGAGCGTCAGCGATGACGATATATGAAGTCGATGATTTCTATTTTAATATGATATAGTTCTCCACTTTCTTTAAAACGATGACATACACATGTACTGGTAATGCATATTATTATTCAAGATAATTATTATTTAATTGTGACAGTGATTAGGTAAATTTCTATTTTGCTGTGCAAAGTTTTTATTATACTTTTATTATTTTTTTAAAAAAACTTCTTAATGGGCTCTCAGTTCTCCGTCCTCACCTAATTGATGGTTTCAGGCGTTACATATTTCTTTTTGCATGGGCAAGATTAACGTCTTCCAAAGTATTCAAGTCATTTTTCTATGGTTATCGTTACACGTATGTCGGTGAATGATACTGTCTTTATGATACTGTTATCACGTATTATGATAAATAAATATATAAATTAATAATTTACAATATCCACGTGATCTGACTTGCGAAACCTATGTTGATTTACTACCTTGGTGTCCTATTCAAGTAATATTATGTTTGGCATTATTTGAATTTAAAATTTGAATACGTGTACAACGCACCAGGCGTTGGAACATTTTTATACTTTCTTTGGCAAAACTAAATGAAATCAGATTTCACTTAATGCAATAGGTGTTAAAACGACTTTAATTCATATTTGGTTTAACTTGGACTTTAAATGCAACTCTAATTATAAGTGGAAGTAAAGCTCATAGCTTGAATGAAATTCAATGGTTTGTATATTTGTTAGTTCTCATGAATCTCTGATAGTTTTTATTATTGTTTAATATAAAGTAGGTGAATTTATATAGTTAGTTTACATAATATTTGATAGTATTGATAAGTTTATGTAAAGTTATATGGGTTTTATTTGAGTGATGAACACATGATTCTTAGAGATTGGTTATTCATTGAAGTTTAAAATGAAAATCAATTTGATTAACTAGAATAATTTGAATTAAAAGAATTGGGTGTTATATTTGTATTGCACAGTTAAAGTAGGTTTTATTTTGTGCATTTCATCAATACTAAGTTTGAACAAACTTTTTATGCTCAAGCTGGACTTGCAATTTGAGAGACACAAGGACTTGAGATGTATCAAATGCTTTAGTTTGATGCAACCCAATGCAATACATACTAGTAAATTGGGGGGATTTTGATTTGCTCTTTTTTTATTCTAAAAGTCTTATTAACTTCTTTGTCTAGTGTCACTAGCAAATTATTTGTTACTTATTATTCTTCTTATCTGAGGTGTCATTATATGTCATTCTTATATTTTTTTATTGATAAATCTTATATTCCACAAACATCTTTGCTCATCTTCTCTCAAATTATATTACTTGAGTTTTTGCTAATCATGTCTTGTCTTGTTGATCATGTAATTAGCAACAAATTACAACAAAGCATGTATGATTAATCTACTTATATTCTAGAATAATTAAAAACACAAGTAACAACTATTTATGTTAATAAATAAATAATTTTATATATATTCTCACTTAAACTTTCTAATTATATCATTAAAATTGAATAGCATGACCAAGTAAGTGCACCAAAGATTATGCCACTCGTTTTAAAATTTTAACAAATTTTTAACTATTAAGTCAGTTTAAGAATAAGTTAATCATGGACCATTTTGTTATATGATCAAAACCAAACCATCTATTTTTAATGTGCTCAAATTCATTTTTAGCTTGAAAAATAAAACAATTGCATGATTTTCCTTTTAACATGATGTCACTTCAAAAAAAAAAAATCAAGCTAAAAACTATAAATTTGACCAAAAAAGGAAGCTAAACATATTATAATGATCAACTATAGAGCACATAGTTTTAAATTACACTATAATTATTAGCCAAGTTGTTAATGAAGTGGTTGACGCCTCTCACTTAAACCATCAATAGAACATCAAATCCATCAGCAAAATTGTTCTATATAATTAATATTTTACAACTTAAAAATACATCTAAACTAAAAACCTTAACCTTATCAAACTTATATAGTTGAAAAACTTCTATATTTTTGATTACCAAATTAGATTAAATCATATCAATTCAAATCTAAATAACATAGAGATTGAAAAACTCAAACGAGAAAAACCATTGGAGAGTGCGAGCAAAGAAATTTATTATAATTGAGGGTTATAAGAGAGTTTATGAGAAGGAAGAAAGTCATCATCAAACTGTTAAAAACGTTAAGCCAACATAGCATATATATATATATATATATATATATATATATATATATATATATATATATATATATATATATATATATATATATATATATAGATATATGGGTTTAGGGTTAAGAAAGTAAAATTACAAATATGTCCTCATAATATCCTCTCTTTTATTTCTTTTAGAGATAATTATCTTATCTATTATATTTGATTGCATGTTTTGGAATATATTTTATTTTCAATTTTCAAAGTTTAAAATTCAAGATAATATCAATAAATCTTTAGATTGACTTGAATTCTCTCTTGAATTGAAGTCAATTAAAGCAATGCAAAGCTTAGCTCTCAAAAAAATATCTTCATGAATCACATGACATTAACCAAGTCCAAACAAAGTATGAACTTGGTTGCTGGAAGCACCTTTGTCATCATGTTTATGGGATTGTCCATAGTGTTGATTTTTTTAATAGCTATATCTCTAGCCTCATTTGTGTCATGAGTAAAGTGGTACCTGATATCGATATGCTTTATCCTCTCATAAAACATTTGATCCTTAAACAAGCATACAACACTTTGATTGTCACAATATATGGTGATCACTCTACCAATCCCACTTAGCTCTCAAAATAGATCTTGTAGCTAGATAGCTTCCTTCACAACATTAGTGATTACTATATATTCTACCTCTATAATGCACACCTATACTCTATAAAACTGATCTCCAACTGATAGCATAACCCTCAAAAGTGAAGACATATCCTATAAGGGATATTCTTCTATCATAATCACCTTTATAATCTGAGTCAACATAATTTTTTAGTCTTGAAAGATTTTTTTCCAAAATATAGACAAGTGTCAATAATGTCACATAAGTACCTCAAAATCCATCAAACAGCCTCTCGGTGTTGTTTGCCTGGATTAGCCATGCACTTACTGACAACATTAATAGTATATGCCAAATTAGGACAAGTGCAAACCATCGCTTACATCAAACTATTGACAACATTGATATAAAGAATATGCTACATGTATTTTGTCTCCTTAGTATTTGGATACAAATTTTTAGATAACTTGAAATAAGTAGCAAAAGGTGTAGAAACAAGTCTAGCTTCTTTCATCCCGAATCTTTGAAACACCTTTCTAACGTATTCGCTTTGAGATAAAAGAAGCATATTTTCCTTCCTATATCTGATGATCTCCATCCCAAGTATCTTTCTCACTACCCTTAAGTCTTTCATGTCAAACTCTTATCTGAGAATTTCTTTTAAGCTCTCCACATGAATCTCGCTCTTTGCTACAGTAAGCATGTCATCCACATAGAGCAACAAGTACCAGAAAGATTTATCTGTAAGTTTCTTCAAGTATACATAACTATCAAAATTTCTTTTACAAAATTGATGAATTAGTATGAAAGAATCAAATATTTTGTACCATTGTCTATGAGACTATTTCAACCCATATAAAAAACTTCTTTAATTTACACACTTAGTCTTCTTTACTTTCACAAACAAAACATTTAGGTTGCTCTATATATATCTCTTCTTCTAGATTTTTATGTAAGAAAACAGTCTTGACATCTAGTTGCTTCAACTCTAAATCATTCACAACAACCAAACAAAATAAAATTCTAATAAATGTGTGTTTTATCATATGTGTAAAGACATCAATAAAAAAGATACCTTTAACAGGACTGCATCTCTTAGTTATAAGCTTGACATTGAACTTGTCTTTCTCAACATCTGGAATACCAAACTTTTTATGTAAGGACTTGATCTCAACTCTAAATCATATTTGCATTTAGTGGGCTTCTTACTAGTTGGAAGCTTTATCAAATCTCAAGTTTTATTTTTATGTAAGGACTTGATCTCTTCTTGTATAGCCAATAATTAATCTTTTGAGTTTTCTCAAGTAGTTGTCTTTGAATAAGTATAAGGCTCACTATTTAAAATCATGTCTTGAGCCATAAACAAAGCATACAACCAAATCAACATCTACATATCTCTTTGGAGGTCTAATCACCCTTCTTTCTTGATCCCTTCTAATGCTTTATGATTGTCCTTATTGTGGGGTTTGATCATTTTCAACAACCTGTGTATCTCTAATAAATCATCTAAATGAATCTTAATTTCTACACCATCTAGATTATTACTCATAACATCATCACAAACAATAATAGATTATTTAGAAGCATTTAAAATAAGCACTTTATCAAACACAATATCTGATATATGATAGATTTAGACTTATATTAGGTCTAAATTAGACCTTATAACACTAAAGATGCTCATAGATTATTAAAGAATATAAAAAAATACTATGCAATAATCATGACTAGGTTGTACGTGCAATATTTTAGAACTATTCAAAGATTGACGTTCTAAAGTTGTAATGTAGATTATTAAGTTGAGTAGGTAACAACTTAAGCATTAAACATAAAATCTTGTAAAAATGATTTTTTCACATCTAATTTCAAACATAAAATAGAGAATTTAGACAAAATTTGTGTGGAATACTTTAATAAAAAGTACAACACTAATTTTAGATTATTACTTAGAAAATAAAAATTATTGAAAGATTAAACCTTTTGATGATGATACAGATGTTGATAGAAGCAAGAATTTATTTGATTATCGACTCTCCTGATGAAAGGTCTCTCACATTTGATCCTTGTCTCTTACAAGGGATTTTGTTGCCGGCTCTCCCAGTGGAAAGTCTATTATATTCAATTCTTGTCTCTTACAAGTGAAGTTCGAATCTCTCAAAACTAAGGTTAGGTGCACACACTTTGTTTACTAAAATTCATATAAAAAAATAAATTTCATTTCATCATTTTTTTCTTCTCTAATATGGTGAATACCCCTATTTATAGGGATTTTCAAATGTTCATAACTATTTTTTTTGAAAAAATTAAAAATAATAAAAAATTTATAATATCAATTGAATTAAGTAGTTCCCAAATAGATTATGAGTTTTGGGTGACAGTAAAGATGGCTGATAAAACGATGGGCTATGAAACGATCGAGCACGATGCTGGCAGAGGTCTCGATGCGTCCCTTCCAAGTTTCGGGTTAGTGCAGGTCAGGAAAAACATAACGGGTCGACGGGATTGGCAGATTGGTGTGGGTTGTCATGGGTCATCACGGTAACAGGTTGACACTAGTCGAACGTGGGTCCTTGGTGTTTTGAGGTCTAATTAGGTCATGCGGGTGCATGGGTCAGCTCGTGTGGTAGTAGTGGGTGTTGATTGCAATGCTAACGGTGGCAGATGGCGACAAGTGGTGAAATCAATAAACAATTTAATTTTAAGCATTTTTTAAAGTAATTTTTAACAAAATTTTGCATAGGTGGACTTGTGGAACTCTTGTGACATCAGTTAATGTGTGTTTGTGAGCTAATTTTAGACACTCTTATATTAACATCTCTACTAATTATTAATTTAAGTTTAGAATGATACTAAAGTCTATAACCTTTTGTTCTTACTTCTCGAGGATAGCCAAAAAAAGATACATTTTGTTACACCCCATTTTTTCCTAGGCTGATTTTTGGCATATATATTTTTTTTTTTTTACATATAGACAGCTCAGATCGTCCCATACCAACCTGAGTAGCCTACGAAAAACATAGGATATAACACATCATTACACACCTACTTTCCTTAACAATGTGGATCCCATCTCCTGGGTACACCGTCAAATCAGGTTCATGACTCCTGAATTAACAGATGGACTCGCGCAATGTTACTCCTACTAGACCCCATACTCCTAACCCATATCGGTAGGAGAACCGATCTAATAGAAGTCTGAATCCCCACGGTTAAGTTCCATAGTCATGTAATGACCTCACCATCAAAAATAAAATACATAACATCCTCAGATAAATTATGGCACTCCACACACTATACCACCAAGACAATAAAGTAAAACAGTGAATGGAAACTACATCACAAGAATAAGATCCAAGTCCAACAAATACAATATCATCCAACTAGATACATAAGTCAGAATCACCCTCACATATTACATGACATAAGAATAATAGTCTCCCTGAATACATCCAATAGTATCAATCACACTAACTAAAATGTCACAGAAAATCACAGATCAGATATCCTCCACTAGCCTGCTGACCACGATCCCACCTAATCTGGGTGGCGTCAAGGCTGTCGAGCCGTTGGAAAAATATAGATAATAAAGGAGTGAGCTACGCCCAGTAGGAAAGACAGCTAGTAAAAACTCACATGCAAGAGAAGGATAATAGCAAGAGTATAGGAATACAGCATAATAATGTAGGGTGGAAAGGCACTCTCAGTCCCAGACTCTGACCAACCACAGTCACCCCCAGTCACAACAGAGTAGCTCTCCTCTGTGCTCCCAGGCAGCATGCCAGCGGGACACGCCCATCTCTGTGCACGCATGGCGCCTAGGCAAAGCATGCCAGCGGGACACGCCCATCTCTGTGCACGCATCACAACGCCTAGCACCCGACACCGCAGTGTCTCTCGTCAATCAATCTTTTGGAGACTATAGACAGAACCAGTCACATAGATCTCTAGCCAACGTGAGACACCCCTGCCACCCTCAGGCACGCAGGCCTACACACTTGACTAGCCACGGCGAGTCACCCCTGCCACTGCCACTCTCAGGCGCGCAGGCCTACACTCGTGGACCAGAAGAGATCGACTCAGCCACCGTCCCAAGAAGTCCTCTCCCAACAATTTCCATAGAAGCTCACGCCCCTACAGTCATTGCCAAGCTCTAACTCCAAGATTCGGCAACATGTGTCCAGATACAACAAGGTGCATACCAGTCCACATGTATACTGTGAAAGTTAAGTCTGTACCGCACAGTTACCTACCACAACTACCCTAAAACATCATACAGGGCCTATGTTAGTCCGGTCCAGTATGCCAATCCATGAAATATGCCAACACTGAGTAAACTGACTCAATCCATGTCATTGCCATCCAAGCAACACAAACTGTACCAAAATTCTGACTATTCTGGTAACACCCAAGTGTCACACTTCCTTCCAACTGATCCAGCTGCACTGAATTTATGGGTAATTTCCAACAGTCAATTTCAACTTGGCTACGTGATTTCTAAAAATCACCTCTTCCTCACTTCAGGAAATTTTAATTTCCAAAATCAAGTTCTGCCCTTTATCCATTTTTCCGAAATTCGGAATAAATTTCCGAATAAAATTTAAATTCCACATATATCCTTTTTCCGAAAATTCGGATTAATTTCCGAATTAAATTTTCGTCCGCGCCGAATCCCGCTGAACCGGTTTTCACTGCCGGTTTGAAACCTCGCGCTGAACCGCGACACCGCCGAACCAAATTCTTTAATAATCCGTTAATCGGTCGATGCTTAAATAAATATAATTACTAATAAATATTATATAAATACCATTAATTACTTAAATAAATTCGTAATTAATCTAAACCCTTCTCCTTCCTTGGTCCGACGCCCGCGAACCCTACTGAAGCAATCGCCGACCAATCCAATTCCTTCCGTCAATTTCCGGCGAACGCGAACAAGGAGAAACAAAATTCGATGTTCGTACTATCCTAATGTTTCAATAATGCCACTAATTTAAAATTTCCGCCGAAAGAGTTTGCCCGTACACCATTGCCGTAAGATTAATCCAACAATTAATTAACTAATTCAATGGCAAACTGATAATACAAATCCCTAACATGTTCCTAAGCATTTACTAAATTTTCCGGCGAAATGGGAAATTTTCCAGAAATCCAAAAATTGTAAAAGACGCAGATTAGCATTCAACTAAGTCCGATTTTTCATCCACATGCTTGTGTTCATTAAGCAAAATATTCCATGCTTTTAATTTCTACCAATTAACTAATTTAAAACTGAATTTCCTACCTTTGCTCGTCGCCGGCGACGGTGAAGCTCGCACGCGATCAACCGCAGCTCCTCGTCGAACGAAACCGGTACAAAAATGCTCGCCTCTGTCCCGCGAACCTCCGGTTACCAAAAGCCCCTTGGAAGGCTGCCGGAAAATACCGCCGTTCGTCGCGAACACTTCGCCTCTAGTCGCCGTTCGAAACCCTAACAGCCGAACAGTTCAGGTTAAATACCCAGCTTAAACCGGTAATAACCCGTTAAGACCCATTAAGCGCCGGTTGACCTTCCAAAAACGCCGCTTAACACCCGATCAGCCGGTTAATCTCCACCGCTGATCTCGCCCGTCCGATCCGCTTATCCGCGGCTTATCCAAACGCACGCGCAAACGCACCTCGGCGAACCGCCCCGCCTTCGCTGAACCGCTCCGGTCCGGTTCACGCGCGGTAAAAGACAAAATCCAATTTCCGGTTTTTTTAAAAAATCTCGGTGCTCCGAAAAATCCCCAGAAAATTTCAGAAATTCCAATAGCCTCCAATTGAGCTCCTGGCTCATCCTACTGTCGATCTGAAATCATCCAAGCCACAATTGAATTATTGAAGATTAAACCTATAATATTTTACCGGGTATAACACATTTTTTTTGACCTAAGGTCTAATTTTCCTTTTCTACAATTAGAGTAAGCAACACAACGAAAATTTTTTAACCGAGAATAGTCAAAAGGTTTATATGACCAAATCTCTTTAGGCATGTTCTTATCTAGGATTGTGTGAGATAAAATATTGATAAGATGACAAGCTTTGGAACATGCTTCTGTCCATAATGTTTTTAAAAGATCTGTAGTAAATAGCATACATCTAGTTATCTCTAAAATGGTTTAATTACATCTCTCAAAGACATCATTTTATTGAAAAGTTTCTACACAAGTTCTGTGCCTAATTATGTCTTCTTTTCTATAGAATTCATTGAATTCACTAGAACAAAGCTCCAATCCATTATCAATTCAAAAAGACTTTATAATTTATCTTGTTTGTTTCTCAATAAATATCTTCTATTAGACAAAACTTTGAAAAACAGTAGATTTTTCTTTCAAGAAGAAAGCCTATATCTTTTTGGAGTAATCATCAATAAAAGTTAGTATATATCTAGCACCAACCTTAGATGGCTACTAAGATGGACCTTATAAATCTGAGATGGACTAAAAGTTATTCTTTTATGTTTATCCATAATATACTGCTCATAAAACTCTAACTTTCCCATCATATCTCCAGATAAGAGATCTCTTTTGCTTAGTTCAACCAGACCTCTCTTATTCATTTATCTCAACTGCATATATCATAGCCTTATAATATTATAATCTAAAATAGATGATACTATTGCTACTCCTATCACAGTAGATTTTTCAAGAGTGTATAATTTACTTTTGGCCTTCTTGTCTTTTATTATCATCAAAGAATCATGAACAACTCTGATAGCTCTGCATACTTTGATATATCAATAACCTTTATTTAAAGTGTGCTAAGAGAAATATGATTTCTCTTTATGTTTGAAATGTGCTTAACCTCACCAAGTGTGCAAATAGATCTATCAAACATCTTGATCTTGAAAGTTTTAACACCAATAAACATAAATGATGTGTCATTGCTCATAAGCACAACTCCATTCGTAATAGACTCATAGGTGGCAAACCAATCCCATTTTGATGTCATGGGAAAAGAACAAGTTGAATTCAGAATTCATTATAATCTTGAGAAATTTTCTGAATATGATACAAGCATAATGTCTCCAATAGATTCTTTCTTACTAATTATTTTGGCTTCTTCTGATTTTTCAAATATATGATCACCTTTCTTAAATTCTTTTTTTCTCTTCAGTTTAAAAAAGTCTACCTTTATGTAATCCTTCTTCTTACAGTAATTATAAATCAAATTTTTGTGTTTGGATTTTGGTCTTTTTTTTTTACTTTATATTACAAAAAAAATCTCTTTGCTTTGATTATCCTTTAACAATCCAACCTTCTCTTTGCGATTCAGAAGTTGACGGATCTTTGTCAAGCATTGTTTTTGACAACAAGGCCTATGAAATGTCCCAACCATATAGCATCGAGTCTCTCAAATTGGTGTAAGAGGATGGTAGAGAATATAATAAAAATAGAGTAAGGTCGTCATCATCATACTTAACTTCAAGCATCTCTAGATTTGTAATAATTCTCTTGAACTCGTCCAAATGAGACTTATTATCTTTGCATTTAGTGAGACAATACATGTACAAACATTGCTTTAAATTGAGTTTGTTTAGAAAACTCTTTGCCATACGAAGTGTCTCCAATCTAAACCATATAGGTGCAATTGTCTCTTACTTCAGATAATCTTACAGAATCTTGTTTGACATGTGTAATTGAATTTGGGTTTTTGCTTTTCTATCTTTTCTCTCTTTCTTTTCTATTATTAGAGTGGATGACATCTTCTCCATTTTGAGAAGGGCATTGTCCAGATCTAACTGTATCAGAATTGCTCGCATCTTGATTTGTCGCAGAGCAAACTGTGTACTCCAATCTAACTTTTCAATATCGTACTTCATGGTTGTCATTCACAAAAATTTGAAAAATCAATGGACGTTGCTCTGATATCAACTTATTATGAAATGGATCAAATCATAGCAAATCAAATCTAAATAACACGCAGAATTACGTGAAAAACCTAAATGAAAAAAATCATGAGGGAGCGCGAGCAAAGAAATTTATTATAATTAAGGATTTTAATAGAGTTTAGGAGAAAAAAATCATCATCAAACTCTTATAAAACCTTAAACCAACATACTGTGTGTGTGTGTGTGTGTGTGTGTGTGTGTGTGTGTGTGTGTGTGTGTATATATATATATATATATATATATATATATATATATATATATATATATATATATATATATATATATATATATATATATATATATATATATATATATATATATATGTATGTATGTATATATATTTTTGAACTATTCTTCATACTATATTATATATTAGATTTATCATATCAAATGGTTCATCTAATCTCCTTATTGGTCTTTAAGTAGTACTGGCCTTCCTTTAATTTTAATAACACCTTTCTAATGTACCATACATTCTACTCTTAATCATATAGTGCTTTTATTTTATGGATTCCTTAATATAATATAAGATGAACCCACATTATAATACGTTTTGTTATACGCAATGCTTTATTAATAGGAAGTACTTTCTTTTACTTTCATTGGCTTTTGGGTAATGCATGACATGTTAGAGCTAACATATGGTAAGTATAACTAATCATACTAGCTTACTAAATAGACTTTCAACTAAACATGTATTTATTAAGTCTATTATATAGTACACTATTGTTAAGATTGGAATGTACTCACTAAAACCCAATCTATTCAATTACAATTAAATTTCAAATCCTCTTAAACCATCAAAGCCATGCTTTTTCTACTCACACCAATTATAACTATATAATTTCCTTATTAAAAAATTAAATTGAAAGGAGTTGGATTCTTTTCTTACCTTAATTAGCTTGCACCTTTGCCTCTATTTTTAAGTTCTAACTATAGCCCTTCCTTTAGTCCCTGTAGCTATTATTATGGCTTCCTCTTTTTTTTTAATTTTGGTAGTAATAACAAGTGCTATCCTTATATTTTTTCTTTTTTCGTTGTTATCAATAGGATCCTTCTTCTTTTTCTTTACTTCCTCTCTTTCTCTTTCTTTAATCCTCTCTTTCTCTTTTTTTCTCTCTCTCTCAAACCTTATTTGTCATAAAAAAACCTCTTTTAGCTCCCATAACCACAACATTTATTTGTTCATGTTATTGTTAAATTACAAATTTACCATCCAATAGTTGGATAAATAATTTTTATGTTTTTTTATCTTTAAAAATTATAACTAATTATCTACATATTTAAAAATTATGAACTTGCTATCATTGGGTTTCTATTGAAAAGATCATTCTAATGGTACATTTAATTAAACATTTTGAGTTTATTTGAAATTAAGACACACCTCTTAAGATAATGTAAATTTAATATCTTTTAATTATTAAACTCAATATTTTAGAACACTAACTTCATTTTATTAAAATGCTAATATTTATACACATATTTGTTGAATCTCAAGACTTACAGCATAATATACATAGCAAAACTCTAGAATGTTACATGTATAGACAAGTAATTTCAATGCACAATCCATCTACGTTAGTGAAAACTTATGTTGCCCTTATGATATTATTTGAGTTAGTTATTATGTAACATTGAAATTATGTAGTTGAGAATATAATTAGATATTATTGATGTAGTAAAGTGATATTTCAAAGCTATAATAAAACTATATTATTTTTGCCTTATCCCAAAAAAAAAACGTGTAAATTTACAACATAGTAAATTAAACATACAAATGAGTAGAGCTCATTAAAAGCAAGTAATAAATTTTTTGTTATAATTTTCAAAGCTGAATCAAATTTATTTTGAATTAAAAGAATTAAGTAATTAATGTGTGTGTGTGTATATATATATATAGTAAGTAGCTATAGGGTTTTAAAAGTCACCCAAAACTTTATTCTTGTAACTACTTCCAAGAGAAGCCAAATGAAGCTTTTGGATTAGAGTTTAATAGTAAGAGCTCAGCTGCAAAAGAAGAACTTGGTAATAAGAGCTAAGTTGCACAAAGAAATAGGAGGTCTAAGAGGAAAGAAGTTGCTATTGGTTAAGTCTGTTATAATTACTTTAGATTTTGGTATTTGAAGGGAATGATGGACTAAAGTGGAAAAACGAGATAAAAAATATTGAAGAAGGATTCAAGTGTTGTACTAAGAAACTATATAAATGAATAAAGTAAGATTTTTTGTTCAGATTTGTTTGTTACATTATGATCATCCTTCTTCATGTAACTAAGCAATATGTATATGTTTAAGTGATGGAGTTCATTTTCCATGTGGGAGAATTAAGAATTTAGTAGTTTTTTCATGTTTAAAAGATTATGAAATGCTTTCATCTTTTTTCCTTCTAATGTGGGGCTGGTTTCAATAAGTAAATGTCATGTTTGATCATTTTTATTAAGTTCCAAAAACTATCGTATGATACATCAATATGTTATGTATGGTATGATAAGTTCAAGAGAAGTAGGAACCAACTTTCTCATATGCACAAGAGGTCAATATTTTATGTATGGTATATCTTCAAGAAAAAATACTGAAGGTAAGGTGTAATGTATGCTAATTAGAATTGTTTATATTGGACATTTTGATGCAATAATGTTTAGTACATCACATAGAAGTTTCACTTGAAAGCATATTAGTCTAATTCGAACTCAGAATCATGCTCGTTTGTTTTTATTAGTTCATCAAGTTATTTGTATTTATACTTTGACAGCCTCATAATTTTTTTGATACAAATTTTGGTTGAAAAATGCTTAGAAAGTGCTTAAAATTGAGTTTTGGATTGTTTTCATTACTGTTTGTCATCCATCATCGACTGTCACTATTACCACCATCGTTAACAGTCACAAAAGCAACTTGCTTGTCTTGCATTTGCTCAACCTGCATTAACCTCCCAACTCGATTACTCATTCGATTAATCCACTAATGCACTGACCCTGTCAACCCTGTGCTGATTCTCTTGAACCTACATCCACCTGAAGGCATACTCAAAGCGTCAGCAACTCTCCGCCTGTGTTTCCCGTCAAAACCAGAACTAAAAGGAATATGCATCGATCTACCTACATAGTGCCAACCAAACCACCCATCACCTCGTCACTCACCATTGTTGCTCGAAACACACATATCTATTTGGGAACTACTTAATTCAATTAATTTTATAGTTTTTAAATTAGTTCTTTTTTTAGTTTTTAGAAGAATTCAAAGTAGTATTTTGTAATTTGTGGTGATTTTTAAAATTATGAAATATCATTTAGAATTTTAAAAATATATCATTTAATATTTCAAAATATTTCTTATATTCTTAAGTTAACAAATTATTATTATATTATTAAGATCTCTATAAATAAAAATATTCATTTTGTTACAAAAAATAAATTTTTTTAATAAAGTAACAAAGTGTTACCTCCAAACTTACATGATACAAGTGTATTGTGTGCAAAAATCTGACAATGTATTGTAGAGGTGCCTCAGGAAGGTAAGCAAAATACTCAAAATGAGAGATTCAAATCTATTATCCAATGTCAATGAAGAGCATCAAATCACTGGGAAAAGTCCTTAATCTCTTTATTTTATATTTCAAAAAATTTAATCATCATATACAATTTTTTAGTTTGTTCATTTGATCGTGTACATTTTTATTTGACATTTTATAAAATTTACTTATGTGTATGCCTTACCACTTCAACACCAACATAAATATTTGGGGTGTGTTGTTCAAACAAATTTTTCTTTATGTTGAGATCTCTTATGCGAAAGTTAGTATAAGTTTTTGACTTTTGAGAAAGTTCTTGGTTGTTTGGAGATCTTAGAATTTAAAATTTTAAACTGATAATACATTTAGATAGGCCTTTGTACAGATATGTTGCTTAAACTTTCATACATCTCAATTGTCTATAAGCTAAAAAAAGTTTTAATATATCATCCTGCATCAACCTTAACATGCAATACATTGATGACAATTGATGGTAAATATTGTTTAAAAGAAAGGTGTACTAGAAAAAAAAGAATTGTCTAGTGAACTAAAAAATTTATTTTCTTAGATTAATGTGTGGTAAAATAACATATTATATGAAATAACATATGATATATTATAAAATAATGTATGGCATATGAAGTGTTTATGGAGGATCTATCAAAGAAAAGGCAATTAGTGGTATAGTTTAAAAAGAGACTCATCCAATATGTCATATATAATGTATCATACAAAGAGAAGAGAAGTCCTTAATTGATTAGCTTAGTAACAAATCTTAAGTACCAATGTACGATATATTTGAAGAAACATATGTTATGTAAGTACTATAACAAAAAAAAAGGGACGTTATAAAAGGCAATAAGAATATAAAGAATTATGAAATAAATTGTTATTGATTAAGTTGCACATGATTTTTTATGTGATAATTAAAGGTAATGAATGAACAAATAGAAGTTCATTCCCTATATTCTTGGTAAATAATGTTGAAAAAATAAGGAACACAATGTCTATAAGAGGGATGAGGTTTGATTTGTGCAAATTACAAATTTGAGCCAACTCAAAATTTTAATAATAAGTAGTATATTAAGATTTTTTTTTCTTGTTTTTACTGTATTGTCTCTTATTTTATAACAAAGCTGTTAGGCTTTGCTAGCTTGTGTTGAAGTATAAGTAAGGTAAAAGGTACAATAGATTTCAAATAGTTTAATCCAAAATCAAATCTATATTTACTATGAACTAAAAGACTAGGAAATACACTATACATTAAGCTAAAAGATCTTACATACATTAACTTAATAAAAACTTATAATATTAGGTTAATAAAATCTTACAACATCAGCTTAATAAAAACTTACATACTAGCATAATAAAAGCCTATGATATTTTCAAAAGACTAATTATAATAGAACAAAGAAATTGGATATAAAGTATAATTCAAAGATCCTATAACCTAAGCACAATTTAAACAATAGTCACACTATAACAATATTAATGTAATTCACAAACCTATAGCCTTGAACTTATGCACTTAAGAGTTGTATGTATAGACCCATCAACATCTCACTTTATTTTAGCAATAATACTCTATTGCTTATTGTCATTAATTGATTGTTTATTCTAATGTGCCTTCACTTGATGGAATATCATTGTTTATTGACATATACTTGCTACTAAGCTTAAAATTGTTCCTGTATATAAGCAACATGGTTTAGGGAATGGTTTAAATTTTCACAAACATAATGATTAGCTTCAGTGAATTCAAATCAAACAATTAAATACATGCATTGTTCAACTAGAATAAATTATAAAAATAATGTAATTCATGAAAAATTACTTATTATTATTATATAATTTGGCACATAGAACTTGGCTCAATGTTAGCATTTAACAATGCTTTCTTAATCACTAATAATATACTTTCTTTAGTACTACAAACTCTAAAAGCATAATAATTTATATTTATACATTGATTTGTTAGTATTTCATAAAAATAGAGACATTCTAAATGACATTATCTAAATATATATAATAATGACATTATAGAATAACTCTACAACTTGATTTCTCATTAATAATTATCCTTAATAGTGCACATTGATACCTCAATGACTTTGGATGCTTGAAAATTATGAACATCTAAGTTCACACAAATTGGATGGTAGATCATACACTTAACATAGACATTTAATTATAATTTTTAAACACCAAAACATTTTATTTTCCAAACCTATTGTTTACATTGCTATCCATAAAGAAGAATACACTATAAAAAAATATATGCATAAATGGAGAAAATCATCGATTAATACAGCTAAACTTGACTAAAAGTATGCCAAGTTATAACTAATATATTGAATGAAAGAAAAACTATCTTTTAAATTGTCAAAAAGTTTAAGTGATTATAATAAGTAGTATAAAAGTTGAGAAGGGGATCCAAGCAATAAGAACTTAGGTGACTAAGAAGGGTATCCAAAAAGTTAGGTTTTATATAATATATGTGATGATCTAATAGCTAATGAAGTAGTCACTTGAATATTTTTAAATTTTAGATAATTTTATGAAACATTTATATTTAAAAATTTTCCATTGACAAAAACAGCAGAGTTAGATCAGTGGTACTCCCTTGTTTTAATTTTTTTTTTTAGTTAATATTTTTAAATCGTGGTTTACTTGATTCATTTAACTTTATTTGGTCTCACTATAGTGTATGGGCCTTTTAAGTGTCTTGGATATGGGCTTTTAATCCAAATTGCTTCTGATGTCCATTTCTTGGGAAAGAAGAAACGATTCAGATTAATCGACAGTAGTAGAAAGCATTATCGCGAGTTCGTGGAGGCGCCGAAGGGAACGAGAACAGCAAGGGTTTCTGAGATGGAGACTGGCGGGGATCTTGATCCCAAATCCACCGAAAGGACGCTGTATGCTTTTCCTGTTTTCTTAAATCTTCAGCTATATCTTTCTATAGTTTCTATTGCATTATTGGGATTTAAATTTTGAGGGGATCAATGTTATATTCCTTCGTCGGTCTTTCTGGCGTCATTTGATGGATTTTCTCATATGTTGGATTTGGATGAACATGGTAAAGATTCTTTCTGGCTTTTAATTAATCCGAGTTCTGAAAGTTGCTTGAATCAACCAGCTTTCTATGATAGAGTTTAGGTCTACGAAACATAGTATTTCATCTTGCTGTATCGCTTCTAATTTGGACTTGTGTTTGTGCTTATGGAATTCGTTTTGAAGCTGTTTGAATTTCAATTCACATTTCACATTTTCCTGTTTTCAGAGTTTTATAGCTCGGTCATGATGCTGACCACTTTTCTCTCTCGGAGGACTTGACTGAAATTTTCATTTACTATGTAAAAAATTTATGTGAACGTTTTTGGAAGTATTACTTATTAATTTGATTATCACTAAAGCTGTGTCTGCTCTATTTCCCTGTTAAATCTGTTTTGGTATGGGGTTTAACTGGATTACCTAAGCTTTTAAGTGAAATATTGTAGTTGGGTTATTTTGAATACTATCCTAGTTTTTTAGCTGTTTACCTAAAATTCTGTTTGGCTATTTAATGATTTATCCTGGGATATAACAAAAAAGAGTTTGTTGATGCATTATCCATGTCAAAATGACATAACAAAGAAATATAAAGATTTAAATATTACAAAATTGGACAATTCAAACTAGAACTATGTATATCTATAATATGAAATTGTTGTTTTTTTCGAAGACTATGGGGATAGGTTTTACAAATTATTTTCTTCATGTTCTTGTAGATCACACATGCATTCAAAATACAAACTTATATGCCATGAAAAAAGAACGAAGGAACCTGCAATGATGCAATAAAACCTATAGTAGCAAACCTACTTTGAGGTTTATTTAGAACAAAAAACTACCCTCTTGTATAGTTTATAGCTATTGCTTTATAATGTGAGTACTCATAGGATTGCTTTCTTTCCATTCTCTCATGGATGCCTTAGGATTAGGTTTATCAACTTGTGCATACTCGTCTATGCTTTGGTTGTGCTCCATCTTATTAGCTTGCATATTGAAGTTTTTGTCTTGGTGATGGTACCTACCAAAATAATTATGCAAAATACATGTTATGACAATGTTGGCATGCAACATGAAGGTGAATTATTTCACGTTGGTCGGTTATCTAAATTGTTCTTTTAAGTATCCCAAATTTTCACTCAACTACATTTCTGAGTTGCGTTTAGCATTGATTTTACAATTGTTGTAGACAATCATATGTGTTATGTTTGCATTTGATAAATATTTAAGTGGTTCCTATAAGCATGCATAGCAGCCAAAATTTTTGTAGTGTTTGCATAACCTATTTCAATGAGATGCAACGTCCTTACATTTTTGCAGACCAAAATAATATTGTTTGTGATATTAAAACAAAAGTTGTAACTAGTGTTATCCATACTAACCTCAAGAAATGGTGAAACCATCATGCTTCATTGCCAATTTTAGAAAATGACAATCACAAATCCTTTCTTGCCACTTGTATGTAAACAAACTATTGATCAAAATCTGTTGCTACCATAGTCTTTCTTGTTATGTATCTATTTTTTCTTGTCCTCAGAAACTATTGCAAAAGCTTGGGTTCTTTTAATGAGATTAATAACATCTTCAAATGAAGGGAAATGAGCACTATTTTGTAATATATTTATGGTATTGTCCATTAGAATATGGAAATTATACATAGTCATTCTTTGTAATGAGAATACTTTGAAGTACATTATTTTAGTTTGGACTAACCATGTTAAGGGAGTGTTGGAAAAACTTATATATGCTTTTATAGCTATTTACTTGCACAAAAAGCTTAAGAACATTCCAAGTTGCTTAGTTGTAGGCGTGTAGTTAAGTTCCTTTAGTTGATTGTGACTTTCCAGTACGTTTTTAAAACCAATATAAGCTTTTGTAGGTTATTCTGATGCAATTATATGCATGTTTATCATGAACATTCAAGATCTTACTTATATACATGTTGTCTGGGCAAGGCCTATTTCACATAGGTAGGCATATAAGTACCACAAAGTCAAACAACTAGAAATTTCTAATGATAAATATATAAACATTATAAAAATAATTGGATAAGTGTTTAAACAATAGCATATATTTCGAAAATAGCAAGTGTTAATAACTAAAATCAAACCAAATGTTCTCAATGCATTAACTGTTCACAATGAAAACCAAAGCAAATGTTCATAGATGAAACCAATACAATTGGAAGTTTGCAATAGTTAATTGGAAGGATTTGATGAATTGTATATGAAGAGTGGGAGATGGTAATGTCGGGATAGTCTAGCATTACATCAAACACCCAAGTCAATAGTTGATGCCCTTCCAAGTTCATGAAGATGGTATGATTTGTACAGTCTAATAATGCCTTTATGTTTGCTAGTAGATTTGCATATATCAAAAGATTCTTCATTTTTTTAATCGTCATCCAAGGTGTGTGGCACCACTCTTTGTATAGCAAGCAATGCCAAACTATCTTTCCTTTGGCCTCTTGAATAATTATGTCATGAATCTACTTAGGAATGTTTCTTTTTAATTGCCTTCTTGCTCCAATACTATCACTAGCTTGCTTCCCTTCTCTAGTTGAGATTGGTTTAGCACTTACCATGTCATCAACAATGATGATGTATTGCTTAGCAAAATTTGCATGGTTGTAAGTCAACATTTTCATTTTGCTTTAATGTTGTGCACGAAAGAATTTATTATCAAGACTTCCCTATTGCTAAATCAGTTGTGGTTTTTGAGAGTTGAAATGTTCTTTGTGATTTCACATATGGTTGTGTGGGAACGACTTAGACCACAAGGATACATCCTTTAGGTGTTCTTATATTATATTTGTTGTTAACTAGGACTTAGAATTAAACATTATTATGAAGAATCTATTTTTTCCTATTTTTGGATATTCCAGTGGGGGCAACTTGAATGATCAATGTTACATCAGTCACCATCGCATGCAACTAAGGCAGTTAAAAGAATTTGTTATCTCTATCCATGACAAGGTAGTTGGATTGCCATTTAACAAACACCATGCTATTCAGATAAAAAATCAAGGAATTGCCTCTTTTCTATCTCCTTGAGGTTTTTTACTTATAGATGAGTCGAGCTTGACATGTCTCTTATGACATGTTTGGCCATCAACATCAAGATCTATGCAAGGCATTGGCATCGCAGATGTTTTGTTCTTTTTAGATCAACTAAATTGAAGTTTCTTCATTTTAGCTACAAAAATATAGAAAAACAAAACTCACTATGGATTATAATCACTGCAGTGCACATTGGAAAAAGATGCATTAAATAGTCATTAATCTACAAAACACATTACATTGTTATAGCATCTAACAAATTATTATACTTAATATCAAAATATTTTTCTTTAATCAATAATAGATAGATTTTTAGAACATATCAAATTATCTATTAGGATTTCAACAACAATGCTACACTAATGGAAAATTATATCACAGCATTGCCCATTGTTAAAAAACAAATTAAACTAACTCACATCTTTTGTAACATTCAAGCTCTTTTGCATATTTTAGAAGCTTACCATAGCTCTTTTGGTGAGCCAAAGACTACCGGATTTGCAATCCAACATCCCTTTGTTCAATGTTTGAAAAGGGATTAAGCATTGCTCATCCAAGAAAACAGGTTTTGGGATTAACAAACCTAAGGAAAAGTTACAACACATGCAAGAGTATAATAATAAGTGTATGTGCTAGTGCATGACCACCGTTGGAAGTCATAAACAAGCCTAGGACCAGCTGTAGTGGGTGAAATAGTAGATCTTGACAATAACAACAATGTCAATATTGACAACTTGCATACCTTATTCTTGATGACTAATAAGTTCACAATTGAAAAAGGGCAATAATGCCAAATAGAGAATGGGGTCCCACATTACTAATTGAAAATAGGGCAAAGATCAATGGTAAGGATGTACAAAGAAAAATATTTGGCAGAACAGACATGGGGAAACCATTGAAAAGTAGCCAAATTAGGCTTAATGCATACTTCCAACAACAAAGAAAGTTCGATGGCACATGGTACAAGGGGAATTGCTAATTGGTGATGAGCATCGACGATTAATAAGGATCGGCGAGGATTTGTGACAACTAGTGTCAATTAATAGGTGAGAGAGCATGGTGGAAAAAATCGCATGGGAGAGAGGGGCTTTTGGGAAAACATAGGGGGTGGTTAGGTTAAGGGGGGATAGGTTCAAGGGGTTAAGGAGGTATTATCTTTTTTAAGGAGAAACTAGGTTAAGGGTGGTGGTGAAGTTATTGTTTGATGGGTTAGGTTAGATTCATTTAAGTTAATTCAATTTTAATCTCATTCTAAGTATGGGATTAAAATATAGTTTGAGGAACTTTTTATATCAACAAAGCTTATCTTGATCCTTTTTCACATTTCTTTTAACTATTTTTGTGCTCTTGAAGGAATTTGATTCCCTTTTTTGATGTCTTGGTGTCACAATCATGTTTCTATTTCACTTCTTGGTTTTTATTTTACCTCTTTTCTCATGTGATTTTGGTTTCTATGTTTTTATATATTTTTTTTCTTATTGTGAAAAGCTTTCTAATGAGATGGAGGGAATAGGAATTCAATCACTTTTTCTCTTTTGAGCTCCATTTTCACTTGACTTGAGGATGACTACCTTGACAAGAATCTAGCTCTACTTTAGTTAGCATTTTTTTTCAGTGCCTCATTTGTTTGTTCTGATGGAGGGGTACACCTCCCATGTTGGTTTAAACTATCTCCCATGGGACTTTGTGGCTTGTCCTTAGGAGCATGGGGCCTTGGCATCAACTGCCTGCACGAGTGGCGTGATGCTTTACTCGCTAAGCATGTTCGTTGCTTCTTTGCATATGAGAATACTCCTTGTGTTCAATTCTATTGGGCCAAGTACGGTGGCTTTGACACCATCTTTTCAACACACGGTTGATTTTTGCTGTATTGAAACTCCTTTGTTTGATAAGTGATCTTGCTCGGAGTCACCTGGTTTGGATCCTTGGGGATGGTTCTTCTTGTAACACTTGACACTTGGGAGGACAATTGGATTAAGCCTCTATCCCTTTCCAATTGGCTAACTTATGTTAATATGGACATTCCTTTGCCAACTGTCATATACTACCTTCATTGGTAACTCTTCAATGTGGAATGCTGGTGTGTTGGTTACCCATTTTGGAGGTGATCTTGCCCAACATATCCTGTGTCTGGGTCACTCCTGTTGGGACACTCGAGACAAACGTTTCAAGTTATTCTGGGTGTAGTGAATTCATGCTCAGCCTTGGGTTTTTTTTTTTCTTTCTATAGAGGTTTTTGCCACAGTTCCATCCCCACCATGGCTTAGCTTGCTTACTTTGTCCTTATGATGATAGCAATTGTCCCTCAAACTTCCAACTTATTGATTATGTGGATCATTCCTTCCTGCATTGTCAAAGCACCGCCTTTGTGCTTCAATGCCTTTCGTTTGAGGGTTGTCTTGTGCTCACTTCTGTTCTGTTCACATGGTTCTTATTGAAATGGGCTGTAGGGATTGATCTTTCTCTCTTATTGCAACCACTGTCTATCACTTTTGACTAACATGAATTGTGGGTGTACTCCTATCCTTGGCTATCTCCAATAGCGCTACATTGCTCTGTTGTTCTTAACTTGGTGATTTTCCTTTCCTTTAGGGGCACTAGGAGTCGTCTGGGCCATTTGGCTGCCCCTCAATTCCTAGTTAGTACAAGGTAAACTATGATGGATTGGTTACTTCTAGTGGTGTGGCTGTTATTGGCATGATCATTTGTAACATCTTTGGGGCTATATTGTTAACTACAGATTGGGATGCCTCTTCTACTAACCTCATGGTGATAGATAGAGGTGTAGGTGCTTTGTGAGGCAATCCTGTTAGCTCACTGGTTCTTGTTGTTTGGGACCCGTATTTGGTTCTAGAGTGACTCATGTGATGTCATTTAGCTCTTTTCCTCTATATTAGTAATGACTAACTATGATAACCTGTTTATCTGCACTGCTCTCTACTCCTATGCTAATTACAAACTCACTCATTTGTATAAGGAGAAAAAATGTGCAGCTGATTTGTTTGCAAATTCTGTTATATTGTGTGATTGTACTTGGGTTAGTGGTATGCCTCTTCCCGCCCAATTGCTTGGCATCCTAGAGCGGGATGCAATGTATGAATTTCATTGATTTAATAATATTATGGGCTGTGGCCAAACTTTTAGAATAAAGATGATTGCTCTAAAATGGCCAGGCGTTTGAATCTTGGCTAGATGAAGTTGTTGAACATCTTTTGCAAATCTCTTGTTTTTTATGAAAACTGTAACATAACATTTTGCTCAGTTTTCTGAAGGCATACCCATAGCCTTTCGGTTTTTATTTTGTGTATGTTTGTGTTTTGGGTAGAGGGAAAGACAGGCCTTTTGAAATGTGCCATGAATATTGTTTTGGTTAGTCATCATCCTGAAATTTATTGGTTCCCTCTTGTATTGATTGTTAATATGTAAAGAATGCTGATGTCTTTGGCATAAGAATTAAAATATCTTTGGTAGTTGCAGTGCTCATGCTTTCACTAGAATCTTCATGCTAGTGGCAGTGTGATGAGGATGATGTCGGGATTGTTAGTGTGGTAAGTTAGGACTTTGCAAGTAGCCATGCTGTTAGGTTTCTTGTGTGCATTCCCCTGGAGATCATAATACCTGTTCTTTGTGATATAATATTCCTATTTCCATCCTTCCATACATGAGGAAATTTTGGGAACAATTTCATGATGAATGAAATTCATACTTTTGAGAACTTTATAACTGGCACTGCCAGCCATTCAAATGGGCATGATGCATTGTGATTTTGAAAGCATTTCAATTTTTTTTAATTAATCTCATGATTCAAAGATATATTTGCTGGTTGTATTGCTGTTTTGTTCATTGTTTGTAGATTTATCATATTCCTGACAATAACAAGTTCTGCTGGTTTGCAGCTCCCCTTATGTGACTGGTACATCAGTTTTAGGTCTCAAATATAAGGATGGTGTTCTATTGGCTGCTGATATGGGAGGTTTGTTGCTATTGTTCTAGCCCAACCCTTTTAAAAGATAGGACTGGAGAATGCTTGAAATCTTGATCGTCAATGCTATGCAACTTAAGCTCAACATTTCTCTTAATGGTTTCACATTTATGTGTACTTTAGAATATCTTGTATGAAATCATGATCTCATTTTCGGATAGTTTGTGGCTTAAAATATTTCAGTTTGAAATGCTCAACTTTGTCAACCTTCTTTTGTGTCTGAACCATCAACCTTAGGCAGGATATTTTTTGTTAGATTGATTTTTTATCAGAACTTTTATGAGCAAGTTCTTTGCTTTTATTTCTTTCTTGGATTCTATATCTATTACGTGTGCTATTATTGGTTTTATAATGTTGTTATTGATCTGTTATTTGCATTATATTTATGCCTTGCTGGGGAATATGAACAATACTGTTATCATACATTAGTGATGATCATTGTTTTATTAAATGGGGCATTCATTACAGAAGTGCATCTTGTACTGAATTATCTGAATTACTGTGAAATACTTATGTACAGTTGATCAAACTTAGTGGGATACTAACATGAGATTATTCCTGATTTATGTGTCTTTCATTCTAGAAAGTGCAGTTAATGCTAGTATTGCTAAAAGTGCAGTGAAGTATTTGTTTTTTAAAGAGTCTTTGTTAAGCATCAATTGGTTTGACTTATTGAATATATGAGGTTCTGCTAGCTTTTTACTTTTTGATTAAGCATATTTTTGATAATTTTTGCTACAAACCTTCTTGAATTCCTTGTCCATTTTCGCTTTTAATTTTCATGCTTAAACTATTTTTTTTTTCTGTTCCTCTTGTAGCATATGGATGATTCTTTATTCTAGATCAAATTCCTTGTCCTTTTTTGCTTTTAATTTTCATGCTTAACCTATTTTTTTTTTTTTTTTTATGTTCCTCTTGTAGCATGGATGATTCTTTTATTCTAGATCAAATTACTTGTTTACTTATTTTGTTTATGCTCAATAACGTTCATCTTTTTAGTATAATTTATGCAATGCATGTTTGTTATAGGGTATTCTGACCATAAAGTAGATTTCTTTCTATTTTTTCCTTGTTGCTTTGTTTTTTCAGTTTAGGATTAGATAAATGCTTCCAAGGTTCATGCTTCTTTTGTTCGTTGAATTGCATCTGTGTTATGATTATTCAATTACTAGAATTGCAAAGAGGGCAAAATAATGCATTACATGTGGTTGGAATGCCGCAAGGCCTTGCATAAGCAATATCATACTTCTCCATATTGCATGCAATCTACAAACCAAAAAAAATTTCTGCCTTTTCCTGATAAAACGAGTAATAAAAAACTCTATTGAACATAATCTTTCACTCACGGTTTTAATTAAGTGTATTTTTAGCTTATTTTACTTGATTTTCATTAATAACTACTATATAGTAGATTTCTTTCTATTTTGTCCCCATTGCTCTGGTTTTCTTCAGGATTAGATAAATGCATCCAAAGTTCACGCTTCTTTCTTTCCATGCATTTGTTTTATGATATGATCCACAAATTATTCTTTTACTAGAATCATGAAGAGGCTAAAATAATGTATTGCATGTGATTGGAATGCTATGAGGCCTTGCATAAGCAATATTGTACTTTTTCATAGTGCATTCAATCTACAAACCCAAAAAATTTTCTCCGTCTCACAAAATAAGCAAGAAAAAATTGTACTGAATGTAATTTTAACTTGCAATTTTAATTGAGTGTGTGTTAAGCATATTTTACTTGATTTTCATTAATAATAGCTTATATTGATGTTTAATATTATTCCTTGGTATTTCGGTGCCCTTAGTAGGGATGATAAAATACATTTTGTTTGAAAAAAGCTATGGCCATTTTCCTAGCTGCCTGAAAAGTTATGCCATTATGATTCTTCCATTTATTAAGCAATTTCTTCAACCTTCAGAAATACAAGATGTTTTCAATTGCTTTCGTTAGCTTTATCTTTTTGTGTTCGTGTTCTTTAACATTTTTTAGAAAGTTGTAACGGTTGTAATGTAACTTCTACATCAGCTGCACTTCCTTGAATAATTTTGATCTCATCTCACATTTGTTTTTTTTAAATATTGATTTCTTTGGTGTTGGAGCAACTTATGTATATTTTTAATAATTCATTTCAAATATTATAAGTTTTTTGGATCATATTGGTCACTTATTCTTTGCTTTTTTCTTTCAAAATGTATTGTATGGTCAAATAGGTTCTTATGGATCAACCCTACGATACAAGAATGTGGAGCGGATAAAGCGAATTGGTAAACATACTCTTCTTGGTGCAAGTGGAGAAGTTAGTGATTTTCAAGAGATCTTACGCTATCTTGATGAATTAATGTAAATGCCTTCTTTCAAAGGACTTTTAACATTTAACAATACGTGCAAGTTAATTCATTGCTTGTTTCTTATTCCTAGCCTACCTACCATTCCATTTATTCATGAGTTCCATCTCAGGAACATATTAATATTGTGGATGAATGTGTAAGATTATGATAAGTATTTACACTATTTGTTTAATTTGCCACAGCGTCTATGATGATACATGGGATGATGGAAACTCACTGGGTCCTAAAGAGATCCATAATTATTTAAATCGAGTAATGTATAATAGGCGTAACAAGTTCAATCCTTTGTGGAACTCACTTGTTGTTGGTGGAGTAAAACGTGGACAAAAGTATTTGGGAGTGGTCAGTTAATCTTTCTACAGTTGATTGTAATTTCAACAGAACTTCAATCGATTACAGATAATTTAATTAATTTTCTTTGATGATAACCGGAATCTTTATATCACAAGTTTGCTTCTTTTGATGAAGGTTGGCATGATTGGCACGCACTATGAGGATGACCATGTTGCTACTGGGTTTGGGAATCATCTTGCCCGGCCAATTATGAGGGCTGAATGGCATGAAGACATGAGCTTTGAAGAGGCTGTAAAGCTTCTGGAGAAATGCCTTCTTGTACTTCTTTACCGTGACAGATCTGCCATCAATAAATTTCAGGTATTGCTTATTCTGCATTTCTACTTAATTTGGTTGACGGTACTGTAAATTATTCTCTTGCTGCTTGATAGAATGTGAGATGAGGGAAGGGAAGAAAATGGATTATAGAGGAAGTGTCTATAACTGGGACAAGAGAGAGGGGGAGAATTAGAGAGAAATTACAGCATTTGGGAAAATTATTTTTGACTACTTTTTTGCATCATAATGATGCTTTAATTCTTTGAATACCCACATTTGATATGAATTATGCAATACTATCAAGTAAAAATTTAGGCATCCTTATTCACTTATTTGTGAGACCAAGCATTAAAATAACTCACTAACCTTTGATTTTTCTTTGATAAGCCCTCGAGTAGACAAGGATGAATTGATTGTGACACTATTATCTGGTGTGTATGAAGAATTTGTCTCATAGTGAGAGCACAAAATGTTGGACTGGTTTTAAATTCACAAAGTTATTTGAAAGGAATCAAATAAGCTATAGACCATGCTGTTTGAAGGGAATTCGATAAGCTATAGAATCCATGTCTGCTCAAGGAAGCTGTGTTGAAGGTTAAGTTTATAAATAATGTTATGAAGGTGAATGTTAACTACAACTTCTTAAGTAGATTATTATATATGTAAACACATTTGGATGACATTCTGTAAGGTATCATGGAATAGGGTTCATTTGGATTATCCTTTTTCCATTGTTTTGATTAATAGGTAGTTGCTTTTATAATAGCTTATAATATAGAAAATTAAATTTTCAAATGAAATCATGAATCAGTGCATGAAATTTTAGATCTTGCTAAATGCACATCCATTACATAGAGCTGAAAGACCAGTTTTGTTACTAACTACATGAAGTTAAGCTATAGGTTTGGAAGAGTAATGGGGGAGCACATTCTAAAAATATAAAGCAAGTTTTCGTGGAATATCAAAGAACTTTGAGATTGTGCTCAATTCATTTCCTTCCATGTTTTTTACTCGAACATGCATGTTTTTCATATTATGTAGGTTTTAACTTTCTGGTTAAAAAAAATGGTTGAAATACTAATTTAGAAATTAGATTGGACGTATAATACATCTAGAGAATGTTCTTATGTTTTTGTTTATAAGGCACATCTTATGATTTGATCCAAATATGTATGACGCATTAAAACACATAGTTTTTTGTCTTGGTCATTGTTTTATGTTTTTATTATCCAACTTTCCTTACATTATGATTGGGCCTAATTTACATTATCCAAATTTTCGTATTGGTAGAAGAAATGTATTTCAAGCTCTAGTGCCTTTGATTTTTGTAAGTTGCTAATTATGGCACAAGTGCCTATAAATATCTCCTGTCATGATAACTAGTTATTGAATAGATGAAGCTTTTGGAGTGCCGTGTTTGTTTATAATTATTTAAGCTTAGGGGAGAAGATGAAGATGCAAAGGTTTATGAGGCAATTTTGTTTGAAGATTACTAGACCAATGACCTGTCCTTTGATTTTACCATTTGGGTTTAAAAAACTGGCTAGACTTGTCATCAATGCTCAATGCTTTGATGGCACTCTTCGTTAGACTTCACAACATCATTCAATGTAGTGGATGCTCCTTTTTCGAGAGGGCTTGCTTGAGATCAGTACATGTTGAGGAAGCTCTCGAGTCTATTGTTGCTCTCCATGCTTCTAGCATTTTTGAGGCCATCTTAAGGAAGTTGTCCTATCAACCTTCACACCAATTTTTTATAACCGCATATGATGCCTTTGCATGCAGAGGTCACTTCTAGTTATCATAGCAATCTGTCAAGTGTTATTTCATGTTGAGTTTTGCATGATCTCTTCTTCAATTGATCTCATCATCCATGAAAGGTCCAATGTTACCATGCAACGGTTGGTTGGTTTGATTTTTTATTCCATTTTTGAAGTTTTGGTTCTCCAATTTCTCCTTAATTCTTGTACTTAGTGCTTTTCTTAATAGATTTAGCTCTTGTTAGCTAGATAAGCACCTTAGGGTTTGAAGGGTAATAAAACCTAAAGACTCTTTTTAGTCTTTAATAATAATTTCTTTTAAGTCATTTCATGAGTTTTAATTTAATAATGATGGTCATAATGTTAGGAGATGGTTTGACTCAATTAGAATGATTAGAAGGTACTTAGAACACACAAGAGATGATACAAAAAACTATCTTAGGTTCTCATATTATAAAGGTTGCTTGGTAACTCACATCAAGTCTAGGCATATCATAATAGAGTTCGAACGAAAGGAGAGATTTTTTTAAAATTATGATAATAGTTTTTGTATTACGATAAAACAATACTTTGTTTGATAAAACAATATATTATCAATTTTGTGTGTTAGAAGTTAACATGTGCATTTTTATATCATTCTCAAGTTTTTTTTTATTTCACAAAATTAGTTAATGTGCATGGTTATGCAAAATTGATAGCTATTGATTTATCAATTAAATGTCATAAAATCATGAGAATATGTTAAAAATTAAAAATACATTTTTTTTGTTAGTTTTTCATGTTAAAATAAGCTTGTTTGCACATTTTCATGATTTTATCGATTATATTTATATAATTTAAACTAACATATAGACTATATTTTTCATTATTTTATTATTTCATGAAGTAATTTTATGAGTTTTTCCAATTCTTCAAGACATTTTTCAAAAATAATTTATGCATCAAAAAATCTAATTAAAAAATTGGACAATTTGTTGTGTTAGATCAACCTTTCCATCATTCACAAAAAAATCTAATTTGTTGGTTTTATGATAAATTGACTTGTGAAATTTATTTAGTCTTATTTGGGCGATTAATATGATGGTTTAATTGTATGGATTAGATGATTGTGAGTTAATTAGATAATTCAATTGTTCGATTCAACGGTTTAATCTATATGTGAACAAGGGAAACTTCTTGTCTAAGGAATTAGAGCTTTAATTGAAAATTCTTAGTGGGAAATTAATCCCTTGGGTTATTTTCTTGGTGTCATTCATCATAAATGTTTGTCTTTTGCAAAGGATAATTTAAAAAAAAATAGAGATTAGAGTGAAAAATTTATTACTGTTACACCCTTGTATTTGATGAGTCAAGCATAAATGTTTATATCTCATATGGGCTTGTTTTAAGTGAAATTGTTAATATTCAATTAAGTCAAGCAATGAACTTTAAATGTCTAAAATAGTGGTCTTCAACGCTCTTGGAGTCATGGTAAGCTTCAAGGAAATTGAAGACATGCACTAAAATTTTTATACTTGAATTTCTCTTTATTTTTCTTGAATTTAATATGTTCCAATTTTGAGATGATGTGACATACTAGTAGTATTAAGTTTTGAAAATGTTATAAGTTTAATAATTGTTGAATTTTGAAAATGTTCTATTTCTCCCTCATTTCGATTTTTTCTTTGAAATTTTTATTGTATTGAGTGTGCCTTATACTTCTTTTAAATTGTCTTAAGTTTATATTTTGTTGCCAATTTTTGTATTTGTTTCCTTAGGATAAGGGCATCCCGACAATTGTGCAAAAGCCCTGGGTTTGAGTTGAGCCCGAAAAAAACTCAAGTAAGTTCATGATTAGTTGTAGGTAAAATCCCAAGTAGGTTTGAGGTGAACCGTACGGAAAACCTCGCTTGTAATTTGGTGATTTTAGTGGTTTTTTCCCAACACTGGTTGGGGGTGGATGTGGCTCGATTTGGAGTCGAACCCCCTTAAAAATTTTTTGTGTAGGACTTTTTTGGGTATGATATTTGCCAATTTTGTTGAGTTGTGTAAAAACCTTGTTTGGTGTGAACAATCACCTCCTTTGAGGTGTTTAGTGTAGGAATTTTTTGTTTAGTGCATAATGGCTTTGTTCGCATGTGTTTGCTAAAGATGCATGTGAAGGAAACTCAATCAGTTGTTTTTGGGTGGTTATTGTTGTTGGTGGTGAACTGAAAAATTATTTGAGTGCACTTTTACTTTTTTGCATTATTTATGCTATGATTTTATTCGCAACTTAACTCATTGAAAATTCTCGAACTGCACAATTTACTCTAGTGTGCCATTCTTTTCATGTTTCTCTTTAATCCCTTCTCTATCTAAAGAGATTTCACAATCTTGTATTGCTTAGTGTGGAAAGAAGAGATTCTCTCTTAGTGACGATTGTAGGAACGTGCATGAAGACTAAAGATGAAAATTATATCTCATATTCATGAGACATCCATGACCATTAACACTCAAGCGTTAGTAGAATGAACGATAGTTTTGATTGATCAGGTTTCAACATGGTTGAATTTTGGTCTTCTACCAACCTATCTTGTAGGCTCAGCAACAGTTTGATGTGGTTGTGAAGAGCACCTTATCTTTTGGTGACTATAAATCAATTTAGGTGTAAATTTACCCATTGGCTACCCTAATAGATAACCTTTAATTGAAAAGAGATTAAATTATTTCCAATAGAACTTGAACTATGAATCAACTAAGGAGGTCTGATCCAAGATGGTTCCTTAAGCTAATCAATGATAGACTCAACACTTCGCATGAGATATTGATTGTTATGAATATTGAATGGTTGTTTGTCAAACCTTAGCCCTTAAAAGGCCATCCACCAATTGAAGCGAATATTGTGAATATGATGTTCATCTTGATAGTATTATTTTTTGGGTATTCAACTTATATTTTTCATTGATAGACTCTTAAAAAAGTTCAACTTTTGGCATAGAGATTGGAAAGGAAAGATGATTAGCTGGACAACACCTAGTATGCTCTCGACAACACTGCACAGTGATATGCTTGAAAACACTAACCTCTTTTGTAGTGATTGTTCACTGAGTTGACAAGGGAAATGACCTATCATTATAATTTGTTATTTGAGCATATTTGAGATAGTTAACTTTGGAGGGTCTACAGGTTTCAATCATTGCCAATGTCACCATCAAGAGAGTGACATGGTACCCACCACCTTTGGCATGGAGGATTTGTGACCTCTTAGCAATCTTGATGAGACACTATACTAATTACAGGCCAACTTGCTACTATTGAAATCAAGCGAATGCTTGTCGATACCAATGGCTTTATTACCATACCCTTTCTTGATGCATTTGAGAAGATTGGGATTATTCGATGTGACCTCATCCATTAAATTGGCATTAGGAGAGATTATTTTGATTTAAATTAGAAAATCGAATTGAAATAACAACATTCGGTTGGTTTGGTTCTAATTTAAAATGTTTGGCTTGGTTTTCAATAAAAGAGTTGATATTTTTATATTTTCCAATGTAAAATACTAACTGATCAAGAAACAAAACAATTGTGTATATTATGATCTTTTGATCTGTTTTTATTGTTTGATCAATTGAGTTTAACAGTTTTTTACTTCAATTCAGTTTAGACTCATTTTTGGATTCGGAACTTGATTTATTAACTAAATTCTAAACATGTTCTATTTTTTCAATCTTGTTCACTTTTCAGTTTTACCATCGAGTTCGTCATTCATAATTGAACTTTTTGATTGCATCTCTTGGTTTGCACACTTTTTAATTTCTCTAAGGACATAATAAGGTCAGAAGGAAGAGTGATTGCCACCTTCAAGAGGGATGGGTCGTTAGATTTATTTGTGTTGAGAACTATCTTGTGCTTCTTTTTTGTAAGATTCTTCCTCAGACTTTGAAGGGGCAAATTTAACCTCTTAGAAGAACATTTAAGTTGACTTGGAAGGATTGCCACCTTCAAGCTTTTGATAAAGTAATTGGTGTGTTTGCATGATGTTCCTCAAACATGCGTAGACTGATATATCTAAACGTAAATTCCAAACAAACAAGTGGTCACTCATGCTAGGTAAAGGAAAAGAAAGTTCCATTTTGAAGAGCAAGAAGTGATTAAGTCCAATATCAGCAAACTGGTTGAGGTTGGTTTTGTTGATTAGCATTCTATGTTGATTAATTAGCCAACAAAGTACTAGTCAAGAAGAGTAATAGCATATGAATTGTGGGTGACGATTTCACTCATCGCAATCTAGCTGGCCTAAATAGACCATTATAGAAGATAGAAAAATGTTAGTGTAATTTGTTTTGTAGATTTAGGATATCTTGTGCTATTGCCATAATAAATTGTGATTTTATTTGTTGTTGAAAATCTCTAATTTTGCTTTAAATCATTTGATTTTCATTTCAAGTATGCTTTTGTTGCTTATTTTTGGATAAATGATCAAACTAAAGTGGTAAAACAAAAATTACTTAAAATATTTAAAATGTTTTTTAATTAGAAAAAGGGTACGTGATAATATAAAGTATTTAGATTTTCATAGTGTAATGAGTCTATCATATAACACTTATATCATGATAAGAAAGACTCCATTCTGTAGGTTTATAGCTCAAAAAGTTGCTCTCTTTGTTGAGCTTAATCATCAAATTTGTCGAGTGCAACATCTAGTTAATCCTCATTTTCATTGTATAAATAATTAATAAATTGAAGAAACTTGATGTCTTGAATTGGATATCCTTTAAAAAAAGATTGCTTGTTGCATGAAACAATTCTAAATGGATATATATATATATATATATATATATATATATAGAGAGAGAGAGAGAGAGAGAGAGAGAGAGAATATGAAAAAATATTTTGGTAGCTCTTGCAAACTAAGGATAGAGGAGAGCTACCTTGTACATGGAGTGGTGATCACCTCAAATCTTCTATTGATGATTTGTGTTATTTTACTTTCAGTTTTGGTTGTAGAGGTAACAAACTTTCTTAGCCCTTAAACATCTTGCACTTCGATAAATTAGCTTCATTCTTGACATATTTTCTTTATTATTTTTCCAAGGTTATGGGTTAGCCACGTCATTACACTCACATGACTAGGTACTAGGTCTCAATAGCTTTTTTTAAATGGGGGCTAAGCATTCCAAACTATTTTATTGGTGTTCCTTTGAGTTCCAAGCTATCAAACAAGGAAAACTTCATTTTGCAAGTTGGCTCAATAGTTGGTTAGTAGATGACATGCATCTAACTTAGGTGTTGAGATTTTACTATTGTGTCAAGACTTGAATGTCACAACTAATTTTATTTGCTTGGTTTGTGCCTTTTGTATGATCTATGTCTTCATTTAAAACTAAGTTGATTTTTTATGCATATATGTGTTAAAGCAATATAATTGCATCATAACTTTAAATCTACCCTCAAGTGACATATTTTTTCACTTGGTAAGCTTTTAGGCACACCCTTCTACCGTTATTGAACATTTTTAAAAACCTCCTAACAAAGTTTTAACTTTGTGACATCAAGTCCATTACCTAACCTTATCTATGAAACTTGGTGGTGTTATCTCCTCTCAAGTACAAACTCCGAGAGAGATGAATTGATGCAAGTAGCTTCATATGCTCAAATGGCTCAAAACCATACCCCTTTGAGTGGGGGACAATCACTTGAATTAGAATGGTTACCATCCAAAATAGACTATTGAATTCAGTTTTCATCCGTTCCAAAAGTACTAGATCAAATTGAATTTGATTTGTTTTGATTGCTAATCAATGGTTCAGGAATCAACATTTAAACTTGGTATGTTTGCTAATTTGATGTCCACACAAGTTGCTCGTAAACATTTGTATCTCCAGACTTCAAATCAATAATGAAATATGCATTCAAAAAACTTGTATAACTTCATCGCTGGCCGTAGTTCATGTAAAGATCAGATGAAGACGCATGGCACATTTCTGTACTTCTCTTGAGCTTCATTATTAACTGAGAAATGGTTTCCTTTCTGCTGCAGATCGCCAAGATAACCGAAGAAGGGGTGACTATTTCCGAACCATACGCTCTGAAAACCTTCTGGGGTTTCACTGCTTTCCAGAACCCATCCAAGAGTGCTGAAGGAACCTGGTAGGTCGCTGATGACTCTGTTGACATTCAAAATATGGTCTTCAAGAATGGCAAAACTTGAAATTTATATTTATGTCACCTGCCAGATTTAATGACTTGTTTTGAAATTTAAGTGTTTTATTTGCTGGTTGATCTCGATTTGAGTTTTATGGTATATTAAGCACTTGCTACATTGCTGCCTTTGTAGACAGAAGAAACTATTGTTTATGAAGGAAAAAAAAATTGGACATGTTTTTTTTTTAATTAGTTAATCTGTTTTATTTATTGATATGTAATTGAAGACGAGTTGCAATTTTTTTGTTTTGCAAAAACTAAATCGGCTTTTTATTTTTTATTTTTAGATTATACAAAATAATATGATGCATAATATTTCTATATATATATATATGTATATATATAAGCGTTTGTTGGGATTTTTGCAAAGCCGATGAAACTTCAAATCATGTTATTCAACATCCTTCGACGAGGGAAGATAGCTAGTTGTGCGGCCGTTGTCAATTCGTAGGGATTCTCAGCCTATTGGGCAAGTCTGTTTGCATGGGAACGAGATAGCTACGATGCAAGTATGACGTGTGGCGTATGTAATTGAAAAGGCTTGTGCTGAACAGAAATATCTGAGAAAATAATTTATTAAAAAAAATTTCTTTGTAAAATATATTCACGCGTAAAAATTGATCTAAAAAGTGTTGGATATTATTAGAATTGTAATGGAAAAAAATATATTTTCAATTTGTGTGTGTGTGTGTGTGTGTTATTTTTTTTTGTTAATTGGAATTGGAGTTCTCCAATGCTACTTGGATCGTGGAGTTAATCGTGGCCGTTCATCTTACTACTGTATCAATGTCGCAGGTCAGCAAGGTTCCGGGCTGCCTTCCCCCCTCTCCACATTCAAAAAAAGGTCACAAAAACATTTTCTTTTCATATCCTTTAATCAACGGGTCGATGATCTGCGACTGCTTACATAGACCAAGCTTAGAGCGGACTCAGCTCAGAGAGAGGGAGAGAGAGAGAGAGAGAGAGAGAGAGAGAGAGAGAGAGATGGAGCGGGAAGCCACGATCGGTCAGGCAAAGGCGAGGAGGAGATCGGAGACGGCTGTGGTGAAGAAATACGAGGTCAAGAAGAATAGTACTCCAAGGAATCCGTTTAACGACTGCAATGTCGGCTCGATAGCTGCTGTCCAAGCGTCGGCAGAGGCCCAGAGAAAAGGCTGCTTCCGCTTCCTTCTCCCTGACTCCTCTTCCAAGGGTGACTCTGTCCGGAGATCTAAATCTCATTCACGGACTCCTAAATCAGCTCCACCAAATTCGCGAGCTCTCTCCTCCAAAACCATAACTTACCCTTCTTTAATCCGCAACAGAAACCCTCCATCTCCCATCTCCGAGAACCCAAGGAAACTTGGATCGAAGATGCCAGCGAAGCCTAAGACTCCAGATCTGCTCCACGGATGGAACCAGCGCAAAGCCAATTCGAGAGAACTTTCCAGAGGTAAAGGAAAAAGTGGATCTTGCCTGTCGTCTACTCCAGAGAGAGTCATTTCTGTTGTAGAGTTGAATCCTTGTTCCCTGGCCGAGGAAAGCAAGCAACTGCTTGCCGCCACGCCTACATCCAACTCTACTCCTCCTATTCAGGCATCGATTTCGCCGGAGGTCCCTTGTAGCTCCTCCGTGACACCAATGCCGTTATGTTTCGCCACTGGTCATATCATTGCCGGTGTCAAAGATCGCAGAAAGTGCCGGCCTCGGGGCGTTCTAACAATTGGTCAGAAGCAGAGTGATGGTTTCCAGGTCTCGTCACCTCCCTCTTCTCTTGCCGGAGCTTCCATTTGCTGGGTTTCCTCTCCCTTAGAGATTCCTAATGGAAGAACTCAAGGTTCTAGAGTTCGTAGTGGCGGTTGCGACAACGAAGCTTCAGTTCGCTGGCTTCTGTCTCCGAGTGATGCGGTGGAGAAAGAGCTCGAAACTGTTTCAGACCAGCAAAAGACTAATTTGGATGTTATATTTGGAATCGAAACAACGCCTTCATCTGGGGCTTTCATTCTAAGGACTCCAACTTCCAACAGTAGCACGAGTCCGTTTTCAGTAATTGTTCAAAAGGCCGAGGTTTCCGGTCTCCCACTGATCTCCTCTGACAAAGAGGAAGGAGAACATTGCTATGCAAATGGTAAAGAGGTTTCTCCCTTTTCCGAGAAATCATGGAGCGAAGTTAATGATATTTCCACTCCATCCTATTCGAATTCAAGAAGAAATGGTGTGATATCTCCCTTAGAGAATGATTCTGCCATGGACCGCTTCAAAGCAATGCGAATCTCACCCAAACCAATACCATTAAACAACAAGAACGTCGTTTCACCATTGCCTAGTTTGAGCTTCAAGTTTTGTTGCTCCCCAATACCATTGAACTCCATTGATCTTAATTGCTTCCGAAGTTCTAGAGCTGTTAAGCTCTCAAAAGACGAGATGGAAGAGAAAAATGCAACGGTTTCTAGTATGAGGATATCGTGGCGAGAAGGATTGCTTAGTAGGATCTTTGAGACTGGGGAATTGGATTCTTATCAATGTTTCTTTGGGGAAGACGATAAAGAAAATTTTGATGGTCCAAGAGATGAAGCCAAATCTGAGCCTGATTTTAAATATGACCAGGAAATGGCTACTTCTTTCCTGAAAGAAAGAAGTGGTTTTGGGTCTTTGGAGTATTTGGTATGCAGCAATGAATCTGGTGTTCAAAAGTGTGAACCAAAACTCCCTCTTTTAGAACCCAACTCAGCTTCAGAATCAATTAGTGCTGAAGTTGGTGGTCTTATTTCATCTGGTGAGTCTGACTGGACTCAATTTTATAGAAACAATTTATTTGAAGTGTGAATGTATATAATATGCTTCCGCCCAACTACTTTAGCTCTTGTGTGATCAGAACTATGGACTTTTGTCAACCTTTTTTATTACTTCGGTTTTTTTTTTTTTTTTTTATACTAAGTTATTAACTTTACTGCTCTTTTGCATGAAAGAATTCTGTGGCAATGGACTATACTTATACTCCTTTTTTTCCATGAGATTGTAGCATTGGATTTCCCTTTTCTCATTGTTCCTTGAACTAATCAATTCAGCATGAATTTAAATGGTTATTGCAATCAGATTCACAATTTCATTGTCTAGTTCATATGTAATGGAAATCTATATCATGCAAACCAACTTCAATGGTTTCACAAAAACAGTGTACACCTTTGTAACCGTTCATAAGTGTATGAGATAACAGAGATGTATTTTGCACAATGCAGGACAACGTGAAGAAATAACTAGTATTACGACATCCTGGTGGTGTAAAGTGAGTATTACTTTCATGGGCAGAGTATTTATAAATTCAGAATGTTATTATGTGGAGAAGCAGTGCTTTTTCAGATAATATATGTTCAAAATATTTGTGGCTCTCGAGTTGTTGAATCCCTTCATGTTAGAAAAGAATTATTAAAAATGACAACTAAGATTATGATGATTAAAATTAAGTAGATTATCAAGATGCAAATTACACACAAATTAGCAAGTTGATAAAATGAAAGTAAGAAGGAAATGGCCAAGGAGATAGACATGCTAAGTGCATTATCAAAATGAAAGTAAGAAGGAAATGGCCAAGGAGGGAGACACACCAAATTTATTATCCTTAGTGTAGATTGAATCTTGGATCCACCAATTTGAGGCTCTTTCTTTTGTTCTCAAAGTACAACTCGTCTCCTTGAGTTGATCCCATGTGCAGCACATATGATCAGCAAAATTTTCATCCGAGTGTTTGTGTATCACTGTCTAATGAAAGATAATCAAAGAAAAGAAGCTCTTCCAAGGACATGCTTTTTAAAACCATTATATGTACATATATATGTATGTATATGTATATATATAGTTTTTTTAAGATGAGGATGAATTAATGAATTAGTTACCAAAAATTAGAAAACAACTTTCTTTGATAAATTAAGTTTGATGACTACTTTGTTTTTAGTGTTTCATAGAAGAGTAATTAACTCAAAATACTATTCATAAATGAATCAAGATGGTTAACTATTTATTTTATTTTGAATTACTAAAATTGCATTCTACTGTGTTTTGACATCCCAAGATGATGTTGTGATGCAACCCATTTGGGATGATTGTGTTTTCACCTTATGTGGCAAACCTCATCTATTTTATTGTTATCTCAAAAGGTCAAAAGATAATATTTGTCCTTATACAATAACTTTATTTCTGACGTCACTTTTTAATTGTGATTTATAGACATCATTGTATGCTTATCATAAGATCTTTCATCATATTTCTATCTCTCTGTATTTTGACTGCAACCATCATAAAACCTATATATCTAGGTATTGTGAATAAAACCTTGTAGAAGTTCAAGATTTGGAGTTCAGCAATTAGAGTATAAGTTTACCACCTAGAGATTAAACAGTTATTCCATATAGGAATTTTGAGGTTATGAGCATCTTCTGTGGACTGTTCTGCTGAATAGATCAACTTCTAGAACAATTCAAAGTGGATTAACTAAGTATAAGATCATTCACTGCAGCGAGAGTGCTGGTTGGCATTACTATTATCTCCAAACAGCATTGGCAACAAAAACAGCATTCTTACCTTTAGCGCCTTACGCATTCTTTATACAGAAGATGTGTAGAAGGAAACTAAATAACTTTAATAACTTCTATAGATGTTTTCCTTTCAAAATAAAAAGCAAAAAACTTATATAGATGCACAGAAGACGTATTCTTTGAACTGTAATATGGTGCAGAGAACTGTATTGAGCTGGCTGGATTTGAGGTTTATTTTTTCCTCTTCTTGTCTTTACCTTCTCTTTGGACCCCACGTTTCTACCATACCCATGAGTCTCCATGTCTCCCATTCTAAACCTTGCCTTAGCCCTCAAAAACCACCACTCATAGTGCTAGCATTTGACAGAAAATATTCCTGGAGAAGGCTTCCGATGGATTTTCATCATTTTTCTCTCATAGTTACTTGGAAATCGACATGGAAAGAGCAAGGCTCTCTGGTTATGAACTCTTCTCTTCCACTGTTTCTTGTGAAGCATAGCCTCGACCATTATAATGATCTCTTTGTTGGATTGACCTTTGTATGAGTAATCATATCTTCTACAATTCTCCCTGAAAATTCGCTTTAGTTGAAATGAGAATCAACCTTGATTCATATTTGGAATGTTGGTCATTCTTTTTTCTTCAAGACTTAAATCTATCAAATTCCATAAGATTGTTTGTTTGACTGATCAGGTACAAAAAATTGTTTGTTTCTTCTTAATTCACAAATTAAAACAAGTGCATAGGAATGATTTGGCAGATGATGAATGAACCCATGGAAGCTATCACATTATTTAGCAGCTACTAAGAAGCAAGACTAATTGCTGTTGCATTTACATAAATTAAGGCCAAACAAGAGTCTACTTCTTCCCTCGCCTCCCCCCTTTTATTGTAAATTTCTCTTTATTCCTTTATTTTCTATTTGTGGAGAATTTTGATACGTGTGTTTTTTTTATCTTGATAATGATTTTTTAAGTTTCACTTCATTCAATGTAAAATCTTGTTACATTATTTCGTTCTTGATTATTATAATTATGTTTTTTGTTGTTTTTTCATTGAATTGAATCATGGATAAGTTCTTGCTTTCATATAAAAAAAAAGAAGCCTTGCACATTAAATATATGCTAGCTTTCCATTGCTATAATCTTGGAAATTTTAAAACTTCTAAAACAATAATTATATCGAAAACTTTTGATACCTTAAACTATGAATTCAAAATATTTGATAATAACAATGATATTGAAGGATCAATGTGCCAAAATGTTCAAGTTTTCTAAAAAAAGTAAGAGAAGTTTCGCAAAATAATTGTTCTTTGTGTCGTGATTTGAAGACTTTTGTCACTCTATCCTTAAGGAATAGAGTACCCACTGCAAACTCAATTGTGCTGCTTGGTTCTAGAGAAATTGGAATGTGAGAGCCTCATCTTTCATCTTAGTGTGGGTTTACTAATATGTTTTCCTACTTATTCACTCCACATTTGGCTACTCAACATTTACACCGGATGTGTATCCTTTCTTATCCTTTAATACGAGGGAAAGATCTTCTCATTGTTTGTAAGTTATGTTTAGAGGATAAAGTTTCTTAGATTGTTAATATTTAGGGGATGAGGGGGGACTTTGAGAAAGATTAAAATTCTTATATGACCGTTGTATTTCAAGATTTTTTTTATCTTTTTGATTAATAGAAGGTACAACATTTGCAGAGCATTTAGATAATTATAATAAGATAATGTTATATTTTTTAATGCAATTGTAAAAGTTGAATAAGATATGGCTTTGATTTTGTAATGCTCTCCTTAAAGGTTTCTTGAGCCTCTGACAAGAAAATTGTTATATAATGAAGAAACTATTTAACTTTGATTCTTTATGTTTCTTATTAGCATTTTTTTTTATTTTCTTATTCTCACAAAAAAAACCGGCTGCTGTCCAAGGGCGGGAAGAAGATACTCATCAACTCCGTCCTCACGTCGATGTCGGCATACGTGTCGGCGGTTCTCCTCCCTCCGAGAACCATCATCAAAGCCGTCGAACGGCTTCTTTCCAGGTTCTTCTGGGGCGGCAACGACAACTCCAGCCGCCATCACTGGGCGGCGTGGGGCAAGATCGCCAAACCTACGTCTTCCGGTGGCATGGGCATCCGCGATCTTGGCTCACAGGTCATGGCGCACTCGGCCAAGCTCTGGTGGCGCCTCTTCAACGTTCGTTCTCCCTGGGCAGACTTCATTCGGAGCAGCTACGTCGACTGCCGAGACGGAATCCGGTCCTCCGCTGGCGATTCCCCGGGCTGGCGCCGTATGGTCTCGTTCCGCCTTCGGTGGCTTGCCCTTGCGGCGTGGGACGATGACCCGGTCGATCAGACCGGTTCACTGCTCCACCGCATCCGGTCCGGGTGTTGCACCGTGAACCGGTTCGAACCGAACCGGGCGTACACCCTTTTTAACAACCTCTTGCTTCCTCCCCGTCAGCTCTCCTTCCAAAACGACCTCCTCTGGCACCGACTCATTCCTGAGAAGGTTTCAATTTTCCTCTGGCGCCTGCACCACGCCGCCCTCCCCTTCCCAAAAGCTCTAAATCGGATTGGCATCTCGCTCGTCTCGAAGTGTCCCTTTTGCAGCAATCGGGATGAACCGGATCACATTTTCTGGTCCTGCTCCATCTCCCGCCCCATCTGGACCTGGTTTGAGGTCAAGCTCGACGTCCCCCACTCTTCTTCCACCGACATCTCCAGCTGGTGGGCTTTCAAGACACAGATTAGCTCCTTAGCCTTCACCATTCCAGCCTTCATCTGTTGGACGGTCTGGAAAGCATGGAACGCCGCCACCATCTCTGGCCTTACTGTTTCGGCCAGCGCGCCCTTTTTGGAAACACAGCATCTGCTAAGGAGAGCTTATTTGGCGAGGCGCCGCAAAGACAACATGCTGGAAAACTACTCTCTTTCCCTCTTGGGCCTGTTTTAGGTTTGCCTCCTCCCCCTTGGCATTTCCTTTTTGTGCCAAGTTTTGTACGGAATATATTTTGGAAAGAAGTTTTATTAAAAAAAAAAAAAAAAAAAAAAAAGAATCAAAGTTAAAATCAAAGAAAAAGGGTGAGTGTCATAACTACAAAAAGCTTAGGCACTAGAAATATGAGTGTAGTTTTTTTGCTAGCAAAGCTTAAAGTGAATGTTCTAAGCTAAGGTTATTTTAATTATTGAAAAGTGTTTATATGGATTTAATGTTGTTTGAAAACTGAAAATTGTTTTTGTTTTATAAAAGATTTGATTCTCTATTTTGGTTGCTTGGATTGGTTCACTATTACATTTCAATTAATGTTGAAAAACTTTTCATTGATGATGCTATAACTTACAAGATAGTTTGATTAGGTTTACGTCAAGACAAAACTCAAGATGAAGTTGTCAATTTTTGGGTGAAATCAAATATTTCTAATCCTTGAAAAAATATTATTTTTTATGTTATTATTACTATAATATATACATATTCTTTATAGAAATGGTAGTCCTATGTTTTAAGAGTAGCCAAGTTTATATTGAAAGCCAACAAATTGTAATCTCTATTTCATATGACACCTAACATAAATATAATGTGTCATACGGTGTGCTGGTACACGATTAACTACTGCGGGAAACTGGAACAATCATCGTCTAGCTCGGTCGGTGAACACCTGCAGCCCTAACGATACCGGAATTCAAATGGCGGACTCGAAGGGTAAAAAGAGCGGCCGGAAAACAAGGCAGATGGGAAGTAAGTCGCCAAAAAGGGAGTCTTGTGCTCGAACTCGCGCGGGAAAGGCCGCGGACTCAGACAGTAACGCTGGGAGAGATATTGAGGCCAAGGAGGTCGCTGAGAAGGCTGATTCCTATGTATATGAAGCAGAGTCGTCGAAGGAGGATACTGCATCATCTTGCAGCCCTGTGGGGGCGCTTGAATCAGGGGTGGCCATAGCGGTACTTGATAAAGGGAAAGCAGTGCTGGAGGAGGCTGGGGGATATGGGTTACGACGACCAGATGTGCTGACTGAACTGGAGGGAGGTAGGAGACATCGTCAGGAGCAGGCTGAATGTTCGAAAGCGCAGGAATTAAAAACTATTGACCAGGATGCAGGGGGAAAGATGAATTGCGCGACTCACTTACTGGTTGGAGAGGGCGTTGCGAGGACGAACAAAATTAGTTTCAAGGAGGCTTTAACAGCCAATAACAACATCTCCAGTGGCAGGGCTACCTCATTTGTGCGGATGGCTTCAATTGACGTAAAGGAAAGAGCGGCAAGTTTGCCGGAGCAGGGTGACAGTGAGGAGGTCGTCATGTCGTCGGAGGCGTGTTACAGAAGGATTGAATTCCACAAACATGACTTGGTCGGGCGAGTCTATGGAAACAACTTGCCTTTTTTCGTGATAGCCCGTGTCCTACATAAAAGATGGGGGCACTATCGTAGCTTCAGGGTGCTGGACTTAACGAATGGGTGTTTCTGCCTTCATTTTGAGTCCATAAAGGATAGGAATGAGGTGTGGTTGGGAGGACCTTGGCAGGTGGCCGGCCAGGCAATGGGGCTGGACGTCTGGACGCATGAATTTCGTCCGAATGAGGAGATGGCAATCCACGCACCTGTTTGGATACGTCTTCCGGGACTACCGTTGATTTACTGGGATGTGGAAAACATCCTCCGCATTGCGAAGGCGGCGGGAGAGCCTTTCTTGCTGGATGGCTGGACTGCAGACACGCAGAGGTCTGCCTTTGCCAGAATTTGCGTTCGCATGAACCTCTCTAAGCCTCTGAAAACTGGAGTTTGGCTGAAGGGAGAGTTCGGGAGAGTTTATCAACCTTTGGAATATGAGGGATTGCCTCGAGTCTGTTTCTGCTGTGGGCATGTGGGGCACCTGGCGGAGCAATGTCGGCTGAGGAAGCCTAAGGTGGATGCAGAGGGGAATAAAGATACAGAGAAACCGGAATTGGCTCCATTATCTAAGGTGGCTACGACAACAGCTACAAAAAATATATCAAGGGAACTCACGGAAGGAAAGGTGGATGAGGGCAGAGTAGTGGAAAATACGGGGTATTGCGCAGGCAGCATACTCAGGGAGGGTATTGAGATTCCCAGGTGTCAAACGCAAGCGGAGAGGCCGGTGGAGGCCATCAAAAAGGGAACCCTTGGTCCGTGGATGCTCGTCGTTCCCAGACGAAGGAGGCAGGAAGCATGGGAGGCTAAACAGAATCGTAATACTCACCTAAGCAATCCCTCAAGAGGGAGGCCAGCAAAAAGCATGGGTTTAGGAAGGAATGGAAGATCGAGAAGCACCTCCGCAGCCAGAGGAAGGGGATCATCAAGGGGGGCCTGGATGCCAAAGTCTCAGGGAGACAGGGACAGAGACCCATACGGTCACACACACGAGTCCAACCGGGAAGCGGTGAAGGCAATAACAGAGCAGGTGGAAGGTAACAGGAAGGAGGGTGTATGTAATGCTGATGATTGCATCCAAATATAGAAGTAGGAGAGTTCCTACACTGCGTTTCGTGGAGCGCAGACAGTTGGAGGCGAGTAATGAGAAGGCGAAGTCACGCTATCGTTGTGAGTGTTCTGTGCACCCACCTGTGGGGTGGAAAAAACAGGGGAACCTACTGGGTGATTTATGACAACAAGAATAGTGATTTGGAACATCAGGGGCGTCCGAGACAGGAAGTCGAGGGGGTATTTGAGAAGAATTGTGCGTGGCAACAACGTTGCGATGGTCGCGCTCATGGAAACTAAGGCGGAGAAGTTTTAGAGGAAGGATGCGGATTGGTTGCTTGGGGGGAAATGGAATTTTGCGGTGCAGCCCTCGGCAGGGATGTCTGCGGGCTTCATCTTATTGTGGAAGAACTGGCTGAACATAACTATCACGGTGTCCACACTGCATATGGTGGTTTTCCAAATGAATTGGGGGGGTAGCAAGGAGATGCATTGCTGTGTGATCTATGGCCCGAAGGATCAATGCAAGAGGCGGGAGGTCTGGGATGAGGTAAGGCGTGTGCATATAGGGGAGGCTTCGTTCATGGTGGCTGGGGATTTCAACATCATAATGGCCCAAGAGGAGAAGAGAGGCGGGAGGAAATTTAAGCTGGGGAAGGAGCAGCAGGAACTCGCGGATATAATGCAGGATCTGTAGTTGACGGATGTGGGCTTCGTAGGGAACCCTTTCACTTGGTGCAACGGGAAGACTGGGGGTGCTCGCATTCTTGAGCGCCTCGACAGGGTTCTACTCAATTCTGTGGGCCTACGGGAATTTCCTGGGTGCGTCGTCACCCACCTCGGAAGGTTGGGCTCTGATCATTGCCCCCTGCTGTTCGATCTGGGATGCTGTCAAGCGAGTAAGCACACTTCTAGAATTCATTTTGAAAATGTATGGCTTGATTTCCCGCAGGCGATTGGTGTTGTTCATCATGCATGGGGTAGACGTGCGGAAGGTGATCAGATGGAGGCGCTGTCGGTTAAATTCCACCGCTCGTTGGTTGCGTTGCGCCGGTGGAGCAAAGAAGAATTGGGAAACATTGCAGACAATAATAGGGAGCTGGAGAGACGCATTAACGCTCTGCAGACAAAAGAATCATCGGTGGGTCTGCTGGAGGAGGAAAGTGCGCAGCTTGGGCATATGATTACGGCGTTTCATCGCGGGTGTGCCCTGGAGGAGACATGGTGGTGGCAGCGGGCGAAGCTTCATTGGGCACAGCTTGGGGATCGTAATACCACTTTCTTTCATGATGCTGCATCGGCCCGGGCACGTATCAACCGCATATCAATGCTGAAGGATGAGAATGGGAGGATGAAGGAAGCGCCGGAGGAGATTGGCGAAGCAATTTTGAAGTTCTTCCGGGAGAAGTGGAGCTGTGAGGAACGTGCGCCCCCGTTGCTGAATTTTGTGCCAAGTGCAACTGTGGACGAGGATATGGCTTCTCACCTATGCAGCAGAATCACTGAGGCGGAGATTACTGACGCTATCAGGGGAATTAGGAGGAACAAGGCGCCTGGAAACGATGGCATTACTGCTGAATTCATTCATGGTTATTGGAAGATTACGAGCAGGGATATCACTCGGGCTGTGCTGGCGTTCTTTGATGCAAAGAAGATGCCTGAGAAATGGAAGGAGACCTTAGTGGTGCTGATACCCAAACGGGGGGGCGCATGTATGCCGACTCAATTTCGTCCTATAAGCTTGTGTAATACAATCTATAAGATTGTGGCGCGAGTCTTGGTGGAGCGGCTCAAGCCCTTGATGCCTCACCTCATCTCGCGGGAGCAGGACGCTTTCATTCCCGGTCGCTGCATTTCGGACAACATTTTTATTGCGCAAGAAATGGCGGCACGTATGCACTCCTGCTCTTCCAGGTATGGCCTCATGGCGGTTAAGATCGATATGATGCAAGCTTATGATAACATCAGGTGGGATTTCTTGATCGAGATGCTGAAAATTCTAAGGTTCCCTCCGCTCTGGTGCGACTGGATCACTGCCTGCATCCAATCGCCTTCCTTTGGCGTGCTAGTCAACGGCGTCCGCCTGCCTTGGGTACAAGCTCATCGAGGGCTGAGACAGGGATGCCCTCTATCACCGTATCTATACGTAATTGAGTCGGAATTTCTTTCGGCACTAATGCATGAGTATGAGACCAAACAGCTCCTGGGATTCAGACCAGGGTAGCATGCACCCATGGTCTCCCACTTATTATATGCGGATGACGTCCTTATTTATGGCCATGCAACGCGCAAAGCCGCGCGTTCAATTCGCAGTGTCACTCAGTGTTTCAGTAAAGCTGCAGGACTGCTGATTAACTTCTCTAAATCTAGTGTTCACTTCAGCCGGAGGAGCAGCACGATAACGACAAAGAAGGTTGCTAAGAAGCTTCGCATGGTGCGCGGGAGTTCTCTGAATTATCTTGGAGTGCCAATTGTGGCTAAGAGGCTTAAGCTGGCTGATTTAAACTTCTTAATCCAGAGAATGGAGGCTTGCATTACTGGTTGGAGGATTCGTCCCCTGTCCCTGGCTGGCAGAGTCTCTCTGGCCAATTCGGTGCTTAATGCTATCCCCACGTATATTCTTCGACATTGCACCGTGCCGGCTGGTGTCATTGAAGTGATGGAGCGGCGCGCGAGGAATTTCCTGTGGAATGGTGCAAGCAATACTCACATTATCCATTACGCCTTGGAGCTGTGTTACGCTTCCAAGGAATGCGGGCAGCCTGGGGTTGAGGGACTTCCGTGTTTGGCAACATGTCTTGATGATGAAGCAGTGCAAGAGGGTGCTGTGTCGTGAGGATAGCCCCTGGGTTGACATCTTCAGGAGGAAGTACGTGGGCAACCTGCTGACCTCAAAGATCCCATGGAATTTATCTCACTCTGGCAAGCTTGTGCTCGAGGCGATGCCGACTGCGGTGGTGGAGTTCGTGTGGAGAATTGGAGACGGTAAGGAGGCGAGATTTGAGGAAGATAATTGGCTTGGCTTCCTCCCCATTTGCATTTGGCCGACGTTAATTAACATGAAGACTGGGTGGCCGGCGAGGGTGGCGGACTGTATCAATGAAGAGGGCGAGTGGGATGTCAGCAGCATTCGAATTTGGGCTAGTGATATGCTCATTGACAGAATTCTCCATCTTCCCAGGGCGCGGTCCTCTGCTCGTGATATGCTGGTCCAGGTACACACGGAAATGGAGAAGATTGATAATGGCAAAATTTACTGTGACCTGAAATGCAGACAGGGCGTCGGCGCTCCCACGGCGAGCTGGTGGAGCTCTAATCAGATGCGGGGGCTGTGGAAGCTTAAAACTCTGCCGCGGGTGCGGCTGTTTCTCTGGCGGGTGGTGGGTGACTACCTCCCCACGGCGACGTGGCTTGCGCGGAGGGGCATGGCTGAGAACCGCCGCTGCGTGTGGGGCTGTGAGGCAGAGGAGACCGCGCACCATGTCTTCTGGAGCTGTCCGCAAGCCCAGGATCTTTGGCGAAACATCATTGTTCGTGACGCCGTCGTTGCTGTTAAGATGAATCCCGCCGATGTGGAGGTGGACGGCGCCGGCAGTGATTTCATCCGCCAATTTATGGCCTTCATTGGTTCGCCGGCGGCAAGGAACGGTGGCGGGGCAGCGCATACCGCAACTATGGCTACGTCCTTATACTATCTATGGGGAAGGAGGAATGCGAAGAGACACAGTGCCCCCACTGGCAACCTCGGCACATTACTGCGCAATATTAAGATCGAGATCGCTGCTGTAGCTGACCAGAGCAACATTCATGCATCCATGTCCCGCGGGAACCTGTACAGTTCGCCTGAACTGTCTGTTACCCATTGTTGGGTTCCCCCTCCCACTGGATGGATTAAGGTGAACTGCGACGCTGCTTGTGGCTTACACTCTGCGGGCATTGGAGTGGTTGTGAGAGACCATATGGGGAAGCCTCTCCTGGCTATGGGTAGGAGGTTTGTCTCACAGGCTAGCGAGGCCATGGAGGTTCAGGCGATTCTGGAGGCCTTTCACCTACTACGGAGATCCTTGCCTCAGTACCGGGCTGTTGAGATGCAAACGGACTGCATGACGGCTATGTTAACAGTCCGGAAGCTTATTACCAGTGCTCCTGAGACTGGACCTCTTGCTGAGATCATTCGATGTGCTAGAGAACTGGACGCCCTCACTATAACGCATATATACCGGGAAGGAAATGAGCCTGCCGATTGGGTGGCACGGGCTGCTTGTTGTAATGACTTTGTGTGGGATACGGGGACTTCATACCCCAAGCCGCTTATTAAGTTGATGTTGCTAGATTTCATGTATGATCCTCCGTGAGGATCGCATCAGCATGTAACTGTAAGGCTTATGCCCCTTTGAATATCAAAAAAAAAAAAAAAAAAAAAACATAAATATAATGCAACGAAGCGGAAGAGGGAATGAGTTGGCCATGGAATACATTTGATTTTTTTTTTCCTCTCATTTTAGTTTAAGTGGCATGGGCATTGCAATTGACTTGGCCAAGGATTAGACTATTTTGACTAGTGTAGGTTCAATAAAGAAATTAGTGGATGGCCATGAAAGATTAAAACTTTAAGGTTGTTATAAAGTGATCTACAAAAAAACTAATGATAATAATTCTCATTGATTTTGGCTAAGACTAAACTTAGATTAACATTTAAGCATCTCAATATGTTGTTTGTGCACAATAAAAATCATAGCTCTTGAAATATGAGGGAAATGACCTTAAATGAAAAAGTTTTAAGTAAAATTTGTAGATAACTTCTAGATCCATAAGATTGTAAAGCTTCAAGAATATCTAAGCAATGTTTGCAAAGGCTAAATGTTCGAAAAGCTTGCATGGATAGAAAGGTTTGAATGAGTTAGTCAAATCTCAAGTCCCAAGCTATCCTTATCATGAAAAATTTATATCACAAACATTGTTAGGACTATATTATCATGCTATCTAGTTTCCTAATAAAAATTTGGTACTTATTAAGTAGATTTAAGTTTAAAAAATTGATAAATTAATAAATTAGAGCATTCTAAAGAATTATAAAAATGAACATATCATTTTTTTTCTTATGAATTTTAGCCAACAATATAGCAAGCTAGAGAAGTAAGCTCTAAAGGATTTCAACAAAAAAAAACATTTAATGAATGAAATGAATTTAAGAAATTTTAAAAGTTTGGTAATCTTTTGATTTACTATTTGAAAGCTTTATCAAAACACAATAATATATAATTTAATATTATTATTGTAACAGCCCTAGTTTTATCTTATATTTTTTATAGAAAGAGCTCTGTGAGACGAATCCAACGATGTTTAATTTGTAATTTTCGGAGCTCTAATGAATAAATTATGAATTTTTGAAGATTTGGGATAAATTTGTAACGTAGAGGATAGATCTGTAATTTTTAAATGTCGGCTTAGTTCAAATCCGATTGGCGGAGGATATATTTGCAAATATAAAATTTAGAAGGGGTTTTCTGCAAAAACGTGGTTCACGAACCAAGGCTTATCGGTTTCGACCGCGTTTATAAAAGGCCGACCCAGGTGCGTTTGGAAAAGCGCTTCTGCGAAAAACGGCGGCGAAGAGTTACCGGAGTGCGACGGCGAGATTTCGGAGAAATATCTTAAAGAAGTTTCTGCACGCTACATTAACATCCAACGAGGATTCCGGGAGCATTGGACGCGACAGTAACGGCCGGCGAGGATTTCCGGCAAGCGACAGTGAAGGCCGGCGAAGGCTTCCGTAAGGTAAAAAAATATTTTTTTTATTCGTCGTTAGGGTTATTTAATTTTCCGGTGGGCGGGGGAGACCGAGAGGAGGAAGTCGAGCCGGATTCGGTCGATTCAGCACATGAAACAGCCGATCCAGCGCCGGCGAAAGATTTCGGCTTCGCCGGACGCGAGAGAGAGAGGGGGGACTGCGTGAACCGGTCCAGGCTTTGGACCGGGTTACGCCGTTGAACCGGATGCGGAGGCGCGCGGTCCAGCACTTCGAGCGCGCGGTCCAGCGCCCAGCGCGTGCGGTCCAGCACGCCGAGCGCCCGGTCCAGCGCCCAGAGCGCGCGGTCCAGCGCGCGCGGTCCAGCGCGCCGAGCGCCCGGTCCAGTGTCGCGGGCGGTCCAGCGCCTGCGTAAGCCAGATTTACTTTTTGAAAATCCGTTTGGAAAAGCTTTTAGAAAGCTTTTTCTGCGCGGGCGGTCCAGCGCCGAACGTGCGCGCGGTCCAGCGGGCGGTTCAGTGCCGCGTAAGCCCATCTTTTGGGATTAGTTTGGGGTGTGTTTGGGAAAGCTTTTAGAAAGCAGAATTTTTAACTATTTGGGAATAATTTTTAGAAAAAGCAACTTTTGTCAAATAAACATATTTTAACTTGATTATGTTTGCACTATGGCCTTGTAGGATATCAAGAAAACCAATTAGAAGTTGACAAGAAAAATTTGGTACAACAAATTCAGGTAGATAGATTTCTAACCCTGTGATGTAGCGCATTACTATGTATTTGCTTTACATGATTTTCTTTCAGTTACATAGTGTTTGGCTGTTCTATATGTTGATGTTTCTTTCATTTGCATGACAACTAAAAAGGGAAGAAATAATATGGTACAATATGCTAAAGAAAGGGATGAAACAATATAGCATGAAATGACTTTTGATATGGCATGGGTTGATGTTTGGGAAATGACAAATATATAAAAATGGATTCCCAAAGAACATTATCCTCACCACTAGGCTCAGCGTGTGGGATCGCAGGGTATCGATCTTCGGATCAGATATCTGCCTAGTGTTATGTGCTATGACTCCATGATGATTACACCAGGCTCAGCGTGTTGGATCGCAGGGTATGGTACCATACCTGCCTGGTGGCACTAGGCTCAGCGTGTTGGATCGCAGGGTATCGATCTTCGGATCAGATATCTGCCTAGTGTTATGTGCTTGGTTGGATGCCGGCTAGAGGACAGTCATTGATGATTGGATCCAGAGGATAATGCGTCAAAGGGAATTGGGCCCGGTAATAAGCACAATATAAGGAACTTGCATTTCTTTATGACTTTCATTTGACATTATCTTATATGTATGTATGACATTCATCTTTACTGTTAATGGTATTTGTTATGCCTTTTATTTTCTTGGTTAAATATGTGGATTTATCTACTGAGATTTATAAAATCTCATTTAGTGCTTACATCACAGGTCATGAAACCACTACACCGAGAACTGGGAATGATGCTGTTACAGGAGAGCCCTTTCCAAGAGATGTGTGAGAGGGAAAATTTTAGTGTGATTAAATGTTTAAAAACATGTCTTTATATATATACTTTGGATTTTGAATTAGTGTTTGTCTTACCGTCGGGTCCCCACCTTTGGTTTGTTTATTTGTCCTCACTTAAATGCTGTATTTGGCGACTCTGATGATAACTTTGTGACATAATGGTATTAGATGTCGGTGGGGGCTTGACAAGGTGGTATCAGAGCTTTGGTTTAGAAATAGGTGAGAAATGTGAGTGAGGACACCAGCACATCATATACATTTGCATGTTTAGTGATACTTTTTGCTTAAATGCTAGTTGTCAAATATCTTCTATGGTTTGCAGGATTGCAATATATCTCAAACCATAGAATGATCTGAATTTGGAAATATAAATAAGGGTAAAGAAAGATAGTGACAAGGAGATACGCAACAGGAATTAGCACAAACTTTAGTCTCTTTGTTGCAATCAATTGGAAGCACTGGTAGTCATAGAGGAGAGGCATCTATCGACTTGGTGGTTGACTAATTTCAGCGGATGCATCCTCCTCCTTTTGTTAGGGAAGAGGATCCTATAATCGTTAAAAAATAGCTATAGCACATGAATATTATCTTTGAAAGGGACGTTGTGCCCAACTGACAGAAAGTTAGCTTTGGCAGTTTTGGTACTAAAAGATGCTGCCAGACTATGGCGGAGTTCTTGACATAAGCTTCAATTTTCTAGCCGACCAATGAAAGACATTTCTTGGGAAGACTTCACAAAAGAATTTGAGCAATGGTATACGCCTCTATCAATCAAAGCTAAAATAAGGAAAGAACCGAATAATCTCAGGCAAGAAAATCTATCAGTTACTGCATATGAAATCAAATTCTCCCACCTAGCGAAATATGTACCCTAGTTAGTAACACCTGAAGAACAACGATGCTACATGTTTCGACGAGGCTTACGGGATGAAATTCGGGCAGCTTTAGTAGCCGTTCGAACAATAAACTATGTGGAGTTACTAGAGCATGCCCATACGTTTGAGCTGTAACTTAGTTTGCTAGTAGTGAGCAAAGAAGAAGAGAAGAAAAGATTTGATCATCTAAAGTCTAAATTCATATTCACAAGAAAAAGAGGTAGTCTTAGTTTTTTAAGAGAAGAAACATTCAAGATATAGTAGGTTCAGACCATTGAACCAAGCACTAGCAGAGCTAGTTTGAGTTCAAATGGAATGAATAGATATGAGAAATATTAAAAAATGACATAAGGGGAGAATGTAGATCAGAGTCTATCCGACCAATCCATGCCAAGATTGGTTGTGTGAACATAAAGTAAAAATAGATTGTTATGAAAAGAGAATTGAAATCCCAATCCCGGGAGAAAATAAAATAATCTATTTTGGCCAAAGAAGAAAAATTCCTATCATAACTATGCTCAAAGCTCAGAAACTATTGAAGAAAGGATATGCTGGATGTCTTGTTTCCATTGTGGACTTGGATAGATAATTTGATCAACCCTCAAAAGTACCAATAGTTAAAGAATATTTGAATGTCTTCCCAGAGGAATTATCAGAGTTACCCCCAAATAGAGAAATTGAATTTGAAATTCAATTGATTCCTGGTGCTGAGCCAATTTCAAAATCTCCTTATCGTATGGCACCTGCTGAACTACAAGAAGTTAAAATACAACTACAAGAATTATTAGACAAAGGATTTATTAGGCCAAGTGTCTCCCCATGGGGAGCACCCATCTTATTTGTGAAAAAGAAGGACGGTAGTCTTCGTATGTGCATGGACTATCGAGAAATCAATAAAATCACCATCAAGAATAAATATCCTTTGCCTCGGATTGATGAGTTGTTTGATCAGTTACATGGAGCAGTTGTATTTTCAAAAATTGATTTGCGATCTGGATATCATCAGTTAAAAATCAAGCAGGAAGATGTTCCAAAGACAGCTTTTAGAACTAGATATGGACATTATGAATTCTTAGTACTACCTATTGGGCTAACTAATGCACCAGCAACTTTTATGGATTTAATGAATCGAGTGTTCAAGAAATATTTGGACCACTTTATCATTGTCTTTATTGATGATATCCTGATTTATTCAAAATCCTTAGAAGAACATGGTACACATTTGCATTTAACACTACAGACTTTTAGAGAAAACCAATTATATGCCAAATTCTCGAAATGTGAGTTTTGGTTATCCAAAGTCATTTTCTTGGGACATGTCAGTGCAGAAGGAATTTCTGTGGATCCACAAAAGATTTCAGTTATCATCGATTGGCCAAGACCCACAACAGTGACGGAGGTCAGAAGCTTCTTGGGATTAGCTGGATATTAAAGGAAATTTGTCAAGGGTTTTTCTCAAATTGTCACACCGTTAACCAATTTAACATGGAAGACTAAAAATTTGAATGAGATGTAGCTTGTGAAAATAGCTTTCAAATACTAAAAGAGAAATTAACTACAGCTCCAATTCTAGCAGTGCCAGAAGGAACAGAAGGTTATCAAATATACAGTGATGTCTCGTTGCAAGGGCTAGGTTGTGTACTGATGCAGCATCACAACGTAATTACATACGCATCGAGACAGCTTAAGGCACATGAAAAGAATTATCATGTGCATGATTTGGAGCTAGCAGCTATCATTTTTGCTTTAAAAATTTGGAGACATTACTTATATGGAGTTAAATGTATGATATTTACTCATTATCAGAGTTTAAAATATATCTTCACTCAAAAGGAATTAAATTTTAGGCAAAGACGATGGTTGAAATTTATTAAAGATTATAATGTGAAAATCACATATAATCCAGGTAAAGCAAATGTGGTGGCAGATGCTCTCAGTAGAAAGGCTAGTACTCATAGTTTATTAACTACTATCCCAGAAGAAAGACAAGTGATCTTTGAGATGGACAAATTGCAATTGGAATCTGAAATATAAAGAAATACGATGTTGTTAGCTCACTTATCTGTAAGATCAGATTGGTTAAAGTCTTGTGGCACGGTCAAACAGAAAGAGAAGCTACATGGGAAGTAGAGACAGATATGATCGGTCGGTATCCAGAACTGTTCTAAATTTCGGGACGAAATTTTTGTAAGGAGGGAAGATTGTAACAGCCCTAGTTTTATCTTATATTTTTTATAGAAAGAGCTCTGTGAGACGAATCCAACGATGTTTAATTTGTAATTTTCGGAGCTCTAATGAATAAATTATGAATTTTTGAAGATTTGGGATAAATTTGTAACGTAGAGGATAGATCTGTAATTTTTAAATGTCGGCTTAGTTCAAATCCGATTGGCGGAGGATATATTTGCAAATATAAAATTTAGAAGGGGTTTTCTGCAAAAACGTGGTTCACGAACCAAGGCTTATCGGTTTCGACCGCGTTTATAAAAGGCCGACCCAGGTGCGTTTGGAAAAGCGCTTCTGCGAAAAACGGCGGCGAAGAGTTACCGGAGTGCGACGGCGAGATTTCGGAGAAATATCTTAAAGAAGTTTCTGCACGCTACATTAACATCCAACGAGGATTCCGGGAGCATTGGACGCGACAGTAACGGCCGGCGAGGATTTCCGGCAAGCGACAGTGAAGGCCGGCGAAGGCTTCCGTAAGGTAAAAAAATATTTTTTTTATTCGTCGTTAGGGTTATTTAATTTTCCGGTGGGCGGGGGAGACCGAGAGGAGGAAGCCGAGCCGGATTCGGTCGATTCAGCACATGAAACAGCCGATCCAGCGCCGGCGAAAGATTTCGGCTTCGCCGGACGCGAGAGAGAGAGGGGGGACTGCGTGAACCGGTCCAGGCTTTGGACCGGGTTACGCCGTTGAACCGGATGCGGAGGCGCGCGGTCCAGCACTTCGAGCGCGCGGTCCAGCGCCCAGCGCGTGCAGTCCAGCACGCCGAGCGCCCGGTCCAGCGCCCAGAGCGCGCGGTCCAGCGCGCGCGGTCCAGCGCGCCGAGCGCCCGGTCCAGTGTCGCGGGCGGTCCAGCGCCTGCGTAAGCCAGATTTACTTTTTGAAAATCCGTTTGGAAAAGCTTTTAGAAAGCTTTTTCTGCGCGGGCGGTCCAGCGCCGAACGTGCGCGCGGTCCAGCGGGCGGTTCAGTGCCGCGTAAGCCCATCTTTTGGGATTAGTTTGGGGTGTGTTTGGGAAAGCTTTTAGAATGCAGAATTTTTAACTATTTGGGAATAATTTTTAGAAAAAGCAACTTTTGTCAAATAAACATATTTTAACTTGATTATGTTTGCACTATGGCCTTGTAGGATATCAAGAAAACCAATTAGAAGTTGACAAGAAAAATTTGGTACAACAAATTCAGGTAGATAGATTTCTAACCCTGTGATGTAGCGCATTACTATGTATTTGCTTTACATGATTTTCTTTCAGTTACATAGTGTTTGGCTGTTCTATATGTTGATGTTTCTTTCATTTGCATGACAACTAAAAAGGGAAGAAATAATATGGTACAATATGCTAAAGAAAGGGATGAAACAATATAGCATGAAATGACTTTTGATATGGCATGGGTTGATGTTTGGGAAATGACAAATATATAAAAATGGATTCCCAAAGAACATTATCCTCACCACTAGGCTCAGCGTGTGGGATCGCAGGGTATCGATCTTCGGATCAGATATCTGCCTAGTGTTATGTGCTATGACTCCATGATGATTACACCAGGCTCAGCGTGTTGGATCGCAGGGTATGGTACCATACCTGCCTGGTGGCACTAGGCTCAGCGTGTTGGATCGCAGGGTATCGATCTTCGGATCAGATATCTGCCTAGTGTTATGTGCTTGGTTGGATGCCGGCTAGAGGACAGTCATTGATGATTGGATCCAGAGGATAATGCGTCAAAGGGAATTGGGCCCGGTAATAAGCACAATATAAGGAACTTGCATTTCTTTATGACTTTCATTTGACATTATCTTATATGTATGTATGACATTCATCTTTACTGTTAATGGTATTTGTTATGCCTTTTATTTTCTTGGTTAAATATGTGGATTTATCTACTGAGATTTATAAAATCTCATTTAGTGCTTACATCACAGGTCATGAAACCACTACACCGAGAACTGGGAATGATGCTGTTACAGGAGAGCCCTTTCCAAGAGATGTGTGAGAGGGAAAATTTTAGTGTGATTAAATGTTTAAAAACATGTCTTTATATATATACTTTGGATTTTGAATTAGTGTTTGTCTTACCGTCGGGTCCCCACCTTTGGTTTGTTTATTTGTCCTCACTTAAATGCTGTATTTGGCGACTCTGATGATAACTTTGTGACATAATGGTATTAGATGTCGGTGGGGGCTTGACAAGGTGGTATCAGAGCTTTGGTTTAGAAATAGGTGAGAAATGTGAGTGAGGACACCAGCACATCATATACATTTGCATGTTTAGTGATACTTTTTGCTTAAATGCTAGTTGTCAAATATCTTCTATGGTTTGCAGGATTGCAATATATCTCAAACCATAGAATGATCTGAATTTGGAAATATAAATAAGGGTAAAGAAAGATAGTGACAAGGAGATACGCAACAGGAATTAGCACAAACTTTAGTCTCTTTGTTGCAATCAATTGGAAGCACTGGTAGTCATAGAGGAGAGGCATCTATCGACTTGGTGGTTGACTAATTTCAGCGGATGCATCCTCCTCCTTTTGTTAGGGAAGAGGATCCTATAATCGTTAAAAAATAGCTATAGCACATGAATATTATCTTTGAAAGGGACGTTGTGCCCAACTGACAGAAAGTTAGCTTTGGCAGTTTTGGTACTAAAAGATGCTGCCAGACTATGGCGGAGTTCTTGACATAAGCTTCAATTTTCTAGCCGACCAATGAAAGACATTTCTTGGGAAGACTTCACAAAAGAATTTGAGCAATGGTATACGCCTCTATCAATCAAAGCTAAAATAAGGAAAGAACCGAATAATCTCAGGCAAGAAAATCTATCAGTTACTGCATATGAAATCAAATTCTCCCACCTAGCGAAATATGTACCCTAGTTAGTAACACCTGAAGAACAACGATGCTACATGTTTCGACGAGGCTTACGGGATGAAATTCGGGCAGCTTTAGTAGCCGTTCGAACAATAAACTATGTGGAGTTACTAGAGCATGCCCATACGTTTGAGCTGTAACTTAGTTTGCTAGTAGTGAGCAAAGAAGAAGAGAAGAAAAGATTTGATCATCTAAAGTCTAAATTCATATTCACAAGAAAAAGAGGTAGTCTTAGTTTTTTAAGAGAAGAAACATTCAAGATATAGTAGGTTCAGACCATTGAACCAAGCACTAGCAGAGCTAGTTTGAGTTCAAATGGAATGAATAGATATGAGAAATATTAAAAAATGACATAAGGGGAGAATGTAGATCAGAGTCTATCCGACCAATCCATGCCAAGATTGGTTGTGTGAACATAAAGTAAAAATAGATTGTTATGAAAAGAGAATTGAAATCCCAATCCCGGGAGAAAATAAAATAATCTATTTTGGCCAAAGAAGAAAAATTCCTATCATAACTATGCTCAAAGCTCAGAAACTATTGAAGAAAGGATATGCTGGATGTCTTGTTTCCATTGTGGACTTGGATAGATAATTTGATCAACCCTCAAAAGTACCAATAGTTAAAGAATATTTGAATGTCTTCCCAGAGGAATTATCAGAGTTACCCCCAAATAGAGAAATTGAATTTGAAATTCAATTGATTCCTGGTGCTGAGCCAATTTCAAAATCTCCTTATCGTATGGCACCTGCTGAACTACAAGAAGTTAAAATACAACTACAAGAATTATTAGACAAAGGATTTATTAGGCCAAGTGTCTCCCCATGGGGAGCACCCATCTTATTTGTGAAAAAGAAGGACGGTAGTCTTCGTATGTGCATGGACTATCGAGAAATCAATAAAATCACCATCAAGAATAAATATCCTTTGCCTCGGATTGATGAGTTGTTTGATCAGTTACATGGAGCAGTTGTATTTTCAAAAATTGATTTGCGATCTGGATATCATCAGTTAAAAATCAAGCAGGAAGATGTTCCAAAGACAGCTTTTAGAACTAGATATGGACATTATGAATTCTTAGTACTACCTATTGGGCTAACTAATGCACCAGCAACTTTTATGGATTTAATGAATCGAGTGTTCAAGAAATATTTGGACCACTTTATCATTGTCTTTATTGATGATATCCTGATTTATTCAAAATCCTTAGAAGAACATGGTACACATTTGCATTTAACACTACAGACTTTTAGAGAAAACCAATTATATGCCAAATTCTCGAAATGTGAGTTTTGGTTATCCAAAGTCATTTTCTTGGGACATGTCAGTGCAGAAGGAATTTCTGTGGATCCACAAAAGATTTCAGTTATCATCGATTGGCCAAGACCCACAACAGTGACGGAGGTCAGAAGCTTCTTGGGATTAGCTGGATATTAAAGGAAATTTGTCAAGGGTTTTTCTCAAATTGTCACACCGTTAACCAATTTAACATGGAAGACTAAAAATTTGAATGAGATGTAGCTTGTGAAAATAGCTTTCAAATACTAAAAGAGAAATTAACTACAGCTCCAATTCTAGCAGTGCCAGAAGGAACAGAAGGTTATCAAATATACAGTGATGTCTCGTTGCAAGGGCTAGGTTGTGTACTGATGCAGCATCACAACGTAATTACATACGCATCGAGACAGCTTAAGGCACATGAAAAGAATTATCATGTGCATGATTTGGAGCTAGCAGCTATCATTTTTGCTTTAAAAATTTGGAGACATTACTTATATGGAGTTAAATGTATGATATTTACTCATTATCAGAGTTTAAAATATATCTTCACTCAAAAGGAATTAAATTTTAGGCAAAGACGATGGTTGAAATTTATTAAAGATTATAATGTGAAAATCACATATAATCCAGGTAAAGCAAATGTGGTGGCAGATGCTCTCAGTAGAAAGGCTAGTGCTCATAGTTTATTAACTACTATCCCAGAAGAAAGACAAGTGATCTTTGAGATGGACAAATTGCAATTGGAATCTGAAATATAAAGAAATACGATGTTGTTAGCTCACTTATCTGTAAGATCAGATTGGTTAAAGTCTTGTGGCACGGTCAAACAGAAAGAGAAGCTACATGGGAAGTAGAGACAGATATGATCGGTTGGTATCCAGAACTGTTCTAAATTTCGGGACGAAATTTTTGTAAGGAGGGAAGATTGTAACAGCCCTAGTTTTATCTTATATTTTTTATAGAAAGAGCTCTGTGAGACGAATCCAACGATGTTTAATTTGTAATTTTCGGAGCTCTAATGAATAAATTATGAATTTTTGAAGATTTGGGATAAATTTGTAACGTAGAGGATAGATCTGTAATTTTTAAATGTCGGCTTAGTTCAAATCCGATTGGCGGAGGATATATTTGCAAATATAAAATTTAGAAGGGGTTTTCTGCAAAAACGTGGTTCACGAACCAAGGCTTATCGGTTTCGACCGCATTTATAAAAGGCCGACCCAGGTGCGTTTGGAAAAGCGCTTCTGCGAAAAACGGCGGCGAAGAGTTACCGGAGTGCGACGGCGAGATTTCGGAGAAATATCTTAAAGAAGTTTCTGCACGCTACATTAACATCCAACGAGGATTCCGGGAGCATTGGACGCGACAGTAACGGCCGGCGAGGATTTCCGGCAAGCGACAGTGAAGGCCGGCGAAGGCTTCCGTAAGGTAAAAAAATATTTTTTTTATTCGTCGTTAGGGTTATTTAATTTTCCGGTGGGCGGGGGAGACCGAGAGGAGGAAGCCGAGCCGGATTCGGTCGATTCAGCACATGAAACAGCCGATCCAGCGCCGGCGAAAGATTTCGGCTTCGCCGGACGCGAGAGAGAGAGGGGGGACTGCGTGAACCGGTCCAGGCTTTGGACCGGGTTACGCCGTTGAACCGGATGCGGAGGCGCGCGGTCCAGCACTTCGAGCGCGCGGTCCAGCGCCCAGCGCGTGCGGTCCAGCACGCCGAGCGCCCGGTCCAGCGCCCAGAGCGCGCGGTCCAGCGCGCCGAGCGCCCGGTCCAGTGTCGCGGGCGGTCCAGCGCCTGCGTAAGCCAGATTTACTTTTTGAAAATCCGTTTGGAAAAGCTTTTAGAAAGCTTTTTCTGCGCGGGCGGTCCAGCGTCGAACGTGCGCGCGGTCCAGCGGGCGGTTCAGTGCCGCGTAAGCCCATCTTTTGGGATTAGTTTGGGGTGTGTTTGGGAAAGCTTTTAGAAAGCAGAATTTTTAACTATTTGGGAATAATTTTTAGAAAAAGCAACTTTTGTCAAATAAACATATTTTAACTTGATTATGTTTGCACTATGGCCTTGTAGGATATCAAGAAAACCAATTAGAAGTTGACAAGAAAAATTTGGTACAACAAATTCAGGTAGATAGATTTCTAACCCTGTGATGTAGCGCATTACTATGTATTTGCTTTACATGATTTTCTTTCAGTTACATAGTGTTTGGCTGTTCTATATGTTGATGTTTCTTTCATTTGCATGACAACTAAAAAGGGAAGAAATAATATGGTACAATATGCTAAAGAAAGGGATGAAACAATATAGCATGAAATGACTTTTGATATGGCATGGGTTGATGTTTGGGAAATGACAAATATATAAAAATGGATTCCCAAAGAACATTATCCTCACCACTAGGCTCAGCGTGTGGGATCGCAGGGTATCGATCTTCGGATCAGATATCTGCCTAGTGTTATGTGCTATGACTCCATGATGATTACACCAGGCTCAGCGTGTTGGATCGCAGGGTATGGTACCATACCTGCCTGGTGGCACTAGGCTCAGCGTGTTGGATCGCAGGGTATCGATCTTCGGATCAGATATCTGCCTAGTGTTATGTGCTTGGTTGGATGCCGGCTAGAGGACAGTCATTGATGATTGGATCCAGAGGATAATGCGTCAAAGGGAATTGGGCCCGGTAATAAGCACAATATAAGGAACTTGCATTTCTTTATGACTTTCATTTGACATTATCTTATATGTATGTATGACATTCATCTTTACTGTTAATGGTATTTGTTATGCCTTTTATTTTCTTGGTTAAATATGTGGATTTATCTACTGAGATTTATAAAATCTCATTTAGTGCTTACATCACAGGTCATGAAACCACTACACCGAGAACTGGGAATGATGCTGTTACAGGAGAGCCCTTTCCAAGAGATGTGTGAGAGGGAAAATTTTAGTGTGATTAAATGTTTAAAAACATGTCTTTATATATATACTTTGGATTTTGAATTAGTGTTTGTCTTACCGTCGGGTCCCCACCTTTGGTTTGTTTATTTGTCCTCACTTAAATGCTGTATTTGGCGACTCTGATGATAACTTTGTGACATAATGGTATTAGATGTCGGTGGGGGCTTGACAAGGTGGTATCAGAGCTTTGGTTTAGAAATAGGTGAGAAATGTGAGTGAGGACACCAGCACATCATATACATTTGCATGTTTAGTGATACTTTTTGCTTAAATGCTAGTTGTCAAATATCTTCTATGGTTTGCAGGATTGCAATATATCTCAAACCATAGAATGATCTGAATTTGGAAATATAAATAAGGGTAAAGAAAGATAGTGACAAGGAGATACGCAACAGGAATTAGCACAAACTTTAGTCTCTTTGTTGCAATCAATTGGAAGCACTGGTAGTCATAGAGGAGAGGCATCTATCGACTTGGTGGTTGACTAATTTCAGCGGATGCATCCTCCTCCTTTTGTTAGGGAAGAGGATCCTATAATCGTTAAAAAATAGCTATAGCACATGAATATTATCTTTGAAAGGGACGTTGTGCCCAACTGACAGAAAGTTAGCTTTGGCAGTTTTGGTACTAAAAGATGCTGCCAGACTATGGCGGAGTTCTTGACATAAGCTTCAATTTTCTAGCCGACCAATGAAAGACATTTCTTGGGAAGACTTCACAAAAGAATTTGAGCAATGGTATACGCCTCTATCAATCAAAGCTAAAATAAGGAAAGAACCGAATAATCTCAGGCAAGAAAATCTATCAGTTACTGCATATGAAATCAAATTCTCCCACCTAGCGAAATATGTACCCTAGTTAGTAACACCTGAAGAACAACGATGCTACATGTTTCGACGAGGCTTACGGGATGAAATTCGGGCAGCTTTAGTAGCCGTTCGAACAATAAACTATGTGGAGTTACTAGAGCATGCCCATACGTTTGAGCTGTAACTTAGTTTGCTAGTAGTGAGCAAAGAAGAAGAGAAGAAAAGATTTGATCATCTAAAGTCTAAATTCATATTCACAAGAAAAAGAGGTAGTCTTAGTTTTTCAAGAGAAGAAACATTCAAGATATAGTAGGTTCAGACCATTGAACCAAGCACTAGCAGAGCTAGTTTGAGTTCAAATGGAATGAATAGATATGAGAAATATTAAAAAATGACATAAGGGGAGAATGTAGATCAGAGTCTATCCGACCAATCCATGCCAAGATTGGTTGTGTGAACATAAAGTAAAAATAGATTGTTATGAAAAGAGAATTGAAATCCCAATCCCGGGAGAAAATAAAATAATCTATTTTGGCCAAAGAAGAAAAATTCCTATCATAACTATGCTCAAAGCTCAGAAACTATTGAAGAAAGGATATGCTGGATGTCTTGTTTCCATTGTGGACTTGGATAGATAATTTGATCAACCCTCAAAAGTACCAATAGTTAAAGAATATTTGAATGTCTTCCCAGAGGAATTATCAGAGTTACCCCCAAATAGAGAAATTGAATTTGAAATTCAATTGATTCCTGGTGCTGAGCCAATTTCAAAATCTCCTTATCGTATGGCACCTGCTGAACTACAAGAAGTTAAAATACAACTACAAGAATTATTAGACAAAGGATTTATTAGGCCAAGTGTCTCCCCATGGGGAGCACCCATCTTATTTGTGAAAAAGAAGGACGGTAGTCTTCGTATGTGCATGGACTATCGAGAAATCAATAAAATCACCATCAAGAATAAATATCCTTTGCCTCGGATTGATGAGTTGTTTGATCAGTTACATGGAGCAGTTGTATTTTCAAAAATTGATTTGCGATCTGGATATCATCAGTTAAAAATCAAGCAGGAAGATGTTCCAAAGACAGCTTTTAGAACTAGATATGGACATTATGAATTCTTAGTACTACCTATTGGGCTAACTAATGCACCAGCAACTTTTATGGATTTAATGAATCGAGTGTTCAAGAAATATTTGGACCACTTTATCATTGTCTTTATTGATGATATCCTGATTTATTCAAAATCCTTAGAAGAACATGGTACACATTTGCATTTAACACTACAGACTTTTAGAGAAAACCAATTATATGCCAAATTCTCGAAATGTGAGTTTTGGTTATCCAAAGTCATTTTCTTGGGACATGTCAGTGCAGAAGGAATTTCTGTGGATCCACAAAAGATTTCAGTTATCATCGATTGGCCAAGACCCACAACAGTGACGGAGGTCAGAAGCTTCTTGGGATTAGCTGGATATTAAAGGAAATTTGTCAAGGGTTTTTCTCAAATTGTCACACCGTTAACCAATTTAACATGGAAGACTAAAAATTTGAATGAGATGTAGCTTGTGAAAATAGCTTTCAAATACTAAAAGAGAAATTAACTACAGCTCCAATTCTAGCAGTGCCAGAAGGAACAGAAGGTTATCAAATATACAGTGATGTCTCGTTGCAAGGGCTAGGTTGTGTACTGATGCAGCATCACAACGTAATTACATACGCATCGAGACAGCTTAAGGCACATGAAAAGAATTATCATGTGCATGATTTGGAGCTAGCAGCTATCATTTTTGCTTTAAAAATTTGGAGACATTACTTATATGGAGTTAAATGTATGATATTTACTCATTATCAGAGTTTAAAATATATCTTCACTCAAAAGGAATTAAATTTTAGGCAAAGACGATGGTTGAAATTTATTAAAGATTATAATGTGAAAATCACATATAATCCAGGTAAAGCAAATGTGGTGGCAGATGCTCTCAGTAGAAAGGCTAGTGCTCATAGTTTATTAACTACTATCCCAGAAGAAAGACAAGTGATCTTTGAGATGGACAAATTGCAATTGGAATCTGAAATATAAAGAAATACGATGTTGTTAGCTCACTTATCTGTAAGATCAGATTGGTTAAAGTCTTGTGGCACGGTCAAACAGAAAGAGAAGCTACATGGGAAGTAGAGACAGATATGATCGGTTGGTATCCAGAACTGTTCTAAATTTCGGGACGAAATTTTTGTAAGGAGGGAAGATTGTAACAGCCCTAGTTTTATCTTATATTTTTTATAGAAAGAGCTCTGTGAGACGAATCCAACGATGTTTAATTTGTAATTTTCGGAGCTCTAATGAATAAATTATGAATTTTTGAAGATTTGGGATAAATTTGTAACGTAGAGGATAGATCTGTAATTTTTAAATGTCGGCTTAGTTCAAATCCGATTGGCGGAGGATATATTTGCAAATATAAAATTTAGAAGGGGTTTTCTGCAAAAACGTGGTTCACGAACCAAGGCTTATCGGTTTCGACCGCATTTATAAAAGGCCGACCCAGGTGCGTTTGGAAAAGCGCTTCTGCGAAAAACGGCGGCGAAGAGTTACCGGAGTGCGACGGCGAGATTTCGGAGAAATATCTTAAAGAAGTTTCTGCACGCTACATTAACATCCAACGAGGATTCCGGGAGCATTGGACGCGACAGTAACGGCCGGCGAGGATTTCCGGCAAGCGACAGTGAAGGCCGGCGAAGGCTTCCGTAAGGTAATAAAATATTTTTTTTATTCGTCGTTAGGGTTATTTAATTTTCCGGTGGGCGGGGGAGACCGAGAGGAGGAAGCCGAGCCGGATTCGGTCGATTCAGCACATGAAACAGCCGATCCAGCGCCGGCGAAAGATTTCGGCTTCGCCGGACGCGAGAGAGAGAGGGGGGACTGCGTGAACCGGTCCAGGCTTTGGACCGGGTTACGCCGTTGAACCGGATGCGGAGGCGCGCGGTCCAGCACTTCGAGCGCGCGGTCCAGCGCCCAGCGCGTGCGGTCCAGCACGCCGAGCGCCCGGTCCAGCGCCCAGAGCGCGCGGTCCAGCGCGCCGAGCGCCCGGTCCAGTGTCGCGGGCGGTCCAGCGCCTGCGTAAGCCAGATTTACTTTTTGAAAATCCGTTTGGAAAAGCTTTTAGAAAGCTTTTTCTGCGCGGGCGGTCCAGCGTCGAACGTGCGCGCGGTCCAGCGGGCGGTTCAGTGCCGCGTAAGCCCATCTTTTGGGATTAGTTTGGGGTGTGTTTGGGAAAGCTTTTAGAAAGCAGAATTTTTAACTATTTGGGAATAATTTTTAGAAAAAGCAACTTTTGTCAAATAAACATATTTTAACTTGATTATGTTTGCACTATGGCCTTGTAGGATATCAAGAAAACCAATTAGAAGTTGACAAGAAAAATTTGGTACAACAAATTCAGGTAGATAGATTTCTAACCCTGTGATGTAGCGCATTACTATGTATTTGCTTTACATGATTTTCTTTCAGTTACATAGTGTTTGGCTGTTCTATATGTTGATGTTTCTTTCATTTGCATGACAACTAAAAAGGGAAGAAATAATATGGTACAATATGCTAAAGAAAGGGATGAAACAATATAGCATGAAATGACTTTTGATATGGCATGGGTTGATGTTTGGGAAATGACAAATATATAAAAATGGATTCCCAAAGAACATTATCCTCACCACTAGGCTCAGCGTGTGGGATCGCAGGGTATCGATCTTCGGATCAGATATCTGCCTAGTGTTATGTGCTATGACTCCATGATGATTACACCAGGCTCAGCGTGTTGGATCGCAGGGTATGGTACCATACCTGCCTGGTGGCACTAGGCTCAGCGTGTTGGATCGCAGGGTATCGATCTTCGGATCAGATATCTGCCTAGTGTTATGTGCTTGGTTGGATGCCGGCTAGAGGACAGTCATTGATGATTGGATCCAGAGGATAATGCGTCAAAGGGAATTGGGCCCGGTAATAAGCACAATATAAGGAACTTGCATTTCTTTATGACTTTCATTTGACATTATCTTATATGTATGTATGACATTCATCTTTACTGTTAATGGTATTTGTTATGCCTTTTATTTTCTTGGTTAAATATGTGGATTTATCTACTGAGATTTATAAAATCTCATTTAGTGCTTACATCACAGGTCATGAAACCACTACACCGAGAACTGGGAATGATGCTGTTACAGGAGAGCCCTTTCCAAGAGATGTGTGAGAGGGAAAATTTTAGTGTGATTAAATGTTTAAAAACATGTCTTTATATATATACTTTGGATTTTGAATTAGTGTTTGTCTTACCGTCGGGTCCCCACCTTTTGGTTTGTTTATTTGTCCTCACTTAAATGCTGTATTTGGCGACTCTGATGATAACTTTGTGACATAATGGTATTAGATGTCGGTGGGGGCTTGACAATTATGAACTTGATCATAAGGAAAACCAATGATTACTTTGGATATGACCACTCAAAGCAAACTTTAACAATGCTAAATTTCAAAATCATGCAAAAATACAAGTCTCTTTTCATTAAGCATCACATAGGACATCCTCCTATAAAGGAAGAGCCAAAGAGTTAATTTTCATTCATAGAAGAAAATAAACTTCACAAATAAACCATTATAATGTCCTAAAATAAAGATTAGTTGATAAAAAAGCTTGTCTAATCTATACAAAATTTAGCATAAAAAATTGTATTCAATTGCCCTTGAGTTATTGCCAATCTACCAAAAATTTCTTATCATCTAGGAATCACCTATGGCAATCCAAAAGCTAAGTTAATTAATATAACCCATAATGATTAGTAAAGACCTCATCAGCCAATTAGACATTTTAACATGTCATGAATGCATAGATATAGCTAAATCAATTCTAAAAATGAAAAAAAAAATACAATATAAACACATAAAAGATGCAATCAACTAAATGAATGATATCTAGAAGGATGTGCTACGTTGCATTGAACCTCACCATCTTTAAAGACTTAACTCTATTCAGTTGTTGGGATGAGTATTGTGGAAACTTGGCTTGCTTAAGCAAGATCAACTCTAGATTTTTCTTTTTATTGCTTTTTTTTTCTTATTTTCTTTTTCTTTTTTTCTTTTTAAGTTAAAAAATCCTCTTGACTTATGTTGATTCTAAAGCAAAAAATGAACCTCAGCTCATGCTTGACAAATCTAAGACACAAATGGTATACTTTTTATCATTTCTTTTAAAAAACCATCTTTTGTTTCTAAGATGTTTCTTAAACATTAGTTTTCACAACATGATTTCTATGTGCTATAATATTCAAAATATCATTATATTATAAATAAGCCTACAACATTTTGAGAAAATTTTGCATAATGAAAGCTTGTACCATTTACCTGATTATCTCCACATTTACCAACATAATGCATAACTATGTACAATTACATCTTAACCTCATATTATTGTACTACTTATCTATAACCATGTTATATTTATTAAAAATGTAGATGTAACTTTACATGTCATGCCCTGCCTATATTAGTATACTATTTGTCGCATTAAATGATAATTAAATTAGAGTATTAATGCAACAAATTTAGGATATAATCATTTCTCAAGTAGGGAATGGCAATATAACATCGAGTTCCCATTGTTTTAACACGAGTATGAATACTAGCATACCATCCCACTATTATAACATCATTAATTTATAAGTTACTTTGTATCACAAGTTCTTAAAATAGTATTTATAACCTCCCAAAGTGTTTTAATGAAAAGTCAATTTATCATCAATACCACTTTGATTCACCCCTCTCGACATGCTAATTGTATACTTGATAATGTAAGTAAAACAAATAATGAATATAAAGCTCAACACATAAATCTAATTAATAATAATATTTAAATATAAAAGAGAAATTAAAAAATTAATAATATATCATGATATTGATAATATAATATACTTCATATGCATACATTAGAATACTATTACTTTATTGAAGTAAAATAGAATATAATGTCAAATATTTCTACATATATATATATATAATCATCATTATATGCAACCATTTATACACATAATCATTTCTTCTTTACTCAATTATTGATTAATTCTATTCCATTGTCTCTTTTTTTCTTATTTTCTTATATATTCATTTCTTTTCATTATTTGAGTCTTATTTCCCCTAGTTATTATTATCCTATTTATTTTATTTTTATTTATCATGTTTTTTATTTTTTAATTTTCATTTGGTATCTCATTATCATATAGATCTTTACTTATATAAATATCATAACTAGCCAGTATCATATGATATCATACACACACATAAGGTCTTACAAAAAGTGTAGTAATGATAGTGTTAATACATCCACTCTACATAAGAAATAAGTGACCTCTAACTAGCATTAGCTCATTGTTTGTTTCGTATATACACCTTATATATAGATGAGTAATATCTAAATATCATCTCATTATCTTCATACATCAAGGTCTTATATAATGTGTTAGCAATATAAGAGTAAGAAGTTTTTGACTCGGTGTATCACTAGTGTCTTATCATACCCTACATCTTATGTTAGGGCTTTTGTTCCTTCTTATTTAATCACTAAAAGATAGTGTAATTAAAAAACTATACTTTGATCTTTATTCTTCTATTTTCTCATAATATGCATTCTAATGGTGTATAATAAAGATTATTTAGCGTATTTTGCTATTTATATTTTTCCATCTCACATAGAAGAGGCATTGCAATATATATACATATACATTTACTTAACTTTAATCATTTATTAGCTTGTTGGAGTAACTCATATGGCTTACATACTTCATCATTCACTTTCTTATATATCTTAATATCATGACATCTTTGATGTCATGTAATGAGTAAATCAAATAACATATTTGTGCACATAGTAGTGTATTATTCAAATAAATCATTCTTTTCAGCTTAAATTTTTTTTAATTTAAGATTTATCTATTTGAAATTTTAAAGATAAGCTATAATTTAATTTTTCTTTTCGTTTCAATCCCTCATCATAAATTAGATGCAAATAAATCAACAATAAGTTATTTCATAACTTCTTATATTTCTAAACTCTTCATAATATTTTATTACACTTTTTTTATATATAATATATTAAGTACAATGTATTGTATGCTACTTCTCTGATTTCATGTTACAAATAATTTGTTCTCTACTTATAAACTACCCAAACCTACTTAACATAATATATATTATTTTGTAACATACCATGTGTTAGACCAAGATTTTAATTTCAATGAATTGGATAAAGGTTTGCTCAAGCATCACTCTATTATATTGAGCTTAGTATATTGTCCATTTCCACTTATGTGTATTGCGTTAGGGTTAGTTAATCCTTTATACGAAACAACATATCATACTCCTTATTTGTCGATCTTGCCTTTTGAGCTAAATATATCATATAATGGATATTAACATATTGTATATTTTCCTTGGTAAAGTTGGTTTCTACTCATTCTTTGCTAAATGTACTATTTATTTCTTTCAAGAAACTTATTTTTTAACTTAACATATTATGTTTTTCATATCAACGTACCATATGTTGGGCTTTAAAACTTCAAATATACAACAAAACTCTTTCATTAAAATTCACCCTAAATATAAAGGAAACAAAATAAGTACTTTTCTAGTCCTTCAAAGTTAGGAAAGCATACAACACATCAAATTGCCATATGCAAATCCAAACTCTAACTCAAATAAGTCATGGAGCTAGCAGCAAGAAAAGAATATGAAAATAGCACAACTTAATTACCCGATGGTTTATTTTCCTCAGTTCTTTTTACGCTAGCTTGTCATGTTTTATTTTTCTTGCTAAATCTCTCTTCCTCTTGTTTAACTATTGATGCTAGCTACAAAGATGCTGTATATAGTCGATCATTTTCTCTCTTTGATTATTTTTCTTATTCTCACAAGGAATCTTTTAAGCAATAGTAGCAAGTCCCTCTCACTCCTATTCCTCCTAATGTTTCTAGAGCCTTTCTCATTTCCTTTCTCACAAGATATTGAGAAGATTAGCCATGCCCAAACATTCATATATTATTTCTTAATCTTTGTTTAAATCACAAAAATTCCAAATGTGCTTCAAAAATTTTAAACGAAGAACAAACAAGTTCCTTTTAAAGGGTTTGTTTTAATGATATGTTAACTTTGGCATTCAAAGAATTCTTACAAAATCATATTTTCTTAGATAGGTCAATACTGGTATTATTTTATTTTAATATAAAAATATGCTTCATTACATAATTAGCATCTGATTACATGCTCTATCACATATTTATAATATTACAAAGATAATTATTTTGTAGTGATGTCACATTACCATAGACTTTCATATTAAATTTTTTTACATTATGAGCATTGTAGATATGTATTATCACCAATTTGTTGGCATTATGAAATATAATAAATGAATAGGAATAAATAGTACAAAAAGATCAAAATCATTATATGCTTAATAGCTTTGTTAAATTAAATAATTTTTAAAAATCTAGTTTTATTTCAAAAAATTATCTTTAATATTGAAATTTTGTTTAGACATCTTTTTTTTACCATTTGATCCTTCAATTTTCTACTCATGTGATCAATGCATACTCAAATTGATCAATGTTATTTAGAAGACTAAGCCTCATGATAACCTTATTGCATTGAGAATTATACCTCAAAAAAGTGGAACTATAATCTATGTCCACAATGATGACCTATGTCATGTGGAGGAATAAGGATCAATATATGACAAAATATGTTATCTTACAAATCAAATAGATTGACTTAAGAAAAGTTGTTATATGAAGAAAAACTATTTTTTAATTCTTAAAAAACATGCATAAATTTATTTTTATTTATCCAATCTTATTATCTTAAACCATCATGGACTTTATACATTTCACATTTTGTATATATAATATCTTTGTTCTATGTTTATATTAAAATTATCATAATTTTAAAATCATACTTAATTATGCATAACGTAATCATTTGCATATTATCTTAAGACATTCAATCACAAAATTACATCCACAAATGCCATCAGGATATTTTACTCATTATCTTATTTTTAACTAAAATATCGTTAATGTCTAACATTTGATAATATTTGTAACCTTTAACTCTATTATTATTATTATTAATTATTTAAATCAATATTTCTCATAAGTAATAAAGTTATAAAGAAAATATTTAACATAATACATTGCTTCATAAAGCTCATATACAAATGTTTGTAGTCTAATATTAATAAACAAATATAACTAATTTTTAACATATTAATATACTATAGTGGCAATAAAACAATAAACAACTTTCACTCCTCATTAGCTTCGATGCAATAACTAGATAACATCTAAAAAGTAAGTAAATAAATAGTTGTGAACAAACTATTTTCTTAATAAACGAAATATGCTAAATAGGATTCATGTTATTGGTAAAATAAGTTCATTATCATAAATGAATAATTCCTTGTCTTTTGTTATCTTTAGAGCTCAATTCTCTATCAAATCATCAATCACGCGTCTTAGGATCCCTTTATTGACTTCCAATATATGTTTCACATCAATCATAATAGGTGTCTCTTAATATATCATAAGCTAACTAAATTTACCACCACTAGTGGCCATCACCACAAACATGAACAATTAGAACTACCGCTAAACATTGTCTTGCTAATTATTATAATAAAAGATTATGCTTATATTGGCATATTGAACAAAGAATACATCATTTCATTTTCATTTTATGTTAACATGATTCATCACTTTCAATACTTCAATTTTACATATTACTAATTTCGTAATTTTATACATATTTAGCTTTACAATTTATTCAATGCCTAATTCATTTTCAGGCTTCTTAATAATTGATTACATATCATATGTTGTTTTGTTCAATAGCAACAACAACATTTATAAATCACATAGCATTATATATTATATAACCCAAAATATTAAATTAATATAAATTTATATGTTTCAATTATAGTAAATTTGACAAATTAACCATTGCATAATTTTTTATCTCAAAATAATAATATTTTTATTATATATTACTAGGTATATAATATTATTAAATAAATATAAATATCACGAGGTATACATTTTTAACATGGCATAATATAATATACATCACGCAAAAAATTAAATTTTAGTAAATTCAAATTCCTTGATTTACATAATTAAAATTCTCTTATCTTCATTAGACTACTTTTGATGATCAAAATAATTTCTTGAGTTCTTCAATTCAATTCTTTTAGTAGTATAAGCTATTTTTTGCAATTGGTTCTTACATCGAATTGAGTTAGGATCAACATGAGATCAATCAATTCACATGACATTATTTTGGTTGTTATGTATTGATTTGTTCTAATTGATTATAGTGGTGAAACCTTGGTCAACTTTGTTAAAATAGTTAACTAAGCTAAGTTTGGATCAACTTAGGTTGGATTAAGTTAAACAAATTTAATTAGATTGGCAATGTTCAACTTGGTTAAATAATGATCAACCTTGGTCAAGTTCATTAAAACATGTTCAAACCTAAGTCAAATAGGGCTAGGGTATTAGAAAGAGATAGTCTTGATGAAGTGACAGTTTGATTTAATAAGAATGAAAACTTTGTTGGTGACCAAGAAGTGATCGATGACTAGTTATGTGGCAATGATAGCCAATAATTATTAGATCTATGAGGAGAAAAGGAGAAGGAAAGTGGTGGTTTTCTTAAATTCAATGAGGGAATCGATTAAACGCCTTTGAATTTCAACTTTCCTTAAAAGCATCCTCCTAATCCATTTTATAATAGATGAAAGGAAAAAACAAGTTGGTAACTAACCTACCCTAGCCAACCTCATGTAGGTCAAACAAGGCAATCCCATCACAATGGTGCCGCAAATGGAGGTTAACCAAAAAAGAGGAGATGATGGAAGTTGGATGAGGAAGGAGATTGAATATCCTAAAAATGAAGGCAAACCTTCTAATAATTTTTTTAGAATTTTAAGTTTATTGGAGGTTTAAATTAAAAAAAATAGTAATATCAAAATTGATTAATGATTTTAAGAAGAAAGGATTTGTGAATTATGAAAATAATAATATTTTTTGATGATTTATGCTTTTTTTAAATTTAATGAATTTTTTAAAAGTATTTTCAAGCTTTTAAAAGAATTGTACAATATTATGGATGTTGTATAATATAATAGAATGAGAATAATAAGGTGAATATATTGAATCCAATAATATAATATGATTAGAAATATTATATAAGTATGATACCCTATAGAATAGTCTAATGCTACAATGAATCAACATCTAATTAGGTAGGAGAGAATACAATATCCAATTAGGTGAGAGATAATACATAAATCATAAAATACAATTAGAAATATTGTATTAGTATAATAAGGTAAGTGAGAGAAAATAAATATATTATATAGTATAATAATGAACATTATAAGTATGATGGGATGAGAATCTTAAGATAAAGCAAAAAAGGAATATATAGTACAATTAAAAAAATATTGCATAAATATAACTCTTTAAAGTAAGAAAATATATAGATTGTATAATTATAATAATAAATACTGTAGGTTAAAATGTAATAAGAATACCTAAGTTAAATAAACTAATATGAATCATACAAGTATGATTAAAGTATAAGTACTATCATTATGATTAATTATAAATGAAGAGAAATACCATAGATATTATAATATAAAGTGAAAGATTGTACAGTTCGATTATGTATTAATAAAAAACTTCTTAAAGCTTAAAATAATGAATAATTGAGGCTACTAAGAAAAAGGAGAGCCCTATTAATGGTTAATTGTCACATTTAAGAGTTCAAAAAGGTGAGAAGGCATCCATATTAAAAGGAACAATCGTTGGAAGAAGATGAGGGGTTGATAATGTAAGAAGAAACTAGATAAAAAAGGGGAGGCCAAGACTTAGAAAAACTTTTGAAAGAAATTTAAGTGGTTTGCTTTAACTAAGAGCATTGAAGAAAAGAGAAGAAAATAAGGTGCTACCAAGAGTTGGGTAGAGATTTTGTGAACTTTGAGTAAGAATAAAAGGCAAACCAAAGAAAAATTAGGAAAAGCGAAGAAGAATTTGTATAATTAAAAATTTTAATTTTTAATGTGACCACTACATTCAGAAGCAACGTAAGCAAGCTTGCTTGTATTTGCATATGTTTTACATAAACCTCATTAGGAAACGAATTTGATTAATTCAACTCGAGGATAAAGTATTGTGTGTTTCCTTATTATGTTGTTAATGTTTCTTATAGATTTTTTATTAAATTGAATTGTAATAAAAAATGATAGTGATGGAAAAGCATAGGAGTTGGCAAATATAGTAAAAAATATTGTATAGATGCTGCTTCTTGCTAGATATTGTTTTTCTATATTTATGAGTTATGTAATTACCTTATGTACTCTAATAGCATATATTTGTTATTATTTTGAAGGAATTGTAATAACTTAGTATTCAATACAATGTTAAATGTTTCAAAGATTTGCTTTCGTTGATTGTCAGAGGAAAGATATTGTCATTTGCTTTTCTTTAATAGATTTGTAAAATTTTTATACAATTTGATGGTTCTTAAAATGGTTTTCAAAGAAAGGATTTTTATATTACTTATAGTATGGTTTTAAAATGGTTTTCAAGTTAAGGATGGAACTTTTTCCACAATGTTTGTAATGGTTTTCAAATATGTTTTTATTAGAAAATAAGAAAAGATGTTGGCATTGAATCTTAGAAAGGTTCAGGAAAAGTCACCACAAGAATTGAAATCTTAGGACAAAGAAACATAGAAAATGAACATAGAATGTCAAAATTAGAAAGAATGGAACTTAAGGAGTAAAATTAGGGAAAGGCCTAAGAAGATATTCGAGACATATTACAACCTAGGATGTCAAACTTAAAAAGAACTTAAAGGTGCAAAGTTAGTTTGGAGAAGTCTAGGAAGGCCTTTCAAACATGTTCATAACCTAAGATGTGAAATTTAGAAAGAATTGAATAACCTAAGCGGTCAGTATGGTTAGACATTCTAACTAAGAAAATGAACTTATTGCACATTTATTTGATATTATATGAAGTTTGTTTTATATGTAATAAGCATTGCAAGAAATTAGATTGAATGTAGAAGATATCAAAACCTACAACACATTATAAATGGCCTTAATGCATAGTACAATACTATGGATTGTATAGTATATAATATGCAAAAGATAGAGACCTTGAAATAAGACGAAGAACATTAGACAATATCATTTCAACAATCGTACAATATGATACGCATAAGAAAGAGACTTTGAACTAGAACAAAGTCCATTAATACAGTATAATAGCATAAATCATATAGTAAAATATGCATGAGAAATAGAAACATTGTACATTATACTAACACTAATTATACAAAACCTTACGCATTAGATAGGGAGAATAGAACATCATATAATGCGATAGTAAATATCTTGCAGTATGATCTAATGAAAAGGAACTAACCACAACATCATATAATTCGCTATATTTAATCGTAGAGTATGATATGCATCAAAAAAGGAATAAATTAAAATAGAGAGCACCGTATGGTATGGTAACTAACCATCGTGAAAAAGAATTTCGAGAGTGAGAAGACAAATGAACTAATCAAGAACATCATACTGTATGATAGCATTCCATAGTACATCTAGTGAGTAGAAGTGTATATAAATTAATAAAGAACATCATATAGTATGAAAAACTAGAAAATACAAATACTATTATAAACAAGAAAGAGAGAAGATCAATATGGGGAGTAATCAAAGATAGATTGTACAGTATGAAGAGTTGGATCAAATAGCATGTTCTTCATAAAAGAGAGAGAGAGAGAGAGAGAGAGAGAGTTATAAGAAAGAAGTATTGCACATTTGACAAGGATGTTGGTGAATTATTAATATAGAAAGAGTATCATGACATTTCTATCACATGTGTAAAGGAGGTTAATGATTAATAATGATTCAAGTTAACTAACATAAATGACATTTCTATAACAAGAATTTAATGCAAAATGAGATGAAGTGGAGGGAAGAGAAATTACAGAAATGCTTGGAGAAGAATATCATACAATTTTTGGAAATTTATATGATAATAAAGTGGTGTGAATGTTTTAAATGATGTAAATTATATAATTTTGAATACTAAAATGTTGAATGAAAGATAATGTGTAGGATGGCAATAAAAAACCAAAACATAAATAAGGAAAAAAAATAACCCAAATAATAAAGAAGCTATGCCATCTCAAGAAAAGAAAGACCAAACATCAAGAATGTAATTCAAAAAGAATGTTATGTCAAATGAACATGAAGGGAGTTTAGGAATAAGTTAGGCAAATTGGTTGGTGGATCAATTCTTTAACAAACCTAGTTAGATAAGGTAATTGATGAAGGACAACTATGAAGTCATTGAAGATGAGATGCCAGAGTTTTGACAATTTATAAGTAATATAGATGAGAATTGAAGAAGTGATGTTACCAAAGAAGTAATAAGGAGATTATCAAAGCAAGTAAGAAAGCAATGATGAGAAAACTACAAAATAAATAATTAATTGATCTAAATTTTGAAGATCACATGGAATATGGTTAAAAATAATTATTTAATATATAACATACTAGAATTAAGATCTTTAGAGATCTCCATTCTCCTTAAGTAATTGAAAATGCTAGTACAAATTTTTAGCATGTGTAATTATCTTGGTTGATGGATGAATAATTTAAGGTTTCATCACATATTGATTATTGATTATGCAAAATTGAGACTTAATACTATAAGAAAAGTAAATCCCTTGTTGGTATGTAGGTTTTCCTAAGTATAATTGATGTACAAAAATATAAATTAAGGATAATATTTACTTTGTGATTGTTACGTGATTAAACTAAGAGATTTATGGTATAATAAATCAAATGATATGTAAAACTAAGACTTGATTTCATGTTGTTATAAAATTTATTTGTTCGAAATGAGTATGTAATGTAAGTCACCAAGGTTAAGCATTATAATATGCATAATTTTAATTGAATGGCATGACAAGATAAAAATACATTTGTTATTCAAAAATACTATGTCATATAAAGTACACCTTAAGTCATGAGTCATATAATGACAATTGAAAATATAACCAAAATCTTAAAAAATCTTGTGGCCAAGTATCCTTTTGCCTTAAGTATGCTTGGGAAGCATTAAGTCATGGCTTGGTTGAATCATAAAAGGCATAAGTTAAACCCATAAGAAAACCTAGATGATTGTTAAGGTGTGTATGACCTTTGGTTTCTAATCGGGAAGCTTAAAGGGCTTGATTTGGGGCATAAAAGAAGGCTTAGTTAGTTAGGGATATAATTGGTAAGCAAAGAGATTATGTATGGCTAGTAATGCTAAAACTAAGGATAGGTTTTATGACTCATGGTTAATGTTTAGTAGAGTTTGAAAATAGAACTTGAGATACTTAAATAAGACTATATAAGATAAGCCTAATATTAAAATTAGGCTTAAAAACTTGAGAATAATTCATGAAGAGAAATCTATAGTATAATATCTTAAAGATAGACTAAAGTAATTATATTTAGTGAGTCTTTATACACATTATAAATAAAACTTTAAATAGTTAAGCTCTTGTTCAAGACCTTGGGTGAAGGTAGGAGTGCTTGAAATAAGACTTAGAGATTTGTTAGATTCAACCAAGAAACTAATAAAGTCATAAATGACTATAATTTAAGATCTTAGGTCATGAAATAACACCTTAAATAATGATCTAGATGATGTGTGATGGCTTATAAGAGATCTTAGGATGGATATATTAACTCAGGATTGCCTTTGAGGCATAAGGGTTACTAACGAAACTTGTATGAACCTCGATTTAGTTATAATGGCAATCAACTATACATTGAATATAAAGATAAAAGTCAGTATTATATGAACACTAAGGATAACCTAGATAGGTATAGTATAGATGAAACTTTAATACATCTAGATTATGGTAAACCTACATAGCTAAAAAGATAAGGTTGAAACCCTAGATTATCTTATTTAGTATAAAGGGTCCTAAATAGTGGATTTTAGGTTATAAGAAATTCATGACATACTAGATTGTTGGTTAACATAAGAACTCCCTAGTTGTTAGATTTAAATTAAGAAAATCTATGTAATGTTAAGTAGTAGTAGATTAATGTTAGTAGGATGTTATAAATTATAGTTGTGATTTGATTAAATAAAGACTAAATATAATAAACCTTGTTTATGCAAACTCGCCCAAAAGATAGATAAATAAGTTAGCTATTTTATTCTCTTATTTTAGAAGTAATAATTAAATATGATTAATTAAGCCTGTAATAGAAGTGTCATATTACATGATAAGAATCTTTAGGATTAATTGAAAGTTAATATAAAAATAGTCTTAAATAAGATAATAATTGTACATTTAGTCTCATGAGAAACAAATAATATTTTATGATTATAGTTAAAGTACATGTGATTGTTGAAGACTCTTATAGCCTTACCAATTGGCTCATGTGGTCCACATTGCCTTGACAAATTCTAGATTATATGATGTGATAGGAGGACTTGGTCCTATGATGTTTTTAGATTAGAATATGTATTAGATCGATGAAAGGATATTGAGCATCTAGTTAGTCACATCATAAGGTCATGCATTGACTTAGCTAGTAGATAATGATATATTTATTATTATACATATATTTTTTAGCTATTGTATGTTAGTTTTATAGTATGATTTAAAAATTTTCTATTGAGTTTCTTATATCACTCTTTATATTTTTATAAGATCAAGAAGTTATGAGTTATATAAGAGATATGATTGTGACTGCCATAGTTAGTACATCAACTTGATGACACATATTCTTGTATTATATTAGTAGTAGTAGTAGAATTATTATTTTATATGATTATTATTTGTATTATTGATTTGTATAGGACTATCTTGGACTGTTATATTTGAACTTAATGATTGTTTGTTTATGTTCTCTTTTATAGGAGTTTAACATTTATTTATTATGTTATTTTTTATTAGATTTTGGTTGTATGATAGATGATCATTGGATATTGATTTCTTATATTGGATTTGTGGATGAGAATTTTGTTGGATGATTGATATATTAATAATTATTATAGTTGTTTATTTGTAGATATAATGTATATTGTGAGTATTTAGATTTTATGTTATGCTCGAGATTTTTGGGAAAAAAGCAGGTATAATGAGTCTTAAAATTTCTTAAAGAGTTTTATGCTGAAGTAGTTGCTTGTGCTATCTATCTCTTTAATCAATCACACATAGGAAAAAAACTCAAGAAGAATGGAATTGATAAAAACCAAGTGTGAAGAAGCTGAGAGCATTTGGGTCTATTGCTTATGTCCATATCTCAGAGAAAGAGAGAGAAAAGCTTGATGATAGGAGCAAGAATATCATTTCAACAACAATATGGAATTTGAGGAAGGTTTTCAATAAGATTGGTGAACCTAAGAAGGAGAGATATGTGATTTTTCTTACATATGTAGAAGAAGAAAAGGATGTGGAGCAAGAAATCAAAGACATGAACACAACCTTTACCACACAAAGTTCCTCCTCACTAAGCTTAAGTGAATGATCTCCAAGATTTTGAAGTATAAATGACTTTGATGTTGCAACCAAAAGAACAAATTATGAGAATATGATTTGTTTATTGAGCTTTAAATAAGTTGCAAAGGAGAAGAGATGGGTATAAGTCATAAATAAGAAATTCACTCAATTGAAAATAATAGCAATTAAGAGGTTGCTTCACTTCCAAAGGGTCATCAAGTATTGGGTATCAAATGGGTATACAAAGTGAATTAGAATTCCTAAGGGGAAATGGAAAGGTACAAGATGAGGCTAGTCTCAAAGAGATATAAACATAAGCATGGTGTGGATAATGAAGAAGTATTTGCTCATGTTGCTCTTTTGGTAACAATACAGTTGTTGATCTCCTCTAAAATACAAATTTGGTGATTAAATCATCAAATGGATGAAAAATTTATATTTTTTTTAATTTCTCTCTTGAATAAGTGTATATGTAACAATGGAAAGGATTCATGGTGAAAGGCTATAAAGAAATGTGCTAAGAATGAAAAAAAAAAGTCTTATATGGTCTCAAGCAAACGCCAAATGTATGGAATAGTAGTCTTGACAAATATCTTCAAGAGAATGGGGTTTCTCGATACATTTTTGTATATGCACTTTATGTGAAGAAGGAGCCAAATATATATGTGGATGACCTTATTCTCACAAGGAACTATCCACAAATTTATGAGAGATTCTATAAAGGAATGACTCGTGAGCTTGAAATGAGTGAAATGGTTCTGATGCCTTATTATTTGGGTATTTAAGTCAAAAAAAGAGTGATGAGATCTTTCTCTCTCAAGAAGCATGTGCAAGAGAAATTATAAACAAAAATTTAAGATAATATACTGCAATTTTGTCAATACCCTAATAGAGCATAGAGTAAAATTCTCCAAGGAAGATGGAGCAAGAAAGGTAGACCAAACACTATTTTGAAGTCTTGTATGAAATTTGAGGTATTTAAAATGTTGAGACCTAACATATAGTTATCAGTCAACATTATAAGTCAATTTATGAAGAATCCAAACAAGGAGCACATAAAGACAACAAAAGGAATACTTCAATATTTAAAAGGTGCTATCAATTATGGAATTTTCTACTCATCATTTAGGGAGATAATTTTGAGAGGGCATTATGATAGTGATTATGGTAGAGACATTGTTTATTAGTTAGTTTTATATTTTTCTTAAAAAATAATATAATTTTGTGTAGTTCAAAAAACAACACATAATGACATTTTCAACATGTGAATCAAAGTATATACTTACCACAACTAATGCATGTCATGTATTATGGTGAAGCAGTTTGTTAAAGGAATTCTATTTTGAGGAGAAAGATGCTAGCAAGATGATGGTGGAATATAATTTGTCCATTGCTTTGACCAATAACCTATGTTTCATGATAGAAGCAAGCATATTGATGTGAGGTTTCATTTCATTTAGGATTATATAACAACTAAGGAGATTAAACTCAAATGTATGAAAACCATAGTTTAGGTTGTTAATCTTTTTATAAAGGCTCTCAAGTGTCATATACTCCAACAATTAAAGGAGATGATAAGAATTGTGAAGAAAATTAATTTGAGGGAATTTTGTAGAACATCTTATTCATTGAAGAAGTAAAGAAAATCAAGGTTATAACAACTAAAAGCTTTCTCTTCTTTTATAGCCTTTTTTAAGTTCATATTTTCTTGAACTAAATTATAAATCATTTCTAAGTTGTTTTACATTATTTTTGTGTGTCTCTTGATTGTCCTTAGATTATAAAAAGTTTGTATTTGAGCTTTTATATTATATCGTTTTGTCTTTTTATATGGTCTTTTTGATTTGATGATTCATAAGGTCATTTAACCTAATGTTGTAAGCTCCTTTGAGTTGGAATTGTAGAGTTTTTATGGTTAATGTTTGTTTATGATATTTTGCTTGGTATGTAAGATTTTTTGATCTAATATTTATAGTGGCCTTTGGTTTAATATAAGGTTTGGTCTACTCACTTTTATAAAAAATATTTTAATATTTTGTCTGATCTTTTGATAATGGGTGAACATAGAAATAATTTTTAATCAAATCACCTAAAAATTTATTATATCATTTACTTTGTTGCACCCCTCATGCAAAATGTTATATAATTAGAGTTTCTAAAATAGTTTTGTAAGAATAATTACTAAGCTCAAAAGACTTACATTGTATTTGAGTTTAGTTAAGATTGAGATTTTCACAATTCTTCTTTTTGTGTAAACAATACATTCACATTTTTTAAAAATTGTTATGATAATATGTGTGATTATTATTAATTAGATATATAGATTTATTTTTTATTTTAAACTATTATTTTAATTTTTTTAATTAATTTGTCAAATGTTTGATTACATATTAATAAATACTTAGAATCATTTATTTAGAAGTTTTTAACTAGTATGATTAGTAATGAGACACAACTCTATTTGAGAAGTTATTCACATATGGTGAGCATCAATGCAAAGTTCAACATCATTATTATAAAAAATTTTAATTTTTTTTAATTTGTGTATTATTGGTTTATTATTCCATCAATATTCTCAATTAATAAAAATATGATGTTAACTTTAGTTGTCTTATTTTCTTAATAACATTTTTCAATGATTATTAAAAAACTGCGCTTCAAGTGTAACAATTTTTTCAAATGTTGCTAAAGAGGATTACTCATCAATCTTATATTTCAAAATAAGCATCGAAGTTTTAATATTTGAACATATCTTACAATTTTCTCTAAATAAAAAAAACAGAACCCGTAAAAGAAAAATAAAACATAGAATGGAAGAACTAGGTCTATCTGGTTTACTCTAGTCGCCGGAAGCAGAGGCCATTACCCTGTATATCAGGAGGAGGAAGAGTGTGTGTGTGATGGCTCTTAGGATACAGGGTTTGTGCTCATTCGCATGTGGTTTCTTTTTCTCTTCCAGAAAATTCAACTTACCCATAAAATTTGAGCTTTGGTTTGCGTTTTAGTTTTTTGCTTTGTAATATATGTTAAAGAGTGCGTTTCCTTCTGCGTAATGTATTGTCTCCATTTAAAATTAGTGGAATACAAGATAAAAAGGCTTTCTTGGTTGGGCAAAGGAGCTGTTGTCTAACAGAGGGCCTTGCTTTCCATAAACTCTTCGTAAATCGTTAACTTTTTTATCTCTACTTTTATCCAATATGTTTCTGAGCACTAATATCTTGCTGTTTAGCTTCTCAGTGACATTTGTTAGGGGAATGTTTTGTCCATGTACCCGCCGGACCTTTGCAGCTGTGAAGCATGATAAGATTCAGATTTATAAGAAGTAAGTTTTAATTTCTTCTTCGTATTGTGAATTAGGGGAGTCGGATAGTTTTGAATTATTTCCTTTGTACCTTTTTTCCACTTCTAACTTATTCTCTAAATGCTTCCATGTTATCTTTACTTAAACTGGTTGACAAATTATGACCTTTATTCTGCCACTATCAAATTTTTCGTGTTATATTGAATTGATTTATGAAGACTTACTGCCTTGCACTTCAGTTTAGTGCTACTTAAGTTACTGAAAATATTCTTTCACAACTTTTGACACTAAGTTTAGATTACCTTGTGGCAACTGATGCCAAACGACTAAAAAAGCATACTTCTTTCACATTATGTTGACCTTAGTTTTCAACTTTGGTACTGATCAACTGCCGAATTTTATTTTAGTATTGGGAGTTGGCTTAGATGCTTCAAATAGATAAACTTTTGATAGTAGATGCTACAACAACCTAGGAATTGTAGAAATTTACTATGTAAATCAGGGTAAGGAAGACTGAGAAATGTAGCAATAGACTATTATCAAGGAAGTTTTATTCCTTTGCATATAATTTATTATTTGATGAAGCATGACAAAGATAGAGAATTGATTTAGCTGGTTAGGTTAGTGGGATTAAGGGTTGATGTTGTTGATGGGAATCTTTAGCTCCCTTTAGAAAATCAATCATTCCATAAACATTTTGTATATTCATTTTTTAGGGCTTATCAGAGATGTAGCAAAAAATTCTTCAAAAATGGGGGCACAAGAATGTTATGTATTACAAGATAACATATGTATACAAATTATAGAGTTGTTACTACATAAATTTCCTTCTAACTCCTAAAAAACCAAAAATAATTGTCAATCGTGTGCCCCTCAAGCTTTGAGCTAGTTATGACCATGTATATTTTCATGTTGGAAAGCCAATTACGTTTAAACTTTCTTTGAGTTAGACCAATATACTTCTTAAACTTTCTTTAATTCTACTATGTGTTATGTCATTCCAGTTTAAGGACTATCAGTGCTTTTTATTGTATTTATTGAGCTAGAATACCCATTAATAGGCTCCTTGCGTATCATTAAGTTGTATTTCAATGGTTAATAAAATTAAAGAATTTTGAGAAAACCTCTTTTTCAAATGTGAATTATGTTACTAGATTTGAAGCTTAAAAGAATTCTGAATCAATGTCAAAAAAATAATGCTTCTCTTTTCTACCTCTTATCATATTGGCATTTGTTTTTATTATCAGCTTTTATCCTATTACGTATAATTTTTCTTGTTAAATCTTCTACAGTTAGATTTGTAATTCTACAAAGGATGTTTTAACTACTTGGCATTTACAATCTCAAATACTATGGCATTATTAAAAGGTCGTTGAAGTATTTTAGCTTACTATTTAGTAATAAGGGAATGAAAATTTTGGCATGTCTAATCAAGCGGTTTTCCATAATTGATGCATTTTATCTCAGAAAAAGGAGATTAGATGAGGTTTGTCTGGAGCGCTATCAACAATATAGTCGAACCTTTATTCAATCATGGATCTTGCAAGGTATAATTTTGTCTGGACTAAGGTAGCTATTGGCCTTCTTGTATGCATGAATTTTGTTTACTTTTTCTCATGTAAGAATTCTTGTTTTCATTTTATTGTTTTTACTTATTTCTCATTTAAGGTGTAAGAATATGTCACAATAGCAGTGTCATTCCAATACTTTTCCTCTTTTTTGTTTGATTAGAGGCCAAATCACAAAACCAATTGTGTATTTGATAAAAATAAGTTTGTAAATTTATAGCTTAATTAAATGTTATTTAAAGCCAAAAAATGGATTGATGATGTGCATACAAAATGTGGTTTATGTTTAGCTATTGCATGGTTCTTAATTATTGAATCCTAAAGGTTCACAAACATAGGCTAAGCATAGAAGGTATAAAATGCATGAATTTTTCAAAGGTTTAAATATTTCTATTGAATGCATGTTCAATATTAGTACTTTCTAATACGTTTTTGATACATCATGTGACATAGATTATAAAACTTCAAATAGATTGATACTCCCTAATATTTGCTTATCACTTATTCGATAGACAATATACCTTATTCAATCGTGTCTTCATGTTATATATGATATGTGGTATAATAAGATTGAAAAAATAAAGACAATCATTTGTAAAAATGGAGAAAATAAGAAAAACTATGAATCAAGTTTTTTCATGTATGAAATTCTTATTTAATATTAAAGTAAAAGAAACATACCTCTTTAGTATTTAGCACATGTCTTGAAACTAAATTAATTAGCAATGGCATCAAGTTTTATGACATAATACCCATAAACTAGTAATTTTAAATATTTTTAAATTTATGTTTGCATTATTGGTTTTATGATGATGGTAGCTTGATGTTTAGGATTTTGACTTTTAATGCCTCCTAATTTCAAAAAGGAAAACAATTCACCCAATTAGCTACACTACTTTTGCATATGATAATATGATAAATTTATTTATTGATATTAATATTTAACAATAATTATTATTATATTTAATACTAGTATCCTCACATATCTAAATATTACTTTTTCAAGTAAATACCAAGTTCTAATTAGAACTTATTTGCAATTTAATCTCTCTTGTTTTTTAAATACTCAACTTAGTCTCTCTAATTTGAAAGTAGCAATAACTAGATCATTTTGTTTTTAGTGATTTTAACATTATCATAAATAGAGGTCCTTTCCTTAAACCTCAGAAATTTTTGTCATTTGTCATTTCCTACGATTCACTTTGCCAATTGGTGCAACTTTGTTAGTGGGCACAACTCCGTTAGTGGGGACAACATCATCATTTCTCTCTACTCTTAAAGCAACCATCTTCGTTAGCTTGTGTAAACTCACTTGTTCGAGTTGCTCACACCAGTTGAATTGCACTCGTTGGTTGAATATGTCTCGCTAGTTGAAAATGGAGAGAAGGTACTCTTAAGAGGGTTTAAAAAGGGATAATTTAGCATATTAGAATATTAAATATCAAGAAATTCATAATTGGCTAAAGATCCATCAACTTAAATGGTTTCTATCAATGAAAGAACCTATCCGTTATTATTTTCAAACTAGAGGGAACAAATTTGGTATTTTGTAAATGAGAGAGACCTAATCATGCATAAATCCAAATAGTGGCACATACTTGCTATTTATCCTACTTTTTTTGACATTTTCTTTCGCTCAATATTTTTATTCTCATATCGTATGCATGCTTATAACATAAAAGTTAAGCATACATCATTTTCTTAAAGAAATACAGTTAAAAAAAAATGCTAAGAAATAACACATGATAGTTGAATACTTGTTCTATGCTTAATTCTAATAGTGTGAAACTCTGGATTTGCATTCTAAACTTCTCTCGCTTGTCTCATGTAACCTTTTGTGCATACTTGCTCCCTAATTTTGCTTCAGGAATATCTTATGTATGCATTTCAGTGAATTGCTATAGCAGCAAAATCTCTTGTGAATGCTGCTGAGAAAATGCTCTTTGAATTGCTTACTAGTAAACCAGTGTACATTATTTTTTTTTTTATTTCTACGTAGAGATTATGAAAACTGGCATTTTTCACGTTTCATATGAAAGCATGTTCACACACTCTTAATTCTTGATTTAGCCATGTTTTCAGTCACCCATAGCCCCCTGTTTTGTAAACACTGCATAATCCTAACCTTAGCCGTGACACCAACATTGCCCCTGAATCAGGATGATTCCTTTGAATTATCTCAACTTAACTAAGAAAATGGGATTTTGCAAAATTTGAAATATATGGAAGAAATTTAGAAGAAGTGACTGTGCTTAGAAGAAAAAAAAAGGTAACAAGCTTTGCTAGGAGTCATCTTCAAGGAAATATGTACTCGTTTTTAAGGCAATGTGTATCCAAAGTTTGGGCTTCTCCAGAAAATTCTTATTTTGGTTTCAAATCAATTATAGGAACGACCAATCATAACCATGTAGGGAATGATGGGCAAATGTTAGCAATGCATATTCTAGGTTGAAGAAAAAAATATAAGATAAAACATGTGATTGTACTCCTTAATTGTATAGGTTTGTTTTCTATATGTTCCTTGCAGTATTTGAATGAAACATCTTTCAAGAGTGTGTCAAGCATGTCCACCACAACCATTGAGTTCATGGGTTTTGTACCAGCATGGAGCTGAACTTCATCTTTTCCTAGTGAAGTGATGACTCCTTGGCAGTACCTCCTGAACCTGATCAGCCCGTAGTGCATGTAGCTATAAATATGTCAGCAACTTTTCCTCGAACAGGTGGTGAACTATAGTGCCTAGGAAAACCCTTGGGAGATCCAATATGAGCAGAAGCAGCCACCTCTACTTGAACATCAACCTTCTTCCCACCCATGGACACTTTCACGTCATCAACCGAACTGCAGCCTTGCGTTTGCCTCCTTGAAAGTGCAGTGCCCGTGTGTTGCCTCTGCTCTGTACCTTACTGTGAATCCACCCTCACATCCCTGTCTGCAAGCACAGTTGCAAATGATTGCAGAAACAGGAACAACCAAGCAATATGATTGTCTTTGGATGCCAAACCATTGCACCAATTTTGCCCCATGCTAACATCTTGTAGCCCAGCACTTTTCCCTCAAAAACAGAAATTGAAAAGACCACCTGCCTTACTACCTTCAGCCTCCTCCTAGAGACCAAGTTGGCAAAGAGCATCGTGAGAGAGAGAGAGAGAGAGAGAGCATATATTTTATAATGTGACCATACAGAATTCCCCATTCTATCTTCATGCATGATAATATTATTATGTAATATTTTGGTCAAATTTTGCCAAAAAATGTATGCTCTTGCACCATTATGCTTACCATGCATCTGAAAAGGAATTATTTCTTGAGGAATTTTTTATATTATGTTGCTTTGTATATAGGTAAAGTTTTGGTTGATGGAAGAGTTATAAATAAAGCTGGAACATCTGTATCCGAGAAATCAGTTATAGAGATAAAAGCTGAAATTCCAAAATATGTATGTAGGTGATGATTCTGATTGCAATTTTTCGTGTGTAAATCACAATTTCTCCTTTGCAACCCATAAATAATATGTTGTGGGGAATATGATGACTTCGACAGAGCAGGATACAAGTTGGAAGCTGCAATTGAACAACTCCATATTGACATTGTTGGGAAAGTAGCACTTGATTCAGGGCTTTCCACAGGTGGCTTTACCGACTGTTTGCTTCAGCACGGCGCATCCTTTGTCTATGGTGTTGATGTGGGCTATGGACAGGTATTTTTTTCCTCATTGAGTTACCGTTCAACCTCGGTTGTGCTCAATTGATTCATCTTGGTTCAACCCTCCACTTTTGAGTTGTATTTGCCTTGTATATTTCAAAGTTTAGACACCCGCAAAAGTAGCTAGTGAAGTATATTTAAGAAAGAGCATATTTTATTGGCTTTTGATGCAGAATTGTCATGCCTTTATCGATGGATATCACTTTGTATGTTTGTAATTTCTCTTTTGCAGGCTCTCATCCTACAATTCTCTGTACAGGTAGCAGACAAAATTAGGCGGGACGAACGTGTATGTATTATCGAACGAACAAACTTGAGATATTTGTCTGGATTGCCACAAGCGGTGGACATTGTGACGTTAGATTTGTCTTTCATTTCTGTCCTTTTGGTAAGCTTTTATAACATTGCAAGCACAGAAGGCCATCTTACAAATTAGTGCTATTTTTCATTTTTTTTTTCTTTTTCTCTCTCTTTTCCATCTGCCCAATTGGAGCTTTTATTAGTTTCATGCAAACCTTGATTTCAAATTATTGTGCTTTTGCCTTTGTATATGATAATCTGTGGCACTAAAGAAAGGATAAACAGGATGAATAATGGAAATGTCTATTGTGCAGTTGTGTACTGTCTTCCATTTTTATTCTAGTTATAGCGGCTGTACAACAAGTAGATTTCAGTCTCAGTTCTAATTGATTTGATATGCTGCTAAGATTTAGCATGCTTATTTGCTTAGAATCTGTAGCTGAACCCCTAAAGATTTTGGGTATTTTGTTTTATGAGTCTTTAACCTACACCAAGGATGAGACATAAGATTGCTTGGTTTATAGAAATTATCATGTTATGCAATATTACTTGAAGATTTTGGATATTTAGCTTAATGACATCATTAACTGCATGACTAGATTTTGGGTATCTCTCTATTGCATAATAAAACCAAAAACTATTAAGAAACTATTAAATGAAAAAAAAAAACTGTTAATCAAAATAACATTGAAGCATTTTTTTTTTTGCATTTCCCTTTGTTTTTCTTTCGTTCTGTATTTATACTGAAAACTTTGCTTATGTCGGAATTACGCTTCTGAAAAATTGATTAAAGCTGTCTCGTTATCTTTTGGACAATTAAAATGAATTTTATTCAATAATTAGCTTCTCCTCCCTGCATGAGTAGCTTGTCTTTTGCTTTTAGGTGATGCCTGCCGTTGTTAAAGTTATGAAGGAAGAATCCACACTTGTTACTCTTGTTAAGCCCCAGTTTGAGGCCCATAGATCCCAGGTTTCTAATCAAAACAATTCTGTAAAGCATGTATCAGTTTGTATTGCTCAGTTTTCACAGCATTCAAAGGGATGAAACCTCCCTTTTCTAGGTTTACCCGAGAGTTAACTATATGTTTATCTTTTGATCCCCCATATTGAATTGCAGGTTGGAGGTGGTGGTGTGGTAAGAGATCCTCTTGTGCATCAAGAGGTAAGTGCCTTGCTCCATAAGCAGCTTCTCTTGTTGGAAAGCAGGCTTCTTGACTATGGTTTCTACGTTCAGGTTCTTGAAAGAATAATGAAGGGTGTGGAGCAGTTTGGATTCTGCAGCAAAGGCTGGATTGAATCTCCATTAAAGGGAGCCCAAGGGAACATTGAATTCCTGGTTTGCTTTCAGAGGACATCAAAGGAAGCAGAATGAGTTATCTAATATGCATTCATTTTAGACGTTTCACATGTAACTGTTGTGTGGTATTCTATTTTTTTTTTTGTGGTTTACCATGGTGATGTTTGATAGCCAGATGTTGAAATCTATCATTCTGGGTTGATTGTTTGAGAAGATTTGTCGAAGCTTATGTGTGCACTTTTAATGTTATTGAAAAAATTGTGATGTTTTTATTAAGAAATATGGGTTAAATATCACCTAAATTTTGGTATCTTAAGCTATTAGGTATTTTTAAACAATGAGTAAAAGTTTTTAACATATCATTAAGTTAAATAAGAAAAGATTAACATTGATATCTATCGAGTTTAACTAATCTAAGATGAAAGGTTGTGGGTATTTTGGTTTTGATCGTCTTGAATGTTTGTAAGGTAGAGGACAAATGTGTATCTTTTCTTTTAAAATATATGTTTACTTGCTTTGCTTTGAGTGCTTTTAGAGTATACCAAAATTTCAATGAGGAAACCCTACCAAATTAAACTAAGTTAAACTTTGCTATCTCAATTGTAGATTTCTGCAAAGTTTTGAGTCCATTTTTGTGGTAGAGATATGCTGAAGTTGTAAGAATATATGATTAGAGAATTCAGAGTTAATGAAACTCCTTGGTTGTTGCATAATAATTTTCCTTCCAAAGTTGAAATATATTGTTGACATTCAATTGGTGAAGGAGAACCGAGTTGAATGGTGATTATAAGTACAATAAGAGTAGCACTTGGTTTGATTATTGGACTAAATGTATTGTGAAAATTAGTGCTAGATTATTGAATGTAATTTCAATAAGATGAGCTTGATGCCTATTGATTGTCTCATCAACTTTGTATTTGGATAAAAATTTGTAATTGAGATTAAGAATGATCTTTGCATTGTAGAATAGAACCAAATGTCTAATTGGACTTTTAACAAAAATTTTGAACTCATCACGTGTTAACATGCGAATGAGCTTGATTTAAAGATTAGTTAAAAATTGGATAGATCAAGTTTGTCTAAGATTATAAGATAATCAAATATCTTTTGAGGGTTTAAATATATGGTTTTTAGATCTAGTAATTATATACAATGGTGGTTGTGATGCTATAGAATCAAGATTTTTATATGAGGACATAATGGGACTTGACGATTTGTTGTCTTAATTAAAAATGAAGGGACTAATAGCAATTGAGATGTCAAATGAAGGAGTTAGACCAACCAAATTAGTCACATCTAGAAGAATAATAGCAATAAATAAGATGACATTATTGGTGCTTTATGATGGAATCATCTAAACAGCATGCTAAAGAATACAAGGTGGAAAATAAAAATGTTGAATAACTTGTAGAGAGTGAAAATTATGAAAATCATATTGTATGCCTTGATATTTATCACTTCTATCAGAATAAAAAGTGATAATTCATAATTAAAAATATTTCTCAACTAGGTTTTTAATTCGATGCAAATAATAGAATGATATTATATTTTATTTGAGTAGGTAGAACCAAGTATATTTGGTCAAAGTGACTGAAAAAAATATATAATATCTAAAATAACTAAGAGAATTAATGAGAGTAAGATGTTATTCACCTATATGGAGCTATTTAAGTATGGTATTGTGAATGAGAGATTTTAAATAGATTCAATTACTTTTATTACAAAAACAAGTAACTATATGATTTAAAAGAATAGATATATAAAATAATAATGCATAGAGAAGATAATAATAAGATAAAATATTCTCTTTGAGATTACCTAAATGTTGGAATAAAAAAAAAAATAAGAGGCAGTTCAATCTAATTGCTAGTGGAGAAGTTTGTATGTGATGTAGAGGAAGGTAGGTGCTTTAATATTTGATGACCACTTGTGAAGATTTTTTGTTTTTGGTCATGAATTCGTTGTGCCCTATTGTTCAAATCCTTCACAATAAAAAATAAAAAAAATTAATATAAATGTTATTAGTTATGTAAAACTAAGAGACAAAAAGTATACTTTTCTTAATATTTTAAAATGTTAATGAGCACAAAAGAGCATGATAAAGGATGTTATAACCTATATATATGTGAATATGATATTATTATCATCATTGTGTATGAAATGAGAGATTTTAAAGATCTACTATGATATGATGAGCAATATCCATGTTCATAATCTAATTGTATAACCTATAAGATAAATTTAACATTTTATAATATTCTCAATTTAAACAATTTAACTAAATATCCAAATTTATCACAATTCAATTGAATGCTCAAATTTATCACAATTTAACTAAAAGTAAGAACACTACACTTATTTTGATTGACTTGTCACCTATCAATCAACCATCTATTGTGTTGCTTGTCTATTGCTTGCTAATCAGCCATCATTGATTGCTCATTGTAGCCATCAATCTATTATTAATAATAGTTGATGGGCTATAGTTCAACCAACTATGATTTAAAATGAATAGCTATGAAAGTTAACAAAGGCCAATAATGGCTTATGGCAACAATTGATAGGCAATATGATGACTTATGACTTATTTTTATATAATCATTTCTTTAAGATTTGATGTCACATAAAAAAAATTTAAAGTTCAATTTTGGCTTCTAGAGGTCTTTTGAGCACATGTTTTAAACTATTTAAATAGCTGGCAATGGAATCAAATTTTTAACAAAAATATAGATTATTATATCCTTATCATTCCTCCTTCTAAATAGTATAAAGTTAATGTATTGAATGGTCTCAAGGTTTTTCTTGCTTATTTCATCCACTCCTTAGCTTGACTTTTCAACAAGAATACTTTGCATTTAGTCATTATTAGGGAAAGCTTATGAACAATGCTATTTTCATTTTATTTATTTGTCTTCATGATTTTTTTTCTACATATAAGATATCTTTTATCTTAAATAATTTTTCATAGGTTTTGCTTCAATGGCAATTATTATCATTGAACAAAACCTCTATTTTGATAATTCGAATAAGATAACTTCTCTAATCCATTCAACCAAAAATAATAATAATAATAATAAAAGTTATATTTTTATTTGTTAAATTTCATATAAAATTATTGAAGTAATAACATAAAACTTTTACTTAAATTTTTTAATTAAACCTAATTTATGACAAACTCTTTTAATTCAAATTTAATTTTGAATTTAGGTAAAAGGGTAATTTTAAATTTAGGTAAATGGGCACAACTTTTAAACTTATATTTTAGAACTTTATTAATTGTGCTGCATTAATAAATCATAGCTTCAAAGATAACTAGTATACTAATGAAGGAGATAAATAACATTAGATGTATGTGTTAAAGTTAAATTCTATGATAGTGGAGATTTAAAAAATAAAGTTTAAACAAATTCTTATAAAATTAGTTTCTTACAATTAAAATTAATTTATATAAAAAAATTAAAAACAAAATTAAAAAAAAATAACAAACAAAACTTAGTCTTGAAGAACAAATAGTATTCGTAGCCAAGTCAGTGTGCCAAGTTGTGCAAGCCAAACATATAAGTATGGTCAGATATTAATTTTTGGTTATTTATGATTTTTTTAACAAATTCTATTTACACTAAATATATCATTGAAACGATACATCTAATTATATTTAAATATTGTTTAATTTATCTAAATTATACTTAATTTTTATTAATAGAAAAAATAAATACAAATTAGCTGTAATGATATAATTTCAACGAAGTAGACATCCTGCACCTTTCTTCTAAGGGGTGACGTAGCCCAAAAGAATCCATTGATTTTGGCTTATTAAATCATATATCCTTTGCTGTATTAACGTAGCTTGGTATGGAATTAATTTTTATTTTAAATATATAAACAATATCTTTGTCATCACTCCTTCTAGAAACAGACTTTAAAGTATATGTATTGAATAATGGCAAGGCTTTGCTTGCGTTTTTGAACCATTCAACTACACATCAACGGGAAGACTTCGTATCTATCTATGATCACCGACAACTTGTTAACAATGCCATTTTTATTTTATGATTAAAAATGTGAAAAACTTATTAATCCATTTTTATACTTTTTTGTTCATATATAAAACAATTTTTTTTAAATATTTATCATAATTATTGTTGTCAAACAAGACTCCATGATGAATCTCTAAAGAAGAAATGAAGGATGGGAAGGATGTTTTCAAAGAATTGTTAAAATTTTAATAATTTATTATATTTTAATTTTTTTATAAATTTGATTTGGTTAAGAACGTGTGAAACACATGAAATCAGGACACATAAATGGTACAAGTGAATTTGATTAATAGAAGTTAAAGAGTTTCGTTTTTACTCTTTTGATTTTAGTTTTTAAATTGTTAAAATCATTTGTAATCTTGCCTTCCTCTTTAAGTTTAGAAGTCATTTACCACAATGATTTTATAATTGATCATTAGTAATCATCACAACCATTGTCATTATGCTTATTGATTGTTGCTTTCTCATTGCCAACATTGTCATCACTAATAAATTTGCAGTCATTTACTTTGTGATCATTGTTTCTTATTTCCAATGACCATTATTGTTAGTCGACTCACCACTAATTAGTCATCATTGTCACCACTTATCATCTGCTAATCCTTTCTACCTTTATTCTTCTAAGGCACTATCATCAAAACACCAATTGTCAATCTTTGGTTGGAAAATGGGATGATAAGTGAACATGAGAAGTGAGAAACAACATAAGTGATTTCACTTATTAATAATATCTACTTAGTCATAAGTATCATAAAGAGAAGGAAATGGGATGATACAAAATTTTAATATTTGTAGAGTTTTGTACTATCTAGAAATAAAAAGACGTTAAAAGTAAAGATTATCTCTCATACAGAGATAGGTCTATACTTACTAAGATTTGAGATAATGACTTTAAAAACTAGTGACACCCAAATTGCATAATAAAATTTAGGATGTTAAAACTTTATTAATAAGACTTCAAATCGAGAACTGACCAATATAGAACCTTGATGATAAATTGCATTAAAAAAGCAACAATGTTTCATTTAAATCTGAATGTGTTCCATATTTTAAAATCCAAAGAATCCAATAATAGACATTAACAACAAAGTGCAACTTTCCTCTAGACAATAAATGTAATAATATTTAAAAATAGTAAAAGCCAATGTCACAATACTTACCAAAAAAACATTTCAACATAAAGTTTTTTATAGAAACCTAAAGATCATGATTATAAGCTAAATATAGAGAATTCTAAGAATATTTTTTTCCCAAGAAGGTGCTTACTAAAACCCATCATTTTTAATAGAGATTTTCAAAAGTTAAACTTTTGTTAACTATATGCTTTAATAGTCAAAGGTTTCCAAATTCATGCAAACTATTTGCTTGTCCAAAATCTCATCCAAAAGCTATTGTAGAAAACTTACACAATGATCTTCTAAAAACTATAAAACAAAATAACAAAATTATAAAAGTACCCAACAACCTCTAAGGGATTGATCATATAATATCATTTTTTAGAACCTTGATTGTGATGAATCAGGCATTGGAAATTCGAGAGGCATTACATAGAATTTCTCCCAAAAGGGTTTTAAAACATAACATCACTAATAACATCAAGGGATCAAAAGAGATTTCCATACCTCATGCTTCAAGCTTCAAAATTTCTTCATTGATCTTGAAAGAGCTATGTACTAGGTATTTTATATAGTGCATAAGGATGTAAAGCAAGCATCAAGAAAGAGCATTTAAGGATATTAAAGTGAGCATGGATCATCTTATATGTCATCAAACTATCATAAGTACTTTCGTGTAAACTATCCTACGATTCAAGTAATCTTCTTAGGCAATCTAAATAAATTACTATTGCATTTGATATCATGCCCTCTTATGTTTTCTATTTGTTTTCCTTTGGAATTAAAGTTTTAGGGTTATATCAAAGTTACAATACAAAAATTGAGGACACAACATGTGACATGTGTATGTTGTATTTTGAGTTAATTAGTTTCTCACACTATAATTAGTAATTAAGCATACAATAAATATTATGTTTTAGAACCAAAACAAAATAATATTATCTTATATCTATCTTAAAAAATAAATAATTATACAAAATTACTAAAAAAATGTCAAATTAAGTATATCATTAAGAATAACTTATTAAAAGAAACTTATTAATTCTTGATTTGCAAATTTTTATCTAAATCAAAATTGTTGTGAATTAAGCAATTAAATATATATATATATATATATATATATATATATATATATATATATATATATATATATATATATATATATATATATATATATATATATATATATATATATATATATATATATATATATATATATACAATAACAACTATCTCCCATTCTCATATTTAATTGGTTCTTATAATCATTGTAATGAGAAAGAGCAAGAATGTACGAAAGGAGAGAAAGACGACTTGGAGGGAAAGAAAGAGAAAAGTCAAAAAAGGAAGTAAAAGAGAGAATAACAGGAATTGAAAATGAGAGAGAAAAAAGAAGTCAAAGAGTGGCACTTGGGTTAATAGTAAGATAAAGTTAGAGAGAAGATGTTGGAATCAAAACACATGTGTAGTTATTTCTAGTTAAAAGAAAAATAAAAGAAGGAGTATTCAAGGAAAAGTTTGAAGCAAAGAATAGAAGTTGTTGTTAATAAGTCGAATAAATAAAGTGAGAACCTTTATTTATTGTTGGGCTATTTCCCTATGCTCTTTTTGCTAACATTTAGTTTTAATTTGTTTCCCAAACCATTTCAATTGTTTGAGATATTGACAGACTCATAAGAATGTTGAACTATGAACTTTCCTTTTTTTTAAAAGGTTGGTTGTAATAATTGTACGAAGTTTGTTGAATTTTGCCTTATAAATGGTGCTTTTGTAGCCATTGTACTATACGAGAGTACTTTGTTGTACAATACAATAAGCTAAGGAAGACCAAGAATTGGGTGAAATTGTATAGTACATGAATAACTTTTCATACAATACGATTAGTTCAATACAAGAATTGAAGGAAATCATATGGTGCGATGGTTTGGGAAATGTTCATGTAACCTCATTGTAGTATACAATAATGTCAAAAACAATACAATTAGCATAAGAAGAAAAGAAAAAGATCTCGAAGAAAGATTGGACAGCATGAAGTAGAGTTTTTGTTATTAATTGTACAATATGTTTTTAAGAAAATATGTTATCATGGTACTGTAGCAATGAGTGTTGAGAGAAAATATTATGAAATATGATAATAATATAAGAAGACTATAAAATAATTTTTTATTAATTAAATGCATCTCATTATGATGTAGGTATTAATAAGAATTGAAAGAAGAAATGAAGTTGATTCTTGAGATTTTAAGTAGACAAATATAGAATGGATATGAAAATAAAAAGATTTATTAAAATTAAAAAGAAAACATTATCATATGAATTAACATGAAATCATTGTTATAATACAAAGGACAAATGCTAATAAATGAAATGATTTTATATATATGCAATCGATGCATGCGTGTGTCTCTTGCTAGGTAAGATAAAATTATGAAAATAAAACATAAGAAAGAATAAAAAGGGAATTAAATAAATATAGAAATAAACTAAAAAAACATTGTAGCACCTCATATATGTACCTTCGATGAGATAAAAAAATAAGAAAATGAAATATGACTTTCCTAATGTACTATCCTATAGTGAATGAAAGAAAAAAAATTAAATCTAGCACACAGTATAGGGCATGATGAGGTGTAGTAAGAAATTATATAGCATCAGAGGTCGTTTACATTGTTAACACATTATATAGGATTTTAATGTATGGAGATAATAAGATTAAGATATTTAGGCATCACTTATGCTCTACATAAGTTGTATATATTGGGATTATTATTGAGACACCATCACTAGAACACTATGTAGCACCTTGAAGTGTGGATATGAAATGAAATTAAAAAAAAAAAAAATAGAAAAGATAAAATATGTGCAAAGTGTTGTGATAAAGCTTATTGTATTAAATGAATTCCATCTTTATGTTCAAGATAGAATATGAAGATTCAAATCCTAATGATAAGAATACTAGTATTAATAATAAAAGAAAGCCCCCTTAATAGCCTAGAGTGAGAATGGAATACTTATTTGATGAATTGGTTGAGTTTTTCTTGTCAAAAGAAAGTGCAATTAAAAATAAGTTTAAAGAGGGGTATCACATAGATAAGTTAGTTGAGCAATTTCTTAAGCTATATTAACCTCAGTTTTTAGACACCATAGATCCTATGTAAGTTGAGAATTGGTATTACATCATAAAGATACTATTTGATAGCATACTTTGTCTTACAAATAAAGATTTTATTAGTAGCCCTTATGATAAAAGATGTTTCTAAAGATTGGTGAGCTAGTTAGAAAAGGTTAAAAATTGAATGTAAATCAAACTTAAAAATATTTTGGTAGAATTTTTCTAAGGTCTTTCAAGAATGGTTTATACCTCCCTTAGAAAAGAACCAATGTGAGATGAATTAAATAGATCGTATCATGGAAGCTTGACTAGAACAGCTTATGATCAAAAGTCTTCACATCTTACCAATTATGTTACAAAGATGGTGGTTATAAAAGAGAAAAAGTGTTATATATTCAAAAAGAGGTTATGAGATTCCATTAAAAATATTACGACTCTTTCAGATTTTTCTTCATATAGAGAATTAGTGGAATTAGCTTGTCAAATAAAGTAGGACCAAGTGGCAAGGGAGGCAAGAAAAAATCTTGGAAAAAAGAAAGGAATCTAATTTTACATATGGAAGTAAATTTAAATTCAAAAAGTCAATTATAAATGAATTAGAACAACAATCTTTTACAGTACTTGTTGAATCAAGAATTAATTAGAAGTCTCAATATAAAATTTCTAGAAAGTACCATTGGGGGAGTGTTGCAAATCAAAGTTGAATAAAGTGATTTAAATGTCAATAGATATGTCACATTTCTATGCATTATCCTTTGAATGTTGAAGGAGAAAAATGATTTCAACAAGCTTGTAGTGGAATGAAAGTTATCAAAGGATCTATGACATCAAAACCTAGTAATATACACTTCAAGGTGCATATGGTATCATCTAAGGATGGGCTTCTATAATGTCATAGTAGATTTCATAATCTTGTATCTATGTCATCACTTAAAAGAAGGCTCTTATATCACCTAATTTTATCATAGTTATTATTTTGTTATAAAATATATCTATAATAGTTTTTTTTATTATGATACATCATATTTCTTTATATAACTAATTTGATTATAAGATTATTAATTAAATTACATGTATTAGAAACTCCTTTTTTTAATAAAATTAATGAGCAAAAATAAGAGTGAACAAATATATTAAACAGGATGTGAAAATCAATTAAAAATCTTTTGAATTCTAATTAATTATTATAAATATATCAAAGTTTAATGTCATTCTTATAATATATTAATTAGTAACTCATAAGGTCATTATTCATTATTAGGAGAAGAAATTAAAAAATCATAATACAAGGAATTGAAAGAAAGGAAGTATAATTACAAGAAGTTTTTGTTATATATGACTATCCAAATGTTTTTCTTAAAAATTTACCAAGAGTGTCACTTGATGAGAAAATTGAATTTGTGATTGATTTGATACCAAGCACAAAATCAATCACTAAGATACCAGACAGTATGACACCACTTAAATTACATGAGCTAAAAGCATAATTATGTGTTTAATTGATTAAGATTTTATTAAAACCAGTGTATCCTCTTAGGGTGAATCTATATTATTTATGGAGAATGATGAAAGTTTAAGAATATACATTAATTATATATAGCTGAATAATATCATAATTAAGAATAAATGTCCATTGCCAAAATAAATAAATTATTTGATTAGTTGTAGAGAGCTTAGACATTTTTAAACATTGACTTAAGATCTGATTATCATCAATTGAATATTAGAAAAAAGACATTAAAAATTTACTTTAAAAATCAAATATAGTTATTTTGAATTTCTTGTGTTACGTTTTGGATTAACTAATATTATAATAGTCTTTATAAACTTAATAAACATAGTGTTTAGGCAATGTTTAGATCAATTATAGTTACTTTTATTAATGATATGTTGATCTATTCTAAATATGAAGTAGAGCACAAAAAGCATTATAGACTATGATAATACCAATTGCATAAAAAGTTTTCAAAACACAGTTTTTGGTTAACTAATGGATCCTTCTTGGGCATGCAATCAATATAGAATGAGTCTTTGTTGATTCCTAAAAAATAACAACTCTTATAGAATATCTCAGGCTTAGCAATGTGATTAAAATAAGAAGTTTTCTTGATTTGGCTACATATTACTAGAAGTTTATAAAAAGAGTTTCTTAAATTGTATTACCACTAGTAATATTAACTTAGAAGGTTCTTTTTGAATAAAATTTAGATTATGAAAAGAGTTTTCAATCTTTAAAGGATAAATTAATCTCAATACTTATCCTGACATTACTTAAGAGAGAACCTAGATTTTAAATGTATATTTATAAATCTCTACAAAGATTTGGGTGTGCATTATTATAGAATGTTAAATTCATAGCATATGCTTTAACATACCTCATGAAAGAAATAATCCCATACATGTTCTTGAACTTATTATAATTATTTCTACTTTAAAGATTTTGAGTTCCCATCTTTATAGCTTGAAAAGTTATTTGTTTATTAATCACTAAAGTCTAATGTATCTTTTTATTAAAAATAATTAAATCTAAAAAAATGAAGGTGGTTAGAGCTATTTGAATATTATAACGTTAAGATTGTCTATCATTCTAATAAAACTAATTGGTATTTGAAGCATTGAGCCTGAGGGTTGGTCTTCATAGTAAGATATCTATCTTAAAAGAAAAATAATTAATTATAGAAATAAATCAATTGAAATTGAATGTAATACTAGTAATTTCTAAAATAAAATTTTCTCAACTATTTGTAGCAAAGTGGTTATAAGGTTTGAAAGATGCTTAAGATAAATATAAAGACATCCAACAAATATATGTAAGACTTACTAAAGGAAAGGAGACAAAGTTTTATTTAAATGAAGATGGAGTTTTATTTTTGTGTATTCCTATGCTAAGAGAATAAAAACAAATTTTATTAAAAAAAGTCATGAAACAAAGTATGTAGTACATCTAAAAATAACAAAGATGTATCATGATTTGAAACAAAGATCTTGATGGAATAACATAAAGAAGAATGGCTATAATTATGCAAAAAAAAATGTATGATATATTAATAGATAAAATGAGAACAACAGAAACCAAGTAGTTTGTATCAACCCTTTCTTTATTCTACTTTGAACGTGAGAAGAATTATCAATGAATTTTCTTGGATTACTAAGAGCTAGTCATGGGCATGATGTCATATAGATGGTTATAGATAAATTAACAAAATTAGCTCATTTCTTACATATTAAAACTATTTACACCACTGAAAGACAAACACAAATCTATATTGATCAGATTATGAGATTGTTTAGAGTGTTAAAGCAATTATTTCTAATAGAGATTCAAAGTTTTACTTTTCATTTTTGAAGAAAGGTATATGAAGTTTTTAGTACTCAATTAAAATTTAGTACAATATTTTTTTCTAAATAGATAAATAATCAAAATGATTCAAAAAATATAAGGTTGAGATTATGTATTCTAGACTTTGATAATAATTGAGATACTCATTTAGCATTGATTGAATTTACTTATAATAATAATTATCAATCGAGCATATAAATGATATAGAATAAGAGATCATATGGTAAAAAATATTAGTCACCACTATGTTAGTATATAGTAAGTAATAAAACTCAAGTGGAGCTAGAGTTGATAAATAAAACTACTTAAAAGATCTAAACAAGTTGAGAAAGAAAAAAGAAAGCTCAAGATCGTTAAATGAAGTACTTTAATATAAAACACAAAAAGATAGAGTTCCAAGATGTGGAACACACCGTATTTAATGTTTCTATTTTGAAAAAATATGTTTCTAATCCATCACATGTTACATAATATGATCCAAATATTATGAAAGTATAATTAAATCTAAGTTATGAAGAGGAGCCCATATGAATCCTAGCCAAAGAAATCAAGTAATGAAGAGAGTAATTCCTATGATTAAAGTATAATAGTAAGACCAAATAGACTATGAAGCTACATGGAAATTTGAGGATGAAATAAGAAAGAAGCACCTTGAGCTATTTTGAATTTTGATAGAAAAATTCTTACAAGGAGAGAATTGTAACATTATCAAATCCCCAAGCCAAGTAAAAATCAAATTATCCCATAATACATACCAAAATACTAAAATATAAAGTATTTTAAAGTAGAAAATGTATATATAATTGGATAGAGTTTTTTGAGACAAGTCTAACGGTACTTCTTTCGTCTTAATCAGAGTTAGTATTCCCTATTTACAAATTTTTGAAGTTTAAAAGATAAATTAAATAATTAAATAATTATATGAATCAAATAAGTACTTTATTAAATCCCAATCAAGATTATCTTAAGAAATTCCCAATTCTACCACTTGAGCATAGGTCAAGGTTTCTCAACCCTTTTTTGAACTAGCTAAACTTGATGGAATTGTGCTTGTCAATAACAAGGATGTCACTTACCATCAGAACTAGATGCAAGGGCATCTCACTTTAGCTCAAAAGCACACACCTTTTATCATAACACTAGTCTCATTCGAACTTGGAACAATACATAAGTCAAATCCTATTTTGATTGATCACCTTTGTCAATCATATGGATCAACTATAACACTTAATTTTTGTCTATATGATTATCCCTTTTGTTTATGCTCATATTCATCTTAGTACATTTTGCAACTATTTCATGTTGTCATCATTACCAGTTTCTATTTGTTTGCACTTGTTTGTGTCTTGCTTATCATCATTGGCCATTTTCCATCACTTGGTCACCCATCATCACTCAGTCACTCGTTGCTCTCATCCTTCGACTATCACCTAGCTGCTTGTTGGTCGCTTGCCCTTTAGCTATCGCGGACCGCCAACATCCATCTCACCCATTACTGCATCCCTCATCGCACTACCATCGCTATCTAATCGTCATGTTGCTTGATTGCATAAAATTTCATACATTGTAAATTTTTTTTCATGAATTTTAATATTTTGCATGTTTATTTAGTGTAGTTGGCTCATTTGGAGTTAATGACTTTGGAATTTTAAAGGTTTATTTTAGATTCTCAAGTAACTCTAAAATGGATTTTCCCATATTAACTTTTTATCTCTCATATGCTTATATTATGTTCTAAGGTGTAAATATTTCTCTTTTTCTCATACATAGTTATTTAGCTCTTCTTCATCTATAAGTTGGAGAGGCTTGCTCATTATAATGTGATGCTATTCCTAAATGAAGTTTCTCATGTTTGTGTGTTTCTAATTTTATGAGCAAAGATTGTGTGCCCAACTCTACTTGGAGAGTTTTCAACTTTTCCTTTCTTCGTGAGAGATAAGGATTGAAGGTGAAAGACCTTCAATTGGGAGAGTCGATAACCAATCAAAGTTTTTCTTTCTTTAACACCTTTTTTGCAACACCTCCAAGTCTTAGTCTATCCTTTCACTTTCTTGGTCAACCCACCAAACTATCACCCTCCTTAAATCATAATCACTCACCTAATTACTCTTTTAGCTAAGCTTCTCCATTAACCTAGACCTCTCCTCATCACCCTTTTCCATCTTTAATGCTCGACATGCCAACTTCAAATGAAACTATAAACCATCATTGCCAAAAAAAGTAAAATCTTTCTAAAAATTTTTATTTTTTTAAGTCATAATCTAAAATTAAAGTTGTTTTTTCTTTTATTAAAATACTCTTATATTAAGCTTACCTTTAGTTCTTTATTTTATATGTATAAAATTAGATGTGACAAAACTACTTAATAGAATTTTATGCTTAACACTTAACTTATTATCATGTATTTCACTAAATAATCACACTATAATTTAGTGCACTAATATTTGAACATTTCTAAAATTACTCACATGTATTCCTTAGCTCTAATTAATGTATAACATCCTTTAATATTTTTTATTAATCATTTGAGCAACTCTTATATTATAAGCTTCAAATTAGACCCTCTATAAGTCATATTTGTCTAATATTTTAATTTTAATAGAATAAGGGAGGAGGACCATAATGTTGGCCAACAAGAAGTCCTAATAAGCTTTAAAAATCAACAAATGGAAACCCTTTTTGTTTCTCACAATTTAACTTCAAATCTCCATAGCTTGTGGCAAGGATCATAGTATGTAGCCTTAGTTAAACTTTCACAATGTTATTAGGATGCTTGGGGAGAGAAACATCATTAAAAAAACAAGTTAGGATTTCAAGAAAAGGAAATTGAGGAGAGTGAAGGAAAGAAGGAAATAAGAAAATTCGAAAGAAAGTTTTCATCCATTTGGAAGTGAAATGTGAAATCTTGAATGAGAGTAATTGATATAATTATAAAATTATGTCATTTTCTATGTAATACTAAGTGATTATTACTTAATAAGTTGAACCTAAAGAGCAACAAATTTGATTAGCAACATGGTTAAGAAAAAAAATAAGAAAATTTTGATTTGTGTACTCTAATATAAATATTATATATGTATTTTTGATGTACTTTTAATTGATGCAAATATGAGCTTGTTAAGGAGCCTTACATAGAGCATACAATGTTTGAAGTATTATTGTAGTGTTATATTTGTTAATTATGCAAAATTAGTATATGCAATTTGTGTACTTGTGTATTAACTAATATATTCTTGTATAGGTTTAATCATTATGTTATAACTTTATAAGCATGATATTCCTTAAGTTATTCAATTACTAACATATAATTAAGTACTATAAAATTAAGAAACATATGCATGTGAAATAAAATGATAGAATATCAATTCACATCAATTAAAAAAATAGAATCAATGATTAATGAATTATTAATTTAAAATATGTTGTTCTTTATGGCTAGTGCTAATGTACAGAATGATTAAGATGTGTCACTATGATAGTGGCTAGTCGTGAATGTGCCACATTATGAAAATATATCATTGTGATAATAGCTAGGACTAGTGTGTCATATGTTTGAGATTTGTCATCATAAAATGGCTAATAATCAGTCTATCACATAATTAAGATTTAATATAAATATGTGATCATTGAAAATATTAAAAAATTGAGCATGATTTTATATAAAAATATAAAATAAATAATTAATAAATTACATTTTTATTGTAACTACATAAACTTAAAAGATGATACTAACTACCTTGAGAGAATGGGAGTAGTTGCACGACCATCATAAGATTTATATAGTTAAATGAAAAGAGATGCCAATAAATAATACCACATTAAGAAAAAGAAATAAAAATAATAAGAAATTACATATATATATTATGTCTTTATGAAGATTATGACATATTGTTATTATAGCATCTAATGTTTCATATTATATTTTAATTTTGAAAAGACTTTGCTTGTTTATTATTTAGTTTTAATGTATGACTTAGGCATTGAATGTGATTGTTTCAAAGATTTGTTTATTTGCATATATATATATATATATAGATGTGGCCTATTAAACTTATAGTGGCTTGGCTTAACCTTTTCTTTGACATTTATCTTTTTGATATATCAAAATCATAATAGAGGGGGATCACTTATAAGAATATTTAGTGTTATATAAGTTAATTAAAATCTCAGGGTAATACTTAAAAAGTAACAATAAAATTATGGTATGTGGTTATAAACCTATATGGATAATTATAGTGTATCTAATTGATATATATAACTGCAAAAAATATTATAGATGTTATTATATAAGTAAGTTGGATGGTTCGATGAGACATCATATAATATTCTTAAGTTGATCATATTATACAATGACATCAATTGTATCATACGATGGTTTATAAGTCAGTAAATGTTTTATAGATGTATGAATCGTATTGTAAAAGGAGTATGATTGTACAATATGATAGTTAAGAAATTAGTTTAGATGAAAAGAATTTCATGAATCATATTATACAATGGGTTAGATTGTAAAGTATAATATCAAACTAAATGATTTAGCTCAAGAAGCTATAGTGAATGTATTATATGATGTGTATGATAATATTAAATACTCAGTTTGAGGTTTGAGAAGGGGTAGATAAAATAGTCTTATGCATGGGAAGGATGCTAATTTTATTATAAAATACAAAAAATCATACAGTATGATATCTTTAAGATATAATGGAAAATAAACAGTATTCTTTAAACTAATTTAGCTTCGAAAGTAGTTAATAGATTGATGAAGAAACCTTCATCTAAGATTGAAGTAGATAAACTCAATAATTGTAACGTAAATATAACTAGTAAACCTATGCATGCTTTAATTGGTTCCATATGTTATTATTTTGTTGGTTATTTCGGTATTTTATTCAGCATAAAATTCTATTTATATGTGATTTTACTTTGATATTGTATGCTTACTTGGTTTACTTGGAAATAAAGATACGTGAAAATGTTTGCATATTTGGGTGTGGATAAATAAGCAATAGTAGGAAATAATCTAATATATATAGTATATTTTATAAATTATTTAAAATTATGAAATAAAGAAATAATAATTAGATTTTTATTGACACATTATCCTTGTAATACATTATATGATGATAATGCTCTTACACATACAAATGTATGTGCGTGCGTGTGTGTGTATATATATATATATATATATGCATATATTGGGTCACTGGCACTTTATACAAGGTGGTAAGGCGAGGATGCTCTTTATTTAGATAGATATTGACTTATTATGCTTACAGATTAATGCTAAATAGATATTGATTATTAGATCTATAAGATAATAAATAAAAGAGAATTTAGATCCTAAAGAATATATAATATAAAAAAAATTAGAATAAGATAAATACATTAGAATTTTTTTTATATATGGTTTTAATTTCTTATAGACTTATTATATTATCATACATATTTTGATTTATCTTATATAGTTTATTTATTAAGTTCTTTAAAGTTTTCATATTATTTATATTATAAATAATGCATTCATCACATAGATATATAAAATTATGATGTTATAGATAAGAATCTTATTAATTAGTTACTTCAATGAGTAAGATACTATGTGGAGCTTGTATCATGAGTTCTTTGTAGATAAATTGACTATATATATTGAAAGTTTCTTCTCTTTGTTTATCATACTTTCAACTTTGCACTTGAGGTATGTTATTTATTTTGTTATAAATTTTTACTTTCGATTAAATCTTTACTTAAGATTTTAGGTGTTCTCATATATTTACTTTTTATTTTTTATTTTTTTAGATATATTATAGTTTGATTAGGTAGAGTCTTAACAATAACATTGAACTAATTCTGTTTTAAGTCTGATCCCATGTAGGAAAAGTAAAAATAAAGTACATCGTGGTTCCTTAGTCCCTTAAACCCATGAAATCCTTAACATTTCCACAAGAAATTCTATTTGCGAAACTCAACTTCTTGAGTTTTCTGCCATTTCCGTGAGGGAAACGCAAACAATTGTGTTGCTGCTTTCCCGTTTACTCTTGCTGGAAACAAATCCAACTCAATAACCTCTTCTCTTCTCTTCTCTTTTCTTCTCCCTTATTTCTATTAGCTGAAGTTTTGCTGAAGCAACCATAGTGCCTTCTCCAACATTCTCTCCCTTTCCTTTCCAAGGTTATTTTAAGATTTCTTATATATATATATATATATGATCTATTTTTTTTTCTTAATTTATAACAAATTCTTTCAAGTTACAAAATTTTTAACTAAAGAACCAATAAATTCTTTTTTGTGAGGTCTACTCATTGGTATGTTTATGTAACATTTTAATAAAGTTCACCAAATTTTATTTTTTCAAGATAATTTTAAAATATTTTATTTTGATATCAAAACATAAAATTTATTATATGTTTAGTATATAATTATAGCAAGTAAAATTAAACCCAAAATACAACATAAAGATGTCACAATATTTATAAAGATCTTTTAAGTAGAGATAAAAAATATTTAAAAAAAATTATCTCCAACCAGATTGTAACAATGCAATCCTTTTCAAGCAATTTGAGGTGGAGCTTCAATAGCTATTAAGCTTTGTTCATTGATAATAGAGATACGATTTTGATTGATAGAGTCTTAACAGTCAACTATTGCAAAGGCTAGTGAGGTGAAGAGAAAAAAAAAATAAACATAATTTGATATTTCTAAAACTTGATTTACAATAACTTTAACTTAAATTTCAAAAACATTTGTAAATTAATGATATCATGATCATGAATTTTATCATTTTATAAAATATGATTTCACGAGCTAACAAACATATATAAAATATCATAAAAAAATTAATCATGAATAATCATATTAATAACATGAGATCACCTTACGATTTAATATTTCTTTATTTTTTAATTAAAATATATATGAATTTTAAGTTTAAGTTATCCTTGCGAATGTGCTGTTATAACAGCAATGCGTTTTCTTAAAATTTCCTTCTATGTTTTCCATTTCCATGGTGCGAGCCTAGTAAGACATGGGGAAACGAAAATGTCGAAAGGTCCATGACTCCGGCATTCATTCCGCCATCGGGCTTCGCTAGTCGAATCGTTCCCCCAATGTCAAACTTTAAATCTGCAACCCGCCAAAACGGTAACGAAAACAAAAGGCCGCCGCCGCCGTCGTCGATGGCCATAGAGAAGAAGAGGAGAATCTCGTCCTCTCGGAGCATCGCAAGGGAAGTGGCCTCCGAGACCAATGCCGTCCATGACATCGAAGATTTTTCCCCCCACGAAGCCCTGCGCATTCGCTCCTCCCTCCTCGGCTGGTACGACAAGAACCGCCGCGACTTACCCTGGCGGACACCGACCACCCCATCTGTAGCGTCGACAGTGCTGGAGGAGGTGGAGGAGCGGCGAGCGTACGCCGTGTGGGTCTCCGAGGTTATGCTTCAGCAGACCCGCGTCCCCGTTGTGGTCGGATACTATAATCGCTGGATGGAGAAGTGGCCGACTATCCGTGACCTCTCTGCTGCCACCCTTGAGGTAAATTTAGACTTCCAAAACGAAAGGAGACTCCAAATTTTAATCTTTTTTCTAAAAGTTTACTAGTTTCTTCGTACCGATTACATATTCGGTAATCTTCTGAAGGAAGTGAACGAGTTGTGGGCGGGCTTGGGTTACTACCGAAGGGCTCGTTTCCTCTTGGAGGTACACTTTTTCTTGCTTCGTAAATGCAAGACGATTCGATACGACAGCAAAAATAAGATTGTGGAGTTTCCATGGAGAAGAGCAGGGGTCGAAGGCTATAGTGAATGAAGGGAAGTTTCCAAGAACTGCTTCCGCTCTTCGTGGAGTTAGGGGGATTGGAAATTACACAGCGGGTGCAATTGCTTCAATTGCTTTCAACGAGGTTCGTAATGCTTTAATTCATTCATTTTTTTGGAACATTCATCCAATTCCCAATTTCAAGTCCTTTGCTGTCTTCTGTTATACAGTTAATTAAATGTTCTTGGAAATTTAGGTAGTGCCTGTGGTGGATGGTAACGTGGTTAGGGTAATTACAAGGCTCAAAGCAATCTCTGCAAATCCAAAAGAAGCTGGAACCGTGAAACTTATATGGTAAAATATACCAATAACCAAAGCTTGAATGTTTCAAATTTTCTATTAGCACTTCTTTTTTAAGTGCTTTTTTATTAATGTAAAACAAGCTAAAGTTAACAAAATGAAATTTATTGGAATATTCATTATTATTCTGATGTTTCCATAAACATCTACACAAGGATCCCATCTACCCAAAAATTCTTTCTGGTATGGCGGTGCCAATAATGGTAATTTTCAAGGAATATTAAAAGAGATTTCAAGCATTTCAATCAAGCATAGATGTTGGAAATCAGAAAATGTCATTTGCTGCCTACCAATTTTACCCAATTTCATATTTTCTAAGTTAATGATACATTATTGTCTCAGTTGTAAGCAGGTTTCTTAACAAGAGTTGTAACATTTGTTTATATTGTTTTACTACCTGTAATTGTGAAGGATATAGAAAAGTTTCTTTTTGTTCAAATCAGATATTGAATGATATCAGACCAGAGTTGAAGAACAAAGGCATTCCTCTTCTTTGTTCCTTTAAGTATATTGGGAAGATGGCACAATAGGCTGACAAGTTATCAACCAATGCGAATGATAGGTTGCTAGAATAACAATTGAGTACAACTAATAGGTCAGGAGATCAATTTGTTTCTCACCTACTAAGGAGCACGAACTACTCAATGTGGAGAAGATCAATCATCAATGTGAAGTTATCAAAGAACAATCTTAGCTTCAATGATAAAATTTTCCAAAGCTAAATGATGGTGAACGGTTTGAATGCCCCTTCTTGTGACTCACTCAATTTGGAGTCAATACATTAACTTCGATATTGAAGTTGTGGAGGACATGGACACCACATTAAGAGCAAGGCATATAGAAGAGAATATTTTGCATATGAAAATCAATCTCAAGAAGCCATACTTTCAGAAAGGTTTTGAAGGAGAGGTAAATTCAAAACAGATTTGATGACATCTTAAAACTATTAGCTACTCTTCTATAATTCTAATTAATGAAAGCTTAGATGTTTTCCAAATTAATGGTAAGAAAATTAATACATCTTATGATTGCATGTTTACTCTTCGATATGTAATAGTAGATGAACAAAGACTTCGTCAATTGAGCCTAACATGTTTGGGAAATGCATGCAATACCAAGAATGGCAAAGGTTGTGCAATAAAAATTCCACAAACTCTCACAAGTAAAGAAAGCCATTGGCTTTGAATAGATTTTAAAATTAAATACAATATGGGTGTTTTTATTTAGTGATTGAAGACTTGGTTTGTAACAAATGGATACATTCAAATAACAAGTCTTGATCACAATAAGATCTTCTGATTAGGAGCCAAGTTTGCCTTGGTAAAATGCCTTTTAGTCGAATCCACCATCAAGAATTGTGAACCTTATCAACTTGACATCAACAAAACATCCTTGGTTGGCAGCTTTGAAGAAGATATGTACATGAAACTTGTTGCTATGAGAAGTAAGAGAAGAAACTTACGTGCGAGTTGAACAAATCTCTATGGGTCGAAGTGATGGTCACAACAATGATTTGGAAAATTGATAGATGGTCTCATTTGATATAGTTTTAAACAAAGTTAATCGCATAATTCATTTTTCAAATTATATATCAATACTAACTTGCTAATTGTTCTTAGCCAAGTGGTTGTTTAATTGTGGTAAGAAATTGCATGCAGTTCAAGCCATATCTTGAGGATTGTTTCAATCATAGAAACTAAGGGTACTTTTCACTATTTCCTCCTTTGGAAGTCATTAAAACAAGCCAAAACAATAAAAATATACAAAAAAACAACATTTAGGAAGCACAAATTAAGAAGCACGAAGGTAGAACCCCTATCCCATGACATCATAGCCTTTTGGTTGACATTGGAGAAACATTAGATGATCTGTCTTCCTTCACATATTTGTGGGATGTCTACTTTGTTAAACACTCACTAGACTAGACATTACATATGAGTTCATCTTAATCAATTCATGTGTGTCACTAAACACTTATGCCTAAACCTGGTCAAATGATTTTATTTGTTATTTCAAGGGGAATTCTCATTAAATTATCTATTTTCTCAAGGATAATTCACTGTGAGGGTATCTTGTGGCTTTGATTAGGCAACATATGTAGCACAAGGAGATCTGTGAGTGGTTTTATTACATTTGAGGAGTGTTTTTGGATTTAGAGGTCTAAGGAACAACTAGTAATGACCCTTCCCTCTACAAAAGTGGACCATGGAGCCATGTCATAAGCATCCAAAAAATTGTTTGGTTAGCAATAAGTTATGTTACCAGGCCCTCTCATTCTTTTGCAACACCATCCATATACCTCCAAACTTTATTTTATTGTGAGAGGACAAAGCTCTTTGAAATTGATATCTATTTTGTTTGTGAGAAAATTCAATCGAAGGTTTTGTATATACACTTCATTCCCTTTTATAAACAAGCAATTGATATCTTCACAAAGGTCTCGGATACGATTAATTTTCATCCCTATTCAGTGACATAGGCATTCGAATCAGCCTCAAAATCGCTTGAGAAGGTGAACTTAAATGGAAATATTCCATGATGCAAGCTCCATGTCTTGTGGTAGTTCGTAGGAGGTTGTTGGGATATTCTTATTATTATTTTTATCTTTTCATCAACAGGTACACAAGGATCCTATACGTCCAAGAATTTTTACCTTGATGGTGTAGCCAATAATATTTGTTTTTTCTATAAATATTTTAAGCTCTAGATTATGTAGAGACGAAGTTGGAAACCAAAGAATCCTGTTGGCTAATTACCAATTTTGCTCTATATCTATTTGCTAAGTTAGTAGTATAATGTTCTTTTCTAACCCAAGTTATAGCATTTGCTTATATGTTTTATCATTTGTAGAAGTGAAAAATATAGAGTTATTTTTTTATTTTTTTTTTGTTCAAATCGGGTCTTTACAAAATCAATTCCACTCAGTTGATGCTTATTCTCCTAGCAAGATGAACCCATTTGCTTTTTTTTTTTAGCCATTCCAATGGAAACAGCTGACGTTTACTATGGAAACTTGATCCATGTCTATTCTAAACTGCATCATATGTTTTGCACATTCGTATTGTGATCCATGCATTTTGTATGTTGTCAGGAAACTGGCTAGCCAATTAGTCGATCTTTCAAGGCCCGGTGACTTCAATCAGGCCATAATGGAATTAGGAGCAACTTTATGTAGTTTAACTAGTCCAAGGTGCTCTGAATGCCCAGTTTCAGATCAATGTCAAGCACTCACACTGTCAAGAAAAAGTACTAAAATAAAAGTTGTTGACTACCCCGCAAAGGTCGCTAAGACTAAGCAGAGGAATGATTTTGCTGCCGTTTGTGTTGTTGAGATAGCCCAAGAGTTCGATGAGGATGTTATCAGTGAAGATGGTCACAAACATGGCTTTCTTTTGGTGAAAAGACCTGAAAATGGTTTGCTTGCTGGGCTTTGGGAATTCCCTTCAGTTTTACTGAATGAGGAGAGTATGAATCAGAGGATGAGAAGGGTAGAAATGGACAAGTATCTGCAGAGATTGTTTAATATTGATATTGGAAGAAACTGCAAGGTGATACGTAGACATGATGTTGGGGAATATGTTCATGTCTTTTCTCACATTAGACTTCAAATGCATGTTGAATTGTTGGTGCTGGTTCTGAAAGGTATGCCATACCATTCTTGATGAACCTCGTTATTGGTTTTCATTCAACAATTTTCTCAACATAAAGATTGAGATAAAAGAATTGCTTTCACTTTGTGAATGAAGGTAACTTTGCTCAGTTCAGCACTGATGAGGAGGACCATTGTACAATAACGTGGAAGTGTGTTGATGAAAATTCTATTAAGAGCATGGGGCTGACATCAGGGGTGAGAAAGGTGAGGTTATAGAGTTAAGAATGAACTATAACCTTAAGACCGAGCTTGCACAGTTAAAGAATCACTTTATCATCTTTTTAATGACTTGACCCAACTATGGATGTAAAATTTTCAAGGCTTATTGAAAACCCAAAACTTTGTAACATGCATGTTCTATTCTCTTGAACCATATAACTTTGTTAGTGCTTTTGAATGCAGGTGTACCACATGGTGCAGAAATTTAAGGAGAAACAACCCATGCAGATATCTAAGAGAATTCCAAGAAAGAAGGCCAGGCGATCAACCTGAAGTAGCTTAGTATGTAAACTAAGTATAACTGTGATTATTGTGTTGTGGTTATGAAGCCTTCGATTTAGCCATAGCTTTAAATTGTTTAGGGTGGATCATATTTTATTGCCTGAAGACTGTGTTAAGCCGGTCTAAACTTCGAGATGCTTGTTGTGCTAAATGTATCACTAACATCTCTTAGGGTAATTTTGATTTGTTTTGCTCGTTGCTTTCCCTGTTACCCATGTAAAAGAAAGCATTAAGTTATGTTTTTTTTTTACGTTCAAGACTTTTAAGTGAGAGATTGGCTTGCTGATTTTTCCATCCTAATTTCATATCTTCATTTTTTGATGTAATTTTTATTTAGATAATGGCCTTATTCCAATCCACCCATGACTTGTGTTTTATTGACTTGTTAAAATTAATCTTGATTGAATTTGTAGAGGGATTTTAACAAGTCAAGGGATGGTAACTTAGTCCAAGAAGGCAACTATCATAATTCTCTAACTAGAGAGTTTTTTGAAAGATGATTCAAAAGTAAAATTTTTAATAGTGATTATTGAATGAGTGAATGGCTTTTAGTCATCCTTGTGACTATTTTGGATTTAGAATCCTAGACAATTGGAGAAGATAATAAACATGTTAAGTTTTTCATAGAGTTCTTTTGTCTTGTCCAAACTCATAAACAAAATATTCTAATATATCGTTATTAAGGCTTAATCATGATGAAATTTCTTTGATAGAATGTGAGAAGAGTCAACATTTGACTAAATGGTTTTCAAGAAAAAGTTGGGATGTTATCCTTTGATCTCATAAGACTTGCTTCTAATGGTATTATATTACTATTTTTCCAATCAATTTGGTTTAATTGCTTTGTATGTTTGCATCAATAGTTTTCATATGTTAACTATTGTGGCATCAACACCTACAAAAGATGAAAATTTAAGCCACTATAAAAAAAAAATGATATTTTTTAAGTGACAATCTAACATTAGAAGCTTTACATGTACTATCCAACCAACTCTATTAATCAATTGCTTTTGGCTTTGTTGCACCAATTTAGCCAAGTAGTTCTAAGACATCATAATAGATAAACAACCTGCCATCTTTTTTAAATCAATAACTTTAAAAATTATGTCACATCATCTCTTCCTTGTAACAAATTGGTTAAATCAAATCTACTTTTGATAATATTATGAAGTTTTATCAGGACTTCAAAATAGGTCTAATACACAATTGACATCAATCATATCAATGATATCATTTTATCAATTATTTTGAATTATCATATGCATCAATTATATGTTACATATATTAACTCTATCATTTTATTTGATCTTAATTGAATTATATAACTATTTGGATCATAATGAAGTCAACAAAAAAAAAGCTTTTATCTAAACTTAAGTCTACGTTAGGTTGACTCCGGCCGTACTGTAAGTTCGGTTTAGATCATGCCTCAAAAGTCACGCAACGAGATATTTCTTAAAGATTTGGGGAATAGTATTCCTTATGGGGCGCTTCTGAAGTGCTTCATTTGTCTTTCACAGACAATTTTGCAAAAAGACCCTTTTATCTTCCTCTATTAGTTACGCGAGTGTTTACATTTCCATGAAGCAATTATAAAGCCAGGCATGCAATAATGCAACCAGGCTCGTAGTTATCCGTCAGCACATGGATTAATTCCTCGAGTACAAAACTTGGCTGAAAAACTATATTATCCAACGCAGCACGTATGAAAAATATATTATAAAGCGTGGAATGGATAAGAAACCGAAGGTTGATGTCATCGTTATGGCAATCCGTACTTTACGAATTAAAACGTAGCACACGGGTTTTCGATACGGTATCATTAATACTACGGACGTTGGAAAGTAGTATTTTATGAGTACGAATACTTAGGCGACACCGCTCAGATGGCTTCTCAAAACGTGGAACAGAGTTTAAATGATGGTGGAGTTGCATTCACAAGAAGCATATAAAAAAAAATATAAAAAATAATGGTATGCATAAGTTGTAAATAATTTGAAATATTAGAATTATATAAATACTTAATTTAAATTAGAAAAAAATGTATGTTTTGAAGTTGATTATAAATCACATGAATTCATACTTTTGTACATTATTGTTGTAATGCAAAAATGAGTTTCCTTTAAGTTACAAGAAAATTCACATTTCTAATGGTCATTATGTTATGCTTGCAATGCTTGATATAGAACTTTAATGGTAATTTTACGGTTTTTATTAATGGTACAATGAATTTGTTATATGTGACATATTTTATATAGTCTAATTGCATAGAACTTGAGAAAAAAAAGAAAAAATAATTTCTTTATAGAAAATAAATAAAATAAAATTATTCAATGTTTTAAAAAAGATATTATAGAGGCCAAGATAAAACACTAATATTTGAGAATAAATCTTTTATTCATTTAGTTACTAAAAAAGGTGTAATTTATTCTAAAATATAATGAAGAGGTATAACCTAATAATGAAATCAATGGTAAGATATACCTTATTCCAAAATATGGTATAGAGGTGTATCCCAATTGTAAAATTAACAATATATATAATTTTTGTTTCAAAGACTAACCTTATAATGAATACCAAAAAGAAAAAAGAGATTGAATAAAAGGTTATAAAAATGTGTTCAAATTAAAAATAAAAATAGAGTCAAATTAATTAAAAAAAATAAGATTAAATGATTTAATATAAAAGTTAATAGTATTGTATTGACATATTAGTTTCATTTTAGATACACAATTATATATACTTATTATTTGGACTTATCATGTGATAACTTTAATTATGTATTATTTTGTATTTTTTTATATAAATTTTATCTATTCAACTTATGAAAATGAGTTCAAGATATTTTATGACTTAACATTATAAGTGTTATGGATATATATCATAAATCTTTAGTAGAGTAATAAGAGAGTTATCTAACTTTGTAATTTTTTTTATGACAAAGATGAAAGTATTAGGTTTGGACTATATAAGATGTATTAGATACTATTACAATGACAATATGTATTAATTTGATCTTAAATAAGGTTAATATTTTTATTTTTATTGTACAAACTATTTTATGTAAGTAAACTTTCTCTTTACAAAGAAGAATTAAATTTACAATTTATAAGCATTTATCTAGTTTTCAAAGAACCTAAAAAGCTTTTGAAATAAAGAGGTTTTCATAAAAAAATTATTTTTTAAATACTTTAGAAAAAAAATAAACAATTAAATGATAATAGAGGAATGCCATCATATGCTAAGATAACCTAGAGAGTGATTTTGTACTAATTATGATTATTTCTAATGTGGTGAGCTCTATGTCATCCTTTAGCTAGGTTACCATAATTAGATTGAGATTTAGTCAAATAAAATATTTCATAACAAGATTTTATTAGATATACAGGACAAGTTGGCTCCATAACAAGGTTTAATTGGGTAGTTTTGTATTATGAGATTTAATCAGATGTAATTATTTAAAATTGTGATTTAGCTCAATAAAATGCACTAATTTTGAGATTTAATTAGATATAAGAATGGATGGAAATCAAATTGGATGACACTACAACAAAATATTATATAATGGAGTAGCTTTTTAGTAAGATATCAATGGTAGGGTTTGAGATTATGTTGATGAGGATCAACAATGACTACAGTGATTATTCTAAGATACAAATATGCATTGAATTTTATGATATCATTAAGTAGCATATGGACAATGCTTTATCTACTTGTAATTGCATACATTGTACTAATTTATTTTATGATTTTTATTTCTTTATATGTTATTTGTTGTTTTAGTATATCAATTTTCTTATGAGTCAATAATTGGCTCACCTTCGAAATTTATTTATATGTTGGCATAATTGTAGTAAACATGATAAGTGTTTTTAGGTTAAAAAAGACATATATTTTTAGGTACATATATATGTTATAAATAACATAAAAATTATAATAACTATCATTTTATATATATTGTTGCAAATATTGGATGTGCATTTATAGTATTGTAAATCACTTTTATAAAAATTAATTACTTGTATTCATATATATGTTTGCACATGTAATCTTGAATAAATCATATAATTTATAATAAATTTAATATGATAATTATTTAGAAGAATTTAAAAAACATACTTTGAAAGATAAAGACAAAAAAAAAAATGAGATAATCTATATTTCACGAAACGACAATTCTATTGTTATAATTGACTAAATCTAACTCGAGCAACTTCTTTGGAAAAGAAAATGAGTCAAAAACAACATTAATTTGTGTAAGATTTTTGACAAAAAATTATGCAAAAATATTTTTTATATAAAAAAAAGGTTTTTAGCAAAAAATTATATATATATCAATGTATATATACAAAAGGAAATTCACAATTTCACAAGTTGCTTATGAAACGAAAAAGATATTATATTTTCTTTTGTTATTACTTCCAAAATATCTTCTTTCTTTTTCTATTCAAACTTATAAGTATTATATTATGAAGAAAATTGTGCATGCAAAATAGAACAGAATCTTAAAAGTAACTTATTATCTATTTTAAATTTTAAAGAAGATCTTGAATGCATATCTTTTTTTCTTCTTTGCATTATGATTTTTCTATTCAATTTTGTTTTTTTTATGTTGGCGGTATTTTGTAGTCTTATTTACTTCAATTTTTTGATAAGTGCTTTCTTGTGTTGGGAAAAGATTGTTTTATTAGTAAAGTGTTAAGCATGAGAGATTAACATCTATAATTATTTCAAAATCATTTTCACCCCAAGATTTACAGGTGTTACATAATTTGATATAAAAATTGTCCATTATTTAATATTTTGATTAAGTCACTTGAACTATTAACAATGGTAATGACTAGATTCTCAATTAAAAGTTTGAAAAATCTCCTTCGCTATGTTGATTTAATTAATCAGGAGTCATTGTATTGGGCATACAAAAACAAACATAATTAATTATTTAAACATATGTTTACCAAATACTTCAATAATAATTTTCTTATAAGTACAACTTGTAAATTAACAATCTTAGAAACGTCTTCGCATGCCATTAAGACTAACCCTTATTGTAAATGACGTAAATGATAGAAGAGGTGATTAAAAAAGTTTCTTATATAAAAAAAAAGTGAATAGAAAAACACTTTCTTCATTTATTATATTAAACATGCTCTATTTTAAGATTAAATTTCTCATGTATCATTGTCACATTCAAAATTGGCTATATTTTAACCACATAGTTACACATTGTTTTATGTTACAAAGTTTAATAATCCTCACTATGACATCATGTTTGATCCATAGCTTATTGTTACATTAATTTAGAACTTATATATATATATATATATATATATATATATATATATATATATATGTATATATATATATATATATATATATATATATATATGTATATATATATATATATATATATATATATGTATATATATGTATATATATATATATATATATATGTATATATATGTATATATATATATATATATATATGTATATATATGTATATATATATATGTATATATATGTATATATATGTATATATATATATGTATATATATGTATATATATATATATATATATATGTATATATATGTATATATATATATATATATATATGTATATATATATATATATATATATATATAATTTACTTATGTCAAACAATTTAATATTCTTTATCAATTTTAATATTTTATTTCACTTTTTTAAATCTTATCAAGTCTTAATAAAATGATCATCACTTTGATTTTATATATTTTTATTCAATATCATTCTATTATTAATTTTCCTCTTTACGAGTCATAGACATATTGTCGTTGTTGCAATATTTTTACAAACATACTCATTTTTGGATAATTTTTATATTTCTATGAATTTATAATTTTAGATATAATGATTTTCTACTGGACTACATGTTTCATGCATAAAAAAAATATTCTAACATATTATATTAGCATTCATTATCTAAAAATAATATCCAGGTCATGTTAGAGGGGCATTTTCATAATTCACATGAACTTCTCTAGAAGGCAAGGTGGGCCAAAAAATAATACTAAGTTGGTTGATTTAAAAATATGGGAGACTAATATTGCAAAAATTGATATTATTGCAACCAATTATATACATAATGCATCTTATCATCTATCCTTAAAGCAAACGAAACATTGGTTACAATCAACGTTGTCATTGTCAAAACATAAATCATCATAATGCCTAACCAATTAAAGAAGATAAAAATAGCAAACATGACTTCTTTAAGCTTCGCAATTATTAACATCAAACATACAGAAATAAACACCTCCCACAACTATAATCCCAAAAAGTTTTAAAGATAAACATTTTTAGTAATTTGATTCAAAGATAATCAGTAAAAATATAATTATTAAATAAATTTAAAATAATATTCATTTTTAAAATTTTACCGTGTTTTTTCTGTAGAACCTTCTATGCGGCCATGTCTTCTCCTATGTAGAAAAAGTCAAAAAGCCTGACGCATGCGGAGTTTTCTATTGCTCCGTAAAGAATACAACTTGGTTACAGTTAATAGATTATATTAAAAAACCGCATAAAAGTTCGTCTCTTCTTGCGTTACGCTGCGTCTGCATTTCGGCCGTCGATTAGCGATGACGTATTCAAACGTTTGTTTTTATGGAGCTGTATTAAGTAGATGGCGAAGCGTTATTATTAAGGCACAATATCAGTAATTAAAAAATTGTTAAAAAATATATATATTTAAAATTAGTACTTATCCCGATTTAATGAGGAATTTATTTGGCATGATTTTAATTTTTATGTTTTTTAAATTTTGGACATAATAAACATATCAGATTTTTTTATAATAATTTTTTAATTAATTCCAAAGAATTCTTAAATTTATTAAATGTTTGTGCAACTCAAATAATTGTGACAATTTACCAAAGGGTAAATATCCATTGAATGATGAATGTTAACTTCATAAAAAAAATTTGGTATATTTATTTTGATCATTTTAATGAAAGATAATTAGGGAAAAATATAATAAACTTATTAAAATTAAAATATATGAATATAATGATATTTGATAAATTATAATTAAATTATAAAATTAGAAATAAAGTAGATTGATAAAGGTAAAAATATGTTTGAGATTTTAAATGTGAGATAAAGTAAAAAAGTATGTAAAGGTATTGAATGATAACTTATAATTGTCAATTTTCTTGAAAGCATTGTATTTGGCCTTGTGTGGGTGTGTCATGTGTAATCAAAACAATAACTTGTTTGAGAAATTGTATCCAAACATAGTTTAATAATTTTAAATCTAATTGTGAGAACTTCAAAATTAATAGTCTTAATGAGTCATAATTCAATGATGACCACTCTTTAATTTAGGCCAAGATATTTATTTATCTTAAAATTAATTAGTTTTCTCAATGATACTATTATTACTTTTAGTAATATTATATTATAGTAACATTAGTAGGCTTAGGATAGTCAGTTACTATTATTGTATTGTTTAAATCTACAAATATTCTCTTTGTACTAATTGTTTCAAGGAGTTTCTTGTTAGCCAAAATATTACATTTGAAAAATTTAAACATATAAATGATGTTTTTTCAATTTTTGTGATGTTATGTCCAAATGTGTTATATGTTCATAGTCACTTCAAAAGTAGATTTAAATATTATTAATAAATACTATGACAAAATTATTTAGTCATTTCTTGAAAACATGATTCATTAGATCTATGAAAATAGTTAGTCTATTTTTTAATCTAAAATAAAGAATAAAAAACTTGCAATATCTATATCTATTTCAAAATATCAATTTTGGTATGTTCACATTTCGTATCTTCAATTAATTATGTCCTATTTGTAAGTTAATTTTGAAAAAGATCTTGAATTCTTAAAGTTGATCAAACAATTTGTCTGTATGAGATAAATGATATTTATTTTTCATGATGATATGAGTAGCTCATTATAGTTTATGCACATGCATAACTTCCATTTTTTTAACAAATAGTACTGACATTCCAAGACAAGACAATTGGATTGAGAAAAATGTTGTTAGAAGTTCTCATAATTAAACCTTTATTTGTTGTATTGCAACATGTGTCATTTTACATGATGCATTCGATATGGGTTCTACCACAAGCATTAACTTGATAGTAAGTTTTGTTTCTTTATCAAGTAATAGCCTTAGGAGATTCTCTATAAATACTTTTATGTATTTTCATATTATTGACACATCTTTTAATTCAATTTCTTCTTATTCTATGACTTGTATAAAAGTTAGATGACCCCTATATCCCTTTTGTACTTGCTTTTCTACTTTCAATATTGATATGAGAGGAATCTTTCTTCTTTATCATAGTAAAATGCCTTTGTCCCATTTGCTATATGTATATTTATCTTTTTCTCCCAATAATTAATACTAATCCTATAAATTATTATCCAATATATTCTTAAAATGATATCAAATTCCTTTATATCATTTATGATCAATTTGGATTAAAAAGCTTTGTTTCTAATCTCTATGATCTCCTTGATGTAATTGTTTACTTTTAATTTTTTATAGGTAGTATAACATGCAAAGATGATTCTAAAATGTATTTATCATGATTTAAAAATTTTGAAGTACTTATTATTTGGGGATGATGGAACCTCTTTCTAATTTATACCATAAATATGGACTTGACTTAATTGAGATTTATATATGTATCCTTTATTGCAATGTTAAACTTGGGTTCTTTTGTATAAAATCCCTTAAGTATAGATCATTTACCATCTATGTGCCTCAGATATTTGATTTCTCCTGTGGACCTTCATTTGCGTAATGTTCAAATTATTGATATGCAAAACACTTGGCAACTTCCTCTTGCATTCTCCTATATGACTCAATTTGAAAATCTGGCATTGAGGTTTTCTTATAGTTTTAATCCTCGTATTTGTAGACCCTAACCCAAAAACGTGACATCCTAGTCTTATTATGTATAGTATTATCACATTGGTTTATCTTATCCAAATTCAAGAAGGTTTTAGTACTCCTTAGTTGGCTAAAAAATAAAATAAACTTAATAAAACACTCAAAAATATCAAATTATCAGGTATATATATTTAAAAAGTAATAAAAATATTAAAAACACCATTAAAAATAAAATAGAGGTGACAAGAAACATCATTAATCCATATATCATATCAAATATAAGAACAAAATAAATAGCAATATACAAAGTCTTAGAGATGTTAAAATAACAACAAAAATTAAAAGACAATCTTACACATCATCTATTATACAAAAACAAAGTTCCTTTCATACAAAATATCACACAAAGCTCTCAAAATAAACATTTTTCTCACTTGGGGTCTCAAGCCAAAAAAACCTCTAGGAAATCCTAACTTTGCACATGTCTAAGTCCTATCCTATAATATAAGTATGGAAAGCATAATCTGCTCAACAAGCAAATATTTAGCTACAAGTAAATGAAGTATGAAATTATAGTATATAATATATAAATAATACTAAAATAATAAATAAGAATACATGATATCCAAAAAGATATAAATGTGATTCCCTATTTTATGGGATCCTATTGTATCATATCTTTGTGTGATCAATCATATCTCGAGATCTCTTTCTATAACTAATAACATCACCAAAATATCTTTCCTATCTGTAACTGGCCTATTCAAAATACTAATGAAAACTAGTATTTACTTATTGTTCTTAGTATTAAATTGATCACAACATTAATAATGAGGTCATATGTCATCTTTATTATAAACTCTCTTTCTAACATTACCTTATATATAGTAGCAATGGTTTTTGGGTCTATGTCTATTACGACTCTAAATTAAATTGTTAATGACAGCAGAAGTGATCTCATCATATTGAGGAGTTGCAAGATAATGTCATATATAAAAATTTGAGCACCATATTATTTCGTCTTTTTTTATGATTTTATAGATCATAAGGCTTATTTAGCTAATCATTCTATTTTATTTAGTTTTTATCTACTCATTCATTCTATTTCTTGGTTTGTATTTTAATATCATAACATATATATATATATATATATATATATATATATATATATATATATATATATATATATATATATATATATATATATATATTAGGCTAGTATGTTATCTCATAGATTAGAATATTTGCATAATCAATCAATGCTAGTTAGTATGCTTATATCACATCATATTTAATTGTAGTTTCTTAAAGTAATTAACAATTAAGCTAATTTTATCATAGTTATCTCAGATTGTTTACCTGATAACTTTGTGATACCTCTTTTATGAATTTTTTTTCTTATCTCTCTTTTCATTTCCTAAATAATAATTAATACAATTGTCAATACTTACCTACTTTTTAATCTTAAGACTTTTAAAGTTCTCAAATTTTGTTTAAAACTTTTCATTCTTTTATCATTTTTCAACACATGTTTTCTTTACCTAAAAGCATTCACAATCCTTATTAATATACAAAATATTATTCTCTTTTGTTATTATAAGTTGACAAAATAGATAAATTTCTTTAATTCAAATGCCTCATTCTTGATGCTAGTTGTATTTTATGCTCTTCATAAGGCATCATAAACAAACCATCCATTGCTCAACTTTCTTAAGCCAAACATATGTTATGTTAAATATTAATGTATCATGTATTTTTCTTTAAAAACTAGGGACTAGCAACTACTCATCATCCATTGCTTTAATATAAAATATGTTGATATTTAATATATCGTCTATTTTTCTTAGCAAATGGCTAATCTTAAGCCTTTTGGTTAACATACTTCTATGGGTCTTAATGTATGATCCATTTAGGCCAAATGTATATTATATTTAGCCTTATTATACATAATTAAAAAGTTACAACTTAGTAATTTTGACCTAGATACTAGCTAACCTCACTTAATATATTGAGTAACAACTTAAGAATAGCTTACGAAGGAAAAAAATCTCAAATAAAATCAAACCTTTGATCAAGTTTTTATTTAAAAAAGAACAAGTTAGCTTTTCCTTTTAAAAAATCAGGCTCCTATTATAGATGTCTGAAGAGCCTTTGCTTACAATAACTCTCAATATCCTTTTTCGTTAATTCACTTTCTTTTCTCTCTTAAGCTCACTTCTCCTAACACCTCCATGATCCCTTACAATAATCGAAAGCAAAGGGATGAGACTTGATAAAAATTTTATAATCTTATTATTAAATATCAAAATTTAATAATTTAAATAGTATTCACTTTTAAAAATTTCTAAAAATTTCAAATAAAATTAAAAAAATTATAAACTATATACAAATAAATTTTTTGCACAGAGTTCTTCTCAATGTTAAATGCATTCAAATTACTGATATCATGACATACATATCAAGACCTTCAAAACTCATTATTTTCTTATAACTAATTCTATGCAAAGGAAAAAACCAATATTAATGCAAATATTGAATTATTTCATAATTAAATAAGAACTAATTTTTAGTTTAAATTTTTTTTATAAATTAATAAAAATATTAAATAAATTTAAAAGATTATAAAAATTTTATTGGACATAAAGCTTATAAAAATGATGTTAATAAAAGTTTCTTTTCACAAAATAGAGGTGTGATGACCATTGAATTGAAGGTTGAAGAGGATTTAAAAAATATAAAATAATAATTTTAAATATTTTAAGATTAAAAAATTATTAAAAATATTAAATGATGTTGAAAAAAACATAAAAATTGCTTGAATGATAGAACTTATTGAGAAGAATTGTATAAAAATGTTTAGTAGATTTTAGAATGACAAATTGATAAAAAAATATTGGAATCCTGCCCATCCCAAGAACACAATGTAACAAGAAGGAAGAGTAGTTACTAGAAGGTTATAGGAAGGGGGACTTCATTGGCTATTGTGAAATTTTTGGAAAATTGAGGAGGATTTGTGGTGCAGTTGAAGGAGAGAGGAGGAAAGAAAGAAATGCATATGCTGTTGGGGAAGTTTAAGGATTTTGAAAAAAATTTCTTATGCAACTCAATAAAGGAAAGAAAAGAAAAAAATGAATTAAGCTTAAAAGGATACTTTGCAAAAATAGGAAAAATTGTAAGGTTTTACCATAAAATTGGATAAAGGTAGGCATGCTATGATCTATTTGCTTTGGTTGTTTTTCCTTACCTCCACTTTATCATGCAAGTCGCATTTTCTTAATATAGTAGTCTTTCTAGCTTTCATCATATTTTGATGTTATTCAGTATTTCTTGTTACTTCCACTAACTCTTGATATGGGTTAAATTGCATGAGAGCCATGACACTACCAATGGAGACCCACAATTCCTTTTAGAGAATACATGCTTATAGTCTAAAGTTGACATTCCCTTTTGATATTGCTTGATGAGATCATCATGTGTCTTTTCTTTGGCTCACTCCAGAATATATAATTCTAGAAATGCATCATGGAATTTCTCTTAAGAAATTTTAGTGTTGGGCTTATACCCAAATTGCAACATTTTGTGCCCTTACCACATGTGTCCAATGGCACCTTCTAAAATGAGTTCCACTAAGTAAACTTTTCTTTAACCTGAGAAAGCTGTACTCTCTATAAGCATTTCTATCCTTATTAGCCAGTCCTCCACTTTATAAGTTTCATTGGTAGATATGTGGTGGATATAATTTAAGAAATTACTAATATGATTCTCATTATCTCTTTCAATTATTGTAGGAAAATATCCTCTTTCACATTGCATTCTTATTTATAATTTGCATATTCTTGGTCTTTACTCATTATGATTTTTTATATTCTTGATCCATTATTAGAGTTGACTATTGCCTTTTTATGCATGCTAATTGTAATAGCTTGCACTTTCATAATGTTCAAGGGGTGATAAGCATTAGAATTAAGTTAATAAATTATGATTGTGCATGTTTTGATATTGTAAAGTTAACTTCTTAAAATATAATATTTATAAATAAAAAAATTAAAATAATGATAAAATCTTGAGAAGCTTATTACAATCTTAAATTGGTAAAAAAAAATATTATATGAGTACATCAATAATAAGAGCTTTAAGAGACAAGTTTAATGATATTGAGTTTATAATTTTTAAAGATACAGATAAATAATTATAAAATTTTTAATATTCAAATATAATTATAATTTTCAAAATATTACTCATGTTAGATTTTTAATTTTGGAAATTTTGTCTTAGGTTAAACTAATTGGTGAAGTATAAATCTACAAATATAAGAAAGTTGATTTGTGTTATTGTAGGTTTGCAATTTTTTAATTTTTGTGCACAAAAATTAAGGAGCGTAGAAGATAAAATTATAATTAATAAATTTACAAGGGGTTAAATTATAATCACACACTAAAACCCATATCAACGAGACTTTTGGGTTTCGTTGATGGAGGTTAAATGGATTTTTTTGGCGATTCACAATTTCCAAACTTAATCCATTAGGGATCTTAGAGGATTTAAAAAATTTGTTATGATTGTTCATTCCTTATAGACATACATTATGCTTAGTTAATAAATTATAATAGTTATTTTCCTCTACATGAGGTTCATATTGGAGAGAAGAGAGAGAGAGAGAGAGGAGCTTGGATAAATAAAAAATCGTTAAGAGGGAAGGAGAAGTTATAAGAACCATTAATAAAGCTTGTTGTAGTTACGAAGGAGGTTGGAAGCAAGTGAATGAGGGAAAGTGATTTTATAGCAAAGAAATGACAATGGAAACCAAGTATTAACTAACTAAGAAGAGGTAAGTATTTAAAATATTCTTTGTTAAACTCCTTTCAATTGAAAGTATATCATTGCATGGTTGTATTTAGGTTTTGGTAAGAACTATATTTATAATTGTTTGGAAGCAGGATGAGGTTATTTAGGTATGTTTTAAAGAAAAATTAAGAGGCCCAAGTCAAGAAAATTAGTTTTTGATGCATATTATACAATTATGATTTCCTGAATCATATGACACAAATAAGTGAAGATCCAATAAGAATAAGGGTCATAAGGCTACGATGATGGGTTATCAAGATTTATTAAACTTTTTATATTAAATGATTTCTTAGGTCATATTAATATAAAGAGAATTTAAGTATATAGGTTGATCTATCAAGTTCACCATATAAGAATGATATAGGTATCATATTTGTATGATGGATTGAGCTGTCAAGTTCATCATACAAAGATAATATTTGTATTGGACTTGTACGATGAAATTGTGATATAATACATGAGGTTGTATTGGTAAGATTATAGGGATCATATTGGATGATCTCTTTAAGAGCTTAAGAGGTAGTTAAATTGGGCGATTAGGATAGTACTATGTTTCATATTATTATATTGAATGATAAAGATAACAATTTAAGTTACATATTTGATGAGTTTTTTAAGAGGATGATACAAAGGATCTTATATGGATGATTGCATCGATTTACTATGTTGATTGTATTAGATGGTCAATCAGAGCAATGGATAAAATAATTAAGTTGAGAAAGAGAAGAGACTAAGGTAAAACCTATACTTTGAGTATCATCATAAGGTATGATGCCTTGGTGTTAAATTAATAATTAAAATATATAGTATGATCAAGGAGATTTGCTATGTGAAGCGAGAAGTTATGAATTAATTAAACTATATGGTGGGAGTATCATAGTAGTATTATTGGTTAACAAGGTATTAGGGTAGAGATAAAATGAGAATTGTATAGTGCGATATTAGGGGTTGTATTATATGTTCAATGAGTAATGTTAAAAATAAAGTAAGATAGTATAGTATGATCTTAATGATTAGAGGGTACATTCATAAGTGATGAGAATAACAAAACATTAGCTTAGAAAATTAGATGATATGATATAAAGATTGTATATGTATGATGCAGTTTAGAATGCTTATTATTGCAAGTCATATGATATGATTGGGGATCATACAAATATAATTCAAGATAGTTACTTAATGGTTTAAAAAATTAATATGATTTTTAATTACTTATTAACATGTCACATATAGCCTATTAGGGTGAGGACATCCTTATGTTAGGGTGACGATGTTCACTTATATCTCATGATATTGAGATATATGATTAGAATATTTTCTTATATACATGATATATGGTAAGGATAACCTATTTATATCAACATAATATTGATAAAAAATAAGAATAACCTGTTAGGATTAAGATATCATTTTATAAAATTTATGTTACTCATATTAACTTTAGTAAATAATGATTTAAAGAAGATAGAGTCTAAAATATATCTCAATATATTAATAAAAAAAGAAGAAATAATAAACTTACCTTTATAAAAAATAATTGAGTCTTACAAAATATAATAAATATAAAATAAAAAAAATAAAAAATATATAAGAATATTTATAGTTAAATTTTTTATTAGATTTATTTACTTTCTTATATCATGGCTTATTTCATTATGATAATTAATTTTTTATTCTTACGGCACAATTATATTTAAATTGTAATATTATTATATATTATTATTTTATTTATTAATACTATTAATATCTTAGTATTTATATCATAAGTAATATATCCATTACATTGAGAGTTATGGACTTAAATATTATAGATGAGAATATTACTTATTAATTGACATAATGCTTGGTCTTTTATTTGGTAATGGGTATTGTATACGTATTTAGATCTATATAAGCTTGATACAATATTTGTTTTGGATTAGATAATTTGTATTATAGTTTGATCATTTATTTATGATAATGTTTTATAATTAGTTTATTAATTATTATTTTATCGTTAGGTCCCCACTTTGATTTTTGTATTCTTAGTATTTTAATTGTGCATAAGCTATGATTTTCTAATTTCTTAAGTAGATGGTGATATGATGTCTTGATACTAACATTTTTTTGTTCAACCAAATATAATCAAGGTCTTTAAATATATTAAAGACAATATATATATATATATATATATATGTCCTTGTCATATTGTTTTTCTTTGTATAATGTTTTTTTCATAGGGATGTGTTAAATCTTGGCCCTTAAAAACTTTATTAGCCTTTTGACTTCATTTGCAAACCTTTATAAGGGTCTTATTACCTGATCAAAAAAGGGTGGGACTAAAGCTTACATTCTAAAATAATGTCATAATTCTTATTATCTTCTCTAATATCATTCTCCACAATCATCCTATTCTTCATCTCTTTTTCTCTACCTTTAAAAATTATATTATGCATTTTGAATATTGTACCACATAACATGCTATCTACTCTTTAATAATATATTTTTTTCTCTATTATTGTGTCATACAATCCATCTTAACATACTCTACAATCCTTATAACTTTAATCTTCAGATCATTTTTAGTATTATATTCCTCCATAATTTATCATATGATCATTATTTTTTTTATTATACAATCAATAACCATTTTATATCTTAATTGAGTCATTTAACTCATTTAAGTATTGGATTATCTGATTAAAGCAGCATACTATATGTTTATTTTAGATATATCACAGGATCCTCTTGTTTATTCATCCTCTAAGTATTTCTCTTTCTCCTACTTTATTGAAGTATCATATAATTGTCTTAGATTTTTTAACTCTTCTCATTAAATTCAATTGTACTATATATGTAATTTTATATAATTATGTCAATCACAACATACATTACCTAACACCATAGTTGTAATAGCATTTATTTTTTACCTTGATCAAGATGAAAGAAATTCTAAAATAAAACCAAGAAAATTTTGAACAGATATGGTTGAACTTGATAAAATCAATTTCTTAAAAAATATTATTTATACATAAAAACATTAAAATGATAATGAAAGATTAAGAAATATAACATAAGCTCAAACTTGATGAAAAATATTATTTAAACATATCAATACGAAGGCTCTAAGAGATGAGTCTAATGACATTGAGTTTGCAATAAGAATTATAGAATTAAAATAATTTTTTAAAAATTTATATATAATTATAATTTTTTAAAAAATGTCTCTTAATCTTGATTTGTAATTTTAGGAATTTTAGTTTAAGTTAAAATCAATTGTTATGATAGATCTATAAATATAAGAATGTTGGTTTGAACTAAGATAGATTTATATTTTCTAAATTTTAATACATAAAAAATCTAAGTGATAGAGAAAAAATTTATAATTATTAAATTTCAAAGTATTTTAAGAAAAATATTATGTTGAAGCCCATGTCAATGAGATTTTCAAATTTTTGGTGGCAACGATGTGGCTAATTTAAATAAATGGATTTTTCTTGTGGTTTCCACTTTCCAAACCTAATCCTATGAGGATCTTCAAGGTATTATAGTAGTTTAAACTCACTAACCCTTCATCATAGTTTCTAAATAGATATGACAAGTCCAATGGGGGAGCCATGAACGAGTGAAGTTTGGTTACTCTAAAAAGCCATCGTTTGGTCATGAGTTTAGGGTGGTGAGCAAACCAAAGTGTTTTCATCTTTGTTGGATTGCTATAAACTTGTTGAAGTCTCTTCATCATGCTTCAATTAAGATGAAAGTATATTGGCTTGTGGTTTTGACCACTCTACTAAGGTAAGACTTAAAGCTGAATTAATGTTTTTTGGCTTTAACTTTTTGCATGTTTGAGTTCATGTGAGTATAGGAGTGAGGAAAGGAATATAAAAGTGGGCATAACCAATGAAATAAGTAGAGAAATGTTGTCAATTGAGGAAAAAAAAGTGATAGATGTCAAGAGAATAAAAGATAGAAGGAGAAGCAGAGATCGTGGCTATTAACATGTATCTCATAAGTACAATGGTTTATATGATATAGTATGATCTACGTATGACTATGAATGCCCTTAAAAGTTAATCATATTAATGAGATATTATTATCATAATATTATGATACATAAATTACTTAAATTTACATACTAAAGATTTATCATTTATTGTACTAATTTGATATGCAATTATCTAAAAATTATAACTTTTAATCAATTATATGATAAAGATATTATAAATGTATGGTACAATAAACGTGTTTATTAACTTTTCTAAAATTTTGATTGAATGTATAGTTATGACACATAACAAGAATCTTTAAGAAGAAATAAGTTATATATTTGTTTGAAATAGGTTTTGTATGCCTATGAATGCAAGTGTAACTCAAGTTTCAAAGATCAAATAATGTTCATACACGATGATGCCTTGCACAACCAAATTTGTGCACTCATAAATAATTTAGCTAAAAATCACAAGTGTACGATTGATACATCATATTTGTATGATCTTAACACAAGTTTACTTTCATGTGCAAATATAAATAAAAAAATCGATCATCTAAATACGATATTGACCATTGTACTATACAACTAATATGATATAAAAATCATGACTAGAATTGACATGTTTTAAACCAAATTTTTGAAATCTAAAACATATTTAAGACTTATGACAACATAAACTGATATTTAATAAAGCCTTAAAATATTTCTAGAGATCATAAAACATGACCAAGTGAATGCATGATTTGAATGTGTTATATAATATTAATTATGTCACTAAAGAATTTAAAAGAAAAATTTGACAATCTAACTATTGATAATGTGCACATGATGGTTTCTAAGTTGCTTAGTCATCCCACAAGGAGAAACTTGATTGGTTGTAGAATTTAAATGCTAAGCCAAGCTTGTGAAGATGCTTTTTGACATGTTTTTACTTATGGATTGCTTCATGAGTCATTTAATAAAGGTTTTCAATTAATTAATTCTTATTTGATCTTATGAATGATGACTTAAAACATACTTAAGAAAAAGAATTAAAAATAATAAGATAATAACTTTACATTCATCAAACAAGTGCTACTAACTATAGGTTCAATAAAATAAAATACAAAAGTAAAATCTTGGTTATTGTTTGCATGAGTTTAACTTTTTTACTCTAGTTTTTATCATGTCAATGCTATTCTAAATGTTGTATTTATCATTTAGAAGATTATGCTTCATTATCTTATGCTTATAAAAGGAAAGTCCCTTATTAATTCAAGGAATATATCTTTACACGTTTACATTTTTATACAACAATTCAAGCACTAAATGATATAATGCTCAATAAATTATTTTTTATTTTATTGAAATCACTTCTTTTACTTAAATATTAAATAATTTCATAAACAATTAGGCCATGACATATTTTGATGAGTTCCTTGTAACTTCAAGCTCCAATAGCCACCTTTCCAAATTCAATCCTTACTACAACTCTTTTAATAAATTTCTTTTTATAGCATTTTCTTTTTTTGTTTTCTTCTTTTTCTTTATTATCATTCCTTTTTTCCACATTTAGTTTATGTTCAACTTAGTACAAGAGGTGGGTGTTTAATTATTATTATTGTTATTATTATCATATTAACATAAATATACGACATTGTTTATATTTTCAATGGGTATTTGATTTTAGTGAAAGCACATTTGTTAGATTTGTTAAGAGATTTTTTCAAAATGTTTTTTTTATTTAATGGGGTGACTTAGATGCATGTATAGGTGTGGTCTCATATATTTATGTAGGTGTGATCCCATATATTTATGTAGGAATGTTATCACCTTTGATATGTAATACTATAAAAGAAGTAAACATGAAAAAAATATACAATCAACATGATGTAGGATAAGTTATATTAGAAGGTCGACACTAAGTTGCACTTGAAAAGTAAGAGATTTGTTTGCATTATAAATCATATACTATATTGCAAATAAGGGCCCATATTAAGCTAATATAGGAATTGTTGTAGTTTATTAATTATTTAGTATTTTGAGTCATTAATAAATTGTGATAAATCATATACAAAACCTACATAATGTTTTATTTATTTTTTAAATTTTTTTATTTTTATTTGTTTTATTAGATATAAATATTTTTATTATTTTGTTTTTAGTTTATAATTTTTTTTATAAATATATACATAAGTACATACTTATATGTGTAAGTATTTGTTATAATTGGCTAAAAAAATAAAAGAGTTTGATTTTATCATTATTTATTTGAGAAATACCTCAGATTAATTTTTAATAATCCACAAACTTATAATCTTTTTTGGTTTCAAATTAAATGCTCTGCATAAAATCGGCTCAAAAATATCTTTCATACATATCCAGAAGAGCCCCATTGCGATGCCCCGACACACAGATGAGACACGTAAGCCTGTCCCCACAACTGGGTAACGTGGCAGGCCGTTATTCGAAGTAATAAAAAAAATGTAATTTCCAAAGGCTGTCATCTTCCTTCCGCCAAAGGTTTCCCCCCTCTCTCCCCCTACATAATCCTTCCCCTCAAACCTCAAATCGCATTCCTTCAAATCTTTCAATATTTCAGTGTGTGATGGGTGAGGAAGAGCAGCCGCTTTTACCAGGTCTGCCAGATGACATAGCGTTGGATTGCATAGCCAAAATACCGCAGCGCTTTTGCCCCTTCCTACGGCCAGTTTGCCGGCGATGGAGGGATCTCTTGACCTCGTCCTCCTTCCGACGCCACCGCGAGAGAATCGGTACCGCCGAGGACCTCATATTCCTTGTGCAGGCCCTTGTCGATGCAGGAGGTTTTCTATCATCCAGCGCCACAGGTGACTCCAAGGGTCAGAATAAGCCCTCTTCCGTCGATCTGCGTCCGCCTGTATACGCTCTCTCCATGTACTCCACCTCCGACGGATCCTGGCACCGTCTATCCTCGCCGGAGCCAGTTCCCATGTTCGCCCAATGCACGGTGGTAGACGAAAAGCTTGTCCTGATCGGCGGGTGGAACCCGACGACACTCGATCCTGTGGCGGACGTTCGGATTCTGGATCTGACAACCGGAGAATGGCGGAAGGGTGCTCCAATGTCAACAGCGAGGTCCTTCTTCGCTTGCGCGCGTGTCGGCGGAAGAATCTACGTTGCCGGCGGCCACGATGGGATGAAGAACGCTTTGCGGACGGCGGAGATGTACGATCTTGCGGCAGATGTGTGGGAGGAGATACCGGCGATGGCGGATGAGAGGGATGAGTGCAGGGGTGTTGCTGTTGGGGGGAAATTCTGGGCGGTGAGCGGATACCGGACGGAGACGCAGGGGAGGTTCGATACGGCGGGAGAGTGCTACGACCCAGCGAGTGGGCAGTGGGTGAAGGTAGAGGGGGTATGGTCTGAGGAGGGCGGCACGGCGTCGTTCTTTGCCTGTGAAGGTTGTGACGTGTTGTGTTGCGTGGACAGAAGAGGTGTGAGGGAGTACAGGGCAGCGAAGGGATGGTGGGAGCTGGCGCCAGCGCCTGCGGGGATGAAGGGGAGCGCCTGCGCGACGGCGATAAGAGGAGGGGGGGAGGTATTCGTTACGGGGTTACTGGCCGCAAGCGGTGATGGAGACGGCGGTGAAGGGTTCGGCGCATGGTTTGTAGAATTGGAGAGCGGGAGGTGGAGGAGAGTACAGACGACGGTGGGCTTCTCCGGGTTCGCGTTCTCCGCCGGCTTGGCTCGGATGTGAGTCCACTCACCTGCGGTGACTCTTACCGTTGTTATTGACCGCGATGGTTATCATCATTAGTAGCAGTTAAGAGAGGCTTTTTAAAATTATTTTCTTCTATAATCCATCCTATTATTTAGTGGGGGGATGGATAAGTTTGAATATTTTTCTACTTTTTTGTATCTACTGATTACTGCTACTTGTTCTCATCTTATTGTAAATTAGTTTTTAAATATTAATAAGAGACCTGTAAAAAAAAAAAAGAAGGATTTTTTTTGTGATTTTCTTTTATAAAACTTTAGCTGGAATTTTTGGTTATTGTTTTTAAAACAGTTTTTGAACTTTAAAATTTCAAAATTTTATTAAATAATTTTTATAATTTCTTCTTTTATTTTATGCAATATATGTATATTTTAAAATTTTTAATCATAAAAATTGTCCCTGAATGGTTTCTTCAGTGTGACTTGTTACTGATTGTAAAATTTCTGTGGCAAGTTACCTTCCAATGATTAAGACTTGGTTTGATTGGAGTTTTTAAGAATACTTGTTTTTATTTAGTTTTAATATTCAAATATCAAATTTTATCATTTGATTTCATATTTGTTTAAATAATCTTTTAAACATATAATAAAATATATTTTATAAAATTTTATGTCAATCATAAAAACTGATAAATATGTTGGGCTTTTTTTGATAAAATAAAGTTAACAATTTTAAGTGTTTAGTGTTTTATTAAAAATTTGTTTATTTTTAAAAATTTGATTAAATATTAAACTACTAATACGTTTTAGTTTTAATTTATCCTAGATTAAAGCTCCTCTTAGTTCCTTTCGCAACGCGACTTTCCAAAGTTCAGTAGGCTTAACTCTACTCCATGTTGGTTATTATAAACTGCAGCTGAACACAAACTTTTTTTCATTTAACAACATTAACTTTTTAATACATTGTTTCAGCCGAAACTCCAAAACTCTTTTGAATTTAGCTTTCTCTGTCGTGTATGCAATTATAATTGATTTATGAAAATTTAATTTCAAATTTGTTTTTTTTAAAGTATTTTTTAACAAATTATGTATTTAAAAATCAGCCGGTCAGAAGTTAAAAATATGAAAAATTTATTGTAATGACATATTTTAAAGTAAGAATTCTAATAATAAAAAATATTTAATTTAAGTTATCTTAAGCAAGCACTGAATCATAACCATTATCTGAGTTTTAGAAATTTTCATATATTACATTTATAATAATAAAATTGTTCAAACTAATTGAAGAGATGCTTTTATCCCGTTTTAATGAGTAACCTCTGTGTTTTTTGATGGTCGGGGAATTAAGGTCGTCTCCATACTTAAATCAGTTTCCAACAACGAAAGCAGGACGTTGCCAAAATTTTCAACGAAACATCGATTTTTGTTGTACTTGACGGTGGTTTCTATCATGACCATGGTGACCTCTCCTACGGTGTTGACAGAAGGAAGATTCTGTGGTGTAGCATTCTCCAGGTACCTTTTGTGACCATTTCTTATCCTTTTTTTTTTTTTCGATTCCTTATGGTGGTTATACTCGAAGAATTCCGATGAGTAGAGAATAACATTGATTTAGTTGGTGGTGTCGTTGTTTCTTATGGAAGTCCAGACGATGAATTTTGGGTTCTGAAGAAGACAGATGTACATGAAACAGGTAAATTTATTCTTGTTCTTGCATTCTTACTTATAGAGTTAGCAGCTTCTATAAAAAATGAATACAAATGAGAGTAAATAACTGTGCTATTGTATAAGGATTGTTAATGCTTTTATACATAGATAACATGAAAGATTGTCATAATGGATCTCATTCATTAATTATAATCGATTGCTTGAGTGGTTTGTTGTTGTCGCCTTATTAGCCATTGCCTTATCATTCCCCACAAGATTGGTATGGCATCCCTATTATTGATTTGACATATTGAGATTTGTATTGCTGATAACTAAGCGATTTGGTTAGAGAGTTTGCTTGTTGATTAGCAACATGAGCATAGATCACTTGTCGAGACAAAAGATTAACTACAAATGAGACATTAGGCTCAGCCATGGAGTATTGTTTAGTGAACTAATGACTTGTCAGTAATAAGTATTTATTACATCAACTTAGTTTCTTCAATTAGTGGAAAGGAGAACATGAACATAATTGCATTCATGCATGTTATGCTGATGATGAACATTACAAATGTATTTGTTTTGACATAACAAAATGCCATGATTAGTTCAAAGAATCTCATTTCCTAGGAAGAAGTAGTGATTCTCTAAATTCTTGATGGTGAGTCAATTTGCTAGTACATGAATAATGCCATTGATTGTTGTAATCTTGTTCTTTGAGAAATTGACATTTCTGATGCAAACTAAGTGGAAGATGACAGTAGATTCTTGGTAGAGAATAATCAATGAAATATCATATTGTGAATTAAAAAACCTGTAGTTTTCCAAGAAGATTGAGTTCTTGGTATCAAGCTCACGTAGCTTGTTGTAGACAATAAATTGTTTTTCTTATTATGTAAACATGAGTAGGATATTGAAGATGCATTACTTTTTGAGATTGATATTTAAAATCCTTTCCTCAAGTTGGCCTTGGAGAAAGGCATTATTCACATTGAGTTGGCAAAGGAGCCTATCTAATTGAATGACAATTGAGAGCATGGCTTAAATTGTTATTGGTTTAATCATTGGTTTGAATGTGGAGTGAAAGTTAACTAAGGATATTGAATGAACCCTTTGGGTATAGAACAATTTTGTAATATCAATGGTGTCATTTGTTTTGAATTTGATCTTATATATTCATTTACTCCTAACATGTTCTTTGAACATGTTTTTTGAATTTGTAGGAGAAGCCCCAAATATTATTGTGAGCTAGAACATCAAACTCATTACTCATAGCTTTATGCTTGTACCACTATTTTTTAACTTGTAAGAGAGTGGATGGCTCAATTGCATCAATGAGAGAAAGAAAAGAAAAGAAAATATGCATTTTAGTTTAGAGATATTATTTTGAGATCATGTGATGATATCCATATACATTGATGATGAAAAAGTGGGTTAGGATGAAGAGAAGAAACTAGTGATTGCATTTAATGTTTATTGAAAGGGAGAATGTGATAATGAAGGTGTTGATGTGTTATATGTGATGAGAGCTAGATATAAAAGTGGAGATAGTAGAGGAGGGTGAGAGTGATATAAAAGATGATGTAATCACAAGTAATAGTGGTTTGTTTGTGGAGAAACGAAGAAGTAAACAATATTATGGTGAATGCTTGTGGAATTGGTAATTTTATTTAATGGAGGTTGTTCAAGGTAATAATGATGAAAAGGAAATGAATGTTTTATGATACAACTTGCTGTGATAATTATAGAAAAGATTGAGGGATCAAGGCATTTGTAACATAGAGGTAAGTGGAGAACAAATATTTTTTTAACTTAGGTTCAAGTTTTGTGATTTATTTTTGGTTTCAGTGATGAAATAAATTTGAAAAAGATTGATATATTCCTTGCTCTTAATTTCGTACTTATGAAGTTAACAGGTTGTACAAACACTGATACAAATAGGAAATTTGGAAGTAAATAACTCTATAATCATATGGGGATTTCTACTGCATTTTATACATGGATTACATGGAATGTTGACTTAGTCGATTCCATTCTTTGATTGCAATAAATTGCCTTGAGAGATTTGTATTTGTTGTCTTATTAGTTATTGCTTTTTTAGAAGGTTTAAAAGGAAATTATTCTAGCATGATGGTATTTCATCTTCAATAATATATGTCTACCAAAATTTACATGTTTAGTGTTCTAGAGAAAGATATGCTAGTGTTGATTAGCCATTTGATATGCATAGTAAACATTGCACAGGTCATATTTAGATGGTTGACCACAATACTAATATTTTTTTGATGGATTGTTGTAGCATCTTTGGTGTCATTTTGTTGAAGCTAATTTAATTCAATGTGAAATTTGAATTCTTAGAATTCTAATTCATGTTTGAAACTCCAATTTCTATTGTTTGGTTGGATAAAGTAATTTTGAGAAATTCTAAATTATTTGATTATTTATATTTGAATGGGATAGAAGTATAAGATGGAAAGGAAGGAAGACTTGGTGGTGGAGATCAGCAAGGAGATAGTGATAGATAAAAAGAAGTGGATGAGATGGAATCACTCAGCATGGGTCAAAACTATGATTTCGTTTTCACACAATTATTGTGTGAAGTTCAAATTGTGCTTTTGAAAGGATTTGATAAATTTAAAATTCTTATGTTTTTGGTAAATTCATGCCATCAAAACAGAAAAATTTTATCGATTTCATTATTTTGCATAACTTGTGCTGAAATGCTAACTAACCAAATTGGTGATAGGGGGCTGGTTACTACTTTATCATTGATGCGATGGATAATCACATCCAAAATGATAAATATCATTCTCAACTGATGTATTTGTTCCTGCTGCTACTGGTGACTTGATATTGTCTGCTGTTTAATGACAAAATAATTTGTATTAAGATGAAAGCATCTCAAAGTGAGGGATGGGAATGACTGTTTATCAAGAGCTGGTACATTGGATAAAGATTCGTATGACAGGTTAGTCAATGCTTGATGTGTAATAGTATCTCTCTTAAAGAGTTAAAAGTACTCACAAAAGCTCCCTCATGCCTGAGATCTTGCAAGCGTCAAAAGCATTGGATCTAAACAAAACTATGAGATTAAAATGAAGCATTCATAATGCTAAGCCAATATGTTGGGTGCTGCTGTTGTTGCTAGTGATGAGTTTTGTAAAGCAAACTGTATAAACATAATGTACAATCTTGAAGTGAATTGAGATTCTCACTTAACTTCTATTCTTGATGAAGGCAGTCTACCACTGTAGTCAAATGCTTCATTACCATACGTATAGTGCTCCCGGCTGGTTCCTTCAGTGCTTAAAGATGCTGATGCAGGTTCGGTATTAGGATTCATTCCTGCAAAATGCATTATGTTCTCAAGCTCTTTCACCACCTGACCCATTGTTGGTCGATCAGCTCCTAATTCTTGCACACAATGCAATGCCAAATCAACAAATCTTTCAAGGCCTAAAATAGTTTCTAATCGAAGTGCTGGATCAAGAAGCTTATGTAGACCATAGAGATCCTTTGTCCTATCCATTGTGAGCTTCACTTCCCTCACAACATATCGCCCCTTCTCTAATGGTTTTTTTCCAGTTACTAGCTCCAGTAACAACACTCCAAAGCTATACACATCACTCTTCTCTGTTAATTGCTGAGTCATGTAATATTCTGGATCTAAGTATCCCTGAAAGAAATTATAAGTTTTATCAGTAAAGCAAGTAAGAAACTACCTTTGTTTGCATCCCCAAAATGTCCAGAAATTAGCCAAAAGGATCTTTGTTACGTTTAAGTTAATATTTGGCCAACTTCTTGCATTCTATCATGCCAGTTTCTGGAGTGAAATTCACAACTCACCATTGTCCCTTTGACTTGAGTAGTGACGTGGCTTCCCTTATCATCCCCCAGTGGCTTGGAAAGGCCAAAATCAGAAACTTTTGCATTGAAATGGCTATCAAGGAGGATGTTGCTTGACTTTACATCTCTGTGCACAATAGCTGGATTTGCAAGTTCATGCAGGTAGACCAGACCTTTAGCTGTGCCAAGGGCAACTTTAAGCCTTCTTTTCCAATCTAATCTAACTCCCGATTGGCCTGCACTTATTGAAGTCATTAATGTAATCCTTGTCTTTTTTATATTCGGATATGCATGTCAGTTTGGCAGAGCATATATACTAGAGAAAGAACGGGGCAAATGTATTCGGTTTTCTAGAAAAAATGATGACGTAAAAGTCTTACCTACATATAATTATTTGACCTGATATTATCGAAGTACTGATCTATGTCAGAACTATGAGGGGACAATCTAATAGAAAAATAGCAGTTCAATAAATAAGTTATCCATGACAAAACGAAGATTCTTTTCAGCACCTAATAAAACCATAGGGAACATTTATTTTTACAATGAAACCACTTTGCCTGAATACTACTTTGAGTAATGTCAATTCTGCAAAATCTATTTTGGATGAAGAATAGAGGGACTTGAATATATAACTGATCCTTGTGGATTTTAGTTTTTAAGGCTTTAATGATTAAGTTATTGCATACATTGTATTGCTATTTGTAACTAGAGGAAACTATTCTTAATCTAGAAATTTTTAGCACATTATTTGATGAATACTATATGTACCTGTTTCCTTGTCCCCAAGAACTGCCGTAATTTGGTCAGAGCTGAAAATAGCATAACCATGTCCATTTCTTTTTGCTTAAATCATTTTCTTGATAAGTAATTATTGTTAGGAAACAAAATAAAACAGGAAAGATTCTAAATTAGATTTATCTAGAAAGATCTTTGAATGCAAGTGAGAAAGATGATTTAACTATTAAACAAGATCCATCTCTGATTTGACTCTAGTTGAATGCAAGTGAGAAAGATTAATCTGTGATAGTCCTCAATTGAATGTTTGGGTAGGGTTCATGTAAGGTGAAATCATTCATGTGATTGGTAAGTTTTGACCAAGGGTCTATCAGGGTAGATTTGTTTGCTCAAACTTGTCTATTATTTAAGCTTGATGGGCTGCTTACGTAAATCAGAATATGATTCTTCGTTTGGCTCAAGTTAATATATGATAACGTTATATAAAATTGCTCAAGCCCATCCAACGTTTGTATTGGGGCAATCATGCTCGCTTTGCTACTTGATCTCGAATGTAGGTGTAACCTCTCATGGATTGATGGTCAGTTTATGGTCTTTTTTATCATGGTTTGTACTTTTATGATCTCATTGCATGGTAGGTTATTATTGTTCCTTGATCATGACATATTTTACAATTTTTAAAGTTATGGCGGGCTTCTTAGATCTTTTTGATCTTGGCTTGGTTATTATTACTTTTTTGATGAGTTTGAGAATTTCTAATCATTTCCTGTGACAATTTAGATTATCATTCTTTCACTTTTATCTTGACTATTTTTCTTGTATATTACAGGAGCATCTTATGTCTAATAAGAACTTACCTCAAATTAGCTACTTTTATGAGATAAGTAATTACCTGAGAGGCTGTCCTTCAAGGAACCATTTGGAATGTATTCATAAACCAGCATTTGTTCGCCTTTGTCAAAGCAAAAACCAACAAGACTGACAAGATTCTTGTGGTGAACTCTGCTAAGCAACTCAACCTCAGTTTTAAATTCTTGTCCATCATGCATTGCTCCTTGTTGAGCCCTTTTGACAGCAACCAAATGCCCATCGTTTAGTATTCCTCTATAGACCTGTTCATGTATAATCACCATTCCTACTCAAAATTAAGCAAGAACTAGAAGCTTGGTTATTTATCAGTTCACCAACTAAACAAGCATATTTCAAAAAATTTTGCAGCACAAAACTTGCCTGTGTGTTTTGGAAATGTGTTAAAAAAGAACTGATTTTGTAAATGTAACCCTTGCATGACATTTGCTAGTAAACTCTGTTTAACATGGAATTCTCTTGGTTATATAAAAATTTATGATATTATTTATACTAGAAAGCATGCAATAAACTGAATGCAATATAGTGAAAAATTAGACCTTTCAATTTTTTATTGTCAAAAAACATCATAATTGCCTTCTATCATTTTCAATTAATCATTGGCAATGCAAGTGTAAATTCACAAATAGAAATGCCAACTTATTGTTTCCCAGTGGTACTTGGCCTAAACCTTCTTGTGTTGAGAACCCATGGGTTCAAGTTGTCAGCCACAAGTGACATGACATAACTAAGTGAGAAGTGGGCAAGGCTTCGATGGTATGCTACTTGCTGGTAATGCTTAACAACATTCTTAATTGTGTGAGAATACTCCATTGATTCTAAGACAAAGTTTAAGTTTAACATAGAGTACGGGATCAATGAATAATAATCATACAAAGCTTTGGTGTGCATGATGATGACGAGGTGCAAGATAATGTGAACAAAATCCAAAACATCTCATGTAAATAATAAAACTTCGTTTGCTAAGAATGGTAAAATAAGAATTGTGTAGGAACCTTGTTAATAGAGAATTGGAAGACAAAATAAGAGTTAATATTTAGTTATTGAGCAGTTGTTATAATTAATGAGTTCTATTCACAGACTTTTGTTGACAATTAAAATTTGAACATTAGAGACAATATTTGTTTCATTAGCATCTAAAGACTTACTTTCAAAATTCATTAAATCATAACAAATACTTTCTACTATAAGTTGGCAAAATCAATTAATTTTTCCTACCATCACTATCTTGTGTAGATTGTAGACACGTCAGAGTAACAAGAATGCTGAATGAGGAAACAAGGATTTATTGTTGCTGGAGATGGTGATGCTCATGTCAAGAAAATACAGTTCTTACTTGGTCAATTTTTGATATCCAGAATAGAAAGAAGAGGAAGACGCAAGAAGGCTATGTTGGAGAGGACCAGTACATATCTTTACCAAGAAAAGTTATTTACTCTTTGAATCTAGATCAAAAAGTTAGTGGAGAATACCTATGATTTTGGAGGTCACAACAATTTTGTTATACAAGCCTAACAAAGATGCTAAGTCTAAAGATAATAGTGCATTCACATTCATGCATATTAGGATGGAATCTTAACAAACTTAAGGTTTAAGTTGAAAGATGGGTAAGACTTAGGATTCTTATCACATTTGGGGTCTCATAAAAAAAGTGGTATGCAATGTGTCACTTGATTCATGTCAAGTGATATGTGGTAACTAGTATGATGATGTTTGCTTTTGAAGATAGCAAAGGTTGAGTCTTTACAAGAAGAGAGTTGATGTTCTCAACAACAATCATAGTATTCTACTAAGCTTGAGATAAGGTTAGGTAAAAGGAGATGCATAGCCCATCATTGAGAAGAGTGGTGAAGCATGGGGAACATCAGGAGCAAGTGGAAGATGTCAACTAAAATATATCATTTAATTAGGTGTTTTTTATCATCTAATACTTTTCTCATTGCAAAGTAGAGTTTTAAAGTGGATAGTGTAGAACACTAGAGAAAAGTGAATATTAAAGGAAGTGAAGAAAGTGTTGGCATTGAGTGGTGATAATGATGGTTGACAAAGGTTGACAAAAGTTTGTGCCATTTTTGATGGTTGACGATGTTTGGTGTTGATCATTAGGGTGCAGAGGTGGTCAGTGGGGCAATGGTTGGTAGTGATCAATTGTGGTTAGCAAAAGTCAACATCGGTTGGTGGTGGTTGCATTGGCAATGGTTCACGATGATCTACAATATTTGTGATTGGCAGTGACTTTTGTGAGAGTCATAGTAGAGGTCTACGGCAATGATCTTTGGCGATTAATGACAGACGGGTGGTTGCGGTACTGGTTGGATACAGACTTATGAGGTGTTGAACTACTCACCACAGCTTGAAGGGTTGTGCTTGAGAACTTTTAAGAGGTAAGGGTATTTGCTCCCATCGGGAGCATTTTTGAGAGTCCATTAAGAACAAAGCTATCTTTTGTACCCTAGTTGAGTTTTTGTTTAAATAAATTGTAGTGATTGTTATTTATCTTTGTTTATTTTCTTGTGAGACAAAAGGGGTTAATTTTCACTAACTTTTGTGTTTCTCTATTAATCTAACTTATCTCTACCCATTTTGCAATAGGATTTAAACCTCTGAAAGTGCTATGGTGGAGCATAGATCAAGATGATGTTGGGGCATTGATCTTGCATATGGTCGTTAAAGATTTATCAACAAATGCTCTAAACATTATTATTATTTTTTAATTATTTATTTATTGCCAAAGTACACAAATTAGCATGCAAATTACATAAATCTTTAGCAAAATTATTGATTATCCTCATATTATAAAATTACCAAAATTTTAATTATTAAATAAATCAATGTTTATCAGTCCAAAAAATTTCTAGATTTTCTTAAAAATAAATTGTATGCTATAATTAAAAAACAAAATAGAAGTGAGTTACTATTTTATTAATGACCTTTATTTATCAAAAGGCAATTATTTTTATTGTTAATTTACCATTGATTTGTGATAGAATATTATAATTTTTTTCTAAAATTAAATTGTTATGTATCTTAATTGTTTGTATCTAATTCCTAAATGATTATTATTTGTTAATAAATAGTTTTTATTTATTTAGTAGAATTGTAACTATTGGTTTTGGTGTCCTTGTTAATAATTTATACAAATAAAAACTTGGAGTTATTTTTTTCTGAATTCTTTCAAATGTGTAGTATAATTGAATTTAAGTGTAGTTTATTAGATGAACATTCACTATTTTTATGATGTTGATATTGAGGTCATATAGCTAAAGATAGATGAAATGGTCAGTAAAGTATGGTGTTTAGCCAAATTTAGATGTTACAAGTTTAAATATGTGTGGATTGCTGTAAAGATAAAGAAAGCATACGCACTAATAAAAAATTAACGATAAGAAGTTTGCAACTCTTAGGATAATACAAAGTTATATTTATGTGTCATTTAATGTCTTTATGATTTATGGTAAAACACTTTTTCACATTTTTATGATGATTTTTCTTGTTATTGTTTTGTTGTTTGTTGAATAAAAAATCTAAATCTATATATGCCCTTAAGTTATTCATAAAAGAGATTGAAAGATAGTTAGATTAAATAATAAGTTTAGGTATATGATGATTATCATAGTAAATATAATTAATCTCTACACTGTAAGAGTCCATTGGCCTAATTTCTTGGAATTCAAGACATTAATTCTTAATATATTATACTCATAATACCTTAAGAAAATAGTTTATAGATAGAGAAAATAAGATATTAATTGATATTGTAAGGAATATGATGAGTAACTTAATTTTGTGGATGTATTTATTAAATATCATTTTATATTTATTAAATGGTGTTCCTAGTAAGACAATAAAAAAGACTCATTTTGAATTGTGGACAAAAGAAACCCCAATGTAAGATCAAATTAAAACATTAGAACTTAGGATAATCAACAATTTTTTCATTAGTAATCGAAGAAAGAAAGATCTATATTTTATTATTGAAATCAATCCTAAAGTAGATGGGATTAATAATGGCAAATTTTTAGAGAATGATCAGGTTAATGAGAATGCTGAAAAACAAAGTATAGACACTAAGAAATTAAATGTGAATATATTCATAAATGATTATTATTCATTTATGAAATATAAAACTATTGTTTCAATTATTAATTAAGATAAATATTAATACTAATCTATTTCTATGTTCCCTAGTTAAATTAGTAATAGTTGTGGGCTTTTCTTCTAATAATATTAGGTCAAGATTCATAAATCCTAAATAGAAATTAACATGCTCATTTGAATAAATATAAATTATTATAAAATAAGTAATAAATGATCATAAATAAAAATAATTCTTTTGGATTTAAATACAAATTATTAAAGTACAATTTAATGCAATGAAAAAACTATTATTTATTTTCATAATTAATTACCAAACTAATTATAAAAGTTGAATTAATATTTTTTAACTATTTATATAGTTTTTTGGATAGAAAAATATAATTAATGAAAGAACATCTTCAAAATGTTTATTAATCTAGTATTACAATTTATTTTTGGGGAAATCATAAAGTTCTTATGATTGATGATAATCGATTTATCTAATAATTAAACTTTAGTAATGTTTTTGTTGTGCATGGATAATTGAATAGTTTCAAAGCATTTATATAAGCAATATCATGCTGAGTTGGCCACTTTAGTAACAAACAAATTATTGAAAAATAATAACAATTCTTAGATTATTGTTTAATAAGCTATTAACTTGGCTTTGATACTAAAATTTAAGGGTTTTTTTAATAAAAATGGACAAATAAATTATGAAACTAAGTACTAATATTTGCATAAATGAGTTTTAATCATATAATAATGCATCCTTGTACAGTATATAAAATTTTATTGGGAAGGGCATATCTAAAAGTTCTACATGTTTTATATGTATGTAGGATGCACTTGAACATGATAGAAGCAAAATGTGCCATGACTTCATTGTGTATTAATTTTGCTTGAATTGAATGCATGAACTTATTCAATATGCACATAATGCACATACAAAATACACATCGTGCGTTTATAGATTGCATATTATGTTGTACAAAATGTGAATTGTGCATGCTTTGGAATTTCATGCAACAAGGTTTGAGAAAGAGATGAAATTTGAGAGAGTGAGAAATTTGATCCATTATTTTTATAGTAAGGATTTTATAGAACATACCATACAAAGAACGAGATATCAAGAATGAAAACCATTGTTCAAATTGAGATATTTTCTTTGTAAAATCATTAAAAATCTTCTCTTGAGCAAGAATTATGTTTCTTAATCCACTTTTCTTTCTTTTTACACATTTTGATGGAAAAGAACCATTCTTGTTATTAAGAAGAAAGGACCATTGAGTCTCTAATTTTAATTAAACTAGAACATTTATTAGATATCAAAACCTTTGATGGTTCAAGGTCATTTAATACCTTGATTTCTTTTAAGAGGAATTAATTGGACTGTATAATATAAAGATTGTGGATCGAACTAACATGACAATTCATTGAATCGTTGAAATTCATCTTATATTAATATTTGACTAGTTGGTATCAACCCTTAATCTGTCAAGTGTCCTCTAGCTATACACTTGCTTTGTTAACCTCAAAATTCCTTTGAATATGTTTCATGAGATCCTTATAACAAGAATTTAACTTGAAATATCTTAGCCCTTCAATTCAATTTTTTTTTTGTACTTGTTCCTTGTGAATTCCTTATGTGCTTAACCTTATGATCAATTCATAAGATATGTAGAAGCCAACACATTTGTTGCAATAACATCACTGGTTAGTGTCATTTCTTGTTTAATTATGATTACACATGCATATACCATATGTTCCACTTATATGGAGTTTGCTTTAGGCCATAAAACCCTTCTTGAGATTGTGTTGACTTAGTATTGAACATTTGTTATTATGAATACTATCATGTAGAAATACAATCTTCACATGGAATTATTTCAAATACAATCTTTCATTATAACTATGCTCACATAAATCGTATAAGCTTGTAAAAGGATGCAAACACCTTATTGTAAATGTCACTTTTGGTTGATCATGATCTTTGCCTTATATCTCTCACTTTCATCAGTTTTGTAGGGTTTCTAGACTTAGTTGTTTTAGATTTCCTTCCTTTTGGTAGCTAGAACAATCCTTATTTTACATTTTGTTTCAAGTGATGCAATCTTTACTTTGATTGTTGATCTCCCTTGATTGAATGTTTTACTTGAGCTTTGTAAAAGTAACTTGGTTATCTAGCATCTATCAAAAGCAAGAAATGAAGAGAAGGGGAGAATCTTTGCATTGATCTCAAAGTGCTGCTTGATCTTTGTAAGGTTAGTGTCAATGATAGTGTAACCTCTTAGCTAGTCTTGCTCGTAACTATAGGAGTTGTCTTTTTTTCTGTATCCATATTCATCTATCAATTTATATCTTTGGATATTGATGGTTTGGAATTTCCTTGAGAATCTTTCAAGTTTATATCTACTGTTGCCATTTGACTTTCTACGCCATTTGACTCTACGTTGTATTGATCCTTGTAAAACATTCATTGAAGACTGATAAGTTTTTTATGTTTTTATTGTAGAAAAGACATTCAAAATAAATGTGAGTTTTGATTGCTCTGGCTTCAATCTTGTTCTTGTACTCTAAATAAATGTGGGTGTAAGACAAACATCTAAAGCATATGAGATGGTTTGGATTAACTTTATTTCTTGTCTATTAGTTTTATGCAATTTGAGATTTGGTGGTACAGAGGATCTTTTATGCAGCAATTTTCACACTTATAGTGTCCACCCAAAATGATTGGGTAGACTAGCAATCTCAAACCTTTTACATGTTCATTTAAAATCTTATTCATTATTTCAACGACTTCTATTATGACCTATTTGTAATCTTCTGTCTTTTTTATTCCATGAGTACTACAAAAGCAGAAAAATTTTTGCTGCAATGCTCACCTCCATTGCTAAACTATAAAGTCTTGGTTTATGACATTCTCCTTCTCGACTTCTGTCTTTCACTTTTTAAAAACATTAAAAACTTTTGACATGTTCCTTAGGAAGTGATCCAAAGCTTGTGGGGTCATCTATGAACATAATTTAATTTGATCCTCCAAATGAATGTATTGGTGTTGGTACCCACATTTCAATATTAATTAATTCAAGTTTCCCTTAACATAATTAATGACCCATTCTATGAAATTGAATTGTGTTCGGTTTCAAAGGATACATTCTCCGCATACAATTGTTTACAGATGTGAGGTTAGGTAGAGGACTCTTCTACACCATAACTTCCATGTTTTTCTTACTCATGTAATAATGTCAATTGTTTCACACTAAGGATCAATCTTGGATATTGAAGAAGATGATACTATTATATTCTGAGTTTTGGTGACCCATACCATCACTATGGAACCCTTCACAATTTTCCATTTGTGCCCAAATAGAGTAATGTAACCATGTTATTAGTTTGTCGAATAGAAGGAAATTTGTTTCAAATCTTAAAATATTCCTTTTGTCATGCAACTTCCACCGCATATTATTTGACATTGTAATCTACATGTGTTCTTTCTTCGTGATTCATGGAGGTTCATCATTAGTCAAGAACAAGTTATCTTGATTTTCTGCTACAAAATCCTGCAATGCTGTAACAACTCATTGCATTGTGTAGAAGAAAAGATCAACCTGAATCAAGAATCCATGGATCAATTGGATTATCAATGGTTAGCACTAGAGCATACTCAATACTCTTGGTCGTACTATTTATAGATGATTATTTCTCCTCTATTTGGTTTATCTTTTTCATTGGATCCTTACATTCTCCTTTCAAGAGGACCTTGTGACAATTTTAATAAATGAACTCTTCCTTCAACCTAACTTGCTATGAACATTGGCTTCAACTTGATCATAGGATTTTATTTTCATTGTATACTATGCCTTTTGCCTTCAATCTTCTAGGCAAGGCCTAATGTGTAATGCATTAAAGTTAGCTTAAGATAATTTTTACTATTAATGTGATGATAATTATGACAAATGTGTATTATGTGTAACTTGATGAACTAAATGAGCCTTTTGAATTAATCAACTTATTTTGATTGGTTGGGTGAGGTGGCTTCATGTCTTGCAAAAGAAGGTTAAGAAGAAAAAGAAAAGTTGGAGGAAAGGAGAATGAGGAAAGAAAAAAAAGAGGAAAGGAAAGAAAGAGGAAGGGAAGGAATTCAACCTAAAACATCGGGTATGTTCATGTTCAAGTTGTTGTTTAAGGTTAAGTTTAACTTTAATTTGTGCTTACATGAGGGTATGATGAAGTTAATGCATGAAAAGTTTTAAAAAGAAATGAAGTTGAATGAAAAAGAAGCCATGAATGTCTCTACACCAATTGGTTAGTTAATTTGGTGTTCAAAGGTGAAAATTAACTAATCCTAATGACGGTTCACTTGAGTTTTTTGGTTTATTGATTTGAAATCAACCAACAATTGAAATAGATTGTCGATGAAATCAACCAAAGGATGATGAGTTCTTTGAGTTTTGATTGGTCAATTTGAACCAAGATTGATGAACAATGGAAATCGATTGACCAATAGATTTGATGTATATGCCATGTATTGCTTACATCAAAAGGATGAGAAATTATGGGAAGGGGATTGGTATGTTATGTTGTATGCTATATTATTTTATGTTGAATAATTTTAAAATTAATTAGCTTAAACATATGATTGTGATGATTTTATGAATGCAATATATACTTTAACTATGAAAAGTTGATTTCATCTATTGTTGTTATTCATTTTGATGATGTTTTATAGCTACAAGGATTCCATGTTATAGTTAACATATAAAGCATGCTTATAATATGAAGGAAAAGAAGTTCATAATAAGATATGGAAACAAAAAGAAAAGGAAAACGTCTCTCTTTGGGGCCATAATTTCTTAACTTGAGCTTGTGATTGATAATTTATGGTGATAGATACTATATGTAATTTGAGATAATATTTTTCATCATTTTAGTTGGAGGTCTTACACTTCTATGAGATGATTATGGATGTTGTTCTCCACCATTGCATTAGGATCTTACCTTTATATTATGATGACATATGATTATATTGGTTAGAGATAAAGTTTTCAACTATTGTACTAGAGCGATGACCTACTCATATGCCTATATTAGATGTGACAATGCATTGATAACAAATCACTATTGTATTATAGTCTCTCATCTATGAAAATTAAATGGTTAAGGTCAATAAGAAAGATGATATGAAAATAGTAAATTTGTTTGTATAAGCATGATAAATGTTATTTATAACTTTGTTGATTCATATATTATTTTTATGTCATCAAATCAACTTTTATTATTGATGGCATCTTGTTAGATTGTACTAAGCTATTGAGTTTATGATATATTTACTCAATTATGCGTAACATTGTTTTAGGTATATAACATCAATGCTAGACAAGGATGGAGAAAAATAATGCTTTGACATTCTTTGAGTATAATTAAGAATGGCTATAAGTTTGAACTAGAGTATGTAAGAGAAATAGTAGGATGCAATGAGTAGTTTCAAACTTTTGCTAACTCTATGCTTTCAAAATTAAATAGTTTATGTAATATGTGTCATTAAAAAGGGTTTCACTTATGTTTTGAACTATTTGGAGCATAAGAGAGTAATTCACACTATATTGTCAAAGTTCTGTGATTAAACTTATTTTAACAACCTTAAGATGTTGCACCTTTTAGGTCAAAATAGCTTTGGCTAGTATGAGAGTCAAAAGGGAATAACATCTTAATATAATATGGCTAAGTAGTGATATTAGGATATTAAAGTGATACTCTCATAGTATGATGTGGTTTGACAATGAATCAAACAAAATCTAGTAAGTTTGTGACACCTTGGACTAAAAAGAGTGAAGAGTGATCGCTGTATGAGTTCTTAAGGAGAGGAATTATTAAACAAGATTTAGCTCTTAATAAATTTTTAAGTAGAAGGATGAATAATCTCACATTAAAAAGGGAGGGAATGCTTCTATATTATATAAATAAGATCATGGTATTAAGATATCAAAGTATCTTTTTAAGACAAAACCTATTCTGGCTAGTATGAAATGAGAAAAGGTAGACAATATCTTGACATAGTAAGGTCAAGCCATAGCATTAGATTGGGTGGATATGGGAGGATGATTCTCTTGATTGTTATGCTATATATTCTTGGAAGGAATTAAGTCCTATACCTCAGGCTTCAATTTTTGGTGTTGTTACCATTGCTTGCAATAATGATAGCATTTAAAGTACTATAGTCAATGTCTTAATTCAATCTTCAAAGTCATTCTTCAGGGAGCTTAGTTGGATTATAATCAAATTAAACTTATTAGTGTAATTCATGGAGCTATGTCCTTACCCATTACTTGCGATAGTGGCAGCATTTTAACTATTACGACCAATTTCTTAGTTTAATCTTCAAAGCCATTCCCTAGGGAGCTTAGTTAGATTATAATCAAATGAAGCTTATTAACTTAATTCATCATAGAAGCTTCCTTTTTCATCTTAAGGTTCAACAATCATTGCAACAAATGCACTTTATTTGATGCCAAAGGCTCTTATATGTGTTGAACAGAGCATTTGTCAAATCTTTGGTTGTTGTGTCCTTTTCTAAATTGAAAGCTACGTTTATTGAACTGGTTTGCCACACCACTGCCAACACATTTTTGTCAAACAAACATTATTCTTTCATTATGGACTTCAGTTTTTATCCAAACAATGGTTTACACATGCTCAATTGATAGAGGAGATTCTTTATCAGCATTTTTTAGAAACAAATGTCTTTTCTCTGAAATTTGTCCACCTTATCTTTGTTGTTTTCATAGTCTTATCAAAACCTTGCATTAACTTCTAGCTATATAGACTCTAACACACAAACAACCAATGACTTAATACTACCTACTTTTATTGATATCTTTAAGACAGTTGTTGAAAAATATTCAAACTTATTTGTTCATCAGTAAACCTCTTGTTACCATATAACAACCGCAACGGTTGACAAGAAAAAGAAGATGAACACAAACAAGAGAACTAGAAGAAGTTTTTTATTAAAACTTTAAAAGATTATGAAAAAAATACATGCTTTCTGCATAGCTTTGTCAAACTCTTGATCAGCACAATATCACTGTCAATGCCTTGAGATAGAGAGCAGGAGAATTATGGTTCTTGATACAAGTTTACACCACGTCTAATTAAATGGTTGTTTATCATCCTCTTCTATAGACATTTTGCACCACATTTTAGCATTTAGTAACAAGCAGTTAATTATCACTTGAACCATATTTATCCATGATTGTTTGCCCCCTAGTGTTTTTGATGTCCTGTTAGTCACTAACATCAAGATGTTTCGTATAAGTATATGGGTTTTCTACAAAATCCTAAAATTGTAACTATTAATGTTTCACTAGGGTTAGCATCAAGTCTAGCTGTTTCCTTATTCCCTGGTGTGTTGCCTAACATCAAGGGTGACTTAAAATTATGCTATAACATGTCTATGCTTTAAGTTGTAACATGTCCATATAATGTAATTAGGTTATACCATGTCTTATTGATGTTTAAATTATACAAACTATTATGCTAACATTAACTCTCATGTAGAATAATTCTTTTTTTTTTCTGAGATTGACGAGCCTCATTTCTCTCAGTTGCTTACAGGTGGGTGGTCTTGACTAAATTAGTGCCTAACTATGGCTCTTTTAGGTGTTCGCAATTATTAAGATTCTTTTGCCTCCCAGAACTTCGCTTGTATTGGTCAGAGCTTTTTAAGATACTCAAAGTGATTGAACTCGTACTTGAGAGATGTCAGAAATTGGCTAGGCTGAGCTAGGGTGGGTTTGAATGATGTCCTAAGATTTCTAGATTTTTTTTATGTTATTGGTTGAGCCATAAATAAGCTGCTTAGTGTTTTTCAACTTTTGTTAAAACTGACTGGATTTTAACCAGACCTTAATCAAATCAAGTTTATTAATCCTCGAGTCATTGCAAAAGATATTTTTAACTTAGTTTAAGTAGGGCCAGATCATAAACCTAATCACTTCCTCTAGGTTGTGCACAAACCACCTGATATGGCCTCGAGTCAAGTCAGATTTAGGACATTACCCGTTCCTTCACCTTAAGGTCATGCATAATCACTATACCACTAAATTGACACTACGAATTAGGAATTGAGAACATTTTTCTCTAAAGGATAAGACAAGAAAGGGGGAAAACGTCTACACATCACACTTTAAAGTTGATGAATGGTAATCAGTTCACCACAAAAGCCCATATTCCTACATTTCAACTTTATTAATGACTGCAAAACATTTCCCTTTTAGTCCCACATCTTGGAGGCAATTATTTGTTCAACATTTTACTCTAACAGCTATGAAAAGACACATGTTTTGTCACATCAACAACCAACCTTTCCTTCTTATTACCTGGTGAAGAGGACCAAGATTTGAAGGAGAACAAAGTAGAACCACCAATAACTAACTTTTCCAAATATACATAAAACTAAGGTGGAATCACTGAGATAATTCTTTTCTTTTTGCAAAAGATATCTTCTCTTCCTCCTAAACGCTTTGTTACTCACAATGAACAATTTTTCTCCTTTTCTCTTCTTCAAGTTGCTTCGTGTAAAAGAGAAGAATCTATTATAGTCTTCTATATTGATAATGGAGCTCATCCTTGTTATTGCCGTTATGTTTTTTCCTAGTATCAGAGTTTTTCCCCTGAACTCACTATATATATACATATATATATATATATATATATATATATATATATATATATATATATATATATATATGCTGTACTCTGGCTCTCATGTTTATTGATGCTAACAATCTTCACAGATTGTTACGTTCTTGCCTTCAACAATGGCAATGCTCTTGTTTGAATTTATTAAATGAGATTTTAGAGAACCTTTTAGAAGAGCAGAATATGATTACAGTCATATCATTCCTCCTAGAAAATGGATGTTTCTTCACAACTCATGAATTTTAACTAGAGTTCAGTCTATGATAGTTTAAAATGTTATTCTTTTATTGTTACCTCCAGTATCTAACACTCGTTAGACACTCAAGAGACATTTATAACATAATAAATGGACGACCTTTCTTTTATTAATGGCTGCAAAACATTTCACCAACGAGTTAATATTGCTAAACTCAACAGCATGTGCAAACTTCAACAAAAAGACCTTTATAAAATATTCTTACCTTTCCATAACCTCCAGTTCCTATTTCATTTAGTTGAGAAAAGCTGTTGGTGCATTGCTTTAATTCGTTGAAGAAAAAAGGCCTTGCTCCTTTTAGTTGTGGAGCACTACCAGAATTTCCTGAGGTGTCCCATGATCCTATCAACGGAGATGTAGCTGTAATTTATAGATAATTGTAAATAAGAGGAAACAAATGCAAGTATTTCTTATTTAATTCTTACCATAAGATTTGCTCTGTTCTATAATCTTGGATTTCTTCCTTCGCATGACAAAAGCAATTATTCCAACAAGAACCAATGCAACAACTGCTGCTGCAGCAGCTCCTGCTCCAATAATTACAGGTCTCTTACTTTTCTTTCCATTTGAATTAGAATCTACCGATACTACAGCAAGAAAGATTAATGCCTTGAGAACTTAAGATTCTGTAATGCACAAAACATGTTAAATTCTGCTAAATCAGGTTACCTAGAAAATCTTTATACTGTTCTCCCTCAAAATAGTAGGGGCCAAAAATCTTTGGAGGCTTAAAAGTTTGATTACTTAGTATGAAAGCAATACTTGTTATATCTGATTGGCTGAATCGGACATTCCCTGATGGAAATATTTGCAGAGTCATTTCTAGGTAGTTGTTTGAATCAAAATATGGGTCCTGAAGGGCTACTGAATCCACTGGAAGCTGCTTGTCCTGAAATGAGCTTTCCATTTTTGTTGCTAGTATTTCATATAATGTTCTGTTTCCTAGATCTGAAAAGGAAGGGGCTCTGAAGTACAGTGTGCCAGTAAAAGGATATGCACAGCTGCAGTTGGGGCTGAGGTCTTGATCTGAAGGGCATGGTTTGTTGACACACTTGTATTCTGCGGTTAAGTTTGCCGGAGGTGATTGTTGAGAGATTCTGCAAAACGAGAAAGATGCCCCTCTTTGTCTGCAGATAGGGTTTCCTACTAATCTGCATTTGAAACACAAATAAGTGGTCATAAGACAGACTTGGCTTGATTTGTTACATACATGCTCGTTATTTACCTTCATGATTGAAATTTGATAAATTCTACTATTTGATGGCCAAGCAGTCCTGTACTCTCATAGCTAGACACTTAAACCAAAACGAATTGGATTCTCTGCAGTAAATTCAATGACAGCTTATTGGACTACCACACAATAGTCCTTGAATCTTTGCTTTAAGTACAGCTTTAGCTTTATGTGTACCATCTGGGCTAACTCCTAAACTATACTGAATTATTCTCAATGATTTTATTCCATTTCAGTTGTTCATTGCTTTTGTTTCGTTTAGTAGCGTAAATACAATGACTGCTTAGTGGAGTTCGTCTAGTTGATACTTGGTATATTTAGCTAATGGTAACATAAGCTTATGGCCTATGCACCATAACAAATGCAAACCATGCGAACACAACCTGATGAGTTATTAACCGGACTATGCACATGGTAAAGAACAATAATAAATGTTTTTGTCGTTGATTTCTAAGGATAATGTACTTTTCATCAAATAGATCATAACAGCCACTTACATCAACGTATTATTGTACCCTCCTCCAAAAGTAAATTGGTCAATTTGATTGTTCTGCAAGTCAACCAGTTCAAGTTCACTACTGAAATCAGTACCAATGTCTAGAGTGCCGTTGAAGGCGTTATTTCTCAGCCTCCTACATAAAGAAGAATGAATTACTCACAAACTTTGAAAAGTGCTTCATATTTTGAGGACTAATTTATAACTAGACATCAATATATTGACTGATAAATACGCACACAGTCTGCAATGTTGAAATGCTGAATAGAAATTGGGGAATTTCCCCTCCAATTCCAGCGCTCTCTAGTATTCTGCATTAGGCAAGTAATCAAGTAAAAAAGTTCACATTACTGATTAAGCATGAGAAATACTTATTTGAACATTGTTCATCTTTCATGGATGAAAAATTGTAATTCTTAAGGAACAGGCTGAGAGAGGAAGGACTTACAATGTTGTCAAAGATGGTAATGTTGTAAACCATGATGGAATGTTTGATGACTTAAAAGAATTGTTGCTCATATCCCTGCCAAGAGTAAGTTGGCATTAATATTTTTAGCATGAAATACATCTTGTTGCGGTGTAGAGTCTAGATACTATATAAAGGCTCCTATGGATTTAGCCAAGTTTATATACAAGGTTCTTTTTATTACATTGATGTTTATGGGCTATGTTATGGGGATTTATGTAGCATTATGGGCAAGGAAATGTAGTCATAAGACATATATCTACCAAAGTTGGCTGATTCCAAAATACAATGGACCTTTTGAAATGGTTCAAAGGGTCTCTAATATGACTTACCAATTGAACTTGTCGAAAAGACTTAAGGATCACCCAACATTTCAAGTCAGCATTTTAAAGAAGTATCATAAAGATGAGGTAGAGCCCTCAAGGAGCAAGATCAAGCGTGCTCCACTTGTTATGCTACAACAATTTGATCTAGATGTGGAGAATATCCTGGATCACACCCTTTGGGCAGAGCAAGAAAACCCATAGGACCGAGTTTTTTGTTAAATGGAAAGGGAAATTGAGAGCTAAAATAGTGGGAAAAAGACACTACTCTATAGCAGTTTGAGAGGCAAATTGTAGAGTACCTTTTGACAAAGACATTAGATTCTTCTATTGGGGTTGGTTTGTCAGCTCTTAGCTTTAGTGGGTTTTTTGTCAACAATGTACAATACACATGAAAATCAGGTTGTGTTTTAACCAGTGTTTGGATAAGTTAAAGAAACTATCTACTAACTTATTGACTTCATTTGTAATTTATAAATAGGTGTTAAAAAGGGTTCTTTAAAATCACAATTGTATCTCTATAATTTTTGTCTTCTATATTGTTATCTTACAAAAATTCAAAAAAAAAAAGAAGTGTTTTTGCAAAGTTGGAGTTTTTAGTTACAATAAAAGATGTTGATTATTGCAAAAGCTTAAGATTATGACAGTGCCCCTATGACAATAATTATCTGTAAGATATGTTGTGAATTATGGTTAGAAAATCTTGGCCTAATTTGCACTACTCAGAATGAAAAAGATGATTCAAAATCAGCTACAACAAAACGATTTATTGAATGAATGTATCATACTCTAAAGCTTTGTTAAGTGACTACTTTTCAAGGAATTTTTTTTCCCTTCCTAACCTCAAAAGCATTAAAGTTTTATTAAACATTTCATAACTTCATTCTCTCATATAAAATATCTTTTTTAAAAACATATTTTCAAAATATTTTTTAAAATATTTTTTTGAATAGTAAATGCTATTAGTACATAGAAGTTAAATAGGTGTGCAAAGTACATAAGACTGTATACTAGTCTACCTAAGTTATTTTGGGTAGACTTCATAAATATGACAAAGTACTTAATAAAATGTTTTCTATAATACTAGACTTTAAGTTATCAAAAGAAAAGAGGACATAAAACAAAGTTGGCTGGAGCATCATAGTTAAAATGTTTGTTTTATGTCCATATTCACTAGAAACATGATAAATTTTTTTTGCAAAAGTTTTAAATACTACTTCATTGCATACAGTGCTGATAATTTTAAATACCATTTTTAGGATGAAAACCATAGAATGTTTATTAAGATAAATGATATTAACAGAACTAAAGATATAAATTTCGACAAAGAAAGTAGTCATAAGGTACAAATTTTGTCGTCGCACTTAGAAAATTCTCAGACAGTAATCTTTAAGTTGTTAACCTTCTCAAATACAAAATGAGATTTGAATAAAGATGTAATAGCAATTCCATTCTTATGGGTAAAATAGTCATAGAGGTTACAACAATATCAATGCCAATCTTATGTAAATCAAGTTAGACACCATTATCAATTTAAAGGTTATCTCTTTCTCTTCATTGCTTGTTTTTAATGAATGCATAAGAGTGAAGCTATTTCTTTGAAGCTTTGCAAGTGAATTATTCAATCAAGTGGAGGACAAGCATGCAAAATAAAGTTGCCTATCTCAAAAAGAATGAAAGTAAGAACTAACCTAGTCTTCAAAAAAAAAAAAGGCTCTACAAAACAAATAAGTGTATGGGCTGAAAGAAGAAACTAATGAAAATGTCATAAGGCATGCTATGGGGGAAGGGCTTTTTATAGAAGGCATTGCCAATGACGAGATATTTTTCTCTTCGATTGAGCTTGTTTATGGCTTGTGTCTTACAACTGGTTGAACACAGTGCTAGAATTGCATTTCCATATAACAATTAGGTTTCCAAGTTATGATGAAGGAGAATTTAGAATATAAATGCATGAGTTTGTACAACTTGAATAGAATTTAAAAGAGTATGTACAATTTGAAGCAAGCTCTTAGGAAAAGTTATGTATGATTTGGCATGTTATTTTAAGAATTTTGATGATTGTTGCATCTTCTTATTACTCTACATAGATGGCATTCTAATTACAAGGCAAAAGAACCATGAGTTAAAGGAATAGTTATTAAGAGGAATTTAAAATGAAAGATGTATGGATTGCAATTTAGACTTCTTAGATGAGGATTTAAATGAATAAATATAAGAAACCTTCGAGATTATCACAAAAAAATATACCCATAATTTACTTTAACATGTTTAGATTTTAGAAAACAAATCTAGAGACATTATACTAGGGATTCATTTCAAATTGAGCAACGACTAATTTTTAAGTACTCATAAAGAATGGGAATACATAGCTAAGTTCTCATATGCATTAGTTGTAGAAAAAATTTATATAAGACACAATTTTCACAAAGCTGGATATCTCATATGCAAATGGAGTTGTTAATCAATAATTTATTGATCTAATACAAAAGTATTAAGAAGTGGTGAAATGGTTTCTCAATTATGAGAGGACATAGGCAATTAGAAGAGTATCTCTAATACACATTTTCTATTTCTAATATGATGGCAAGTTATTGTCATGACTTCAAAAGTATATGGAATTCTCAAGTAATGAAGCTAAGTACATTGCTACATTAGATGCTAGTTAGTTGATCAAGTTTCAAAAATCTTCTAAAACAAGTGCGAAAGGAGAAACTTGGTATCACCTTCTTCAATGATAGTCAATGTGCGAATTGACTTGGGAGAAATGACACATTTAACTTCACATTAGGACTCTAATTAATGAAGGTGAGTTGCTATCGAAGAAAATCTTTGAAGGAAGAGAATTCAATAAATATTGTAACCAAAATTTTATCATCAATAAGCAAAGGTTATGTTCTATCTCAATTTGTGTACAAAATAACAATCAATGTACCATTTTATAAGAATTAGAAGATCAAAAGAAAAAAATCAACTCATCATCATGTACACTCATCTATGTTCAATCTCTTAGTAAAAGATTATTGGGTTGTGAATTCCAATTATGGGCACAATAACTCACAAAGGCCTAGCTAAGTTGGCATGTTAGATCATGTAATAGGTCATATTACATAGGCAGTATTGTTATGGGAGTGTAAGGCGTGTCTATATTATGGGGATATGCATACAATTATAGGAAAGGGTATGTAACCATGAGGAATACTGTATGGTTGCAGGTTTTGAACAAAGACTTATATTATTTTTTAACTAGGTGGCAACGAACACAATGTCTGAAAAAGTTAGGTGACAAGCGGACATGGCATAGAAGTTCAAGCTATTGCTATAGCTTGTTAGGAGAAAGTACTTCGTTGATAACACGTTACAGAATGGATAATGTATATTAAAGGGAGAGCTCCATCTAATCCAAAAAGAAGAATTGGTGTGTGCACACAGTAAGCCTAAGATCTTTGCTCACTTACCGTAGAGCTACCAAGAGACATCCAAGGAGTTAGTGCCTACCAAAAGGAGTTTAACAAAGCTGTTAGAGTAGCTTGTATTCTTCTATGATCTTTTCAAATTTTAGTGAAGATCTTACAATTGTTACCTTGAATTTTCTTTGAAGTTTGGAGTTGCTTCGTAAAATATTTGTACTCTTTTATGTTCTTTGTGTCTTCTTCCTCCTCTTTCCCTATTTATGTTGACAATTACTTATGCAGTGAGTGACAAGAGGTTTATTCATGGATAATGGTTTTTTGAGTTTTTCTTAGAGATCATCTTGAAGATTTAAACTGCAGCGTATTTGAGACTACGGTCCCAATACATCTTGCAACAAATGTTACACATTTCAGCAACATTAGCAGGGATCATTTCTCCCATTTTCTTTGATTTGAAATAGATTGTAGTGAAAGAATTTGTTCGTTATTTCTTGTCTTTTCATTTACTCAAATTCTGTCAAGACAACTATTATCGTGGAAATTGGCTTGACTTGCTGGTATTACTTACAAATAATTTAGCGCATTCATTCCAGTAAGGTTTGGCAGAGGCCCCGTGAATTGGTTGTTGGATAGATGCCTGTAACATATCATCATTAGAAAACAGTTAGACATGTTTATTTTTTGGAGAAAAATGAGAAAGAATATCAGCTCACAGTTCTGCCACATTTGTGAGGTTGTTAAGTGTGGCGGGAACAGGCCCAGTTAATGCATTGCGGTCAAGGCGTCTGCCAATGGAGATGTCAATCTTAGAAGTTCATTAGATGATGCAAATTATCATAGTATTTATAGCTGCAAGAAGACTTACAGAACTTCCATGGATTGCACTAGCCCCAAGGTCGAAGGGATACCTCCTTCAAGATTATTGCTGTCTAGAAGCCTGGTGAAGAGTGACATGTATTTTTAGGATGAAAGTTAATTAAACTCTTGCATTTCTTTGATTACTCTTTCTGAAACAAGAATCGTGTCGCAGAGAGGAAGCATCATAGAACCTTACAGATGTATAAGTCTCATGTTTGAACTGAACAGTTTCCTTGGAATGGTTCCATTAAGGCGATTCATACCAAAATGACTGCAAGCATTCAGAGGCTTTTCACAATTCATTCAGGTAATATGCATGAGGTATGTAACTGGATCCTTGGTAACAAAGATACATACAAATGTTTGGTATGAGTTAACATGTCCAATCCAGGCATAATGCCATTGGACACTGGTATGCTTCCTGTCAGCTTGTTGTCGCCCAAATCAAGCCAGTAAAGATGTGATAGCCTTCCAATTGTTGCAGGTATGCTTCCTGTAAAGCTATTTGCATTCAAAGATCTGCAGCAAAGGTCATATAACCATGTAAATTTTCAAACAATAATACTCACATTCTAGGATTATAGCTAAAACAACTGTCTCTATATTTTGTCATCTTATCTTTTTCTTGCACTTGATTAATTCATTAAACTTTCCCGTTTTTTAATGAAGAAATTTTATTCTTTTACCATGTTCGAACATAAGAATTTTGACGTGCAAGTGATATTATTTAAAGCTGCTATTCGTTTCATTTTCTCCTTTTCTGTTGCAAGTTTATTCCACATTCAGAAAACAATATAGTATCTTGAATCGCTATCTTACAGAAAGACCAGCTTTTGAAGCGATCCTATCTCAGGTGGTATTTCGCCAGAAAAGCCGCATCCAATGAGAATCCTGTGGCAGGAACCTTGGATCAGCTTTGAAATTTCCATGCTAATCAAATTTACTTCTTACAAGTTTACAAGTTTCTGCAATGTCCCAATTGATGGTGGAAGTGGGCCTTTCAGACCAGTATTATAGGACAGATCCCTGCATGGCTTATTCAAAGCAATAGATTAAATTTTTGACAGATATAAAGAGAAACTAGGTCTGCATAGAAACATGTCTCGGTTTCAATTTAAGCAATTGTAGAGACCAATAGCTGTCGGAATGAGGAATGACTTACAGTGCTTGTAGCTCACCCAGGAACTGAATGTCCCCAGGCAAAGTTCCTTCCAGGCCTAAGCTTGGTAAAGTTCTGAAAGTACATAGAATAACTATGATGCCTCCAAATGATGACTGTTACACATACTGGTAATAATGAACAAAATATTCATATAATTTACATGGTGACAATTCGCGAGTTGTAGCAGCCGATTCCAACCCAATCATCACATGGATCATTACCAATCCAATTGTATGGTATGTTCTGCCATTGACTGGCTAGGGCAATGATGACAGCAGCTGCATCAGGTCAATATTATAGCTTGAATACTGCTCAAATAAGAGGATAACAATTTTGTGAAACGCACACATTACTTGTACAAAATTGTTGTCCAAAAATCAGTTTTTTTGAGCAATGTGTTGACTCCAAGAATGGTCAAATTGACTGAAAACCAGGGTTGTGTGTTCATAAACTAACACGGTGTTCACAATTGAGAAAAAACTATGAAAAAAATAAGGGAGAAATAGAGCAATAAAAGAAAAAGAAAATAAGCAAAATAAAAGAGTCAAATTATGTGGAAAATCCCAAGTTGAAAAAAAATCCATAAAGGTGATGATATCAATGAGCTCAATTATAAATAAAGGAGGTATAACATTCAACTTCTTACATCAAACTCTGTGAGGAAGATGAGACAATAACAAGTATACACAAATAATAGGTTTATAGGGCTTCCTTTATTTATAGAATCTGGTTATTACCTTAACCTCCTCACCATCTAGATTAATTTTGATTAGGTGCCCAACTTCATCCATGTTAGGCCCTGTGATAGAATATGGTGATTGATTTCGTCCTTGAGTAGTTATTGATGATGTAGCATTCACAAGCCTCTAAGGTCATCGTAATGATAAAATAAGCACTTAAAAATATAATTTTTGTTGCCAAAATGAGTAGAAAGCCACATGAACTATGGAGTAAAGGAAGTCTAATGCAGGTCATAGTTGATGCAATCAGCTTTCTAGATGTAGTCATAAACTTTGGTGAGAGGAGTCACATGTCATTTCTGTTTACAAATAGATCTATAAGGCTGGAGCTTGGAGATCTATTCTTACATAGATCAAACAAACTAATCATAGCTTATTCAATTTATGCATTGGTCAGCCAATCTCCCATATCTGATAATAGCTTCAAAGACTTGTCCACTTCACTTTTTAACCATCAAGTGTTTGTTCCAATGGATTGGGCAACAACAATGGAGTGTGCAACGTTCCGTTTTCAGTTTGATAGATTGGATGGCCAACGATCGGATATTGGACGTTCAATCATGTCATCACTTGCTAAGAAAACTTGTGCAGTTCAACAGAGAGGACTCAAAATGTATGCAAGAAAACCTGAGAGGAAGCTATGGATTTCGAGATGTGCCAAGGATTATACAAGGTATTCTTGAGCTATTGTACCCAAGAGGTACTATTAAGGTAATGTTCTTAAGATGTATTCTTGAGTTTTTACTCTCGAGTGGTATTCCTAGGGTGTTGTTTTTAAGATTTATTCTTGATATGCATTGGTAAATCTCAAGACATATTACAACACTTTTTATATGAATAGGATCATAGATGGACAATTTTGGCTCGAGTAGTGTCAAAAGTTATATGAAAACCATTGTGTGGTGAGAAAAGCAATTGAGTAGTAGCATGACATAGTGTAGTGAAAGGACTTGAGGAGGTCTTAAGAGATGTTATTGTGAAACAAGGTGTTCTCAAGAGAAAAGAAGTCTTATGGACATTGCATGAAGGCTATACAACACTTGTAAAACTTTTTCCAAGGGACAGTTACATGCTGAACCATAGGCATGGACTTAAGGTTTACATACCATATATACTGATTCGTATGTTCCTCATCTAACTTGATGAACTAGATTTTTGTTCAACATCCAGATCAATTGAGACCGCATCATGGAGAAAAATAAGCTTCAAGCTACTTCCTTGCATTATTCCTATATCTTTGGTTTTCCTTATTGTTTTATGTTATATGAAGATTCCTTCCCAATTCTATTTGACTTGTGATTTTTCCATTGTATATCCTCTATCAACAATGCCTAAAAAAACCTCACTATTGCAAAGCTCTAATTCCTTAATTAGTGTAACATTCAACATATGTATGTGTCATCCTACATCAAATTTTTAGCAACCAAAGCACAATTTTTGTCATTCTAGAATTTTTTTGATGTTGAAATTTCTCTAATATAATTTATGGCCCTAAGTTGCTCGAATCAACTAGCCAAACATTATGATGTTTGTTGAAGAACTCTAACAATTAGGGGATGTCCTTATTTTTAGTGTTATTGGCAATTCTTTACTGCACATTATCTAATAGGATAATCTATATAAATCTACTAAAACAAGTTGCACCTTCTATTAACAGGCCTTTATAAGTGCAAGGATCAATTATGCCACATCAACTATTGAGAGGACATCTTACTCTTTATATAAAATACTATAATTTTTAGATTTTAAGGCACCTTTTAAAGATAATACCACCTTGGCTGGAATGAAATGACCACAGAAGGATAATATATTAATATAATGAAATCAGGTCTTGACATTATGGGTATCAGAGTAGTACCTCCTCTAGTTCGGTATATTTTGAGAATGAAACAAGCTAAAGCTACCTGAAGAGGGTGAGAAGTGACGACCAAATGATATGCCGAGAAGAGGAATCATTGAACAAGTTTTAACTTCAGGGCTTCTACGAGTGCATAGATGAATTATTTTACATTGATTATAAAGAAGATATTAGAATTTATATGTGATATTATTAATGTCAAGACCCAATCTCACTATATTGAGATATTTTTCTCTTTTGATTATCTCATTCTAAGCAAATAAGTTTTATTTTCAAAATGTACATTGATATTTAAAGATAAAGATATCTTATACAAAAACCATGATTTTGTCTTAGTAATCAATGTAGAACAATTTATCTATACACCTTTAAAAGCTTATTAATAGAAGTTGTAGCTTAAGCAATAATTCCTTTCCTAGAATGTCATTCAATGATCATTCTTTGTCTTCTTCGAGTGTTACAAACCCACCAATTTTTGCTTAATTCATCCTTAAATCACTAAAAACTAGTAGAGAGTACAACTCTAATATTATAAGTGTGACGAACCGGTCTGGTTATGTCAAGCTAGTCCTCTTAGGTCATATTACCAATTAGGTTTTATTTTAAAAAGGTACATCAACATCTTAAAACTATGATCTCACATATAAAAACTAGAATCATTTATTCCATAATTGATGTGATACTATTCATCTTTATATCCCTCTACTTAGATGTCTGTCATGAGTTACTTCTATCTGGTGATCTCACACCTAGGACATTACTCAATAATCACTCTCCTCTCTCTTTAGTCCTAGGTGTTGCAGACCCACCAACTTCTTTTTGGTATGCTCAAATCATATCGTATTGTAGGAGGTACAACTTTGATACTATAATGTCAAGACCTAGTCTTACTATCTCAAAATATTATCCCTCTTTAATTTTCTCCTTCTGAACAAATTGGATCTTATCTTCAAACAATATTATCTTTAATCTATAGGGACATGCCATTTGTCTATGAATGAGATCTAACATTATAAGGTTTATTTGAGTATGCATACTCTATAATTATTGAAGCCTATTAACCAAAAATATGAACTCTACTTAAACTCTTATTTTCAATAAATATTGGTGGAGTATATTAATAGACTCCTTAGATGTTTATTGATGATGAAACAAGGCCATAATTATTTGTTTGTGGTCATAGACTAATGTTTGAAGATGCTAGAACTCGTATTTTGTCTAAAAGAGATCACGAGCAAGGAAGCAACATGACTATTTTTTTAGAAGGTGTGAATACATCATAGATAATCAACTAGCATTGTCTCTAATCAAGATTCATTATTTTTTAGCAAATTTTGGTGGATACTATGAGACAGTGATAGTGATGGATATGACATTGCAATGAAGTGCAGCTTTCTATCTTTAAACCAACAATCAAATGAAGGTCATAAATCATGTTGTGTTACACTTTATGTGAGGGTATAGAACTTAAAGCATCTGAAAATTTGAGATTTAAGTATATCATATATCCAATTTGCATATGATTGAGTTGTGCATGGTTTGACCAACAAAGCCCATTCAAGGTATAATTTGGGTACTCATTAAAGTTTATTTGACTTGGATGTCCATCTTAACAATTCCAAGAGAATCTAGGGAAGTATACAACAAAAGGCATAGAAATTCATCAAGAATATTTGGAGAATGCATGCCAAAGTCAAAAAACCATTAGAGCTCTCACAGAAGAAAGTACAAAAAAAGACGTGACAAGCATCATGTTGGATTTTAAGGTGAAGTTCAGAACCTAAAGCTAATCCAATACGCTTTCCTTATTTGAACTCTGTCATTCACATGAAGATTATGTTGTCATAAGGTGTCGCTAAATAGAGAAAATTTATCAACCCCCATGAATTAGAGGTCATAGATTGAAATGTCAAATTTGAAAATTTGGTATTATCATAATTTCAACTTAGTTCACAAATAGAAGATAAGTAGATTCAAATCACTGACATCCTCTATAGAGTAAACCACCGTCTCTCGAGTCTCTCCATTTCAAGTTGTTAAGAAGATCAATAACAATGCTTATAAACTTGAATTATCATCATATATGGAAATCTATTTTGTGGTTCATATCTAGAACATGAAGCCATTCGAATTTTCATTTTTTGGATGAAGAAAATCACGAGGTACCATCTCCATTGGATGACCTCATAAGGAATAGTGAGAAGCCATTACTCAAGGATAGCATTTGCTTGAGAAAAAAGAAATCTAGTAAATATGGTACCAAAGTTACCTTTCATATTAGGAGAAAATGATTAGTGTCAATAATTGTCAAGTGGTACAACCTTGATCAAGGGAAAGTCAAGTTAAATCACCTCTAGTTTTTTAACTTGATGCATAGAAAAACCTTGAGTATATTTGCTTTGGAACTACATGATTTAATTGGACCTTGATCTGGAAAAGAGGTGGCTCGTAATTATTGACAAACCCAACCCAATAGAAAGAAAGGTAGCTCAAGAAATTGACAACATTGGATATGTCATGGACATCTTAAAGAACATTATCCAAGACCAAGGCCTGTAAAATGAAGGAATCTTGAGGCATATCACCCGAAATTAAGGCATCGTGAAATTTTTTCAAGATCTCAAGAAGGATTGCCAATACTTGATGATTACCAAGCAAATTTGTTGAAGAAGCACTAACCACCTTTCTGAGTATGGTCTTAAGCTACTCAAACCAACCAATTAAACATTACAATGTTTGTTGAAGAATCTCGATAATTATGGGATATCCCCATTTTAGGGTTGTTATTAGCAATTTGTTATTATGTATTATCTACTAGGATAAGTCATATGAATCCACTAAATGTGAGTCCTTAGTAGCTATTTTAGTTTGTTGTTGTTTTGTCTCCTATATCCATAACATTATAAAACTAGAGGAATTATATTCTTGCTTCCATTCTCTTCTCTTTTCTTTACTAGCTTTCATTGGAGCTTGTCCATCCACTTGTCAAGAAGATGGTCCTACATGCATATTCTCAACACCAGCTATGGGATCAATAGTGGAGAAAAATGTGTATCAAACTCTTGCCTTGAATTCTTCCAATAATCCTTGTTTTTTTACGTTATTTTTATTTTATACAATAATTAGGATTTATCTTATCTTATTTGTTTGTTTCACTTTGAATTTGAATATGAAGTTTGGATTAGGAGTTTTCTTTAGTTGGAGTTTTCTTTAGAGGAGCCATCAATTGCATATAATACATATATTTGTTCAGTGATTCAGTTTTTGTGGATAAAACACTATGTTTAATAGAACAAAAGTGTTGCTTTTTCATTAAGCAATTCCACGGAGATTTTCCATTACTGTTTCTAAAGAAATCTATAGTGAATGACAGATGTGTCAAACACAAGAACACCAAAGAACATTACCAACCATATTCTGAACTTCTTACAGCTTCTGAGGAGAAAACATAACATTTCTCTACTGAAGAAGACAACTATCGTAAAAGATAAACAAACATACCATCCTGCGGATTCGTATAAGCCGAAGCAATCGTAGCATGAAGAAGAAAGCTCAGCAGGCAGACATGGAATCCTGCTGCCTTTGAAGGCAAGCAACAGCTGTTGTGCCAGTTGAAAGCTCGATATCCAATCATCTTTAAATGCAATGTACGATAACCACCTGTTCTGTTGAAAGACTGATATCCAATCTTCTAATAACCTGTTCTGTTGATTTCAGAATTAGACGCAGCAGCTTACCTGCAGAGAATATACAAAGTTTAGCTTAACCTTTACAGAAAAGAACAAGTTCCCAACAAGTATGTACATCTTATCTATTCTCTGAAGCAGACAATGCATAGAAGATAAATACATTAAAACATACGGCTAACGTATATGCTGCTAATTGTCAGCTGCTAACCTACTACCAACTTGCATTATTTGAAGGCGATGACCTTTTGAAGTCAACAATGTTGCATTCCTAATACTGATAACCTTAGCCATTTTTTTGTTATTGAATCAATGGTTGCTTAGCTTAGCCACTTAACAAGAAATTCTACACACAATAACTAATACATAAAGGGTACCCTATTGTTATTTTTTATAAATTGGCTGGGCATATTAACACAGCCTGTTTATCAAATTTGTGGATATGATCTTGTGTAGGACATGAAGTACACTGAAGCTATATTTGGCAACATGACCATTGTGCAAGTCAAATCAAGATGTCAAAAGCTAATCCATGGGCATGCCAACTTGCAAAAAAAATAATTCTTATAAAATATGCATCATGATGAGCACGAAGCTTGACTTTTATATTTTATGTGCAGGTGCAAAGTTGGAATTTCTGCAGCAAACTAAATCTTGTGTGACCACACCGGACATTTGGGTCACTAATGAGCTCCAGAAGAATCTCATTAGGTCGATCAGACGACAAAACTAGTCTTTTTAGGATTGATGTGCTTATTAAACCATTTGATGATTGAACTGGTTTAACATAAGTTATGGGTCACTCGATATGTGAACTAAACTTGACAAGTGAATATTGGACGTGATGGTATTGGGAAATGAAAGGTCCACCGGCTATTGATGCAATCATTAAGAAGCTGATTGTGTTAAATTATTCTAACTATTTTTTAATGTTAAAACAATATTTAATTCTTTATTTGACTTGATCCAAGGCTCAACTGCTCAAGAGATAGGTGCTTTGATTTTATCTATTTGGCACTTGTAATTGAAACTTTAAAAATATTAGAAAAATTTAAAATATCTTTCGATATAATAGTTGTTGTGTTTTTTATTTTATGTTTTTAAAAAGTTGAAAGTTAATTTTATTTTTATTTTTTTATTTTAATAGTGTTTTATTGTAGTTTGTCAAATTCCTTTATGTTTTAATTTATAGTTTTGCACCTTGTTGTGTTCGGATTGCTATCTTTGAAATAAATGGATTTATTTATGTATTGTGTTTTATTAGAATATTTAGAAGGAATTTGTTCAAATTTTAAAGTATAAAAATTTTAATAAATGGGTTTCACAAAATCTTTGATTCATAGTAATAAAAAATCTTTTTCTAAAACTTTTTTTTGTCTAAAATTTTATTTCCCAAAGATTGTCTTCAAACTTTCTTCAAACAGACCTGAATGTTTGTATCTTATGTTCTTGAAGAATAAGTCATTTTAATAATAAAGATCTCATATTATGATCATTATTTTTTTTTTCAAAATTATGATTTGGGATACATTATTTTTAAGCTTAATATTTAATAAAAATATTTTGCAATATTTAATTGAATGTTTGATAAGTCATTTTTTGAAATATATGTTTTCAATTCAAAAAAATAAAAAATGAAATCAGAAAAATAAAAAAAAATAATTTAATTTTTTTTTAAAATAATATTAAAAATATATATTTTGCTCTTACTAAAAAAATCAAATATTTTGTTTGTAATTTCATGATATTAATTATTTTATTGAATATTTATTAATAATATGTTTAAACACAACTTCTTAGTAACAGTTAAATAATAACTCTTTTCAAACGTAATTGATCAAATTAATACTCAAAACACTAGTGCCAAACACAGCTGACGGTCTCACGTCGCTCTACTTTAATTACTCAACTTCATGCAAGCATTGGATTAGGTTTTGTTTGTTTAGTTGTTGTAGGTGAGATTTAAATATGTTATTCAAAAGTATTTTTACAAGATTTTGATCAAATGTGATAACCGATAAATTGTGATTGAAAAATATTGTTATAAAAAATTAGTGCATAAACTATAAAAATGATGTTATATTTTGACTTTCTAAGGTTATTATAATGTCAACAAATAATATCTAGCTACTATAGTGTTACCAAATTTATGATATAATTTTACTTTGAATTTTTTATTTTTTATTTTTATTTTTTATATTTTGTTTGTATTTGTAATTATACATGTATTCATAGCATATATTCTTATATCAATATTTAAAACTAGGTGTACCAAGGTAAATAGGATTTTTGAAGAGCATTGCTAGCTTGTATGTTATCTAGATGCATGCATGTATTCAAGCTACTTTGTGCTCATTGTAGTGGCTATAGTTTTTCTTGAGTGTTGTTTATTTTCGACCACCTTAGGCAATCCCCAAACTACCTAAATGATTAAGTTATAATTTCATTGTAGATTTAGGTTATCTTGAAGTATTTCTTAGATTAACATATTGAACTATCCAAGCTAATCTAAAGATCACCCATGCAAATCCTTACTAAACCTACCAAGTGTATCCAATGACTACCCAAGATGCTCTCAAGGTAAGTTCAATTTTGTAATATTCTAAAAATATGGATAAATAATTAAATAGTATTTTGAGGATTTTGAGTTATCGAATGTATAAGCTAAACAAAACATCATGATCTTAGAGTTGATTAAGGATTTTATAAAAAAAAAAAAAAAGAAATGTTAGAATTCCAAATATAATAAAAATTGATATTTATAATTCTTTTAATCATTTGAATTTTTTTAGAAAATTAAGAATTTTTAAGAATTATAATGTTTTCTTTCAAAAATTATACATCCTTAAAAGGGATAATGACATCTTAAAAGAGAGATGTGAGTTGAGAAACAAAAAGTGTAAATTATTTAGAACTTAGCAATATTAAGTTGATAAAAATTATAATTTTTTAGATAATAGAATGAAAAATTAGAGATTTATAAAGAATTATTTATGAGTTTAAAAATGTTTAAAAACTTTAATAAAAATATTAAATAGAATAAAAAAAAAAATAAAAATTTATCAAATCTTACAGCATAAAAGAATAAGTTTAACAAATTTTCTTGTCTTATAAAAAGAGGTGAGACGAGTATGCAATTAAGAGCCGAAGGTTTAAAGAAAAGAGTTAAATAATATTTTTGAGTATTTTAAGTGTTAAAAATTATTTTAAAAAAAATAATAAATGTGTTGTTAAAAAAATATGAAATTTGGCTAACAAATAATTATAAGAAATTTGTGAATATCAAATTAATAAAAATATAAGAAATATTTAAATCTCTATAATTTCAATCAAAACATAATTTAAGTAAATTTTTAAAACCTAGATGATCCCAATTCACTTTCAAGTCAAGACAAGACATAATGTAGGACTACTTAGATATAATGAGAGACAGCATCAAGAATATTTAGCCTAGATATTGCTTTGCTTATGTTACAATGTTGTATAAGTTACTGCGACAACTAATGTTATCTACTTATCATTGGTCATATATTAGTTTTAATATTCTATTATAATATGAAAAATTCTACTTAAAGATAATGTGATTTTTATATTGTTTCACATTCTAGCTTTATGTGATTTAAAAAAAAAACAGTTTTCAAAAAGTTGGTGGTGCCTTATGATGCCACAAGTTTTCTTTTTGTAATTTAATTTTGGGCCTATGATGCTTGCTTTTGGTTGGAATATTGCCTTATAAATACAAAAGTGATGATTGAATTTAAGGTCTTTTGTTTATCTATGTAATCAAAAAAATGTACAAAGTTTGGTTCAATCTTTAATGTGTTAATCCAATATTCCAATGCAAGAGAGTGTGCGAGTTACCATGTTTTTACCAAGTGATCTTTGATGATGTGCCAAGAAGAGGATAGATACTATAGCTCCTCCTTAAGTTCCCTTACAATAGAATTATCTTCCCTCCGATTCATTTCTTAACAAACCTCAAGCGTTCCCTTAGCTTGTTGATTTTTGGTTCATTCATACTTAAAAACTAATTTAAAAAAATTTCATAAAAATTAGTTATATATTTTATAAGTTATATCTCTTTTTTAGAGCCAATTAATATTTTCACCAAGACTATGTGATGGGGTAGGCTATATTAATAGATAATACTAAGCTGGTCTAGTATATCATATAAGATTTTTTTCTATTTACTTTGTATTCTAGTTTATTGTGGAATGTAATAGGTCATTCATAAGATCCTTAGGAGTTTTTGGTTATACTCTTTGATACGATGATCACAAAATCAAGAAAAAGTATTACTAATATCTTATTGAACTTAATGTTATTTTAGTTAAATTTTGAGGAGTACTATAACAGTTTGGGTTGTTAGATCAAAAGTTATAACATATGTAATGAATGAGGATCAATAGCTTAGTTTTCTAACTTTGGAGCCAATGACCATGGTCTTTGTAGAGTGATTAATCTACAAAGAATTATATTTCTAAATTTCGATGACTAATATATTAAACATTTATTTTCTTTATAATTAAGGCACATATGATTATTATAATTTATGCATATTTGAGTTAGTATTAAATTGCATTTGAGTTTTTTAAAAATTAAGTAATTTGCATTTTTAAACTTTTATAATCTTTCAAATATATATATATATATAATAAAAAATTGACTTAAGCACCCAGACCCTTTGACCATGCCCAACAGGCTCAGGTCAAGTGGCTCGTAATGTCGAATACTGACCTTGGGAAGCCACAGGTTAGGAGCCTGACTGAACTTGAGTCAGTTCAGGCCTAAGTATTGATCTAAGGCACGATTCCTACAGTAGCTTGGGTCAATCGGGTTAAGGCATAACTCTTGAACTAGCTTAGGTATAACAAGTAGAGACAAAACTCATGAATTAACAAGTAATATATCAGGTCAAGTCACACCTGTATATATGCATAGGTGACTTGGGTCATGATTTCCCAATAACACCAAGAAGTAGCCAACCCCATTCAATTGACATATAAGCTGAGAGAAAGTTTTATAAATGTTAAAAATCATCTACAACTTGTAATGTGGAATTAAAATTTGGGCCTATTCGCTTCCAGGATAAGGCGAATCAGTGTCATCTGATCACTCGTTTTTACACTTGAATGGTATGGATCATGTATGTCTTTGCAAAAAGAATTCTTTCATTTAGCCATTCATCCAAAATGTTTGATTGAACGACTAAGTGACTCTCTTCCTTCATGAATAGTTACTCGATCATCATCACCGTCCATCCAATTTTTGGATTTAATATTCTTGATCTTATCTCACTATGATTAGATCTTGATCTTTTATCAGTGATTCTGATTGTACAGTTCTTATTTTGTCTGCCGAAAATCAGATAACAGTTGTACTTCATCTGCATATTATGTCACTTGTAACAGCTAGCTTTTGAAAAAAATATTTCTAGCCATTGGAAGAGTTATTTCAAGAGTTTTTTATTTCGACTATAAATAGAGTTTATTTACTAAGATTTAAAATTATTAAATTAACTTAAAAAATTTTATAAGTGCCCAAGTGAAGTTCAAAATTGAGAGTAATGAATTTCTACGTGCTTAAGAGAGCTGTGGATTTTTTCAATCATTATTTCTTTTGTTTTCATCTATAATCTTTTTTGCATCATCCCAGTGACATATACATCATTAATTAGTTGTGTCACTCTTCTTTTAAGATTTAAAAATATAAAAGATTTGTATGTAAAAATTTTATAAAGGTTTTATTTTTTTGTATAGTCAATTTTTTGTGAATTTTTAAATCTCATTGGAGCACTAAATTTGTATTTGATTTACTCATACCAACTTACATAAAAGGAAGTGATTAATAGAAGCCTGATTGATAATTGGGTGTGGATGTAAGCAAGGATTTTTATTAAATCACCTAAAAATATCTTTATGCATTTCTTTTATTATTGTGCAATCTTATTTAGTTGAATTTTTTTTAAAAAATAAATTTTATTTTTAAGCATAAAAATTTGTCTCTAATTTTTTAAAATCAAAATTTTTTAACATACAATTCACCTATTCTCTCTTATACATTTTATCTCACATAATTTATATATTTTTAATCATTTTTATAAATTTTTATATTTTTATTATTTTATTAGAAAGATATTTTTGACATTTTACCTTTGGGCCAAGTTTAATCTTGTAATTTATTTAAAGTCATGTTATTGAATGAAAATTAAAGTGACTTTGTCTTAACTTTGAGCTTTTCAGAAATTATGATTTCTTATGCAAGTGTTCATAACATGGATTACAATTTAGGAGATTTTTGGGTTATGATCTAAACATCCAAATTATTATTCTAATCCTCTATCATTTTATATTAGAGTTTGGTTGAGATCTACTTATAGGAGTTCCTCATACTTATTCTTTGATAATTTTTGGCAATAGAGCTTGGTTAAGATATAGTTACAAGAATTCATCTTGCTAATTTTTTGTATCAAAGCCTTCTTTAATATGTTCTAAACACCATGATGGTACATCATTAGCCACTTTATTTTCCTCAAATTTTGCACTCCATCACCATTAGTCTTATTTAATGCCATCAATATTGCCATCAACTTGCTTTAAAAAATTAAAACATTTTACTTGGGGTTATGTGCTAACTACATTTTTTCATCGTAACTAGCCACGTGCACTAACAACCACTCTTGGTCTCTAGCATGTGTCGTGCATGGTGTTTGCATGCACAACTCTAGACAAGTTGACACGAAGTTGTTATTACCCTCATGCATAGTGCCCACACATGTAAGACTACCACTACACTACTTCCATTATGTCCAAACTATATCCTAGCCATACCCTCTACTACATGCATGTAACCAACCATGTAAGAATATCACATGAACCCTTGTTATCATTACTAAAATGATGAACCAATTTCTAGTTTTAAAAACCCTAGCATAATCAAATTATCTATAATGCTAAAGGCAACTCACACATGAATTGAAATGAACTACGCCAACAACCCAACTATTACATGCAATGCATGTGTCTGCTGAACCGTGCCTAAGTTGAATCAAACAGGCGCATGCCTTACATGTGTGTCGCCTAGCTCAACCTAAGGAATGCACACATCTAAAACAAACCAAGACTAAATCAAATGAAAACCACCATATTAAACCAAATTTTAACTTATTTTAGATCCAATTTAGGAAAGTTTTTCAAAATATTTTAGACCAAAATTTGTACATATCAACTAATGCCTTTACCACAACATTTCTATGAGGTCAAATGCAATACTATTTGCAACTTTTAAGCGAAAAATATTAAAGATTTGATAATGAGTGAGTTTACAAAGAATATAACCTTAAATTTCTTGAAGTAGATTTTTCTTTTATTTAATAGAATTATATTGACTTAAAGATTAACATATTAGATTACAAATCCATAAATTATGATTTTGGTAATAATTAGATTTTACTTTATTTATATGCCTAATTATAACATTAAGTAAAGTTTTCTTGGAACTTGTGAGTTGAATGTTCTATTGTAATTTTTTTTATCCCACCTAAAATATTATTAATATTGATGCTCAAGTTGAACATCCATTGAGAATTATTTCATAACTAAGCAACTTTTGTTAATATTCTTAGTTTTTTGCTTATTAAAAAATTGCATGATTTAATTTTTTTATTTAAGAATTATTTAATTAATTTAATTCTGTCTATATCACTTCTTTTTATTATTATTTTAGTTAAGAAATATATGAAAAAGTTTTTATATTTTAATCATATATTTTCCTTATCATGTTTCTTAGATATAACAAAACAAAAACTTTAGAGCTTACTAAGAATAAAATTTTTCATTTAATATTACTATAAATGAAAAACTAGATAATTTAGAAGCTATTTTAGGTGGTTGCATGAAACTAGTAGATAAAATATTGCCATGCACACAGCACTAATTCTATAATAACCCTCATTTTAACTAAGATTTAGATAAAAGAAATCTTAAAGTCAAGCTAAAATAATTATGGATATGTTTAACCTGGCAAAGTCTATTTTTTAGAATATGTTATTTATATATATAAATATTAAAATAATGATAAAGTCTAAGAAAGTGTATCATCATCTCAAACTTTGTCAAAAATGATATTTGAGCATATCAATAGAAAGAACTTTTTGAGACAATGTCGACGACACTGAGTTTATAGTTTTTGAAGATCTAAAAACTTTATTAAGAATTTTTAAAGATTTATATTTAATTATAATTTCTACAATGTTGTTCAGGATAGATTAATAATTTATGAAATTTCAACTTAAAACAAAAATCAATTTATAGGGGGTAGATCGAGAAATAAAAGAAAGTTGACCATATTAGGTTAAATATGTAATTTTGAAATTTTTAGTATAGTTAGTTTGATAAATGATATATTTGCAAATAATAAAATGTTAAAGAGAAAAAACGATCATTTTTAAAATTATGGTTTTCACTACTTTTTAAAATCATTTTGTTTTGTGGTTAAAGCATATTTTGGAAATAATTATTTAGTAAAAATAAATATTGCATAAATAATTGAACAAAGAAGTTATTTTTTATTGCACACATGCTTATCCAATTGAATGCACATTTTTTTTCTTAATTTGACAAATTATTAAACTAATAATTTAGGCTATTAGCATGCTTATAAAAGTCAATAAGGGAGAGTTTGAGTTGGCATCTATACAAGTGGAGGTTGTTGGGAGCTTAAGAAGACAATGTCATTAAAGAATTGAGTAGTGTCATTGAGAATTGTGAGGAGGTGACCAAAGGAGATTGCCAAGGCATTGTTATTATCTTATAGCTTCCATTAAGTAGAGGAGAAGAAAAAGGTTGGGGAGAGAACTAATAATAGAAAAGAGGAAGGAGAAGTTCTAGTACTTTTTGGAAAGCTTTGTTGTAGCACAAGGAGGAAGAGAAGAAAGGCCATAGTAAAGCAAAAGCTTGGGAACAATAAGGCCAAGTTAAGGTAAGAGTTTAAAGATTATATCCATAAATTTACTTCCATTCTATGCAAATATGAAAATATATTTATGTTGTGGGTAATAATTATTGTTAAGGTGATAAGAGATAAAGAATGAGAATTGTTGACTACTAATGCATATCATACTTGTATGATTTAGAGTAAATCTGAGAGATAAAGAATGAGAATTGTTGGCTACTAATGCTTATCATACGTGTATGTTAGTCTATATCGTAGTTTAAATCTTTAAGAAATAAGGAGGTTAGAATGCTATGATGAAAGATTATATGAGAAAATTATATTAAACAATTTCATGGGCATATTAGTACGAGAAAAATTTAAGTTACAAGTTGAGTTATTAAGTTTATCTCACAAGAATGATATGAGTCTTTATTTATATGATGGGTTGAGTTGGTAAGTTTAGCTTATAAAGATAATATGGATATTTGGCCTTGTACAAATGTAGTTGAAACATAATTATATAATTGTATCTATTTATTAAGGGTCAATCAAGAGTATGCTATATTGGTATGATTGTGAAAATTGTATTAAATGGTCTCTCTAAGGCAAAAATTAGCTAAGTTAGGTGGTTGGTACTTTAGGATAATATCGATACGATCATTCGAACCATATTGTATAATAGGAAAAGAGGTTGAATCCATGCATTGGACTAGTCTAGTAATAAATTATACATGGGTTATATATGGGAGATCATAGTAATATGATTTAAGTCACTAGATGATTAGTTTGAGCTTAAGTAAAAGAAACTTGGGCTAAATCTGAATGATTAGACAAGTATAAAGGATATGATCATAAGGTATGATGAGTCATATTTTCAATTTATAATAGGATCATATGAAACAAATTGTACTAGACGACAAGCAAAAAAGCATACATATTTAATCGTACTATATAATGTGCATATCATATCATCACGATCAAGAGGTAAGGCCATCAAACTAGTAAAAGAGAGAATGGGAATCATTCGATACAATGTGGTTGATTGTATTATACTATAATTAAGAAATAAGAAATATTAAATGAATAATTAGTTAGAAAGCTAGGCTAGGATGATAAGATATGATCTTATAGATCATAAAATATGATCAAGTTTAGAAGAGAAAGTGATGGATTAAGGATTGCAAAATACAATAAGGGGATTTTGCATGTGCAATTTGTTTTGTAATGTTTAGATACTTGTTGGATCATACGGTGTAATAAGGAAACCATATAAGTAATATCTATATTAACAAAATTAAGAAATATGAAGGGAATTTATAGGAATAAAATGATCTAATACGCATGCCATATATAGCTATATATTGATTACTTAACATATATTTTATTATAGGAATCATAGTTATAGAGATGATCAAATAAAAGAACTATTTTATAAAACCAAGTATATAGATCCATAACCGATGATATAGCATAGTATTACTTTTTAGATTTTTATACAATTTCTTTTAGACACTTTTCTATTATACTGATGAATACTTGTATTTTTATTCATGATTTGACATGATCTTAATAATATTCTATATTATTTATTATATAAATTTATTGGCTATATAGTTTTACTGTTTTTATGACTTATCTTATTATATGATTTTTCTTTTTACATAACAACATAATGAATAAATAAAATATAAAGAAATATACATAAAAATGATATTTAGATTAGCATGTTTACTTCAAATATGAATATAGTTAAAGAAATAATTTGTTTAGCTAAAAATCTAACATATCAATAATAAAGAAAAGTGAAAGATAATACTTAATATATTAAGGCTATGATATCCTATATGTATGAGCAGTATTTCAATATGATTAGGGCTATGATATCTTGTATGTGAAAGTCATCATCACTTCAATGTGGTTAAGACTATGATACCCATTATGCAAAAGTCCCTAACACTTTAGTATAATTAAGGATATAATATCCTATATGCATAAGTCATTAGCACTTTAAGTATAACTAGGGCTATGATACCTTATATGCAAAAGTAATTAATACTTAAGTGTGATTGGGACTATGATAACCTATATGCATAAGTCAGTAGTACTTAAGTATGACTAAGGCTATGATACCTTAGGTATGTAAGTCACTAGCACTTTAGTATGTATAAGATTCTAAAATCTTGTATACAACAATCACCAACACTTTAGTATGATTAAGGGTTATCATACCTTATATGCACATGTCACCAGTACTTTAGTGTGACTAAGCTATAATACCCTATATGCATAAGTCACTAGCATTTGTGTAGCTTTGATTGTGATACCCTTTTATTTTCTTTAATTATGTAGTTATTAGTTATTTGGATTTAAAAGATAATAATTCAAAAGAAATTAAGTCAAATAATTACATAAAATATATTAAAATAAAATAAAAAATACTGACATTCATAACTAACTTTATTTGGGTATATGCATGACTATTGGTATGGCTTTAAACTTATTTATATATTTTATTATCATGATTTATAATATGACTTTTGATTTATTCATCATGTCTACTTATTTATATTAATATTTTTTAATATTTAGTTATCTTATTAGATTTATCTATTGAGATAAATAAATCTTACTAGTGATTATATCATAAATTACATATCCACTACATTAATGTTTGAAAATTTTGATATCATAAGAGAGGATTATACTTCTGAGATGTGTCTATGAGTATTCTTGGTGTGAGTTAGGTGTTGATAATATGATGAAATATTTTTTTAAGTTATGTACATATTTTTATGTATATCTTTATATCTAGATTTTTTAATATGTTAGTATTTGTTTTGTCTTTATTTGATAAGTATTAGAGAGTCTTCTCTCTATTAGGTCCTCATCTATGATTTATGTCCTCACTTGATAATTTAGCTACACATAATCTATGATTTTTTTTATCTTATTAAGTAGATTGTGAGGTAAGGTTTTAACAAATTTTAAGATACAATAAAAAAATATATGAATAATTATATATATTAAAATACAATAATTTTATTAGGATAAAATATTTGAATATATTTAAAGACTTAAAGACTATACCTAATTACCTTGATAATGATTAATGATCAACTAAAAGATTTTTTTAGGACTTTAACAAGATATCAGAAAGGGAGTTGAGTTATATTATTCTTAAATAATTCAAGATGCTAGTGATATAACTCAATTAGTAAATAGATTTTAAACTTTACTATTTATGAGTTTCAAATAAAAATCACTAAGTTCATGTATAAAAGCACAAAAAAATTAAGTCTAATGTATGTTCTTCGCATAAATTTCAAGCACTTAAGAATATCATTAGAAATAAATTTTAAAATGAGATTAAAGTTTATCATAAATGTAAGAAAATTAAATATAAGAGTTATCAATACAAGTATATCTTAAATTTTAAGGAAGAACAATATGAAAAATAAGAGTATAAAGAAATAAAAGTTTTTTCTCTATTAATAAAGAGAAAAAAATAGATGAAAAGAAGATTACTTTAAAAGAAATTAAACCCATTATTAATGAGGATGAAGAGTTAAAGAAAAAGAAATTGATTTAAAAGGATGTAATGCATGCTCTATGTCTTAAAAATTTTAAAATGTTTTTGAGAAAAATTTGTGCATATTAAATCTTTTCTTTTATGTGTATCCCAAAATGATTTTTATTGTATTCTTAATTTAATTAAGTAATAGATTGGGTCTAATAATTATAAATGTGTTGAATTGATGAAATAAATTAAGTCTCTAAAAAATTTAATAAGAATGATAATTATTAATGTATAATTATTTAAATAGTTATATCCTTTTACAATTAAAAAATTTTAATTTGATGAGTTTTAAATTATGTAGAAACATGAATACTAATATATATACTTTAGATTCATTATCATAATTCATAAAAATGTCTTTGATGTTGAGTTTTCTATGTTTTATAAAAAGCTAGTGTATGAAAAAGAATTATAAGTAAGCTCTATTAGTGGCAAATCTGGTAAATAATTCTTGAATACTTTTTATTTAAATAACTTGATTATTATCTTTTTTTATGATATTATTCTTACAAGCTACCTTTTTCTTTCACTTTTTTAGATGTTATTAGAAAGTCATCCCTCATTTAATGTCTTGATATTTTAGGACTTATACATATTGATGCTTAGCTTAATAAAGATTTACTTAGAATATCTTTTTATGGGATAGTTTCTCTTGATGTGGAGATTAATGAAAGACAGATTATATCAATAGATGATACTAAGTTGACCTAATATGTCTTATATGACTCTTTTGTTTATTTTTAATTATTTTTTAATATTAACATATTTTTTTATCATTTCATTAAAATTGGTATTTTTATCATTTTTGTTTTTAGGCCTAATTTAGTTTTATAATTTATTTAAAACCATGTTATTGAATTAAAAATAAAAACAAATTAGTTTGGCTTTGTGCTTTTTATTGTGATATCTTCTCATGCATGTATGTAGAATATAGGTTGTAGTTTGGGGTTTTTAGGTTGCAATCTATGTATCCAATTATGATTTGGATCTTCTATCATTTAATATTAAAGCTTGGTTTAGATTTATTTGTAGAAATTTTTCTTATATTTTCTTCATTAATTTTTTCATTCCCTTCTTAATTATAATTTTAAAAATAAACAAATATATAAAAAATATGAAAAAATAATAAAAATATCCTAAGAGTCTTATACATATGACTTATTACGAATCACAATCAACTAAAATGTGAAATAAATAAGAAAAAAATTGTATATTGCATACTAGATGAGCTCAATATCATCTATTGATGTAGCTTGTTCTACATCATTTCGTAGAATTAGCACTTTACTATACATGAAAGTAATCTCTCAATCTACAACTCAATAAAATCTAGACTTTGTTGCAACATCTCGTTTTTTAAAATTTAGGTTTACCAAAAAATACTCTAATCTTTCTGAAACTTGATAAGGAGTTAACTTAATTAATCCTTGACCACTCTCCTTATTTAAAAGACCATCTCAATTTGATGATTTTCCTATATAGATGTTTTTTTAATAAATAATGCAATGTTATTTCCAATCAAATAAAGTTTCCTATATTAATCTTATCATCTTTTTCTATACTTTATATCATAATATGTACTACTAATGTCTATACAATATGTATGCAAAAATGAATAATATATAATGATAATCATAAATTGATGAAATTAAATAAGACCAAAATGGAAAAAAGTTTTACATCAGCCTAGAAATCATTTAGAATGTATATACATTAAAAAGCTCTACATTTACCTTCTATTTTTACTCTTCCTAATGCTTAAAAAACTAGTGTACCTAAAAATTTGTATAAAAATCAAGGTTTAAGCCATATTGACTCAATAAATGGAAACAAATATGTTGTAGTGTAGAGTATAAACATCATTTTGTGTAGATATAAGCAGTTGTATCACATATATATTCCATGCAATGCATTTATTACTTTATGTGTATCATTCTTTTTTGTGTTTCTTTTATAATCTATTTATGCACATATGTCAAGGTATCATCCTACCTTGGTCATCCTATTTTGACTAAGATAGACTATATTATTATCATTTATTAAGATTGTACTTCGATGCCTTCAAAGCCAAAGGATATTATTAAAATCCTTTTCCATTTTTCAATTTGGAACAAATCATCCTCATACCACTTTACTTAAAAGAATTTGGATGTAAGACACTCATTACTTGGTTATTCCTTCACCCATTCCTACCAACAACCACTTAACAATCAATCTCTACCCAAGTATTAAGATTCTCTTTAGTATCCCTGATTTTTTTTACTTGTAATTCACGTATGAAATAGAAAATCAGTACTTAAAAATTCATTTTTTCTTCATCTTGCAAAAACCTATTTTCTTACTTTAAAAAGAAACAAAAATTATTTTTATTTGTAGTGAAATTTAAACCATATTTTATACCAAATTTTATTAAAAATTTAACTATTACACTTCTCAAATGTTTTAGCCAAGTATGTTATTTTCATTTTAATTAGTTAATTGAATGCTTGCAAAATTTGAGTAATAAAATTATATTACTATTAATTATGTTTAAAAAGAATCATACTATGTGATAATAGAATATCATATGCTATAGTAAATATTATAATCTATTTTAAGGCTTAATTATGAATATCATATAACATGATATTGGTTAACTATAAAGACAATCTAACAACAGTATAAATTGGGATACAAGTATGAACAAGCTATAAAATCATATCCTGGTCATACATGTATGAAATAATTATTATTATATAAGTATAATGATATTGTGAGTGTTAAGGTCAGCTACATTCGATGATAATTTGGCACTGTACAATACAATCACTACACATTATACGTTGTGACTAGTATGAGAAAGAGACAAATGTGAATAGGTGTAAAACTTTATTGGTAATCGTACTATGCCAATTACTACATCATACAAGAATAAAAGTTAGTTTAAGTAATATTGTAATCATACAAGTATAAAAGTATTTATCATATAATAAGAAAAGAAATTATAGTAATTATATAAGTATGATTAGGCATTGTAAAAAAGAATCATTGGATTATAACGGGTGATTGTGGTGCTCAGTGTATCATATAAGCAAGAATAATTGATGATACAATTATGATTAATGAAACTATTAGGTTATAAAAATGATTTATCTCATGATACAATATTATATAGGTATAGTATTAGTATGATTCATAAAAGTAGAATAAATCAAGTTTTTATTCAAATTACTTTTGATCATGGACATTAGGTGAGAAGAAAGTTAAAATTTAGTCTAACCCTAGAATGCATGAGGATATGAAAGGAGAAATCTGAGCTATAGGTTTTATAGGTTTCATAATTAAAAGACTAATTGAATACTTTTATAGGTTTTATCTTATGATTAGGGCTAAAAGTTTTAGTAAAACCTAGCTATAGACATTACTAAAGATACTTAACAAAGAGAAGCTAAAGATAGAAAACCTACAAGCAAGGAAGGAGGAAATTTACAAGCTTAATTCGTGAAGAGAAAAGACTTCTAATTAGTGAAGACCTCTACCTAATTTAAGAGGTAGGAACCTTATGCCTTGCACCTAAATATAAAAGCATACTAGGTATTTAAAATTAATTATTTTGTTAACTAATGCATGCTAGTTGACCTATTGTTTCATGTTGACAAAAAACATGAAATACATGCATTGCCTTGACACCTTGGCATGCTATAATTCTAAGTTTGGTAAGAATATGATTTATATGCTTTTAATCAATGAAATCAACATGTAGTAGCCTTTGGTTTAATAAAAAAACATGAAATATGCACATTGCTTTATAAATCAAACATTTTTAAGTTATGGCTTAATATGAAATATAAGATATATGTGATGCCTTGTTAATCCTATTTGTTATAGCTTTTAATTTGATATAGAACATTAGATTTACATAATGTTTTACTAATATTGCATGCTACAACTTTTGATTGATGAAACATATTAGATTTATGTAATATTGCTTGTTTTAGCTTTTGGATTGATAAAGAATATAAAGTGTATGCATTATCTTGGTACAAATTACTTACAATAGCATTTGATTATCTTGTAAAACTTATGTTATAGTTGTTAATTTGATGGAACATGATGTGCATGCAACTTAGACTTTCTTACCATAGCCTTACATAGTTCTTGCATACTACATTGGGTTATTCTAAATAAATATTGTTATGGTAGATTATGCTTGTACAATTTGGTGATGCCTTGAATTTTATTTAATATTAAAAGCTGTTGATCAAAAGTTGGAATTTTAATTTGTGATGTCTAAAATGTTTGCCTAAATTAGAACATGTTTATTTTTATGGAGCTTTAATCTTAATGACATAGATGTTGAAATTTTGTTGGATTGATCATAGTTGTTATAGAGATGTTATCTTATTGAAATTTGTAACCATGATTGATAATTAAGAAAAAATTGTGGTTTGACATACAAAAAAATATGCTATCATGCTCATATTGAAACCTTAATGATTTCCCATGCTTAGAATTCATGCTTATGATGATATCTTAATTTCCAAGAAGATGTTTATGTTGCAAGGATTTATGTTGCTAAGTTTAATGTCATGACATGATGGGATTAGTTAATTATAAGCATGTGACCTTGCTAAGGAATTGATGAAATATGACTTTGGTGTAATTTGATCCTTAGACTATACCATAAACATTAGAATACGATTTGAAAACTTTGCCAAATCATAAAGATTTCTTGTGGCTAAAAATTGGTATCTTGCCTCTGGAATGCCTATAAATTATGCTTACATGGACCTAGATTATTTCTATGGCACTTAGAGTTCTTGACTTTTATGTGGGATAATTAAGAGGCTCGGGTTGGACCTTAGAAGGGCTAATTCAATTAATGGTCTTAATTAGGCTAGCAAGATTGGTTAGGTATTGGCTATGGATGATTAGATTATGGTTTGGTTATATTTAACATAGAATCTTGATAATGATTACTATGTTTTATTTAGGGATGATGGAAATCCCTTTTTGCATGTTTCAATGTTAAGATGACTATGGCATTGATGGTTTTTTGAATTGATGTAAACATGAATTTTTTTATTGCCTTTCTGCTAAAATTGTAATCTATGCTTATAATCAAAAGATAATTAAGACTTATCACATAAGAAAATGCATTATCATGCTTATGTTGAAGACTTAAGCTCTTGGAAGTATTACATGATTGTGCAAATTGTTACACCCCATTTTTTTCCTAGGCTGGTTTTTTGGCATATTTTTTTTTTTTTTACATATAGACAGCTCAGATCGTCCCATACCAACCTGAGTAGCCTACGAAAAACATAGGATATAACACATCATTACACACCTACTTTCCTTAACAATGTGGATCCCATCTCCCGGGTACACCGTCAAATCAGGTTCATGACTCCTGAATTAACAGATGGACTCGCGCAATGTTACTCCTACTAGACCCCATACTCCTAACACATACCGGTAGGAGAACCGATCTAATAGAAGTCTGAATCCCCACGGTTAAGTTCCATAGTCATGTAATGACCTCACCATCAAAAATAAAATACATAACATCCTCAGATAAAATATGGCACTCCACACACTATACCACCAAGACAATAAAGTAAAACAGTGAATGGAAACTACATCACAAGAATAAGATTCAAGTCCAACAAATACAATATCATCCAACTAGATACATAAGTTAGAATCATCCTCACATATTACATGACATAAGAATAACAGTCTCCCTGAATACATCTAATAGTATCAATCACACTAACCAAAATGTCTCAAAAAATCACAGATCAGATATCCTCCACTAGCCTGCTGACCATGATCCCACCTAATCTGGGTGGCGTCAAGGCTGTCGAGCCGCTGGAAAAATATAGATAATAAAGGAGTGAGCTACGCCCAGTAGGAAAGACAGCTAGTAAAAACTCACATGCAAGAGAAGGATAATAGTAAGAGTATAGGAATACAGCATAACAATGTAGGGTGGAAAGGCACTCTCAGTCCTAGACTCTGACCAACCACAGTCACCCCCAGTCACACCAGAGTAGCTCTCCTCTGTGCTCCCAGGCAGCATGCCAGCGGGACACGCCCATCTCTGCGCACGCATGGCGCCTAGGCAAAGCATGCCAGCGGGATACGCCCATCTCTGTGCACGCATCACAACTCCTAGCACCCGACACCGCAGCGTCTCTCGTCAATCAATCTTCTGGAGACTATAGACAGAACCAGTCACATAGATCTCTAGCCAACGTGAGACACCCCTGCCACCCTCAGGCACGCAGGCCTACACACTTGACTAGCCACGGCGAGTCACCCCTGCCACTGCCACTCTCAGGCGCGCAGGCCTACACTCATGGACCAGAAGAGATCGACTCAGCCACTGTCCCAAGAAGTCCTCTCCCAACAATTTCCATAGAAGCTCACGCCCCTACAGTCATTGCCAAGCTCTAACTCCAAGATTCGGCAACATGTGTCCAGATACAACAAGGCGCATACCAGTCCACATGTATACTGTGAAAGTTAAGTCTGTACCGCACAGTTACCTATCACAACTACCCTAAAACATCATACAGGGCCTATGTTAGTCCGGTCCAGTATGACAATTCATGAAATATGCCAACACTGAGTAAACTGACTCAATCCATGTCATTGCCATCCAAGCAACACAAACTGTACCAGAATTCTGACTATTCTGGTAACACCCAAGTGTCACACTTCCTTCCAACTGATCCAGTTGCACTGAATTTATGGGTAATTTCCAACAGTCAATTTCAACTTGGCTACGTGATTTCCAAAAATCACCTCTTCCTCACTTCAGGAAATTTTAATTTCCAAAATCAAGTTCTGCCCTTTATCCATTTTCCGAAATTCGAAATAAATTTCCGAATAAAATTTAAATTCCACATATATCCTTTTTTCGAAAAATTTGGATTAATTTCCGAATTAAATTTTCCTCCGCGCCGAATCCCGCTGAACCGGTTTTCGCTGCCGGTTCGGAAACCTCGCGCTGAACCGCGACACCGCCGAACCAAATTCTTTAATAATCCGTTAATCGGTCGATGCTTAAATAAATATAATTACTAATAAATATTATATAAATACCATTAATTACTTAAATAAATTCGTAATTAATCTAAACCCTTCTCCTTCCTCGGTCCGACGCCCGCGAACCCTAACTGAAGCAATCGCCGACCAATCCAATTCCTTCCGTCGATTTTCGACGAACGCGAACAAGGAGAAACAAAATTCGATGTTCGTACTATCCTAATGTTTCAATAATGCCACTAATTTAAAATTTCCGCCGAAAGAGTTCGCCCGTACACCATTGCCGTAAGATTAATCCAACAATTAATTAACTAATTCAATGGCAAACTGATAATACAAATCTCTAACATGTTCCTAAGCATTAACTAAATTTTCCGGCGAAATGGGAAATTTTCCAGAAATCCAAAAATTGTAAAAGACGCAGATTAGCATTCAACTAAGTCCGATTTTTCATCCACATGCTTGTGTTCATTAAGAAAAATATTCCATGCTTTTAATTTCTACTAATTAACTAATTTAAAACTGAATTTCCTACCTTTGCTCGTCGCCGGCGACGGTGAAGCTCGCACGCGATCAACCGCAGCTCCTCGCCGAACAAAACCGGTACCAAAATGCTCGCCTCTGTCCCGCGAACCTCCGGTTACCAAAAGCCCCTTGGAAGGCTGCCGGAAAATACAGCCGTTCGCCGAGAACACTTCGCCTCTAGCCGCCGTTCGAAACCCTAACAGCCGAACAGTTCAGGTTAAATACCCAGCTTAAACCGGTAATAACCCGTTAAGACCCATTAAGCGCCGGTTGACCTTCCAAAAACACCGCTTAACACCCGATCAGCCGGTTAATCTCCACCGCTGATCTCACCCGTCCGATCCGCTTATCCGCGGCTTATCCAAACGCACGCGCAAACGCACATCGGCGAACCGCCCCGCCTTCGCTGAACCGCTCCGGTCCGGTTCACGCGCGGTAAAAGAAAAAAAAATCCAAATTCCGGTTTTTAAAAAAAATCTCGGTGCTCCGAAAAATCCTCAGAAAATTTCAGAAATTCCAATAGCCTCCAATTGAGGTCCTGGCTCATCCTACTGTCGATCTGAAATCATCCAAGCCACAATTGAATTATTGAAGATTAAACCAATAATATTTTACCGGGTATAACAAAAATGATGTGGCTTGGAACAACTCAAGTTTAACACAAATTTAGGGTAAAAAATTCAGCTATGAATGTTTAATAGTATTTAAGGAACTCCTAGTAGGTTAATCTATAAGTGTTTTTATTTAACTATATCATAAGTAACCAACATGACCTAAGTAAGAGTTATTCCCAAAAACCAAATCTAGGAATTTGAAAATTGTGATCCAATGGAGCTATTTGTCTTGGGATAAGCCTTAGTGTTGGGTGATACAGCTCAGTTATAATCTTAGAAAGCAAGAAAGGCCTTAAGAAAATCATGAATGGCTTTGGGGTGAGAAAGAGATATCGGGTACTTCGTGAAGAAGGATTTAGAGTCTTAGTTGAGCCTTAAAAGAAGGCTAAGGTCATGTAATAGTCTTGGTTTAGTTAATAGAGGAAGAGTTTAGCTCAAAATAAGCCTTGTGTCAAATGTCTTAAGTTTTTTATTATGCATTACCTAGGATTTGTAGATATTTTTTTACTTAAAAAGCCAAATCTTAGTTGAAATTTGTGTTATCAAAAGGGGGCTAGAAGCCATGGATATTAGTTCAAGCGATTAAGTGTTAGGCTTGGCCATATACTTTAAAATGTAATGATAGACCCTAAATAAGAATTTGATGGAGATATAAAGAGTTGGGTATTAGTCTTTGGGTTAGTGTTAGGCTTGACTAAGAGCTTAATGGTCGCTTGGATTTTGGAAAATTTTTAATTTAATTTAATTTAATGAGTAAGATCATAAGTAGCCCTAAACTAGGCTCTTAAGCATTAATTAACACCTCAAGTGGTATTTTAAGAGTTGTGTATGACTTAGGAGAGGCCTTTAAGAAGGGTGGAGCGACTCAAGTTAGCTTGGAGATAAAAAAGAATCATTAATGAAACTCATATAAATCTAAGTTAAAGATTAAAAACTATAATTTTGAATTAAGAACTTATAATTTGAAGAAATTTGAAGTAGAGGCTTGAATAAGTTAAAAGATTCTAGTGAGACTCCTAAATTAAGAAAAATGGCAAGAACTGGAGACAAGCATATGTAACTTGAAAGGAAAGATACCTCAGATAAATAAATTAAGGTTTAGTAAAAGTCTTAAGTTAGCATAGATACTAGAGTAAGGTTTTGAAGAGACCTAGATGACTTATTTAATTGATTAGGATTTTCAAGAAAATATAGGATCATTTAGATGAAAATTTAGGGTTAGGTAACCCTAGATAAATTCAAATAAAACTATATTAATAATGAGTAAATAAGTCTATTTGATGATAGTATAGACTAGGATATAATGGACCTTGATTGATAGACTCCTCAACCATAGTGGAATGAGTTAAATACATCAGATGATAGGACTCCCACCAAGTATAGAGATTATATGTCTTATTGTTAGGATATCATAGAAGACTTTGGGTGTGTTTGAGCTTATGGTAATGGAGCATTACACATTGTTAGGAGTTCTTGAACCCTATAGGATGGTTCATATGATTGACAAAGCTCTCAAGTTGAGATTTTTAGATTGTGTGAAAGATTTTAGGTTAGCTAAGTTCCATTATAACATATTATTGAAGATCTTGGATGTGTTAAAGTGCTTATTAATGCTCTGTGGTTGATAAATACTCCTATAGCCCTATAAGGTGGTTCATGTGATTAGTAGAGCTAAGGTTATGGATAGATAGATCATGTGATGAGATAGAAGTGCAACACTTGAATCAAGTATCTTAGGGGCTTGGAGAGAGTGTCAGATTATTGATGGGTCATTGTGCATTTTATGGGATTGATTATGATTCTATTGAGACTGGTAATGCCCTAATAGATATGTAATAGGCTAGGGGTTATGATTTTATATATTGACTCATCTTGGTATAGTATGATATTCATTTAATTTCTCTAACTTATTGATGATTATAATTTATTATTATACCATTACATGTACGTTTTATTAATAGAACATGAGTGTTCTTATTGAGCCAAGCTCACTCCATTATATTATCTATATGTGTAGGTAGTTAATTGTTAATACGACATAAAGAGGGGTTTAGAGCTAGCATCTTAGTGGATCCTTCATTAGTTAATATTATGTCATATCCTTGTTATATTTTTATTCATCTTTAGCTTTAAGATGTATTTATTGTACTTGGATTGTATGCATTATCTATATTGAGTATATATTGAAAAAGATATTTTATTTGGTTATATTTTATATGATGATTTTGACATAGATTAGGTAATCATTTATGATTAATATGTATCATATAGATATAGTTATTTGTATATATAGATTACTTTGATATCATATACATACTATACTTAAGTGATTATCTAACCTAGAGTGGACCAATTCTTGACCTAATTGAGCAATCAGTTGGAGCAAGAATATTATTCATTTTGGGTGACATATCGTAAGCCTGATAATAAGATTAGGGGATCATGACTCTCAATTTGAATGTGAAGCCTTGAGACTAAACGTGACTAATAAAATATATTGACTATGCATAAGTGTAATTGCACCTAAGGAAAAACAAATTGTTGTAAAAATGGGATATGACATTAATTAGTTCTTATAATAGAATAAAGTAAATAATCATATATGTATAAATACATTAGTTTATATAATAACTTAATCTCTCTCACTAGTTTCTCTAAAATCATGAAAATATATGGAGCAGGTGAAATACGTATAAAACCATCACCTAATCAACTTTTTCATTTTTTTTATTCTTAAGTCTTTATATTGCAAACATTAATATAGCAATCATATGCACATAAACTATACAAGAATGCTTACCTTGACTATGAGGTAGCGGTCACGCAAAAAAGAATTCAATTCTTATCTGTGAAGCTTTTTACGAGTTTTGTTCCCTCTTTCTTCGCTTGCTTAACTACTATTTAATTTTTCTTAATTTCTCTTTTTTCTTCTTCCTTGTTAAAGTTTTGATCAATCCCAAAATCATGATTTTGTTTAATCTAAATATCTAATGACTTTTAAATCTTAAAAATAATTATTTTAAGAAACTTTCTTATTTTTTGAGATGTTCTATTTTCATTTTGTGCCACAACTTAAAAAATTTATGACATATTATCTCATTTTTTTTAATTATGCGTCATTTCTTTTTTATTTATTTCTTATATTTATCACTTCTCTCATATGCAATAAACTTTAGAGTCCTATGCATCATATTATTATTTCAATCATAGCCTATAATCATTATAGACCACTATCTAATAATAAGGATCAAACTTATTCACATGAAAATCATTTTCAATGATCAATATTTTTATTATAAAAAATGAAAAACTTATCGCTTTATCATGTTGTAATATCTTTTCATATTTGTTATAATTCAATTCTTTTTAGTTTTTCAAATTTATCTCATTCTTTACATATTAATCATTTTCAAGTAATAATAATATAGTCTAATAATGTAATGAGTAATATAATAAAAAATCATGCTTAAAAAAAATACTTGTAGAACATAAATATGTAAAGTAGTATATAAATACTAATAACATTAGGAAGAAATCCAGCTATAATATATCAAGTATATCATCTTTACACAATCAACTCTCAAATATATTAATATATTAATAGTAATTAATTTCAAAAAATATATATTAATAGTAATTAATTTATCAACATTTATTTAAATAAATATATAACGAACATCTTTAACCCAAAAACACATGGTCCTACCTACATTGATATTGTCATTTAGGAAGAAATAAAAGTATAATATATCCAATATATCATTAGGAAGAAATCAAACTATAATATATCAAGTATATCACTATTGCAACAACAAACTCTCAAATATATTAATATTAATTAATCTATCAACATTTATTAAAATAAATATACAACAAACATGTTTAACCAACAAATATATAGTCCCACCTACCTTGATATCATCATTTATTGACTGTTTTTTCAAGTTATTGAAAAATGTACAAATGTTATTTTTAATAAAAAGACTCACCAATTTCTAACTTAAAATAAATTATTTTATTTTTCAAAATACTTCCATTGTCTCCCTCAATTTTTTTTTTTTTTTTTTTGAAAAATTTGGTTATTTGGTTTCAAAATCTATTCAAACGTCCTTTTAAAAAGAATTCCAAATGCTTTTAAAAACTTAGGTTTGATCCTGGTCTAGTATGACTGCTCCAGTTCTATATAACCCGGTTCAGGTTGTTCACCTGGTCGGGATCGGTCCAGGTGAGTCAAATGGCATTGAGTTATCAAGTAATGTTTGGGTTTACTCGTGTCGGCGCGGTTATGAGGTTCTCCTATTGGTTTCAATGCAAGCGAGCTACTGGGCCCTGAGCGCGTGCTCAAGCTAACGCTCGGGACAGACTGGGTTCGACCTGTGTTAGCCCAGGCACAGCCGGGCTGACCAGGTAAGTGTTTACCGACCGACGTCTATTATAATTTGTTTCTCTCTCTTGAATCCCTCCATTCATCTGGTTGCAGGGGCTGTGTAAGCAAATAAACTGTGATTTTTACCTGAGTTTTTTAATATATCTCTACTTTTCTCGATGACAAGTCGATCGATGATGTCTTCCAATCCATAATTTAAGCTGTCTCTATCTTCTTAAATTTTTTTTTCTCTCTGTTCACTTTCTCTTCCACCTGCCATAGAAAAGTAATATCCAACATTTGAATAATGAAAAAAGAAAAATATTACTAACTTCTCAAAGGAGAGAGTTCAGTTCCAATACCTATCCTTAACGGCTCACATCAGTTCCAAATTCAAGAAAATTCAAATTTATCTGCATTTTTAGAGCTACAAGTTAAGATGATTTTCGAGACGACTTAATCCATCAATAAATAAACTCACCTGTGCAGTTTACATAAGGTCTTTGTTTTTTTTTTTTTTGAAAATGATATATCATTATATCAAAAGTAGTAATACCCCACAGGTTTTACAATAAGATCCTCAAGGGGAATCAAACAAAAAATCAGACAACATGAGTTTGAGAAGAGGCTGGGGAAGAGATCCCCCAGGTACCCAAACAAACTCGTGTTGACAAGCAGCACGGGCAACTCAGTCGGCAGGCTCGTTCCCCTCCCTGTGGATGTGAGAGAACCGAAGAGCCTCCATGTCCCTAGCATACTGAAGAGTAACATCAAACACCCCCTCCCCATTGGGGTTGGAAATCATGTCCTGAGCCACCTGAAGAGCCGTCATCAAGTCAGACTGGACCTCCACGGCATGATACTGGGGAAAGGATCCCCTAAGAAGGTCGAATGCCAAAAGAATGGCCTGGACCTCCATCATGTCAGCAGCTACTGAGATCATCCTCTTGCCAGCCACCATGAGAGGTCTGCCCAAGCAGTCTCTAACAACAACACCAAGACCAGTCATGTAGTCACCAACCGCAGCATCACAATTGACTTTAATCCATCATGTTGGGGGGGGGGGGGGGGGAAGCCAGCCATGCGTAACAAGTACATCCGAAGATCTGCCAGGATTCCCGCTGGACAGAGATGAATAGACAAGATGCCTCCTGAGAGCCGTGCTCACCTCAAGCCTGATCGTCCTTGACAACGAGCAGGGCGTGGGCACATGGCTATTGTGTTTGAACGCGTTTCTCCTAGACCATATGCAGTACATGGTAGCGGCGAGTGCGGCTACGTGACGTGCACCGTCGCCGCGACGCGCAGCAGGTGAACCCATAAGCCGGAAAAGCTTGTCCAAAACTCGGAATCCGGACGCCGCACCAGTGGGCCAGCCCAGCTCCAGCAGCACGTGACGTGCATGGCTGGCAACCCACATGTCCTGAGCATGCAGGCAGTCCCACAAAGCATGCTGTAGGGACTCCGCCTCCGTGCAGCACAGGGGACACGAAGAATCCCAGCAAATTCCCCGGTGAGCCATCCACGACGCCGTAGAAAGAAAGTCGCCGGCAGCCCGCCAAAGGAAAACCCGGACCCTCGGCAGCACCTTCATCTTCTAGATCCTCCCCATGATCTCATCAGGACGCCGGCCGCCACCCCTTGTGGAAGACCACTTGTTGCACTTGATATGCGCGTAGATTCGGCCGCTGTGAGCCTTCGCCATCTCGGTGTGCGTTTGGAGCAGGACATCCTGGATAGAATCCCGAGCACGCGGAAGATGCAAGATTCTGTCGATGAGTGCTGCGCCCGCCCAGCTGGAAATCACCTCCACATCCCAGACGCCGTCGGCCCTGATGCACTCGGCGACGCTTTTCTGGCCAGCTGGAGAGCATATTAATGAACGTTGGCCAGCAGCATATTGGGAGGACGCCGAGCCAATTATCCTCCGCAAACCGCACCCTCCGACCGTCACCAATACGCCACACAAAGCACGAAATTGCCGCCGACATCGCTTCCAGGATCATCTTGCACACAGCAGAGGCCTTCCGGGGAGCCTTCATCAGCGAATCGTTGAACATATACTTCCTCCTCATGATGTCAACCCATAAGCCCGCATCACGTCCAAGGATACGTTTGCAGTTCCCCATTTGCAAAGCCTGGTGCCAAATGCGAAGATCCCGGAGGCCAAGCCCTCCGGCCGCCCTCGGCAAAGTCACGCAGTCCCAAGACGCGTAGTGCAACACCTGCGCATTACTCGTGCCACCCCAGAGGAATTGCCTTATGCGCCGTTCAATGTCAGCAAGGATCCCCGCCGGCACCACACAGTGCCACAAGATATGGTTGGGAATAGTGCAAAGAACAGAGGACGCCAGCGCAACTCTGCCCGTAAGCGACAGCACCCGGGCGCGCCAGCTAACCACAGTAGTGTCAATCCTTTGGATGAGGAAATTAAGATCATGTTTGGTCAATCGCCGCGCAGTGATGGGAACCCCCAGATACGTCAGAGTCCGACCGAGCTCCATGCCAAGCTTCCTAGAGATCAGGCGGGATTTCTTCTTGCTGAATTTATTGCTGAAGTAAACGTTAGACTTTGAGAGATTAACCTTCAAGCCAGCGCTGTCCCCGAAGGCCCGCAGAATGCGACAAACGGCGCTCGCAGCCTCCCATGACGTAGGGGCAAACACCAGCACGTCATTTGCAAACAGGAGGTGGGAAACCCGCAGTGCGTGCTCCCCCGGTCTGAACCCAAGCAACTGCCGCGATTCGTAGTCCCGCATCAAGTACGACAAGTACTCCGTGGCCATGAAAAAGAGGAAGGGCGAAAGCGGGCAGCCCTGTCGGAGGCCCCGACGCGCCGCCACCCAAGGAAGCCGCGAACCATTGATGAGAGAAGCAAACCGTGGACCAGAGATACATGCTGTGATCCACTCGCACCAAATGACAGGGAAGCGCATTGCCTTCATGACCTCGAGCAGAAAGTCCTATCGAACCCTATCATAGGCCTGCTCCATGTCGACTTTCACTGCCATGAGGCCGGAGACAGCGGTGCAGGAGCGCATCCTCGCTGCCATCTCCTGGGCAATGTTAATGTTATCCGAGATGCTCCGCCCAGGGATGAAAACAGCCTGCTCCTGCGAAATAAGACTTGGCAACAGCATTTTCAACCTGCCACAAGAATACGAGCCACCACCTTATAGATGGTGTTGCATAAGCTGATCGGCCGGAAATGCTCCGGCTGGCAGGCCCCCTGTTTCTTCGGAATAAGGACTACAAGGGTGTCTTTCCAGCCCTCCGGCAACCTGCGCTCCTCGAAGAAGGCAATTACAGCATTAATAATATCCCGCCGCGTTATGTCCCAATAGCCATTTACAAAGTCCATTGTGATCCCGTCAAGTCCAAGGGCACGATTCCTTTTGATTCCTCTCATAGCTACTATGATTTCATCTTCCGTAACCCTGCGGCAAAGGCTAGAGCCCAACTCATCACTGATGGATCTTGGAAACGAGGTAATTGGGGGCAGGGGCTTGATGTAAATCGTGTGAGAACAACGCACAAGAGGGGAGGGGTGAATTGTGCTTTTCACTAAAATTTAGATTTTGAAAAATCTTTCAATTAAAAAACGTTTGTAAATAAATTGTGAAATAAAAACGAAAAGTGCAATAATAAGACAAGCAAACAAAAGACTAAGATTTTTAGGTGGTTCGGCCAAACCCGTGCCTACATCCACCCCCGATCAACCCGATCGGGCTTCCACTAACCACTCCCTTTTGCCGAAGCCGGTAGGGGTAAACCAAGTACAACCGGTGCTCCAACGAGACACCAAAAATCCGAACAAATCCAGCTACAATAATGCATACAATTTTTACAATAGCAATGCATACAAAAATCATACACCTTTAATTTCTCAAAACAAAGTGGCACAACTAAATGTTACCGAATGATGTAACGAAATGTGGAAGAAAGCTGTTGAAATTTTAGAAGAAGATTGAGCCCGTAGCTCCCACAAGTATGCCAATTGTTGCTCTCGGTTTTGGCCTTTTTCTTTAGTTCTTGAAGAAGTTTGCAAGTGGATTCATCAAATCTATAAATTGTAAAATGTCCTATATATATAGTCCACCAAAAAGCAATTCCAAACGGCTAGAAAAACGGTAAAAAAGAAACCGGAAAATAGCCGTTGCCGGAAGCCCGAAAAGGAAGAAGAAGAGCAGCAGCCGTCCGATCCCACTTCAAGAATGGACGGCTGGATGGACTTCTCGGCTTGATCATCTCTAGACCGTCTGATCCGGGCGGACTTGATCTGAACCATTGGATCCCACGCGCTGAACGAACGGCGCTGATTAAACAGCCGTTCGAAATTACTCTCGCCCGTTGGATCTGGGCGGGCTTGATCTGAACCATTGGATCCCACGCGCTGAACGAACGACGCTGATTAAACAGCCGTTCGAAATTACTCTCGCCCGTTGGATCTGGGCGGGCTTGATCTGAACCATTGGATCCCACGCGCTGAACGAACGGCGCTGATTAAACAGCCGTTCGAAATTACTCTCGCCCGTTGGATCTGGGCGGGCTTGATCTGCGCCTTTGGATCCTGCCGAAGTTATAAGGTGGGATTTTTAGTCCCACACTGCAGAATGAAATTTGGCACACCGCTTAATAATACATTTGCGCCGTTTAACCTGCGAGCCACTTTGGGGCTGGCTCCCCCCTTCCTTGACCGGGATTTCATCACCCGGTTCAGGTTGACTTAGCCATGCACTGTTCTTTGACCCTAGACCGCGCTTAAGTTAGACTTAGCCAAGCTCCTCTCGGCAGGCTTGGCTTAGCCAGGCACTGTTCCGTTGACCGTTGACCAGCGCAAGCCGAGCTGCTCTCGGCGGTCTTTGGGCGGGCTTTGCTGGCCCCTTTTGGGTCAACCAAATTTTTATTTTTCTTTTTTTTTATTTCTAAAAAGGCCTGGACGGGCTGTTTTGACGTCGGGTCGACCCGCCCATGCTACAGTGCTTTTTCCTGAGACTTTTGCTGATTTAGGGTATTTTTGACGAATTTTTTAGCCACAAATTTGAATATAAGTGTATAAAAATAATTTTATATTCTTATAGTATTATAAGTAATTAAGTGGCTATGAAAAGAAATTCGTAAAAAACGATTCCATAATAATATTAAAAAATCAAATACCCATGTCTATACATTTTGTCAAATATGCTTGGCCCAAAAATGAAAATTCATTATTAAATAATTTTATAATATTTTTAAATGTTAATACTACTAGTGTGCCATATAATCTCAAGGTTTTGACATATCAAATTCAAGAGAAATAAAAAGAAATTTAATTATAAAAAATTTTGCGCATGTCTTAAAAATTCCTTCAGTAATAAATAGCTTGGTTTTGTAATTATCACATCAAAGGGTACAACAATCTCCCCCTTGATGATTACAAAACCAAAGCTCAAAAACAAATAAAAAGATGAAGCATTAAAGTAACAATAAATAACAATCATGGATTATAATATAGCTCCCCCTGAATCCTGGCCTATACTCCCCCTGAATCCCAGCACATCACTCTCCCCCTTTTTGTAATCACTCAAAGGGGTTAATGACACCTAAACTCAAACGAAGTCTATGAAACACATCCGTAGGCAATGGTTTGGTAAAAATATCAGCCATTTGAGCGGAAGATGGGACAAATGATAGTTGAATTTCTTTCTTCTGCACATGCTCTCTAATAAAATGATATCTAAGCTCTATATGTTTGGTTCTTGAATGTTGAACCGAATCCTTTGATAGACAAATTGCACTTGAATTGTCACAGAAAATTGGAATCTGACTAAATTCTAAGCCGTAATCTAAAAGTTGTTGTTTAATCCATAGTACTTGAGCAACACAACTACCTGCAGCAATGTACTCTACCTCTGTTGTTGATAATGCCACACAATTTTGTTTTCTACTGGCCCAAGAAATTAGTGAACCACCAATCAATTGACACATGCCAGAGGTACTCTTCCTATCAGTCTTGCTGCCAGCAAAGTCAGCATCTGTGTAGGCTATTAAATCAAATCCAGACTCACATCTAGGGTACCATAAGCCTAGAGTCTTAATACCTATAAGATACTTAAAGATATGCTTGATTGCTTGTAAGTGTGATTCCTTAGGATTTGCTTGAAATCTTGCACATAAACCTACACTAAACACAATATCAGGTCTACTCGCTGTAAGATATAGTAATGATCCAATCATTCCTCTAAATAGTTTTGTGTCAATGGACTTCCCAGTTTCATCTTTACTTATGATAGTACTTGTGCTAATAGGAGTTTTTCTTGACTTCATGCTTTCAAAACCAAATTTCTTAAGCAAACCAATCAAGTATTTGGTTTGAGAAATAAAAATTCCTTCACTTGTTTGCTTTACTTGAAGTCCAAGGAAGAAAGTTAATTCTCCCATCATACTCATTTCAAACTCATTCTTCATTAAATCTGCAAATTTCATGCACATCTCTACATTAGAAGCTCCAAATATTATATCATCTACATACACTTGACATACTAGTTGACCTTCAGTTGAATTCTGTACAAATAAGGTATTATCTATCTTACCCCTATGAAATCCATTTGAAGTAAGAAAAATACACAATCTTTCATACCATGCTCTTGGAGCTTGTTTCAATCCATAAAGAGCTTTCTTAAGTTTGTATACATGATCTAACTTATCATGTATCTCAAATCCAGGAGGTTGCTCAACATAAACCTCTTCATTTATATATCCATTCAAAAATGCACTCTTAACATCCATTTGGTATAATTTAAACCCTTTGTGACATGCATAAGCAAGTAAAAGTCTAATAGCTTCAAGTCTTGCCACAGGAGCAAATGTCTCATCCACATCTACTCCTTCTATCTGACAATAGCCTTTTGCTACTAACCTAGCTTTATTTCTAATAACTTCACCATTCTCATCTACCTTGTTTTTGAAAACCCATTTTGTACCAATGATTGTTTTGTCATTTGGCCTTGGTACAAGATCCCATACTTGATTTCTCTCAAATTGTACTAACTCATCATTCATTGCAACAATCCAAGACTCATCTTCAAATGCACTTTCTACAGAACTTGGTTCAACATTTGACACGAATGCTGCATGATTAAATGAACTTCTAGTTCTAATATTCTCTTTTAAATCTCCAATAATCAATTCACTAGGATGATCCTTAGAATATCTCAATTGCTTCTCAATCTCACTATCATCTTTTATTGGTTCTTCAACCTTAGCTATATCATCCAATTTATCTTCTTCAAGACATAAGTCCTCAAATTCATCAAGTAGATCTATTTGATGATGACTATGAGATGCCTCACTAAGAGATTCATCAAACTTAACATGAATTATCTCTTCAACAACTAGTGTTCTCTTGTTGTATACTCTAAACGCTCTACTAGAAAGTGAATATCCTAGAAAAATCCCTTCATCAGACTTGGCATCAAACTTATCAAGGTCTCTTTTTCCATTATTTAAAATGAAACATTTACATCCAAACACATGAAAATGAGCTACCTTGGGCTTCTTGCCATAAATCAACTCAAAAGGAGAAATTTCTAACAAAGGTCTACATATGACTCGATTAAATACATAACAGGCAGTGTTAACTGCTTCAGCCCAAAAATATTTGGGAACACTATACTCGTTTAGCATGCACCTTGCGGCATCAAGCAAGGTCCTATTCTTTCTCTCAACTACGCCATTTTGTTGAGGAGTCCTAGGTGAAGAAAAAGTATGAAACACTCCATTTTTAACACAATATTCATCAAATAATTCATTCTTAAATTCTCCTCCATTATCACTCCTAATAGAGATTAACCTAACTTCATGTTCTTTTTCAATTCTTGTAATAAGACTTACGAATTTTTCAAATACTTCACTCTTCTTTCTAACAAAAAGAACCCAAGTAAATCTAGTAAAATCATCTACAATTACTAACCCATACTTGCTTCCACCTAGACTTTCTGGATGAATAGGACCAAATAAGTCTAAGTGAACAAGTTCTAAAGGTTTACAAGTAGTGATGTCCTTAAGAGGCTTAAAACTTTCCTTTGTTTGTTTTCCTAATTGGCATGGGCCACATAAATGATCACTTAACTGACTAAGATTTGGTAGACCTCTAACCACATCAAACTTCATGATTTTTTTAAAAGATGACTTTCCTAAGTGACAAAATCTTCTATGCCATAAAGTAGAATTACTGTCTTGTGAAGTAAGACACTCAAGTCCACTATTCTTGACCATGTGTAAAAATAAAACATAAGTGTTATCTTTTCTACATCCTATAATAAGAGGAAGATTATCCTTGCTAATGATGCATTCATGTTTATTAAATAAAACTGTAAAATTCGAATCACATAATTGGCTAATACTAAGAAGATTGTACCTTAAATCTTGAACAAGAAGGACCTTTCTTATGGATGTATGTGAGTTGCCCACAGTTCCAATTCCAATCACTTTCTTCTTGGAGTTGTCACCAAGAGTAACTTCACCACCATCATAGCTCTTCAAGTGGATGAATAAAGATGCATCTCCAGTCATGTGTCTTGAGCATCCACTATCCAAGTACCACATGCCTTCCCCGGTCCTTGAAGGAAAGCATGCCTACACCACACAATTAAACGTTACATTTAGGGACCCAAACCCTTTTGGGTCCACTTGTTTTAATTTGATCATTATGTAAGCTACTCTTTCTAACCCAAACAAAACTAGAAGATTTGTTATTTATAGAATTTCTAAATTTACAATAAGAAGAAATATGTCCAAACTTCATGCAATAATTACAAATAGCATTTTGTGCATAAGAGGAGGTAGTGGTTCTTGCATAATTTAATTTTTGAAAAGAAATCCTACAATGAGCATGCAAACTTTTCAAATTATTTAATTCCCTAACTAAGCATGTATTTTTGACAATAAAAGAAGCCTTCTCATCTCTTTCTTTCTTAATTTCTAGCAAATAATTGGCATTCACTTCATTCAAATGTTCACACAAACCTAAGTAATTTTCATGCTCTTCTTTTAATTTAAGATACTTAGATGCTAATTTTTTATATTTGGTACAAATGGCTATGTATTGCTCTTCATAATTTTCCATACAAGAAGATGAAGAAGAGGAGGAATAGGAACATACTTCATCATCTGATATTGCTTCTTGAATGTTGTCCTTTGCCATAAGACAAATCAAGCTCTCCTTCTTGTCTTCATTACTAGAAGAGGAGCTATCTGAATCATCCCATGAGATCTTCATAGCCTTCTTCTTCTTCTTTTGGTTTTGATATTTTTCTACTCTCTCTTTGTAGTGAGGGCAATTTGGCCTAGTATGCCCAGGCAATTTGCATTCATAACAAATTGTTTCTTCATGGGAAACAACTTTGCCCTTTTGCCTTTTATTCTTCTCAAATCTTTTTCCTGTATTTCTTTTGTTATATAAACGAGATAAGCTTTTAGAAATAAGTGCTACCTTACTTGAGATTGATACATCTGAATCTGTGAAGGAATCAGCTACAAAAGCAATTGTCTCTTCCTTCTTCTTTTTCTTTTCTTTTTCTACCACATGCTCTTCATTCTTTCTTCTTGCAAGCTCAATTTCATTTGTTAACAGCTCACCCAATAGTTCATCTAGTGACATAGCTGAAATATTCTTTGCTGCTTTCAAGGCTGTCACAAGTGGATCATATTGTTGAGGAATGACTCGTAGAATCTTCCTCACCTGTTCACCAGTAGAAAACTCCTTGCCAAGGTTAGATAGACCATTAACAATATTTGTAAATCTAGTAAACATAGACTTAATGGTCTCATCCGAATTCATGCGAAATAACTCATATTCATGAACAAGCATATTGATTTTGGTCTCTTTAACTTGAGAAGTTCCTTCATAGGTAACTTCTAATTTTGACCAAATCTCATGCGCTGTTTTCAAATTCATAATTCGGTTATATTCCGAAGCACCTAACCCACAACACAAAATGTTCATGGCCCGAGAGTTAAGTTGGACTTTATGTTTCTCCTCGGGAGTGAGTTCACCAAATGGTTTTCTCACTTTTTCGCCATTGACCATTTTAATTGAAAAATCAAATGAATTTTCAACAATGTCCCAAATTTCTAAATCAACGGATTCTAAAAATAAACGCATCCTATTTTTCCAATAAAGATAAAATTCACCCTTGAACAAGGGTGGACGGTGTGACGATGCTCCCTCAGACAAGATAGCATTGTCCTCAACACATGGAAGAGCCATGAGGATCTTGTCTTAGAAATTTCTTTCTCTTGACAAAACCTCGCTCTGATACCACTTGATGTAAATCGTGTGAGAACAACGCACAAGAGGGGAGGGGTGAATTGTGCTTTTCACTAAAATTTAGATTTTGAAAAATCTTTCAATTAAAAAACGTTTGTAAATAAATTGTGAAATAAAAACGAAAAGTGCAATAATAAGACAAGCAAACAAAAGACTAAGATTTTTAGGTGGTTCGGTCAAACCCATGCCTACATCCACCCTTGATCAACCCGATCGGGCTTCCACTAACCACTCCCTTTTGCCGAAGCCGGTAGGGGTAAACCAAGTACAACCGGTGCTCCAACGAGACACCAAAAATCCGAACAAATCTGGCTACAATAATGCATACAATTTTTACAATAGCAATGCATACAAAAATCCTACACCTTTAATTTCTCAAAGCAAAGTGGCACAACTAAATGTTACCGAATGATGCAACGAAATGTGGAAGAAAGCTGTTGAAATTTTAGAAGAAGATTGAGCCCGTAGCTCCCACAAGTATGCCAATTGTTGCTCTCGGTTTTGGCCTTTTTCTTTAGTTCTTGAAGAAGTTTGCAAGTGGATTCATCAAATCTATAAATTGTAAAATGTCCTATATATATAGTCCACCAAAAAGCAATTCCAAACGGCTAGAAAAACGGTAAAAAAGAAACCGGAAAATAGCCGTTGCCGGAAGCCCGAAAAGGAAGAAGAAGAGCAGCAGCCGTCCGATCCCACTTCAAGAATGGACGGCTGGATGGACTTCTCGGCTTGATCATCTCTAGACCGTCTGATCCGGGCGGACTTGATCTGAACCATTGGATCCCACGCGCTGAACGAACGGCGCTGATTAAACAGCCGTTCGAAATTACTCTCGCCCGTTGGATCTGGGCGGGCTTGATCTGAACCATTGGATCCCACGCGTTGAACGAACGGCGCTGATTAAACAGCCGTTCGAAATTACTCTCGCCCGTTGGATCTGGGCGGGCTTGATCTGAACCATTGGATCCCACGCGTTGAACGAACGGCGCTGATTAAACAGCCGTTCGAAATTACTCTCGCCCGTTGGATCTGGGCGGGCTTGATCTGCGCCTTTGGATCCTGCCGAAGTTATAAGGTGGGATTTTTAGTCCCACACTGCAGAATGAAATTTGGCACACCGCTTAATAAAACATTTGCGCCGTTTAACCTGCGAGCCACTTTGGGGCTGGCTCCCCCCTTCCTTGACCGGGATTTCATCACCCGGTTCAGGTTGACTTAGCCATGCACTGTTCTTTGACCCTAGACCGCGCTTAAGTTAGACTTAGCCAAGCTCCTCTCGGCAGGCTTGGCTTAGCCAGGCACTGTTCCATTGACCGTTGACCAGCGCAAGCCGAGCTGCTCTCGGCGGTCTTTGGGCGGGCTTTGCTGGCCCTTTTTGGGTCAACCAAATTTTTATTTTTCTTTTTTTTTTATTTCTAAAAAGGCCTGGACGGGCTGTTTTGACGCCGGGTCGACCCGCCCATGCTACAGTGCTTTTTCCCGAGACTTTTGCTGATTTAGGGTATTTTTGACGAATTTTTTAGCCACAAATTTGAATATAAGTGTATAAAAATAATTTTATATTCTTATAGTATTATAAGTTAATTAAGTGGCTATGAAAAGAAATTCGTAAAAAACGATTCCATAATAATATTAAAAAATCAAATACCCATGTCTATACATTTTGTCAAATATGCTTGGCCCAAAAATGAAAATTCATTATTAAATAATTTTATAATATTTTTAAATGTTAATACTACTAGTGTGTCACATAATCTCAAGGTTTTGACATATCAAATTCAAGAGAAATAAAAAGAAATTTAATTATAAAAAATCTTGCGCATGTCTTAAAAATTCCTTCAGTAATAAATAGCTTGGTTTTGTAATTATCACATCAAAGGGTACAACAGGGCATTTGGTTGCCATCACCCCATTTCCGTTCGAAATGGGCGAGGACAAGTCACCTAATGCTGTCGGGGGAGTCCGCCATGTTGCCGTCATCATCCCTCATGTAGGTAATACGATTCGCCCTTTTCCGAGCCGAGGCTGCATTGTGGAAGAACTTCGAGTTGCAATCACCGAGCTGCGCCCAGTGCACCTTGGCGCACTGCCACCACCACTGTTCTTCGTGAGCACATCCACGGTGAAAGGCCGTAACCATGTTCCCAAGCCGCTTGTGGTCCTCCTCCGAAAGGCCCTCGCTAGACTCCCTCTTTTGAAGCTCGTCAATGTCCCGTTCCAGCTCCCTGTTTCGGTCAATAATGTTCCCCACCTCCTCGAGGCTCCATCTGCGCAACGCCATCAACGCGCGCTTAAATTTTGTCATCACTACCTCCATGCTGTCTCCCTTAGCATGTCTTCGCCAAGCCTTATTAACCACCTGGAAAGATTGAGGGAAATCCAGCCACACACTGTCGAAGAGAGGCCTGTCGGATTTCGGCCAATGATCCCCACCTCCCACGTTAATCAACAATGGACAGTGATCCGATCCAAGCCTACTGAGGTGGTGAACCGAACAATCAAGAAAGGCGAGCAACCCAGGTGAGTTCATTAAAGCCCGGTCCAGACGCTCGAGGATGCGCGCGCCACCCTGCTTCCCGTTGCTCCAAGTAAACCTGTTGCCGGAAAAGCCCAAATCAACAAGCTGGAGGTCCTGCATAAGGTCAGCAACGTCCTGCTGATCCCTACCATAGATGAAGCGCCGCCCAGCACACTTCTCCTCTGGTCCCAAAACTAAATTAAAATCTCCAGCGACGAGGAGAGGCTCGTCGCCCCCGCAGGAGTTCCGGACAGCATCCCAAATGACCCGGCGCATATGGTGATGTTTGGGGCCATAAACGAAGAAACAATTAATCATGCCGTCAGGTTGGATTTTGACTGTACGTGCCATTGCATGAGAAAGATCCACCCCATTCCTCCACAGAATAACAAAGTCAGCCGACATGCCCTCCGAGGGGTAGGCCGCGAACTCCCAGCCACTCCCGAGGAGCCAATCTGCATCTTGTCTAGAAAAGATCCGCGCTTTAGTCTCCATTAACGCCACAGCAGCGACATTCCGCTCACGGACAAGCCTGCGCAAGTAGCCCCTCGACTTCCTCTTCTTGACGCCCCTTATATTCCACACTATAACATTCATGAATAAGAATATCGTTAGAACAAGGATTTCCTCTAGCCGTGCATCAGCACCTCCCAGAACCTCCACCATCACCACCCGTGATGGCCGCTGCACCACACGTAGCACAGCCATGGCCCGCCCAATTAAGCCGCGCTACCGCCCAGGTCCGTTGGCGTACACTTCTCTCGAGCCACCAGTGACACGGGTAACTTTCCCCTGTCTCCGCCCCCACGGGCCGCCCGCTCCGCACCTTCAGAAATCTCACATTGTCTTCATATCCTCTAGCTGCTACCATGTGCTAACATCTAGACTGTGTTATTATCTATATCTATTTTTTTATTTGACTTAGTTGTTTTGAATATATGTAATAAGTTCTTGACTCAAGATTAATTTTATTGAGCAAGCTCAATTTTGAGGTGATGAAGAAACAATTTTATAAGCACTGTCCTTCCATTATAATCTGCTTTGTTTTGGTGTACTCCAATATTGACTAAACCTTTAAGATGATACGAGTTTCCATTGTAAGCGACACTGTTTCCTGCCAGTGCTAACTCTGCCTCTTGCTTTGTGACTAAATAGTTTACATCTAACTCTAATTCCTTTCTTCTAAGATCATTCTCCTTTCTCTCAAACTCCTGTAACTGAATTGTTCAATGCTTTCATACAAATTCACAAACTGAAACTTTATTTCGTTTGTCACACCTGGAGTAAATTACTGAAAATTTTCTTTCCTTAAGGTGACGTTGTAAAATTCCAATCAAAGATTGCTCATCCAAACAACGTAAATTGCAAAATTCACAAACATGCACACTATTTATGATTGAGGGATATTTGCATAAAACTGCAACTTCACCAAAGGTGTCATATGGAAGAGTTTTGATATAGTTTCCTCCGATCCATCTTCTTTAATGATGGCCTCTTCCTGTTTGATAATAAGAAGAATAAATACAAATAAGATTAAGTTAAATATCACAATAAAGTTGAGTAAAAATTCAAAATTAATATACAATTAATGTTAAATTTATATATAAATGTAAACTTTTGAATTATTAGATATTCATAAAGAGAATACTATTACTGAAACACCATGAGACATGATGTAGATTTGATCCACAGCACTTCCTGGAAAGAAGAATTGCTCATTCAGCTTTGTTACCTGATTTTTAATTTTATACATGAAGTTAGCATTTTATAACATAGAAGTACATGTGGTAAGTGAACTACATACTTGTGTAGACATTCTTAAGCATACCATCTGATTCAGGAACTCATCTGAAAAACCTTTTAGGAGTGTACACGCTGAGCCGTCTCAAAAGATAAAGACTGAGATATCTTCATGAAGGCATTCTTGTTCTTCAAAGCAAAATCCTCAAAGAAGCTAATATCTTAAGGAGTGTATTTAACTTGACTTTTACTGCTACAAGAATGTCTTCAATAGTGTTAGCTCTGGTATAAGTCTTCTCATACTGTACTTTCAGGTGGCTTTTGACTTTGATTTCTAATATCTTTGCCAAGCTTATTTCTGTTCATGTATTTCATTTGATTCATCGTTCTATCCCTAAATCTTTTAGTATTTGAACCCTTCAGTCGTGTTACCAACTAAATAGGCCACAAGAATCATATTGAATGAGATGACTATCATGATAAAAATTATTCCCAAAAATTTATCGCATGGATAGCCCCAGAACCTGCATAAAAATGAGCAGGGAGATCAAATTCATCAGGTTGTTGGTGTAGCTTTGTGCATCTACATAGGAAAGCATAATTGCATTTAGAGTACTTATTTTTAGGAGAGTTACAGTTTGAGGGCCTAAGTTGGACCTAATAAACAAGTAAATGAACTTCTATCGATAAAAAACTTAAAACTAGTATATAAAAACTATTACTTGTGCATCAAAGTCACCACATTTTGTTGAATATCTAATATAAGACAATTCTTTATCTATATCCAATAATCTCCCCTTGGCCCAATACATTAAGGCATAGATATGCATTAACTCAAAAGTTAAAGCAAGTTTGTAAGGGCCATAGATCACAACACAGCACTTTGTTGAATATCTGCTATATTACGATCTCTATATGTACTTAACAATCTTGGTGAATCATGTAGATATCAAAGAAGTTGTGATATTAATATTGAAATATTGTGTCATATCCATTAGTTTTATCTTATATGTTAATGAGTGCTTATAAACTTATAGATTAAGCCTAACATGGCTTTTGAAGTATTCATTATCTCTTGAGTGGTATAGGAGTCAATAATTCTTGTGGAATCACATGGTTTGTTTGTATTGTGCTCTTGTAGGATTTGCTTACTTTTATCATGGTTAAGTAAAATGACCAAGAGAAGGTGGCTTTCATAGGACTACCACATAGTTAAGCAAGCAGACTGTTGGTGTATATGTTTTTGATAAATTAAAATGACCAATTAGAGGATAAATAGATCTAATATAGATGCTCCCCATGTGAGGGAAGATTTTTGGCATCTACATGAAAAACTATTGTAGTTTAAATATTAAACAATTTGTAATATTGATAAACAAATTATATCATTAGTTTAAACTTTTAGATTGATATATCGATCTATTGACCATAACTTGAGCCCTCAAACATTGTACTCCCTTAAACATTATTGATTTAAAATCAGTAAACTTCATCACTATGAGTGGTGGTAGCTCACTATCAATTATCATAGTGACGCTTGAAAAGTAAAGTGATGTAATGCATCTCTTCCATAAGTCCATGTCTTTGAAGTTGATATATTGATACTCTTTTAGAGTTAAGCTTCCAATCTATGTGTGACCTTCTTTCACACTTATAATTGTGGTGGAAAAGAAGTAAAAGACACATGTTGAAATATGGTATAGTAGAACTCCACTATAAGGAGCCTTAGAATCTTAGTAAACAGAAAATTATGCACATATTTCTTGTTAAAGAAATTTTTAATCTTCTTTGCACAATACAATCATATCCACACAAGAGACCACAATAATTCTAGCCTCTTTGTGGCCTAACGCCATAGACAGCTAACAATTATTAGTATTAATGTATAACAAAGAAATTGTGTAGTTATTATTTGTGCTTCATTGAGTTCATACCTTGTATTTGACATCCTTTAGGAAACAAACAAAGATTTCTAGATAGTACATAACTGCAATATAAGTCATTCCCTTGAGTTAGGTTCCTTTTTTTGTATGTATTTTTAAAATGACGAAATTAGCATACAAAATAAAGGCATTTTAATAGGCCTTAAGCCCATGTGAAGAGGTGGTTTGTTATGTGGGAGTGCCTTCCTAACTCAAGAACCATTATATCAATTAGTTATTAACCAATATGAGACAATGTCGAGCAATATCGATTTCTTACTTTAGAGCAATGTTTTTTTTGACAATACACTATTTGATATGAAAAAGAATCTCTACAAAAAGAAAGAATTGTGATGCAACATTGATGAGGAAGATAATTTGGATGGCATCAAGCTTTACAAAGTTATTGGGCAGCCCTATATAGAAGCCAAACTCCAATGTGTGAAGGATGTGGAGTAAACATAACATGAGAATATGAAGTTTGCCTAGCATCTATACAACTTGGAAGAGTGATGTAAAGGAGGTTAGTGAAAAAAAAAAATGAGATCAATCATGTTCCATTTTGCTTAGCATTGTGCTTTTCTTGTAATGCACCTTCCAATTGGATGGAAGATAAAAGTTCAATAGCTATCTTTAGGAAATTTGAGACTAGTTTCTTGCTATTGGTCTGTACTTTTTGGAGCACATATGAAGGGTGTCTTTCAACCCCTTTGTTCTCGAACTTCTTATTTATTTATTTTCTTATCTTTCTCTCTTACTACCCTCCTTTGAATTATATAATTATTACAAACATTCACTTCTATTAGTAAGCATTAGTTTGATATATTATTTTCAAACTCAACCTTCTATAAAAGTACTTTTTGAATTGTAATTGAATGCTTAAATATATTTTGAAATGTACTTTTTTACTCAAAAAAAAAAAACAAAACAAATTTATCTTCTCAAAACAATATTCAAAAAAATTAATTTTATTATTTTATAAAAAAATCATAATCTATTTTAATCTATTAAAATTCAATCATATCACTAAGCCTTTAAAGATACTATATTTATGAAATGCACAATTTTAATAGTAAATAAAAATACCTTCAAATTATTGAAAAAATTAACACTATTTCCAATAATAATTATATCAAATATAAAATAATTATCTTCAATAGATTTCTCTCTTTCTCTAAAAATAGACAATACAAATCATAGGATGATAATCTTATTCACCTTGCTTGCAACTTGTGAGGAGGAAAGATGGGTTAGTGGAAGTTGCAACATAAGCATTAGTATGCACTTCTTCTTACTTTAATAAGTAGTTAACCAGCCTCACTTAAACTCGAGTAAGATATTGTTGATAATGATCTTTGACATATCTTACCTAGGCTCCCATGTTGCATTGAGACTATGTTTGGGCTAGCTTTTTGAAATCACTTTTTTTGAACAAAATGCCATTTTAAAATGCTGCATTTGTGAACAACTTTTTATTGAAAATCAATCCAACTTCCGTTATTTAGTTTCTTAAATATCAAGGAATCAACACATGCTTGTATGCTTGCCTTATCTCTTCGTTTAGGTGCATGGATATGCTTGTATGGTTATTTCAAGCGAGTTCAATCACATTCCAACCCTAAAAACTCAATTGCTTATGAGTAGATCTATGCTTATAGCACTTCAATCTTTGTTTAATATTACTATCCATTTATGCCCAACAAACTTCAAAGAAGAAGTTTATATGCATAAGAAAGGGTTTGTGATGTTGAATGCTCATGTCATCGATAGAAATAAATTTAACTTTTGGGAACTGCTCCCCAAATGAACAATTTCTTTTTTTTGTTAAATGCAACATGCAAGCATTAGCTGAATGTATGACAAGCATCACTATATTAAGTGCTCCATTAAGATGGGTAAGAAATTAATTGTTTGTAGAAATAATATCTCCATAAATGTGAACCTCACCATTGCAAGTATTGATTGGTGTTATTTTAATTAGTATCAATATTTGGTGTTATTTTAATGAGTGTTAGTGGTAGAACATATATATGATTGATAAGTTTGTAAACTTTGCCAATGTTTCATCCCTCCATGAAGATGCTATTGGAAGGATCATTCCACTAAGAAAATTTGAAAGCTCAAGGAGGGTATGCTTGTGAATTTTTCATATTTGTTCAAGAGTTTATGTATCAATTTGAGGATCAAATTATTTCCACTTGGATAAATTGCAACAACTACAAAAAAAAAAGAGAATAAAATAAAATCTTAAATTGAAGCAAGTGAGGTGATGCATACCAAACATCACTGGCATTTCCAGTCATGGGTGCCACCTAACATCCTTTTTCCAAGCAATATTAAATAATAAAAATCTTTTTAATTTCTTTTTAAAATTGAGTTGCATAAGCAATACAAATTTTTTTGAGCAAAACATTTAAAGCATTTTTGAAAGCGATATTGTACAAGTCATGAAAATATCAAATTTTCACATTTCCTTTTAAAAGCAACTTGATAACAAATTTTTAATATTTCCTTTTTCTCAAATATAATTGATATAAAACTCATGAGCTAGCATCTTCTAATTATCATGTATTAGCTTTAATTCCATCCTAATAGTCCAATGTGGTTCTTTTCGACATAAAAGTGGTGCTAAAATGTGCACGAGTCAATCGACACTGGCTCAATGATAAAGATGTGTAACATAATATAAAATGTACAATTCTTGAGTAACTCCATGTACGATCTATATTAACAAAATATATGAAAATAGTAAAAGACATTATTTTCTTTTTTTTTATTCATTTATAACCCAATTACATCTTTAATAAATTATATTAATTTCTTTTTAAAACACTTTCATTATTCTGGATAGCCCAATGACATCTTTTTGATAACCTTCTTGAAGGCATGTTATTATGAGTGTGGTCTTACTTTTTGAGACATGTTATTCTAGATAACAAAACACTTAAAGAGACATATTGTTTTGGATAATAAGTTAGCTTTTGCAAACATCATTGATGTTTTTTTACATTACATCACTTTATTATATCCTTTCGAATTCAATTATATCAAAATTTTTGTAATTAATCTTCTTTTCTTTGTAACACATGACATAATAAACATTTAACACATTACTAAAAGAATATAATATCATTATTTTAAACAAATTATGTTTCAAATCATCATATCAATATCTTATAAAAATAACATATAACAAACATCCTTTAATTGGTATTTCACTTATCATTTGAGACTTCTAATATGACATTATATATCATATAAAATCAGATATATTAGATATAATTTATGTCTATTCATGTATACTTTAATTACAAATCACATATAATGAACATTCTTTGAATGATATTTCGTATATCATTTTAGACTTCTAACATATCATTACACATAACATCAAATCAAATATATTAAGTACAATTTCTACTTATTCATGCATATTATAATTGATAGTAACATGCCATTGCAAATCAAATACATCATGTACAAGTTATGTTTATCACTTTTTTTTCTTTTTATAATGTTCACATTAAAGCTTAGATCTTTGCATATCTCTCTTTTAACTTCTTAGATTGCCTCTGATCCTAACACAAACTAACATGGTTGCCTTTCCAAATCACTTAGAGATACTTTTTTATTTTTTTCTTTCTTCTTCTACTGACTTTGGTTGAGTGCTGCACTTTTTCAAATTTGCTAAAAATCTTTCTTAGTCTTAAGTTTAACCTCTTTTTTATCTGTTATGGCATCCATTCATATTCCTAGCCATTCAACTTCTCCAAATAACCAAATTTCTTTAATATAATGACTCTTCACTGTCTTTCAAACTTAACTGATGGTTTCATGTCATTGATCTCTCTTCATAATGTTAACATAGTATTCATTACTTTGGGTTATAAAATCCTTTAAAATTCTACTAATAATAAATGCAAAATTATAAGTTTCATACTATATAATTATTAACTTTGCCTAAATCTATTGTAAGTTCTTCTTATTATACTTTTATAATATCATTATCGTCTCATACAATATTCTCATTTATCTTATGTTGTATGAATAATTTTTTCTTATACATAATTACTTTTTACTTAATCATACTTACACGATACCCATTTCATATTTTATGTTTGGTTAAATTTCTCATCATTTATGGTTATTTAGATCATATTAATGCAATCCAATAATCATAAAAATAATCATTTCTATTTAGGCAACATAGCATTCACCTATCTTGTATTTACATGGTTTCTCATTGTATTGTATGATATCTTTCTTCTTACATAGGAACCAGATGATCCTCTTATATTAGGCTTATTATACACCTGATCGTACTTTATGTTAATTCTCATATTGAATGATTTGCTCTTCATTGGTTAACCTATTGAACTTAATTTCTTCTTCTAAATTAATCACACCTGTATATTCTTTGCTTTCATATTATACGATGCTATACTAACTATATCATCCCTTATCTCTTATGTGTTATAGTGGCATGGTCATCCTTATATGATCCTTAGTCAACTTTCATGGTTTTTCACATTTATCCCAAGTTCATTCTCTCTCTCTCTCTCTTTCTCTCTTAATTATATTATACATTATTCTTTGATCATACTATACAAACAGATCATTCCCATAACTTGTTGGACTAATCCAATCCATGGCATTGATTTTACTTTATCGTACTTAGATGGTTGTATTATCATATTTGTATGTTATAATCTTATCTTATGAATCTACTAGCTTGATTAATTCTCTTACTTAATCGTACTATATGATATCTTAAGTTTTAGAAAAACTCTTTTTTTAAGATCATTACTAGTTTTTTAATTTTTTTTTCAACATCTCATGATTTTTAATTTATTAAAATTACTTATCTTTACTTTTGAGATGTTATATTTTATCACTAATTTTTGTTGAACAACACAAAACAATCTAATTCCTTCTTTAAACTACAAAAAACAAGTGTCAAATCTTCTCTACATTTTCTCATCTTCTTTTCTTACATTTTTCCTTTAATTGAGATCTTTCTCTTTGTTTTCTCTCTTTCATCTCTCTTCTTTCTTATTTCTTTATCTTTTTTCTTAAACCACTAACTTTCCAGCCACAAATCCCTTTTCAAACTTATCTAACATATGGTATACTGATGATCACAAACTTACATATTTGTCATCAAATAATTATGAAAATTATGTTCATGTTTTTTTAGACAATACGAAATTATAAACTCTACAACATTGGATTCCTCATAAAGAGATATTTCTAAGCATATGCATCTAAACAAAATTTTTAACTTCATTTGAAATTGTGACACACCTTCTAAGTCATATTAATTTGATAATATTTTAATCAATAAACATTATATCTCGAAAAAATTAAGTTTATAATATTAAGATACATAATTACAATAATCTCATAACTTAAAAAGATATTTCATATATCAAAATTATGGGATTTTACATGTACTTTACAACACTCTCTCTTTGAGTTACATTTTTCATGAGTCTTTTTGCTTAATCAAACCCATAAGGGTTTTGCCTAATTTCCTTAATGAATTTTCCAATCTTATTCTCATAATTTTCTTATCCTTTATCCTTTAAAATTTTTCAAACTAGTCATTACCAAATTTATTCACTAATCACATGTGTTAATGCTCTTATGAAACTTTTGCATGCCAAACATGTAATGTCATATAAGAAAAATTAAAAGAAATTAAATAAACATGTGACAAGTATAACTTGTGAATATACAACCATTTCAAATCATTAAACATCTCCAACTCATGTTCATTTATATAATATTATCAATCATAGCTCTTAAGGCTCTTAATTTATAATCATCATGCAAATGCACCATAAGGTTCATAATCATTTACCTCAAATTTAATGCTATGATCATATTTAGATTTTAATTATTGTAATACCTTTTAAGAGCTTCACCAAGCTTAAAGAATCTCTCCCACATTGATTCCTAAATACCCAAATAAAAGAACCCCAATTTTGGAATTTTTGTGGAAGCTTAGTTGCATGCTTCTTTTGAAATCTCATACAATAACTCTCATTCCTCTCATATTTCTTCAAAACAATGCTTAACCCTTCTCTTATGACTAAATCCCTTTCTCTACAAGTTCTAATTTTTCTCATTTGTATTCCTAGCCATTGTTGTTATTCAATTTACTCCAAATAAGCAAAATCGTTGATTCACTTCCTCAACATACCAAAATTTAACAGAGTGAATATTAGATAATGCTCAACATTCCTTCATTCCTTTAAATATTTGTATTTCCAACTATGGTTTTATTGTGAAGATTTGATCGTTGATTCTGTTTATCGTAGTTTTAATAAGGAGAAATAAAAAAAGTCAAATAAATATTTAAATTTTAATTAAAATTATAAACTTATATTAATTTCTTAAATCGTTTAATCCTAATGACCTCCAAAAAATCTTATATTAATTTTAGAAATAAATTAATTATAAAACTCTACAATCCATAAAATTTTCATAATATTTTGATATTTTTTAATATTTTAATAATTTTATGTTCTATAAATAATATTTCTCCCCATTAATACGATCTCTTAGATATACCAATTTTTTATAAATTAATATTATTAAACTCTAAAATAAAATGTTTTTGGAATCATGATAATTTCAATAATAATTTTCTAAAAATATTTATAATAATAAATTACTATAACTTCAATTGTTTGTTCTATAATAAATTTAAATCCAAAGTTATTGAAATTATATTTTAAGTCTTTAGTTGCTTAATATTTTTTATTTAACATTTGACTCCTTTAAGACTCGTAATCACTTTTTCTAGGAATGTATGATATTTCATATAATAATAATAATTTCTAAACAAATATTATATTTTATAAATTTATTTTTTTAATTAAAGTTTAAAATTTTTGATAAAAGTAATACATCTTAGCTTTTATCCATTATCTAATAGATACATCTAAGCTTATTTTATAATCAAATAATAGAATTTATTCTACTAAAATTTATTAAACAAAGCCCATATCTTTGGAATGTTATAGACAAGAATGGAATCAAAAGTCAAAGAAGATATAAAAAAATATAAAATAAGTACTTTTGAGTATTTCAAGTATGAAAAATATTAAAAATATTAAATATAATTAAAAGGACTAAAATTTAGCTAACTAGTGGAGTTCATTATAGCAAATCATACAAAATTAGTTAACAAATGTTTGAAGATTAAATTGATTACAAAATATAAAAAATATTATAATTTTTTAATTTAATTAATTCTTAAATTTCCATATTTTACCTTAACCTAATAGAGGCATAACATAATGATGGATGATGAATTGAGTGACAAAAGCAATTAGAATTGGGAGAATTATGGTTATTAAGGGAAGATGAGTCTTTTGATTCATTAGAGGTGTCATATGAGGAATTTGAAGAGATAGGAAGGGGGATTCAATGCAACAAACTTATAAAAATGAATTAAACCTCAAACATGGGATTTTTTTCAAAGATTTGGTTTGACTGAGAGTTTAGAGAAAAGAGGAGAGAGAGGAGATGCTACCAAGATATTAGAGAAATATCATGAGAAACCAAGCAAGAATTAAGGAGAATTGGGAGAAAATAATGTAGCAAGAATTGTATCATTATTGTGATAAATATTATAGTATAAAGAAAGGAAACAAGAGATAGAGGGATAAACTTCAAAATCCATTCTAAGATGTTTCTATTATAATCTAGAATTAAGGTAGGTGGGCATGTCTTTATATTTATCTAAATTATGCATACTATTTGAAGCTAAAGGCCCCATTAGGAAAAAGGATTGGATCAATTAACTTGAGTATGAATGGTTTTATATGAGTTTTTAATGCTTAATTTAACATAATAATTATTATGTTTTAGAACATGTTATGGTTATGATTCATTTAAATATTAAATTATAACATGCTATAGAGTAATACAATATGTGATAATGGTTAAAAAAAGAAACTAAAAAGATAAGTTAAAAATTAAAAAGAAATGAGGTAAGAACAAAGTTAATAAAGGGTCAAGGAAATTTTAAAAAGAAGTATATAAATGTTGATTATCTAATGTCAAAGTCTTATCCCTTCATCTACTTAATAAAATAAAAGGGGTTATGCATAATTAAAATACTAGATAAGAACATAAGAACTATAAGAGGAGACTTATTAGTTAAATAAAATTATCTAATTCTAACCAATAAAATCATAGAACAAAAATCAAGTATAACATAATGAAAGATCCAAATACAGAACTGCATATAAAATTATGTTTAAAACTTAAACTAGTGTTCTATCATAATATCAACACCCAACTCACATAAGCACTATCCACTCCCATATCTTAGTAGTATTAACCTCTCCAATGATATTAAAATCTCCAACTATTAATGCATTGGATATATACCCTATGTTGTAAGATCAATCATGATGATAAACCATAATAATAATTCTGAAATCATACTAATAAGATTGATAGATCTTACGAGATAAATCTAATATGATAATAACATATAAAAACGTTAATAAAAATAGGTAAACAAGATGAATAAATCAAAACTTTTATCAATAAGCCATGATGATAAACCATAATAATAATTCTAAAACCATACCAAAAATCCATGCATAAAATAAAAGAACACTAGATATGAATGCCAATTTTTGCTTTTATTTCTAGTTTTTATTATTTTATATGATTACTATGCCTAATTTCTTTTGAATCATTATCCTCTTTAAATCTAATTATATTAATCAATAAATATTTTCTGATAATATCTATCTAAAATATATAATAAAAATACTAGTTAGATATCTAGTTTGATGATCGATATTCTATGTTACAACATATTGCACCTAGCACCTACTAAATTGATATGGTTCAAAGACTCATATCTTAGGATACAATATGCTATGCCTATATTGAGATCATGGTACTCATGTAAGATAGACATCTAAATCAAAAAGTGATGCTATACAATTTAACATGCTGCTTTAAAGTGTAAACAATAATGTCTTTGATATAAACATGCAAATACAAGTTATTTTCAATGCCAATATGAATTTCATTTTATTTAATTATTTCTTATGCTATATCTACTTTTATTATTTTTTATGATGTCATATAACTAGAAAAAATATCTAATAGGTAAAACCATGTAACAATTAAGTTAGTAAAGCAATGTAACAAATAAAATCAAATAAAGCCATTTAAAAAAACCATAATACGCCAACATATAAAATGCGGTTCAATAAAGGGCTATAAAAATATGCAAATTATATTATTATGCTATTTTATAAGTTACTAGATTTATCTGTTTGAATTCTAGAATAAAATTTATTTTTAACTTCTACCTTTCCTTAATGTCTTACAAAAAATACATGTATATTGTTAATTCCTTTATTATTAAATGTTACATTCTTTTTCCTTTAACTTGATCCCGGGTCAATTATTATATAAATTATTAAGAATTGCCTCTATGTGCTTTCCAAAATGCTTTCAAATATTCCAACTAATTTTTTGCTCACTTTTTTTTTTATTTTCATATTCTTATATTTTAATAGTATTTTATTCTTTATTATATTTTTTACTCATTTTTATTTTTTATCCCTTTCTATTTATTTTCTTGTATTTTTAAATTTCTTCTTGTTTTTATTTATTCATATTTATTTAATTTCATTTTATTTTGTTTTTATTTTATCTTATTTATATTTTTTTATCATATTTAATTATTTTTTAATATATTTTATCTCTCCTCTACTTGAATAGATCAATAAACTTAGTTGCCAATCTATAACTCAATTCTCAATTCTTTCCTCTCTCCTACTTATCGTGCATATATTGGATGACCCAAACTGAACCCACACCAAGTTCATTTTTGCCACCCAATAAACACCCGATGATCAAACCTGTGCTTTGATGTAATGCAACAAGGTTTTGTTTCGTGGATCATAAGTCCAATTGGATTATTGTTTTCTTTGTCTCTCTTTCTCTCTCTTTTCATTGTTCCTCTGACACCCCATCACATTTCTCCACTTCCTACAGCACTGTTAGAATTAAGCCTCTTCTACACTCTCTCTAATCTCGCTCCCTTTCTCACATGACATAGCTTAACAGCAACCCAAATAACAATAGAGAACTAAAATAAAATAAAGAGAATCTTCCATGTCGATGATGTCAGATTTGCAAATCAAAGCAGCTTTTCAAATGAACCTCTTACCTACATCATGACAGTAAAAACCCTTGAGCATTTCCTTTTCCTTCCATAGATTTTGTCACTACTCAAACCACTCTCACTCTCTGTTCTTTATGTCCTAACTATAATAGATAACCTCCTATTTATAAGTGAGGAAGAAGACATGCATGAGTCAGGTAAGGGATTATTAATGAATCCTTACACATAAGATTGGGTTAAGTGTATGTGGATCCAAGAATTTTGAAAACCAAAATATTATTTTAAGTTTTTCCTATCACTATCACAAGAATTTTGACATTGTGTTCACATGGGGAGATTTTGACACACTATTTTCATAAAATTATTACAAATCCATCATCCATCAAAATTAAAAATTTATACATTTATCTTAGAACAATCAACATTCGTTTATTTGCATATTTATCTTTCTTTAATTGGTTTTGACATAAGACAAAATTCATAAAATTATAAATCTACCTAATACAACATTATATAATTATACCTAAGCTTTAAAAGTTCATAATAAATTTTCTAGGTGTCAAAAAATTACAAAGTTAATACTGTTGAGGTCAACTTGAAAAGTTCTTTCTATAAATTTAAGGATTGTGCCTAACATGGCTTTGAAGTATTCATTTTTTAGTGGTATAAAAGTCAATAATTCTATTAGAATCACATGATTTGCATGGATAGTGCTCTTGTAAGATTTGCCTATTTTTATCATGGTTAAGTAAAATATTCAAGAGAATGTGTCTTTCATAGGACTACCACATAGTTGAGCAAGTTGGTTGTTGGTGTATATGTTTGTAATGAATTAAAATGATTTATTAGACGGTAAACAAATCTAATATGGATCCTCCTATGTGAGGGGGGTGCTTCTGACACGTACATGAAAAGCTATTGTAGATTAAATATTAAATAAAATTATAATATTGATAAACAAGATATGGCATTAGTTAAACTTTTAGAGTGATGCATATTGATGCACTTATCTTTTGACCATAACTTAAGACTTCCAAATTTATATTCCCTAAACATTATTAAGAAAATCATTAAACTTCATCTTTATAAGTGGTGGTAGCTTATTATCAGTTATCATAGTGATGATTGAAAAGTAAAGTGATGTAATGCATCTCTTACATAAGTTTATGTCTTTGAAGCTGATATATTTATACTCTTTCAAAGTTAAGCTTCCAGTCTATGCATAATCTTCTTTCACACCTAGAATTTTAGTGGCAAGGAAGTAAAAGATACATGTTATAATATGGGCATAGCAACTCCAATGCAAAGAGCTTATAGAAATTGTGTAGTTATTATTTGTGTTTCATTGAGCTCACACTTCATATATGACATCCCTTAAGAAACAAGGATTTCTAAACACAAACCTCTCCTTACATAACTACAATACAAGTCATTAGCTTGAGTCAAGTTCATTTTTTGTATATATTTCTACTATGAAGAATTTTGCATACAAAATAATGAATTTTTAATAGGCCTTAAGCACATAAGAAGATCTCATGGCCTGCCTAACATAAGAACCCGCTTTTTGTTTTAGTTGGCATCACTCTCATAGGAAAAGCGCTCCCCCCCCCCTCGCCTCTCCCGCCTCTCCCATGAAAGGTTATTTTGTTACAACAATGAGCCTCTCTAACTTAAGAAACATTCTATAAACTAGTTATTAACTTATATGAGATAATGTTGGGCAATAACAATTTTCCACTTTAGAGCAATGTTTTTTCTATACTACACCATTTCATATGAATAAGAATATCTACAAATGAGAGAAAATTGTGATGCAACTTTGATGAGGAAGATAATTTTGATGGCATTGAGCTTTGCCAAGTTCGTAGAAGCCAAACTCCAAAGGTGTGAAGGATGTAGAGTAGACATAGCATTAGAATATGAAGTTTACCTTGCATTTTTATAGCATTGAAGAGTTATGTAAAGGAGGCTAGTGAAGAAAAAAAAGTGAGATCAATTATATTACAAATTTCTTTGCATTTTACTTTTCTTGTATTATACCTTCTATTTGGAGTGATAACAAAAGGCTCATAACCATCTTTAAGAAATCTGAGATCAATTCTTCCTATTGTTTTGTGCTCTTTGGAGAATATATGAAGACTATCTTTCACCTCATTGCTCTCAAACTCTTCATTAATTCCTCTTCCCATCTCTCTCACTCACTCTCTCTTTCTCTCCCCCTCCTCTTAATTGTGTAATTATTACAAACATTCATTTGTATTAGTAAGGATTTGTTTGATATATTGTTTTTAAACTCAAAAGTTCTATAAAAGTTTCTTTTTAAATGTATTTGAGCACCTATCTAAATATATTTTGAAATATAGTTTTTTAACAAAAGAAATGAAAATAAATTTATCTTCTCAAAATAATATTTTTATTGTGCTATGAAAAAAATCAAAATCTATTGTGGTCATTTAAAATATCAATCATATCATAAAGCATTTAAATATTATATTTAGAAAAACACAATTTTCAATAATAGTTAATAATAATATATTTAAATTATTGAATAAATTGACACAATATTCAACAATAATTTGTCAAATATAACATAATTACCTTCAATAGCTTTTTCTCTCTTTCCCTAAAAGCAGGCGATACAAATCTTAGGATGATGATCATATTAATCTTGCTTGCAACTTAGAAGGAAGAAAGAAGGATTAGTGGAAGCTGCAAGATAAGCCTTAGTTTGCACTTCTATATTTTATAAAGGTTAACTGATCTTTCCTGGGCTCCAACGTTGTATTGAGACTTCTTTCACGTATTTGTACAAAAAGCAGTTTTTAAATGCAATAAATATTTATTTGGATGCATTTATAAACAACTTTTTATTGAAAATATATCCAATTTCCAGTATTTAAATTCTTAAACTCTCAAACATCAGGCATCAACACATGCCTGTACGCTTGCCTGAACTCATTCTTTCAGTAGCATTGATATGCTGGTATGGTTATTTCAAGCACTTCAATCTTAGTTTAATCTAACTCTGCATTTATGCCCAACTAACTTCAAAAAATAAGTTTATATGCATAAAAAGAGTTTTGTGATGTCGAATGCTTATTTGATGGATAGTTAAAAATGAAATAGGCAAGCATTAGCTGAAGCATATGGTAAGCATCATTGTATTAAGTGCTCAATTAGGATGATTAAGAAATTAATAGAGATAGTATTTTCATAAATGTAGACCTCACCATGCAAGTTTTGCTTGGTGTTATTTTAATGAGTATTAGCGGTAGAGCATTTTGATGATTAATAAGTTTGTAATCTTAGTCAATTTCATCTTTCTTTGAAAACATCATTGGAATGATCGTTCTATTAAGAAGGCAACGTGAAATTTTAAATATTTGTTTAATAGTTCATGTATGATTTTAATGATCAAATTATTTATATTTGAATATTGCATCAACTTCAAAAAAGAAAAAAGGAAAATAAAAACTAGAATTGAAGCGAGTAACCTGAAGCGGATCAAACTATAGTTAAAACTATTAATCTTATTATAGTTTCAAGTGACTTTTCAAATAATATTATTCTTTCTTCAAAAAATTAATATTTAATTTAGTCATTTTATAATATTAATTATATTATTTAATATTTATTGACACAATTTTTATCAAATATATAATAATGCTTAATAGCATGTTTAAATCTATTCAATCAATTAATTTAATGTTTAATAATAATCATGCTAAACATAATATAATTACCTTTAATAGCTTTCTCTTTCTCTAAAAATAGGTGATGCAAATCATAACATGATAATCTTATAAGGAAAAAAGATGGATTAGTGGAAGTAACGAGATAAGGCACTTCTTCTATCTTTCTTCTATCTTTTATAAGTAGTTAACCCACCTCACTTTAAACTTTGTGAGATATTGTTGTTGATGATTTTTAACAAATCTGTTGTGTTTGGACGAACTTTTTGAATTTAAATGCAACAGGTTTTTAAAATGCCACATTGAATTAAGCGCACTATAAATTTAGACCTCTGTACTACAAGTATTGCTTGGTGTTAATTTAAGAGGATAATTGAAGCTATATATATATTATGGATTTTATGTTTTATCTTGAATAAATAAACTTTTAGATTATACAGTTTGTTGATGATACAAGAGTTTATTAAAGTAGCTCTTAATCCTTAATCTGACTTGCATAGCTAACAAATAGGACTATTAAACTCTTACTTGATTCTTAGTATTATTCAAAAGATGAATATGAACATTACCATGGAATCATAAGAACTTGATATAGTTATAAAGGTCACCTGGTAGAAGATTCATTTAGCTTTACTATGTCACCTTGGTGAGTAGTAATTTGTGAAGAATAATGAAATTAATCTTGACGTTTCATTTTGACTATAATGAGATTTGAGAATGTTTGTTATTATATATTTTTATAGGTTTTTGTATCAGTGCTATTGGGTTTATCATCTTATTCTATAAGAAAAATTCATTGTTATTGATGATAAAATAAAATGCATTGTTAAGAAATATTGGAATTGATTTGAGGATATAAAAATTGATTGACATGTTCTCCTTAATATATCATTAATAAACGTACTATGGTATATTTAGATCAACTTTGTGATTTGTTAAAGATATAGCACATGTCGAGCATCATTTAATCATATTTTTTTTGATAAATGTTGTGAGTATCTATGGTTTATTGTAGAGCAAAATCAAATAATTTTATCTAACTAGATTTATAAAAGTTTAAAAGAAAATTCAAGATTAATAAATTAATTAAATGATACTAAGAAATACTAATTGTATGACTTCTTGTTGACTAATAAATTACATAAATCATGATTCAATTGATATTCTTTCATTATTAATATTTCATAAAGAAATACATGTTGAGTTCATCATACAATACAATATATCAACAGATTATTCGATTCTTTTTTTTATAAATCAACTTATGTTGATCGTATAATATGATTGAATCTATTGTACTATATGATTCCTATTGGATGGAAATGAACTCCTTGGAATCCACTTAATTCTCCTCTAATACAACTTCACAAATTTCTATAGTTCTCACAAACTTTACTATATTGCAAGATAACTACTCCTAATCTTACTTAAAACTCAATTGCATTCAAAAGATAATTTGAATTTCTCATACATTTTCTTAATTGGAAACTCATTGTGGCATCCCCCTTTTCATCATCAGCCTTTCTTGGCCTTGGGTGCCACCTAACATCATTTTTCTTTTCTCTTTTCATATTATTAAATAGTGAAAATGTTTTCTATTCTTTTCTAAAATCAAGTTGTAAAAGTGATACAAATTCTTTTAAGAAAATATTTAAAACCATTCTAAAAGCAATGCTTGTAAAACTCTTAGAAACATCAATTTTTACATTTAATTTCAAAAGAAACATAATAATAAAGTTTTTACATATCTTTACATATCCTTTTACTCAAATACAATAAATGTAAAAATTATGCACTATCATCTTCTAATTATTATGTTCTAATGTCTATTCCATCTCGATAATCCCATGTCATATGTCTTTTTTGACCTAAAAATATTAAGCTAAATTAAGCATGAGCCAATCGAAACTAACTTAGAGGTAAAAGTGTGTAATATAATATAAAACATATAATTCTAGAATAATCACATGCATAATCTATATCAACAAAATAAATAAAAGTAATAAAAGACATATTATCTTTCTTTTTTAGATTTATTTGAAATATAATTACATCTTAAGAAACCATATTAATTTTTTAAACACCTTTTATTTTTAGTACATCTCAAACATTTTGTTCTTAATACAACATCTCTTTGGCAACACTCTTAGACACATTATTTCGAATAGTGGTCTTACTTTTAAAGACATTATTTTAGATAACAAAATACTTATTTTTAAAGATATATTATTATGAAATAACAAGTTAGCTTTTATAAACAATCATTGATGCTTCTCACATTACATCATTTTGTTATATTCTTTTGAATTCAATTATATCAATATTATATTAATCATATATTTTGCCTTTTAACAAATACAATATGATAAATTTTAGCATATCACTAGAAGAATATAATATCATCATACTTGAATAAATCATGTATCATATTAGCATGTTATTATAAATCACATATAACAAGTATCTTTTAATTGACATTTCATAGATCATGTAAGACTTCTAACTTAGTATTAGACATCACATCAAACCAAATATCTTATGCACAAATTTTGTCTACTCATGCATAATCCAATTGATAGCAATATATTATTGCAAATCATAATTAATAAGCATCTCCCAATATAGTATTTTTATATATTAATTTTGATATATAACTTAACATTATACATTACTTCAAATAAAATATACAACATATACAAGTTTTACTTATCTTTTGTTTTCCTTTGTAGTGGTCACATTAAGCTTTGATCTTTACAAAATCCCTTTTTCAACTTTTCTGGTTACCTTTGAGCTTAACACAAACTAGCATGGTTGCCCTTCCAAATCACTTGAAGACACTCTCTCATCTCTTTCGTCCTCTATTGCTTTTGGTTGAGTGTTGAACCTCTTAACTTTGTCAAAAATCTCTCTAAGGCTTGACTTCAATCTGTTTTATATCTACTCTCACATCCATTCATATTCTCAGCCATTCGACTTCTTCAAATGGTTACATTCCTTCAACATGTCGATTCTTCGCTTTCTTTCTAACTTAATTATGATGATTCACTTTCAATTGAAAATTCTCTATAACTTCTAACCTAATTGTTCACCACTTTAGGTTATAAAATCCTTTTAGATTTTACTAATTGTAAATGTACGATTATCAACTCATACTATATAATTCTCAATCTTACCTAAACCTATGTTAAGTTCTTTTTATGTTACTATTACAATATCATTATCATATTCGTACGATATTTACATTGATCACATGTCATTTGTCAGTACTTCTCATCTTGTTTGTTCTTATATAATATCCATCATCATATTGTATACTAAATTAAATCTCTTATCTTTACACGTAATTGATACAATCCCTCAATCATATGCATACTCTATTTTTGTTTAGTCAACTTAACATTCATACTACCTTATACTTATATGATTCCTCATTGTATTGTATGATATATCTTGTTTTATATGCTAGAACCTAATGATACTCTTGTATTATGCTTCTTATACACTTAATCATACTTATACATTAATTCTCATCATATTGTATGATTTGTCTATCTATTACTCAACCCATCATACTTAGTTAATTTTTCATTCTAGATTAATTGCATTTTATACACTCGTTGTTTTCATATTATATGATACTGTATTGCTTGTATCGACCTTTTTCTCCTATATATTAAAGGCATTGTATGATGGCATTGTCATAGTTATATGATCCTTAGAGAGCTTTCATGACTATTCATATTTCTTCCAAGTTCATTCTCTCTATGTCTTTTACTGATTGATCAGGGGATCATTTCAAGCTCATTAAATCAAAATAGATAAAAAAAATCAAAGAAGACAAAATAACAAAGACCATTGACACAATATAAAGTGACAAAAGTAGTGCCACAAATTATGCACAAAAGCTCACTATAGGCACACCAATGCTCATGCTCTAGTGTGTTGGGCAAGCACCTTACTGGGAGGAGCAGGTGCGCACGTAGAAGGGTGTGACGTGCTAGAATGCTCGCGCTCGCTAGAGGGGAGCAAGATGTAAGATTGGTGCTTGTGTGTTATACGTGCACCCTGTCGGCTACCTACCATGCTGTCATAATCAATGTGCACATGAGAACATATGCCTGTAAATAGCTCCATAGCTTAGTCATACGGGTGCTAGGGTGCAAGCGCAAGAGTGTGGACAAGTGCAAGACCAAGCCAAATTTAAAAAAAAATAGAAAATTTTTATATTTTTTTGTTAAAATTACCTATTTTTTATTTTATAATTAAATATTATATCCAAATCTTTATATAAAGTGATAAGAATGACATATAAAATAAGTCAAAATTTAAAAAATCAAAACTTTGCTAATTTAATATCTTTATGACAAAAAACCCTCTTCTTCTTCTCTTCTTCTTCCTATGCTCGTCATTATCATGCTTTTACTTCTATTATTGTTACATTAAAAAGAAGGTTTGTTAACGAGGGTCGGAGCTAGAATATCTCATAAATAGATTATATTATTTTTTGATATCAGAGCATTTCGATTCAATACCAATGATAGGTGTAAAAAAGAAAATAGTTAAAGAGCAAGCTATAAAAGAGAATTAAAAGATTGCAGAGGTTTCAATCAAAGTGATTGTGTCAACTATTTCACCATCAAACTTGGAAGTACAAGCAGCACTTTATTAACCCAATAGATATAAGTATTAATAAAAATGATGCTAAAATCTTAATCTTTTCTTATGCCAAATCTAAAAGAAAATATAAAAAAAAATTCTTAATTAGAGAAATTTTAGATTAAGTAATAATCCCAAAATAGTTAAAGATAAAAATGAAGATGACATTAATCTCACCTTTTTTATGCACAGGAATCGACAACATTCTTCTAAGGTAGATATCATATTTGATTTATTAATTTATGATGATATAATAGATGTAGATAAATTAGATACTTAGTTTAAGTAACTAGAGACATATTTTTTCTATATGGCTATTCATCATTAGTTAAGATGGCATATGCTCCATTAAAAATGATGTGTTAGTCTTATGGAATGCTCACCTAAGAAATGATATAGTTGCAGAAGCGACATAGAACCAATTTTAAAAAACATTAATCTAAGAAAAATTTGACCTAATAGGTTATATGAAGGAAAGATAAAGAAAGTAGCATAGTTTTTACTAACAAGGATAAATGATGTAAGAATATATGACAGAATTTCAATGACAAAATGTGAATTTGGGAATGCCTATTGAAGCGATGCAGATTTTGTCAAAGTATATTATAGGATCGTGCTATCCTACTGCTATAAAACTATCCATTATTTCTATTCAATCTTTGAAGCATGCCAATACATATGCATTAGTTATAAAAAAAATGGGTGCAAAAGGACAAAACTAGAAGTAAAAAAAATTCAAAAGGTCTGAGTATAAGTTTAAAAATTGAAAATGTTTAAGTATAAGTTTAAAAATTGGAGACAAAAAAAGTATTATCCAACAAAATATATTATAACTATAGCTACCAACATTCCTTTTATCAGTAGAAATTAAAACTATTGTAATCACTACAATAAAACAGGACACACACAAAAGAAATATTAGAATTTACATCTTAAACTTTTTCCAAAAAAGTTCAATAAAGATAAAGTATTTGTTAAAACAAAGAATTAAAGGGTACTTGAAACTCTTCTTTAAGTTGATAGAAGCTTATGACTTATGGTGAGTCCAAAAGACATCCCTCATGAAACAAAACAAAAAAGAAATCTTCACCATCAGAATACAAATAAAAAAAGAGCTTATCACTAAATTATTGACAATAGAAGAAAAAAGAACCTAATATTAGAAAATCTTATGAAAAGACTAAAGTTAGAAACTACGCCATATCCAATATCTTATTCTTTCGGATGGATAGACTAAAAGGCAAGAGTTGAAAAATAATGCAAGATGAAGTTTGCTATCACCAAATATTACATCGATGAGATTATCTGCAAAGTGGTATGTCTAGATGTTTATTAAATTATAATATGGAATCTATACTTTTGAGATTGAGACGTCGTCTACTATCGACGAGTCTAATGTTATATGCTCATAAAAGATGAACAACACTTTCTTCTGACTCGAGACAAAGAGACATTGACAAAAAGCATTGTTGATGTTGATCTAATGAGGATGCTAGTGAATACTTGCCAAAGATATATGTTGCTAACAAAATAAAAAAAACTACTTAATAATAAGTCTCAATCTTCCAAAGAAAATAATTGAACTAGATTTTCCTGAGACTTAGTTCAACAAAGAAGGTTCGATGGAACTCAAATCTCTAGTATGTACTATAAGTGTCAAAAATAACTTAGATAAAATTTTCACACGATGCAATGACTGAAAAGAGTTTCTTTGACTATTGACTGATTTGTTGTAATATTGAGTGCTTATGCCATAGGACAAAACATATGCAGCTTTTAGAAACTATTCGCTAAATGGAGTCATATATGTGTAAGGGCATGCATTGTACTTGATCTTGAATCTTAATCTTCACATTTTCCGATATTAATTTTGGCTTTAATACTTGGCATCAACAGCAAAATCTAAAAAAAACAAAATTATGAAATAACAATATTAATGAAAATATAATAATAATAAGTATAAAAAGTACAAATAAATTGAACACAATTTGTGACCCAGATATCATAGATATTCTACTCTTACCGACAACGGTGCTATAGCTTCGATTGGGTTGGAACTCCTGTAAAAATTCCCTCATCAACGTTTACTTCTTTTATCAACATTTTTTTATTTTTTGTTTTAGACATTACATCATGATTTGAACCATTTGGAAACATATTTTTTCCAGATACCTGTTAAGCCGTCTATATTTTGTGTTGCAAATGCAAAAGTTATTGTAAAGGAGGTTAGATCTTTCAGCCAAGTGCTATAAGCTCAAACATGGTTGCTTTAACTAATTTGGAAAACATTGATTTCCTTTCAACCAGAGCATTTTGCTTTTCTTGCATGCTTCAGGATATCCATTAACAGCTTACTTCCACATCTGTGGCCCTCATCAAATGGAGTATTTCCCCACCTGCATGCATGAAGATATACTTTGAGAAAGAAAGCTTTTGTATATCAACAAACAAAAGATTCACAATGTCTTCATACCTATCTGCAGCAAACACATCGGCTCCAAATTCAATAAAGACTGCAGCAACTAGATGTAGGCCTTCAGCTGCTGCAACATGGAGTGGTGTCCTGTGATCAAAATTTTTACAGTTTGGATCCACTCCATGCTCCAACATCCGTCGAAGTATGTCAACTTTGTTTTCCACAGCAAGTTTACATAGATAAGTGCCGGCATCTTCCAGGTTCAGATTTGCACCATTAGCCTTGAGAAGGTTAGCAACTTCATCATGCCCAGCCTTTACAGCCTCTAACAAAGGTGAGTTCCCAAATCTATCTGCAATTGAGACGAAGCCACTGTCTATAGTTGGGCAAAATTCTTAAATTTGAAAGAAATGCTTGTTATTGTAAACCCACCTATGCAGTTTACGTTTACGTTTTGTTGAATAAGAAGCATTACGACATCATCATATCCTCTAGATGCAGCAATGTGCTGAAACAACATACTACTTCAGCAAATATTCACAGGTTCAAATATACTGATAGAGAAAGCTCAAAGTGTGCAAAACTGAAGGTACTGAGTAAATCATAAATTGGTTTGAAGGACGTGTAATTACTAATGTTGTTCTTCCATCGAAATCCGTTTGGTTAGGATCTGCTCCTGCATCAATTAAATCTTTAAGATGTTTGGTATCTCCATGATGTGCTGCACTTCTTACTCCCATTGCTAGCTCTGCCTCCCTCTTTGAGATCAAATAAGATATATTTGACACCAGCTGTTTCTTTCCCGGATTTGCCTCTCTTCCCTGCAATTGTAGGATACACCAAGTTAGTAATATACAAGCGGATGTGCTTAGAAGTGCTCAGAAGTTTGTAGTATACCTCATTTAGATTGCTGAGAATTTGAGAACTATCTTCAACATAAAGTTGTAAAATGCTACTTAAGCATTGCTTCTCAATTAGCAATAATCTACATAGTTTACAAGCGCGAACAGTATATGGCTGTCGAATATTGCAGAGAGCTGCAACTTCACCAAACAAGTCATAGGGCTCAAGTTCTGATATGGGTTTCTCAGCTCTGTTTTCTCCAGTGAGCACCTCCTCCTGAAATAAAGTGCAAAAACTGTAAAAATATAATAAATTCATTTGAGTATACGATTCAATTGAGAGAATCAAATTTTATTCTCCACAAAGATCTGTATGCATAAAGAATATTGCTAGTTATATGTTGTAACATCAATGAATGGTAGCTCATTAGACGTTGTCCTCTCTAACATCTTTAGAAGTAATAGTTTATATCCCTCTAGCAAGCAATTTCCATGAGAATATAGATGCAATTTCAATGTATTTATTTGTTCTGTTGTATTTTACACATACTCGTTGAATGCAAAAATATTTCTGACTAGTTTCCTTCTTTACAGTTCATGCAGTAGTAGATGTCATTTCTGTTGAAGAATTAGATACCAAAAAAACCAGATTAAATTCTTACCTTTGAGATACCCCTTTTTTCCAACAAGAAATTCTACAATTTTAAATAATGTTTTTGCTGTTATTTGCATGAATCCGTTCTAGGAAGATGAAACAATTTACCAATAAACCATGAGAAATGATGTATATGTGATCCACTACTGCTCCCTGCTCAAGTACTACTTCTCCTGGAAGAAAGAAATCTTCCTTCAGCTTCATTACCTGCAATTCTTAAGCAGAATGGTTATGAACTAAATGAATCCACGTATTTTTGCTCATTTTAACAAAGAGATCTAAGGTGATCATTTTAGAACATACGATCTGATTTAGGAACTTTTCTGAACATCCTTTGAACAGAGGGACTTCTTGAACGATCTCAAAATACAAGTACTGATACAACTGCAAAAATATTTGAAGTTAGGGATGATGCAAAAAAAAAAAAAAAAAAAAAAAAAAACATATTGTCTTTTTTCATCAATCTCTACTTTTGTATCAAGTAATGGAGCATGAAACACAAATAAGGACTTGTTTTGATCATCTCAATGACAAAAATTAGTATGGCTTACCCTGGCTTTCACAGTCTCTGGAATGCCATCCAGGAAGGCCTTTCTGCTAGGATTGCATTCATATTGCAATCTCAGGTGACTTTTGATTTGGTTTGTAATCTCATGTCCAAGATTATGCCTCTTTATATACTGGGTTAGATTGGTCATCTCTTCTCTGAACTTCTCAGTCTTTGAGCCTTTAACAATAAGAGCTGTCATGTTACCAATCAAATAGGCCCCAAGAATCATGTTAAATGAGACATACAGTATGAGAAAAGCCATCTCTCTGGTATTCACTGCGTGGATGTCGCCATATCCTGTTAAAAAAAGTTGCAAAAAAGGGCATAAACTAAAGATCTTCTAACACTCCTTGTACCAACATAAAAGAACAGCCAATGCTACAGCCATTTCCTCATCAAAGACGGAAAGATCGAGAAAGACAGAGCGACTCACCAATGGTAGCCATGGTGATGGATATGAAGTACAGAGATGTGACGTAACGTTTAAAGAATTCAATGTCTCTGAAGTCCACATAACTATAATCTCCTAGTTTTAAGCTGCCAATCCATGTGTAGTCTTCTTCCTCGGGGGGCATCGTGGTTGCAAGATAATAGATGATGCACGCTGCGGTGTGTACGCTATACAACTGCACCGAGACGAGCTTGGCGATCCTGGCAGATAGATAATTGATGCGTATATCCTTCTCCATCTGCTTGAAGAATGCTTTTATCCTCTTCAAACGATACAATCTTATCCACAAAAGATACCGTAGTATTTCATTTCTTCCTGTGCTCTGAATCATGTTTACCAGTTATGATCCATTGCACATGCATGTAATTGTTGAGAAAAATGATTAATTCAGTTTTTGTTCACGAAAATGTTGCCTTCTTCTCTTCATACCTTGTATAGAGAATCCCATGGCAAGCATCCAAGAAGGTCTAGGATAAAACCTCCCTTCATATATCTGCGGGTTAAAACTTCATTGCTTCGAATTGTCTCAAAACAAGCAAAAGAATGCATGTTGTCTTAGCAAAACAAAGTAGCTTCGATGTTTCAAGCTTGAGATCATTTCTTTATCAACTAAAATCGTTCCATAAAAGCAAAAGATTTATAAAATATACATTTTGGGAAAGTAATTACGAAAAAATCGAACAAATATAGACTTTATTTAACATATTTTCAAAGAACCAATTTAACGGTATATTAGTAAAAATTCAATTACATGGGAAGAAGTTGGCATAGATGTGATTTACAGTATAGTTTATTTTTGAAGAAAGCTTGTGAGCTTTGTTCAAATTTCAATTTTGAACCTCTATTTTGAAGAGCAAAGTTTCAAGCTATTACTCATTGAAATATATAAGATTTTTCGTAGAACAATTTTTAAGAATTTTTTTTTATCAAAGATACTTCTTTTATATATATATATATGTATATTAAAGGCTGAGGGTTACGTCTGACTTAGAATTTTGGGCTTCTTAAACTCATTGGCCATAGGGGAAGGCTTGTTTGGACGAAAAGGCTCGAGGAACAAACAGTGGAATCCAGGGACGCATGTGGAGTGTTGATGCTATTGGCATCAGGACATAAACTTCTAATGGAAGAAAGGTATGTCTATCTAATTTTTGGCTCCACCATGTGACGAAATCGGCATCATTTAACACAGTGCATTGCTCAACAACAAATTAGGAGAAACGCTTCACAGATCCATTTCTTCGTGCGCCATGGCAATCCATGATAAGAAATTTAATCATGGGTCGTTCCATCGATGGGAGTTAAAATTAAAAAGCTTTGCTTTCTTTCAAAAGCTTTTGACCATGATTGACGAACGTACCTCAGCGCAATGCTGCTGCGACTGTAGACCATTCTCTGAGTACGAGCATCCCTGTAGGAGACGAAGAATCGCAGCAGTATATCCACGATGAAGATGGCGGAGATCACGCCGTCGATGGCCGTGAAGGGCGCCGGCAGCCCCCTGAAGAAGCCGAACTCCAGAGGCGTGAAGATAACGGAGTAGATGCACCACAACAACACAAAGCTTATCCACAACCTGTACCACCTGAAGAAAAGAGAAAGAGAAAGAGAGTTCGCCAAGTTTTGCAGTACATTCTTGGCATACGCAGTTCGAATCACCTGTCATTCGGATGAATAAAAGCGGTCCTGTAGCCTGCCTCCGTGATTCGAGGAGCATCCAGCTCATGCTCCCTCAACAGCGAGACGAACCCGCCGGAAAAGGACTCCTGGATGCTGTCTTCCGCCTTGTTCTTTCCGAACTTCACCTTTCCCTCTCCTTCCATCGGTCATCCACTCTGTTCCTCTCCTTCTTCAAGCACTGCAACCAACCATCACTACTTATAGAGCGTAACGAAGAGGGGCTGCAGCGAGGAGAACTCCATGCACTCGACCGATTTTTACATTTGAACAGTAACTTGCCGATAACAAAAGCGCCGTGCTAAGCCGGCTTCATTCTTCTCTAGTAAACGAGATATCATGCATACAAAGCAAATAAAAACTTGCCAAATGATTTTTGCCTTTAGATTCGTGTGAGCTATCATTAAAACTCATCTGTCTAGCTCCTAGCTAATAATCCACGTCATTAAATAATTGTATCAATCAAATGTAATAATTTTTCTTAAAAAATAGATGCCAAAATTTAATTGAATGACAAATATTGGGAATAGAGAATGTGCATAAATGGCCAAAAAAGAGCAAAAATAATTTCTAGTTTTTTATTTTGATAAACCCTATGCTAAGATAATGACAACTATATTAAATGGAAAATTTATTTTAAATTTTACCTAAAAGCCTTCTAAAAAAGACAAAAAGGTAGAAACAAACAAGACATTTTCATATATTAGACAATTATGAGCTATACACAAAACTTAACATTGAGAATTATAATAACTTCTATTTTTCATTTAGTATAAAATCATCTTACTGTTTTAGTCTAGTTCTTATCATTTTGATGTCGAAGCATTCATCTGTATATTCTAGTTCTCATCAATTTAGTATTAAAAAAATCTTATAGTATTAGCCTTAATTTGGTTGGTAAAATGAAATATATTCTATTATTCAACATATTGTTTACATGTTGTAATTTTGATCATGTAGTTGATCCAAATGTGTAATAATTTTTATTATAAGTAATTGTCTATTAAGCATGTTATAGTGGTTCAATCTTTTCTTTGGTATTAACAATTCTAGATGACTATGATGCACTTCATGAGACTCAAAGGTGAGAGTGAAGGAATGATGCGTTATTGTTTGTTCTATTTTACTACTTTTTTTTGGAGATTTTGTAGTTGGTTTATTTAGTAAGATTAAACAACTATAACAATTATTCTACTTTCAAACATGTGGATTATTTTATTCTTTATTTTCAAAAGTATAAACTTATTAAATTTCGAAAGGTTATTATAAGATTAGTAGTTAATTTTTTTTACTACTAATTTAAGACAAAACATAGTTTAATTAAATTATATGACCTTCTTTATATTTTGATATAATAAAAATATTTTTATTAAAGTGGGTTATTATTTTTCAAAATAAGAAAAGAGTTTTGAAAAAATAAATACGATTTCTATTAATATGTATTCTAGTTTTTATGTTGAATAAGTAAATATATTTCAAAAAATAAAATTAAAAATTAACTTTTAAATAGTAGTTTTTCACATTATACATATAATCATATAGTGAGGACCCCACGACTTCTCCCCAATTTATATCAAATCATTTTATTATATAGGTTTTGATCACAAGAAAATGAAACATCAAGGTTGGAAACTTATGAAGAAATTGAGCTTTTCTTTTTTGTGGTCATTTGAGATGGTTATTGTACAAAAGAGGAGAATTTTGGTCAAATTCCATCTTGCCTCTAACAAAGAGGGTAGAGGGCATCATTAAGGTGACTAACTAAATAAGGCTAGGTGATGTGCCAATGATCTAAAGACTATTCTATCTAAGCATGAGGTTTAAGGGCTTTGATCTTTAGGATTATGTACCAAATTCTTAGATAATGCTTTTGAGTGATAAGGTTTTGGTAATTGAAACTCGATCCATCAAAGAAGGTCAGCATCCAAACAAGAGTGGAATTTTTTTCATATGTTAATTCATTAGCTTGTTTATGCTAGAAGAACTATTAGGTGAAGTTTAGAACAATGCAATATGAGAGAAATGTTGGAGATGCTGAGCAAAATTGAAGTACAATAATAGGTTTAGTAACAAAGGTCACAACATCTCAATATACTATCAATCACATACATCAAATTGAATGGAAGACACTTCCTTAGAGAGATAGATGACAAAGTTAATCACTAAGAAGGAGGTAGAGTTAGAGCTCAAAAAACTAATTATCCATGACAAAGATAAGAAATAAGAGTTAGTGACTCACTGAAAAATGAATCAATATATTTTCTCCTACAATGTATTGAATAGAAAATGACAAACGATTATTGTCAGTGGATACATGTAGCCTATCAATTAATGAAGGCATAAGGTTCACACCTCTTTTCTTTTAAAAAAGAATAAAAAACCATATAAATAATATTGTGTTAAATTATTTTATCTTACACATTCAAACAAATCTTAATTCAACTTCAATTATAATGTTTTACATAGATTTTATATATAAAATAAGTATTCATAAATCCATAATATGGAGTGTTGACACAAAAAGTTGTTAACTACTCCATAACAATAAGCTAAGTTGATTATTAATGTTAAAGCTTAGGCATTACAACTTTTTTAAAAAATTGAAAATAAGAAACACAAATTTACTTTGGAAGCTCCTTGAATGGGTAAAACCACATTGGTTGTGCTATATGGGATTGTTTTTTTTATCTTTTGATTTGTAGAGAACAAAAATGTTGAACAAGTCTTTTTAGAGAGATAAGAAAAATAAAAGAAAGAAAAATATTCTCTACAAGATTACAAAGGAAATTCTCTTAACAATATTTCTTTGCTTATGTTTTTCGTTTCTTATTCTTTGTGCCAAAGAGGTGCATTTATAGCTACTAAAAGATGCATTTAATGATTTATATTGTTGATGGATCAGCTTCCCAATTACTAGAGAAGGCAAATTATTCTTATTTATTATAAACTGGCCTCAGAATCCATATTTCCATTATTCCTGAAACCAAGTAAAAATTTTTTAGTGTTCATTAATGTAGATCATGAATAATTAGATTCTTAACTTTTAAAAAAATATATATTCATTAATAATTTGTGACTATTTAGTGATCAATTATCATTAATGATTTATGACTATCAAGATGATCAATTATTCAAGCTACTATAAATATTCTTTATTTTTAATTTCTTTTACGTGTTATTAGTTTATACCAGTTTCTATTCATGGGATATCCTAGTTTATGGTTTAATATTTTTTTTATGAATGGTATTTTATTTAATAATGAAATAAGATGAACCATTATTCAACGTGGACAAATAAGATGAAACATTATTTTTGAGATTAATAATAGCCTTTGGACTAGGTGGAGGAGAAAATTTGTATGGGGTTAATGATCTTATAAAATAAAAAAAAAACATTATACAAAGAGTACCTTGCATCTATTCATTGAAGGTAGTTTTCTTTTTTTTTTTCTAGTCTCCCATTCTTCATTACAATAAATTCTACAAATTTCCTAATCCTTATCTTAATAAGTTCTCACTAAAAGGACCATTTAAATTCAAAGTAATTCTTTTCAAGAAGTATTTTCTTTCTTCCAAGAAGGTTAAGATTGATGATAACATGGTTGCCTTGGTGGATTCAAAAACAGAAAATATCAATGATACTATAGTACAAAAAAGAAAAGGTATCTCATGTTTGTGGACCAATAATCATGTTTGTTTTCTACCTTGATATCTCTAATGTAAAGAAAAATGACATACATGAATAAAGCTAAAAATAAGGAGATTAGACTAATGATTTTAGAGTTTCCTTAAGAAGTGATCATCATTGACAATGAAAACAAGTTTTAAAAGTCACCTTTTGAAGAAAATGATAATCAAACCATAGTAGAAAACCTTTCAAAAAGCATTCCTCCTAAAGATACTTCTAATGAAATTTCTCCATTATAAATCAACATGGATATTGCTAGCTTTGGAGTGAAAGAAGGGACTAATATTCTTGAAGAATACCATCATGACAAGTATTATCCTGAAACTCCTAATGTTATTTATACATTGGCACATTGAAGGTTGATAAAGAAGACCAATTACATTTTTGAATGCCAAGAATACTATTTATGATATCCAAAAGAAAAAAATGGAATTGATAAAAAAGTTGGTTTCTTAACTAGATAAAATGGGAAAGTACACAAGATATTTTCGTTAAAACATGATAGCTTATCAAAGAAAGAAGTAGAAGTAGTTAGTAATAAGGAATGTTTAGATTGAGATGGAATTTGATGTTATAAAAGGAAACATAAAGGAATATTAAAGGAGTTGACTTAATCTAAATAGGTTCTAACCAAGTCTAAGCAAAATGAAGATGTTATGCAGAGGAGGAAAGAAGTATAAAAGATAAATATTTTATGCATGCCTATTCCTTTATTCAATAATAGTCCAAATTGTATATGTTAATAAGAAACATAAATTTAAGAGTATTTCCTTAATTATATATTTTAATATTTTTTATTTCAATATTTGGTTAAGAATTTTGCCTCATCAAAAGAAGGAGATTGTTGAATCCATGACCCATATACCACTAATTTGATGACAAAAAATAATTATATTATTTTATTAATATTTTTTTAAGTGTCTCAAATCATGCATCTTCTGTTAAATAGGTGAATTAACTAGAGTGTTTGGTCATAATTCAAGGGATGCTTTAGCAATGTTTGGTTAAATAGTAATTAGTATCAAGGAAACACAAAACTTGAGTATACTTTGAGAAGACTTTTGTAGAATCTCTTTATTTTGGTACTAGCATATAAAACCTAAAAACATTTACTTGAGATATTATGATTATGGTGAGATTTTGAGTGAGCGTGCTAGAGAATTTTTTATCACTCATCCACTCATTTAGGTATGTTTAAGTATGCATTTTATCTAGTTTTCTAAATTACAAATATACCTTAATATAAATTAAAAAAAATAAGTTTGTATTAACAAAATCTAGTCATTGTAATTAGAATGCAAAACCTTAAGTTTGAGTAAAAAAAGTCATATCATATAATATAATGTACATATCACATAATATAATTGGTTCATATGTGTATGTAAGAATGGATAATAAAACAATCTAATTAATCATAATGTATGAATTTCATCTCATTGTATAATACAATCCCACTTATTACAAAGATTGTTTTTGTATTTTCACACACTCCTTTCTAGACTTAAAGAAATGTTTAAGTAAAAGTACAAATATATATATATATATAATACTATAATACATATCATACAATATGATTCTATCAAGTAGAGAATGTGTATTTAATAAAATTGAACCAGTGTAATTTGTATGTTATGATACTATTCTATCATGCAATATATTTATTTTTTAAAATGAGAGAAGTTATAGTCAAACAGTCTAATGTCTTAGATGATTAGTTCATTTATGGGTATCGTATAGTCTGATCCTTCAATCAAATAATATAATTAGTATAAATTATATGAGTAAGAACTAGCTTGATTAAATTTTAAGAAGTTTTGATATAGCAATTAGGGGTTGTTTAAGGCCATAAAAAACTTTCTAATACTTATAAAAAAAGTTTATAAACATAATAAAGAGGTTAATGATTAGTTACACATCATTTTGGAAGAACTTGCACTTAAAGAACATTTATAGAAGTGAAGGGAAATGCAAGTTTTTTGTAATTGAGCATATTCCTCATATTTGTTTTAGCTTTTCATCATTTATCACATCGAGTTAAGTTATAAATCAATCTTGCATTGCTTTAGTTTCAATTTATTGTTTCTCTTGATAATTGTATTGGGTTATATTAGTTTTGTACTTAAGTTTTTTTGTTGTATTTTGTTATTCCATTATTAAGACTTTCTCTTTGATCTTTTACTTAGTCTTTCGATCACTATTGTAGAGTCTTTTTAACCAAGTGATTTGTAAGTCCTTTGACACAATGTTGTAGAATCTTTTGGGTTTATAATCATAAAAATATTTATCCCAATACTTTGTAAGGTCTTTTAGTCTATCGTGGGATTTGGCTTACCCACTTTTGCTAAAGATAGTTAAGTGATTTTGTTTATCTTTTTAGTTGAGGATAGACATATAGTATTAGATTGAATCATATAAAAATATTTTGTATATTTTTTTAATTATGCTCTCTACACAAAATATTTTAAAAGTAATTAAGAATTTTTAAAATAAATTTATAAGACCAATAAAGATACTCTAAAAGACTTCTATTGGTTGTTATCATTGTATTTACAATTTTTAAAATTCAGGCCCCTTTTGTGCAAATATCATGCTTCCATATTTTCCTATCCAAGGTTTTAAGTTTAATGGATATAAGGACTTTTCATAATGGAATTAAAATAATAATAAAGATTCTCTTTGAAAAAAGGGCCATAACTCATAATGGCTCAAGATTTCTAAATTTGACTATTTTCTCTTTAAGGATTATGGAGAGATTAACATGTCAAATTCCATTAAAGAAGATAATCAAAATTTTCTTTGTCTTCATTGGTGTTTTATATTGTTCTTGTTTCTACATAAAAGGATCGAAAAGAACCTAAGTGTATAATGCCCAAGTTCATCATTGGCCATGGACAATATTAAAAGTAATGGTTCAATAAGTGCATGAAAGAAATATTTAAAATACTTTTTTTTATAAATGGATTATAATAAATTATTTATGAGACTTAACATGTTTCTATTTTTGGTATATATTCTAGACACATCTTGCTCTAGATTTTTCTTATTGTTTTGTTACTATTTTTATTTTTGTATAGCAAATTTTATATTGAATGTCATTTTAGTCATTTCATTATAATTAGGATTTTAAAAAGAAACTTATTTAATCTCTTAATAAGATGAATAAGAGGTGGTATTTTTTTATTTATTAGATTTTAGAAACTTTGTAAATTAAATTTTTTTTTGCAAGCATGCACTAGAGAGCTTTCTTAAAATTGTGTACTATAGCATTTTCCTTCATTCATATCTTGATTCAACTTGTTATGACATCTAGCCAATAGACTCATCCTTTATCATAGACTGGCCCACCCAATTCCTATTTCTTGTAATGCCTCCACCCATTCTAGTCACCACTCTCCCTCTATGTGTAGCATTTTCACTTTAGTTGTGTCTGACCATTTGTCACCTCCACTTGTAGCACCTTTATCTAATCCTTTTATTTCCCAAGTCTTGTAAGGTACCTCTTATAATAAGCTGTTATCTGAACTCAATATTGCTAATAATCCTTCACATGATCTCCTACTTTGACCCCATTGCTTACCTCCCATCTGGGTAACCCTTTGAGTTGATACATGTTTTCCACAGACAATGTCTCTACCTAAGTTCTAATGCTACAATCTCCAATTGTAAATCAATAACTTAGTTGCTAACTAGCTTATCTTGGGATGAGAAGCCTTGTCCTTCTCAATGATGTATCCATGTCATCACTTTATAGCATTAGAGGGAAGGCTTCACTTTGTCTAATGCACTATGACAATTTATGGAGTCCATATCAAAAAGTGATCATATAACTCAAAATATTGTCATATCAAAAAGGGCTTCTTGTGTTGCTTACACCTGTGTCTTCTCAAGTTCGATGCTATATCATTTAATTCTTTTGTCTTTCCTTTGATTTTTGAATAAGTTACTTTTTTAAAAAAACCATATAAAATTCATTTTTTTAAATATTTTCATGATTGAGTTGAAAACCATTTGAAATCCTATCACAATTTTGTAAACCATTTTAATGTTTTAAAATAAGAAAAGTTAAAACCTTTTATTTGAGAAACAAAACATTTTAAACAACATTGTTCTCACAACTTTTTTAAAAATACATTTCAAACAATATAGTAGAATAAAGTTTTAGTATATGTTCATTTACTGAAATAAAAATAAAAGGCTAACACAATAACTATATAATTGATTGTAGAAGAAAAATTAACTCTATGTCAAGTATTAATGATGCTAACTCTCATTGTTCCCTTATAGCTCATTGATAAGACTAGTCTTGACCTAAAAGCATTTGGTCAAAAGCAAACTGAGCCATCATCACTAGTATGGTAGCAAAACATGTAAGTATAAAGCATTATAACTTTCAGTCATGTTGCATTCTTTATCAATCATCTACATATAACATAAAATAGCATGCGAATGAGCAATGCAATAGAAATACCAATTTTCATGTATAAACTTTTAATTTTTTTTTATCTTTTCATCTCATTTAAGAATTAACATATGATAAGATCTTTTCATAATAAATTGCACATATTTCTTATAACATGTCATTTAAAGTAAACAATCCTAATGAATGAATTCTTTGGCTCATCTTTGGTATTGTTCTTCTAGAATGATGGTCAGTATTTTAGACAATCATTCACCTTTTCACATTTGAATATTGTCACCATTTATCAATCATTGTTATTTTCTTTTGATCTTTCTTTATTTTTCATATCTCTAATTTTTTATTTTCTTTTTTATGTCATCACAAGTTGTAATTTCTAAATGACATAATATAAATAAATAAATAATTTAAATAAACTAAAATTACAATATGTTGAATCAAACATATCAAATCTCATATCAAATAAAACATTGATAATACAACAACATATCAACAAAAGTATGGAAGTAATCATCCTCTAATTTTTTTTTACAATTTGTTTTTTTTAAAGGGTTGTTTGACTTTTAAGTAATATTACATTAGACATATACACATAAAAGCAAGCTTGTCTATGCATTTTTGTATGTAGTGGTCAAGTTATAAATTAAATTTTCAAAATGCAAAAAATTCCTTTCTATCCTTAGTTGTTATAATACTATTAGTGTCCTAGCACAATTGTTTCCAAAAATCTAAATCTTACTCTTGTTTTCCTTGGTCTTGCTACTCCAAATGCCTAAACATCACCTCCTTGTATGCTCCTCTTCTACTTAAGCTCTCAACCAAAGCAAAATTTCTTCCAATTTGTTAAAAATCTCACAATCAACTTTTCACTTTTTCTTTTATAGCCTACCACACATTGTTTCCTCTTTCTAACCTTTCATCTCCTCTTAATGGCCATGATTCTACATGAGGACAACTCTTCACCTTTTTGTGGCTTGGATTTTGGCAGTTTCAAATCTATTTGGCTCATCATTATGTCAATTTTGGGTCTCCACAATATTCATGTGATAGGGTTAAGGAAATTAGAAAATTTAGGGTTTTTAATATCTAATTAAATATTTTTTATTAAACTTAAGAGACCTTAATAATTTCTTGTATTTTTCATGTAATTTAAACTCCAAAAATCCATTAAAAATATTTATTTAGATCTTCTTGATGAGCTTTATTTGTCAACCATATTTGATAATTTTTAAGGAATAACTAGTATTTTTAATAATTTTCTAAACTTAGCATACTTAAGAATTACTATTTATAAATTTTTGTAAACATTTTTGGCTTTTAATTCCATAAATGTCTCACCTTTTTTTGTATAAAAATTATTAAACTTATCTTTTTATGCTTTATGTTTTGACAATTTTTCAAGTTCATTTAGTAGTTTTATCAATTTTAAGTATTTTTAAAACTTGAAAATAAATTCTAGTTCATTCAATTTAACTCCTATGAAATTCATATTCTTATCAAAAGACTTTCCAATAATTTGTATATGTAATTTTTCATTTCACTTTTCTAAAAGTTTAAAATAATCTCAATTTGTTTTTAAAATTAGCAAAATTCTAATTGAAAAATATACTTATTTTTACAAAGTTTGGGATGTTATACTTATGATCTTAAAGGTTGGGTTGAAAGTTGAAAGAATTACCAATTAGAAGAGTTACTTAAAAGAGTTCAAGTTGTGAAAATTGAGATTGAGATTTTCTGATGACTTTATTTTCTACGTGATAACTAGTATGATAACACGTTTGGAATGAATAGGATTGCATTTAGCTATCTTTTAAATTAATGTAATAATCCTTAAAATTTATGTAAACCTATCTTTTACCCTTTGAGGGTCGAGGTAAGAAAGTGATCTACTCATTAAAATTTAGCCCACCTAGAACATAAGCTAATTATTTAGAATTTTAAGTTTTATTTGTATTTTAGTTATTACTCGAGATTAATGGTTATTTTTTTTCTCAATTTCAATTTTTTAAAAAATTATTATTTGTACATATTTTATTTAGTTTATTTCTTTTCAACGTTATCTTTATTTAACTTATTTTAATGTTATTAAAAAATAATATTAACTAATTACTAACAAAATATTATTCTCATGTTGATATAATATTGACATCCTAGCTATCTCATTATGCCATCAAAATAGAATTAAGTTGAGAATTTTGAAATTTTTAGAGATAAGAGAAACACATTGCATTATTTAATAGAAAATTAATATGATAGACTAAATAGGTTCATAGCAACTCATAATGTTCTAACAAGACAATTTAGGAAATTGATATTCAACATAAATAACAATCTAACCTCTCTTCTTTTAAACAAGCCTTTAGATGATCGTCACATATCTAAAGAGAATAGAATTGATAGAAAGATTACATACCTTGGAGATCATAAGGATGATTGGATAGAAATTCATAAAAAAGTTAATGTTAAGATACAAATATTTGACGATTTTTATGATTTTAATAAATTTCTAAATTGGTGAACTTACATAGAAGATGTTTTTTGAAAATTATGAATTTTTTTTATTATCAAAACACTAGTTTTATAAATATAAAATTACTAGATCATATAAAGATATTTTAGACTAATGCTCTAGCTAAATAACAAAGAATAAGTAGGAGAGCTCTTTATAGATTACGATAAAAATATTGAGGTTTAAGTATTTTTTAATGGATGACAGATAACACAAGCTAATAAAGGAAGCATAGTTAGAGTTGTTGGACTTGCATCAAGGTGGCTTGACATGAACATGTGAATGACCATAAATGATTATAGGGAAGACAAGTGGAGAGACATTAATTGATGGGCAAAATATAAATCAATGCATGTGTGTGTAGCTACAAAGCAATTGGTTAGAGAAATAATATTAACACACACTATAATTATTGCATAATTTATAAACCATGAAAGCACCAAGGATATTGAAGAATAAATAACTATAAATACAAAATTGGATGCTTGGCTCTTACAATTTTATGAAGAATAAATAACTATAAATACAAAATTTATTGTGAAAACTCTTGATAATTGAAAACCATTGATCTTTTAATTTGTATAGTATGTAAACATTAAATGAAACTCCCTAGGAAGATTGAAAAAAACAAGAACTAAAGAAATAAAAGAAAAAAGCATAAGATCTTCAAGATTACAAAAGAATCACTCTCAACATTAATTGCTTTTGTTTATTATATAATAAATCTTAAAATATGTATCTTAATTATTCTTAAAATTAAATCAGAATATCTCAAAATTCGTTATTATAAAACTCAAAGAATCAAATTATTAATCTATAATTCAGACATCTTCATTACTGATTGATGACTTTCAAATAAATAGTTTTTCGGCATATCATAATCATTCTTCACTGTTTATTTTCTCTACGTCTAACCATTTACTTCTGATTTCTGTTTATAGAATATTTTAGTTTATGCTTTGATTATTTTTTTTAATAAATGTTACTTATTTAATATGATATTGTTTTCATGTCAAGGAGTAAGATAAAGTATTATTTCTGGCATTAAGATGGGGCCAAATGTGGCAAGTTTTTCGCTAATTTATAAACTAAAAGACAAAACATATTTTGCTTAGTTCCATTAGCTCGATTTGCTCCTTAATTAATTATCAAACTAAGTTTTCTCCTCTAATTTTCCATAAATACTTTGCTTACGAGGCCATTAAGTCCACCGATTTAATAAAATGGATAAATCCACCAGAGATGCTTTTCTTATTTTCCTTTGTTTTATTGCTCTTAACCCAAGTTAATTAGACTAGCCGTTGTGGTTAAATACACTACCGTTGAATCGTTCCTTCTCTTTTTTTGGTAGCGTCAAAATGGTTTTAATTTTGCTGTCATTATTAAAAATAAACGTAAATATATATATATTCCTTACAAAAAAAATGTTTTATTTGTTCTTAAAAAATTTCGTACAAATGGTACAATTAAAAACAATTTTTATAAAAAAAACTTGAGGTGATCAGAAGTGACAGCTTAAAATGACTTCACTTTTGAAGGTGATGACGGGACACGTTCGATTTACTTTATTATGCGTTTGTTGTAAACTAATTAGTATTTGTAGAAGATTGGATTCTTTCCATGTTATTATCGGTTTACTGGATTTATTAATTATTTAACAGTAATAAAGAAGCAAAATCCAATATTTTTTTAGAGATTAAAGTCTAAGCTCCACTCATTAAGAATTTTTTTTAGGATATAATAAAAAATATAAACATTTATATGCATGATAATAAAGTGAGAAGAGAACAATTTTATTATGCAAAAATAAAAGAGAAAAACACTATTTTTTTTTATAAATATTGATTAATATTTAGTTTTTTAAAGAAACAATCTTCTAAATGTCTCACAAATAAAATATTTATAGATTATATTATGTGAGAAAAATATATTACACATGAATACAATTATTATAATAGATTAATGATTAAATATTTTAGAGATTTCAGACTAGTTTTTGAGAGGTTAGTTGAAAGATATGATCTTATTTTCTATCTCTCGCTTATCATCGAATAGAATACATAAAAAAATTAATATTATATTATTATTTTTTAATTTTTCATAATTGCATACCAATAAAAAATAATCACATTTGTTCATATTCATTTCCTTTCCATGTTCTTTTTATATATATTTTTTATTTGTTATGAAAGAGGTTTAGATATAAATACATGCATATTATCTTTCTATGTGCTTATATAGTAAAAGATGCATCTCTAAGCTATTATATCTATGTGTGTTTATGTGTATGTACGTACGTGTATGTGTATGTATGTGAGTGCACGTATGTCTGTAAATTAAAATGCCATGTGTTAATATATTTTGTTAATATATATTTTTGTGTTTATTATTTCAATAAAAGATTTATTTATCTGATATCTCAAAAATAAGTTGTATTTCAATTTCTTCTTTCCATTTATGCCCTGCATTACAAACCAGATGTAATTTCATCTAGTTATTTCATATTTTTTAACTCTTACTTTCCACAATGTTTTATTCATTTTTTCCTTCTCAGTATATAATAAGCTATACTAAGCTTTTTCACTCAACCTTGTAGACCATCTATTTCTCTTAGACTATTGAAATAACCTTTATGTCTCATGCATGATTAAAGTATATTGTAAGTCAAGCTCAAAAAGTAGGCTTTAATTAAACAATGATTGTTTCCTTTTTATCACACATTTCATTCTTAGCCTAAACATATCATCCATTATTCCTAACTTATAATTGGCTGAGGTCTAGCATCCCTTATTTATATCAATAGAATTTATAATTCTTCCAACTATTATTTATCCTTGAATTAAACATATCATACATATAATATTAGCATACCTTAATTTTTTTATAAGAAATTTGATCTTATTTCTTTTACTTTGAGTATATTATATATAAAATATTAATTTAGAATATGTTTCTCTTGGAAAATTAATTTTTCACTTATTCTAAACTTAACCACATTGTACTTTACATGCCAAGTATCATATGTTAGTCTAAATAGTTGTATATTATAAGAAAAATGGCTTTTTGTTCTTGAAACTTGCCTTGAACCAAGAGAAGTTAAGAACAAGTTAATTTCACAAATTTGTAGGCTTAACCCATTAAATTCCTTAAAAACAAATCAACACATGCAAACCTAACCTAACCCTTGTAAGTTCCAAAAGCTTACAACAAGGAAAGTACAAAAAAGCAACAAAATTTACTACGTTATACATTCCCTGAGCTCCTTTTTTTACTTATTAAACTCTGTTCCTCTTGATTCACTATTAATGCTAGCCTATCATTTTCTCACCCTTTTTATATTTTTTTCAAACTGGTTTCTTGCTTATAGCTTTTGTATTAACCTTGTCTTATTCTTTTACATTACTAAAGGGCTTAATTGAGTAGCCTATTTCTTAGCTTCTATTCTTTTCCTCATGATTTTTACATAAAGCACCTTGTTACTATATTAGTTTTTGGAACATCCTCCTCTCCTACATTTCTTCTCTTACATGCTATTGAGAGGATAACTCTCTTAACAACTATAATAATAAATAAGAGAGTAATAAATGAGAGAGACTCTTTTATCAATAAATAAGAAAGGATCCCTCATTATAAGGATGTTCATCAATAAAATTTCTATTATTTGTGTGCTTTCACCTTTGTGAGCAAAGAGTGTGTGACAAACTCTAGTTAGAGAGATTTTAACTTTTCCTCCTCTTGTGAGAGACAAGGATTGAAGGTAAGAGAAATTCTACTAGGTGAGTTGAAAATTAATCAAATTTTCACATCCTCTAACATCTTCTTCTTGATACCCTCAAGTAGTTGTCCATCTTTTCACTCTCTTGATAAAACCACCAAACTATCACCCTCATCAACAAGACTCTAAATCCTAACTGACTACCTTATTATCCTTTTAATTAAGCTTTTTCATCTAATCTAAATCTCCATCTCATCATCATTTTTCATCTTTGGTATTCCATACATCAACTTTAAAGGAAACTATAAGCCATCATCGTCAAAAGGTAAACTCTTTCTGTAACTTTTTATTTTTCAGGTAATAATCGATAATTAGAGTTAGTCTTGTTTTCTATTTAAATCTGTACATCGAATGTCTTTAATTTTTAATTTTATATGTATAAAATTAAATGTGACAAAACTACTCAATAAGACTTATACTTAATTTTTAACATGTTGCTGCCTACTCTATTAAATAATATATATTACAGCTTAAGAAACTAATCTTTAAATAATTCTAAAATATTACACATATCACCTAATACTAATTAATATATTGTATCTTCTAGTATTTCTTATTAATCTATTAAGTATCTCTTGTATTGTAGACTCCAAATTAAACTTTAGTGAAAGTTTAATTTATCTTACAACAACTAGATAATAAAATTATCATTATTGTTAGATGCACTTTATCTAATCATAAGAATGTAAATATTAGAAGTGCATGTCATATGCATTTAAATGATTTGAGGAGAGGACTTGCAAAATTTTATTGACAATGATAGTTGTATTAATACAATATCCATCAATATTATACCTTATCTTAAGTTTATCTCAATGAACTACTATTTCATGTATATATCAAATCTCTATTTATCTATAAAAATATTATCTAAATATTGTTTGATGTTACCTTAATACAAGTTAGTAGTGTCATTATATATAGACCTTATTTATATAATAAAAATATCTTTCTAAGAATGTTAATATTTTGATCTTCACATATGAGGGTTAGAAATTTAAATTATACATAATAATGCTAAGAACTATTATTGTGTTTATGATCAATGAAGGAAAGTGAATTATTTTATGATTAATTTCTAAAAACTTTAAATAAATAATCAATGGATGGATTAATGGTCCTAATAGTAATTACTAATTCTAACGTAGAGGTTAATATTACACTTATTATAGAGTTAGTGCTTTTTAAGCTCAAAGATTTTTTTATAGAGGATCAAATTGATAGCTTAATTTGATACAATATATTCAATATATTATTAATATGATTCATGATTTACATTATCTTATTTGCATCATTATGAAATGTGTCCAAAAAATAGAAAGCGTTCAAGAATCACTAGTTTATGAAATGAAGCTCAGGCCTTTATATTTTTCTTATACTTCTTACCCCAATAAAACATAGAGCCTTAAGGAAGTGTGTTAAAAATCATGTTAGCAATAAAATCATAATTAAATATCATTTTCGTATATCTTGAATTAATGATTTATTAGAATAGATATTAAAAATATCCCAAACTTCATTGATAAGGTATTATCTTAAACCGATCTAGTTTTATCCTTATTTAGAAGGTTTCTTCTTGTTTAATCACTTATTCTAAAACTTTTCCAAATCTAAAAAGCTCAATCTTAGAGTTTTTATGGGATCTCATATAAGTTTTCACACAAAAGGTGTCTCAATATTTCAAGATTTATATTTTTACTTGCAAAATTTAGGATCTACCCTCCTGTAGCACTTATTCATCTTAAAACTTACTAAGTCACATTTGGTTTAGTAATTTTTGTTTATAATATAATTCAAAGATCACTTCTCACCCTCTTTAATCTTAAGAGTTGTAGATTCACCAACTTCTGCTTGGAGCATCATTGAATCATATTAGACTAAAAAAACTATCACTCTAATATTATATTTTAATATCTTGACCTTCATCGATAGGGTATTATCCTAAACCAATTAGATTTTATATTTATCTAACATATCCATTCTTTCTTATTCACCCATTTCAAAACTTCTCTAATTTTAGCATGCTCAACTTTATAGTTCTCATAAGATCCTATGTAAGTTCTCTAAAAGGCATTTCTCCAATTTAAGGTTTATGACATAAAGTTTAAGAACTATCCCCTTCTGGCCAATGTAAGATTTATTTATTTACGTACTTTCTCCTTAAAAGCTTGCTAAGAGCTATTCTTTATCTCGATGATTATTCCCCTATCCTCTTTGGTCTTGAGTGTTAAAGACTATTACTCTTTTAAGATTGATTTAATGAGTAGTTATCACTAAGTTAACGTGAGTTTGGGGGATGAATGAAAAATAGCTTCTTTGCCTAAGATGGTTCACCATGAGTTTTAGATTATCTTATGCACCCATCGGTTTAATGAGATGAAGACCCAAATTTTGTATCTACTCATAGTAGAATATGTTGTGATTTATTTCAATGACTTTTTTGATCTATAATAATATATTAGAAGAATGTCATGATCATATAAGGAGAGGCTATATAACAATAGGAGAACATTGATTCATTGCCAATCTTTAGAAGTGCACATTTAATTTTTATCATGTAAATTGCTTTGTTTTCATAATGTTTAAGGAAAGAATTTTTATCAATATAGAGATTGTCAACGTAATTAACACTTGCCTACACCACAATTTATAGGTATTTTTTTAAAAAGTTTTACAACCACTATAAGTTTGTTATTGAATACATTAATTAAAAAAGGAAATTTTGAATGGAATAAAGGAATGCAAAATCTTTTGATAGACTTAAGAAAAGCATGATGCAAGCTTCTAAGTTGTAGTTACCCAACTTCTCTATTACTTTATAGGTTTCTTATAAAGAATTAGGAGTCCCAAGTAAGTGGAGACTTGGGCTAAGATTGTAACCTTACCAATTTTGTTAGCAATCTTAATAATTCTAGATATAAATAATCAACTTTCGATAAGTAATTTTATGCTTTGATTCAAACCCTTAAACACTTGGAATACTACCTATGGCTTCAAGAATTTGTTTAATACTCTAAACATAAAGCACTAAGGCTCTTAGATCTGCAAATAAGCTAAATCCCAAACATGTTAAACATGTTATGTTTCATTAGAATATCAATTATCTATTAAAACAAACCTAGACTAGAAAATCAATTTACATATGCTCCTAGTTGACACAAATCTCTTTTGTCTAAAATTTCTACTTCTATCACTAGATTTGACAAACTATTGTAGTTATATCATGACTATTAATGCTTTAAATCCATTTATAATGAAATTTCAAAATATTTGACTAAAATCTTATGCACTTTTATGTTTTAAAAGGTGATTATCTATTTTGAAATGATTTCCTATTACTCGCACCTAATTAAAAACTTTCTTATTTGGGATATCCAAGTCAGAATTCTTTGGTCATTTTTATGAGACTATGATTAAAGCAAATGAGAATAGGTTTTATTGTCCTCATTTTAAATTTTAAGTCACTAGAATAATCTCAAGTTGTAGAACCTATGCCATTACCAAGAAATAAACAAAAAATATAAGTTTATACTTTGCTTTATTATTAAGACATCAACATAAGCTTTATCTTACAATTACCCAAAATCACATAAAAATATAACTCAAACTTTGTGGTTTTTTATTGTTTTTTCTAAAGTGTTGCATTTTATTATCTGATTTAAAACATATGATGCTTCATCAACTATGCATTTTTTTATTAGATTAGACAATTGAATGGTTTGCCAAAAATGATTATTTTGGATAATAATTTATGTTTTACAAGCTATTTTTGAAAGATCTTATGACATTTTTCTCTACTACCTCCCACATATCAATGGACAAAAAGAAGTGGTTAATTAGAACTTGTGTAATTTGCTAAACTACTTAGTATGAGATAACACTTGATATTGGTGCCCATTACTTCCACGAGCAAGGTATGAATAAAATAATTATGTCAGTAGATCAATATATGTGAGCACATTTGAAACGTGTCATGTGTATAAGCCACACACCCATATTAATTTACTACCTTTATGCATGCTCATATTTTAGATTTAGAATAAAATTTTGTACAATACATCTAGAGCTTTCATGATAAGCTTGATCCTAAGAGTATACTATCCCAACTTAGTTAGATGAATGAATAAATAGAGCATATTCTAGATACTTAGACTACTATTAATTGAAGTCATAGTTATCAGGAATAGTTATTGTGGTGGAGAGATTGGCTATACATAAAAAACTCTTGAACGTTAAGAGAATCTTTAGAGGATTGTTGAAGACTTGTTAGCCATGTACTAAAGTAAGATTAATTCATACTCATTAGAGTTGAGTTCTCATCACCTTAAGAAAACTAGTATGAACATCTCATAAATTATTCAATATTTGTTATGTATTAATCTAATGTATATTCAGAGTGATGCCTCTGGTATCTATCAATAATTTGCAAGCTTAAAAAAAGATTTAAAAAATTAAACATATATAAGTAAAATTAAAATTTATTAATTTTTTTTAAAAAAAAGCTTTGAAAATACTTCATTCCAAATATGATAAAGTTTCTTTTGACGACAAATTTGAGAATGATTTTTAAAGATTTCTCTTTATTAAATTTTTAAACATTAGAAAAATTATAAAATTGTTTTAAATTCCTTCAAACATTTTCTTAAAATCCTTTTCTTAGAAGACTTTTTAAACTCATAAATCATTACAAAATTAAAATAACGTCATTTTTCAACCTTCCACATTCAATACAACCAGCTGCTTCTGCAAATACAAGGGAAGAAAGGTCGAAACCAGTTGGAATACGGATTATCTCTTTGGCCTTTGCGTGTTATCAAACAAAGCACATCACTTCTTGCCAGGGCTCGAAGGGTAAGGTACTGATGTCGTACAAGTTATCTTTTTTTGAAAAGGATATATCATTATATCAAAAGTGGCAAAGCCACACATGTTTTACAGTTAGATCCTCAAGGGGGATCAAACAGAAAATCAGACAACATAAGTTTGATGAGAGGCTGAGGAAGGGATTCCCCAGGACCCCAAATGAACTCATGAGTGCAGGCTCTACGGGCAGCCCAGTCAGCAGGCTCATTTCCCTCCCTGTGGATATGAGAAAATCGGAGAGCCTCCATGGCCTTAACATACTGCAAAGTAACAGCAAGCACCCCCTCCCCACTGGGTTTGGTAACCATATCCCGAGCCACCTGAAGTGCAGTCATCGAATCAGACTGGAACTCAACTGCACGATACTGGGGAAGAAACTCCCTCAGAAGGTCGAAGGCCATAATGATAGCTTGGACCTCCATCATATCAGCAGCCACTGAGAACATCCTCTTACCGGCCACCATGAGAGGTTTGCCTAAGCAATCTTTAACAACGACACCAAGACCAGCTATGGAGTCACCAACCGCGGCATCACAATTGACCTTAATCCATCCTGTAGGGGGGGAAGCCAACCATGCGTGACAAGCAAATCCGAAGACTTGCCAGGATTCCCACTGGACAGAGATAAATGGATAAGATGCCTCCTGAGGGTTGTGCTAACCTCGAACCTAACCGTCCGAGACACCGAGCAGAGAGTAGGCACGAAGCCGTTGTGTATAAGCGCATTTCTCCTCGACCAAATGTAGTACAAGGTGGTAGCAATTGTAGCCACATGCTGTACCGCAGCGTCGTGCCGCGCCGCAGGAGAACTCAAGAGCCTGATAAACATCTCCAAAATTCTGAACCGGGACGCCGCACCCGTGGGCCAGCCAAGCTCCATGAGCACGTGACGTGCATGGCTGGTCCCCCACATTTCCCTGGCACGTGGGCAGTCCCACAGCGCGTGCTGCAGGGTCTCCTCCTCCATGCAGCCGAAAGGGCACAGGGGATCGCGGCTAATTCCCCGGCGAGCCTTCCACGTCGCCGTAGGCAAAAATTCTTCGGCAGCCCGCCAAAGGAAGACCCGAACCCTCGGCAACACCTTTAATTTCCAAATTCTCCCCGTACCTTCATCCTGCCGCCGACCACCGCCCCCAACAGAGGACGACTCGTGTTTGATCTGTGCGTAGATTCGACCACTGTGAGCCTTCTCCATCTCCGTATGCGTCTGGACCAAGCAGTCCTGGACGGAATCCCGAGCACGCGGGAGATGCCTGATTCTGTCAATAAGCTCCTCACCCGCCCAGTTAGAAATCGCCTCAACATCCCAAGCACCGTTGTCCCTGATGCATTCGGCAACACTTTCCGGCCATCTTGCGCGAACATTAATGAACGTAGGCCAGCAGCTGATAGGTAGAACCCCAAGCCAATTATCCTCCGTAAATCTCACCCTCCGCCCGTCGCCGATGCGCCACACGAAGCACGAAATCGCCGTCGGCATAGCTCCCAGGATCATCTTGCAAACGACCGAGGCCTTCCGGGGTGTCTTCATCAACGGGTCGATGAGCCCATACTTCCTTCTCATAATCTCCACCCATAATCCCACTTCCCGCCCAAGGATGCGCTTACAATTCCCCATCTGCAAGGCCTGGTGCCAAATACGAAGATCCCGCAGCCCGAGCCCGCCGGCCACCCTCGGCGTAGACACGCAATCCCAGGACGCATAGTGCAGCCTCTGAGCACAACTCGTACCGCCCCAGAGGAATTGTCTGATTCGGCGTTCAATTACAGCAATGGTTCCCACCGGCACCAAACAGTGGCGCAGAAAGTGGTTGGCGATAACACACAGAACAGAGGACGCCAACACAGCCCTTCCCGCAAGCGACAATACCCGTCCGCGCCAGCTGATCGCAGTATTATCAATTCTTTGGACGAGGGAACTCAGGTCCTCCTTAGTCAATCGGCGCGCAGTAACCCCAAATACACCAAGGATCGGCCAATTGCCATACCAAGTTTCCGTGAAATTATGCTGAATTTCTTCTTGCTGAAGCTATTGCTAAAATAGACATTTGACTTGGAAAAGTTGGCCTTCAATCCAGCGCTGTCCTCAAACGCCCGTAGAATGCGACGGACAGCGCACGCAGCCTCCCTGGAAGCCGGAGCAAAAATCAACACATCGTCCGCGAACAAGAGGTGGGAAACCCGCGGTGTATGCATCCCCGGCCTAAACCCGAGCAGCTGCCAGGATTCATATTCCCGCATCATGCACGACAGGTATTCCATGGACATGACAAAGAGAAAGGGGGATAATGGGCACCCCTGCCGGAGACCACGACGCGCCGACACCCAAGGAAGACGTGCTCCATTAATGAGTACAGCGTACCTAGGACCAAAAATACATGCAGAAATCCAGTTACACCAAGTAACAGGGAATCGCATAGCCTTCATAGTTTCGAGCAAAAAATCCCAGCGAACCCTGTCATAGGCCTGCTCCATGTCGACTTTCACTGCCATAAGGCCGGAAGCAGCGGTACAGGATCGCATTCTCGCTATCATCTCCTGGGCAATATTTATGTTATCCGATATGCTCCTCCCCGGTACAAAGGCCGCCTGTTCCTGAGACACAAGACTAGGCAGCAGCGATTTCAGCCTGCCAACAAGAATTCGAGCCACCAATTTGTAGATTGTGTTGCACAAACTGATCGGCCGGAAGTGCTCCGGCCGGCAAGCACCTTGCTTCTTCGGGATAAGAACAACAAGAGTGTCCTTCCAACTCTCCGGCATTCTACACTCCTCAAAGAATGCCAAAACAGCCTTGATGATGTCCCGCTGCGTGACTTTCCAATATCCATTGACGAAATCCATTGTAATACCGTCGATGCCCGGGGCGCGATTCCTTTTAATGCCCCGCATAGCCATCAAAATTTCGTCTTCCGTCACCCTCCGGCAAAGGCCAGAACCATCCTCCTCACTGACGAAACCCGAAAGCGGGGAAATTGGAGGTAATGGTGCCTGGTTGCTATCGCCCCATTTCCGTTCAAAAAACTCGAAGACAAGCCACCTAATGTTGTCGGGAGAGTCCACAATGTTACCGTCTACGTCCCGCAAGAATGTAATGCGATTCTCCCTTTTACGAGCCGATGCCGCAATGTGAAAAAACTTCGAATTGCAATCCCCAAGCTGCGCCCAATGCACCTTAGCGCGCTGCCACCACCACTGTTCCTCGTGAGCACACCCCCGGTGAAAGGCAGCAACCAAATCACCAAGCCGCTTGTGGTCCTCCTCCGACAGACCATCGCTAGACTCCCTATTTTGGAGCTCGTCAATGTCCCGCTCCAACACCTTGTTCCGATCAATAATATTCCCCACCTCCTCACGGCTCCATCTGCGCAGCGCCCACATCGACCGCTGAAATTTTGTCATCACAATCTCCATACTGTCGCTCTTAACAGTCCTCCTCCAAGCCTTTTCCACCACCTGGAACGATTGAGGGAAGTCCAGCCACACGCTGTCGAACAGTAGCCTGCTGGAATACTGCCACTGATCTCCACCTCCCACCTTAATCAACAATGGACAATGATCAGAACCCAGCCTACTGAGGTGATGGACCGAACAATTAGGAAATGCAAGCAGCCCCGCTGAGTTCATAAGAGCCCTGTCCAGGCGTTCAAGGATGCGCGCACCCCCCTGCTTCCCATTGCTCCAAGTAAACCTGTTGCCAGAAAACCCCAAATCCACAAGTTGAAGCTCCTGCATAAGATCCGCAAAGTCCTGCTGGTCCTTGCCATAAAAGAAACGCCGACCCCTCCGCTTTTCCTCCGGTGCCAAGATCAAATTAAAGTCTCCAGCAACAAGCAAAGGCTCATTGCCGCCGCAGGAATTTCGGACATCCTCCCAAATGATCCGCCGTCTATGATGACACTTCGGGCCGTAAACAAAGTAGCAAGTCATCCTGCCATCATGTGAAGTTTTGATTGTGCAAGCCATAGTATGAGATGAAGCGCCAGTGACCATAAGGTCCACATCCTTCCTCCACAGAATCAGAAATCCAGCAGATAGTCCCTCTGAGGGGTGTGCCTCAAAGTCCCATCCTCCCCCAAGCAGCCAATTTGCATCTTGTCTAGAGAACCCCACAGCCTTCGTCTCCATTAACGCCACAACAGCAACATTCCTTTCACGGATCAACCTGCGCAAATAGCCCCTAGACTTCTTCTTCTTGACGCCTCTTATATTCCACACAATAATGTTCATTGATAATGTCATCAGAAAGCCCTTAGCCATGCAACTGCATCTTCCCAAACCTCCGCCACCCACCAGAGATGGCCGCTGCGCCCCACGAAGCACAGCCGTGATCCACATTCTTAAGCCGCATTGCCACCCACACCAGTGGGCGGCTCCTTCTCCCGAGCCGTCATTGACCCTAGCAACTTCCCCTTAACTCCGCCCCCCCGAGCTTCCCGCTCCGCACCTTCGGCCCCCAAGCTCCGATCACCGGAATCCGTCAAGTGTTGAGCACGACTCCTGGATGGTGAGCCCCGCCTTGGTCTGCTCCTCCTGCGTTCCCTCGAGGGACGACTCACCCCCCTGGATGAGCCGGCGTGCACCCTCCCACGAGTTCTTTGAACGTCATTCCTGGGTCCATGGCTAGCCGTGGCCGCCGGACCCCTACGAGCATCGGCACCCGTTTTCCTCCGTCTGTGTTGAACTAGCATCCAAGGCCCTAGTCCATGCGCTTCTTCCGTAACCTCGGTAAGGACCTCTCCTCCATTCCTCTGATCCCCGTTCGCCCTCATTCTAGAGCATTCACCATGTCCAGGCTGAGTCACCTCCTTCGTAAGCTGCACATTGCATTGGCTTGCAAGATGCCCCACGCGACCGCACGAGAAACAAATCCTCGACAATCCCTCATATTCAAAACTTTGGTAGATTCTCCCATAGTCCCCTTTTAGCCAAACACCCGGCTTCAAGGGTTTCAAAAGGTCTGTATGAATACAGACCCGAGCATAGGACGATCTCTCCATTGCCACCGTCCACCCATCGAGAAGGAATGGATCACCTATAGCCTTTGCAATACGCAAGATATTGTCCGTATCCCAGTAAATCAGGGGCAAGCCAGGGAATCGCACCCAAATCGGCGCGCACATCGCGTGGGAGTCGCCGGGAGTGAATTCATGCGACCAAACATCCAAGCTCATGGCTTGGCCGGCAATTTGCCAACGCCCCCGAGCCACACATCATTCCGTGCCTCCTTCGATTCGAAATGTAAGCAGAAGCAATTCGAAGACAGATCAAACACTCTAAAATTCTTATGGTGGCCCCAGCGTTTGAGCAACACTCTGGCGATCATCGGAAAAGGCAGCGTGTTCCCGAATATACGACCCACCAGGTCATATTTGTGAAAATCAATTCGCCGTTGACAAGCTTCGGAAGAGACGAGGACTTCACCATCCTCCGCCATATCCGGAATAGCAGCAGCACGTTCCTTAACATCAACATTAGCCGGCCGCATGAAAGAGTTCACCAAGTTGCCATTCTGGATATTGCGGGCTGTCAAAACCTCTCTAAAGCTGGCCTTAGCAGGCAAGTGTTCCGCACCCCACTGCATCTCCGCTTCTCTGGTGATATTGTTCTCCTCCGCGACCCCAGCTCTCGTCACCCTGTCATCGACCTCCAGTTTAGCGCCGTCAGGGTGTGGAAGACCCCCGTCAAGTGGCTGTCCCTCTTCAGACGATGATGAAACACACTCCCTCACCGGGGAGTTACTTGCAGTGGTCCTTGCACGCCGGCTGCTCCTTCGTAATGTACTTCCCACCATCGAACGTCAAATTAGGGCTGCAGGGTCCTTGGCGCGACGACCGGGACGAAGGTTCAGATATCCCGCAGGATCTTGAGCCGATTTATCGTGTCCCAGTACACCCCGCGTGACCAGAATTCAAATTCAAACTCAAACGAACCCGATCCACATGCAGCTGACCGTTGACCGAAGACCGTCTCCACGACAAAGCAGCTCGCCTCCGCACCCGGCCACGCGGTGAAGCCGATGTCAGGCCCACCCCGCGGCCCCGCAATCTCCGCCTCACCCTACGCCTCCGGTACCTTCACAAGATTGGGCTGCACCACGAGTCTAGCTTTCCAACCCCGCCTCGTCCCGTCCCAGACGAACCTCGGCCCCCTCCCAGCACGTCCCAGACGAACCACGGCCTCCGGCACGTCGGCCACCTGCTTGCTTGGCTGAGCTCAGTCGCACCTTTCTCTGCCTCCAAAGAGTCTTAGTTGTCGTACAAGTTATCTGCTCATTGAAGCAAACTTCTTGTCTTATTTACCGTTTACGGTGTGACAAAGGGAAAGAGAAGGGTTGGTTTTCTGTGGTTTTATTCAGTGAATTATTTTGAATTTTTTTTAGAAGTTTAAAAAATATTAAAATATGTTGAATATTTTTTTCCTTATTTATACTCAAAAGGTTGCTTTTTTGAAAGCTCTGTTTTAAATATTTATTTATTTTGTTTGTAATATGCACTTGTTCTTTGCTCAGCACAAACAACAAAAAAATGAGGAATTAGTGGAATGAACTGGAATTATTTTTTTTACAACTTAATGCATTGATAAGAAAAATTAATCTCATATATTCCTCGTCGTTGTTAGCTAAAAAAAATCCAAATGAGGGCCATTTTAAAAAATTTAAGTGTTATTGGCTCTCGAATTATTAGATTTCTTTTCTAAGATTTTTAAAATTTGTTTATTTTATTTATTAAAAAAATATAAATTTAGATGTCATCATCAATGACATAGTTGTTATAAACAACAAAAGGTTGCTTGTAGATTATCGAAATTGTAGATGATATATTTATTTGTGACCACAATCTAGATTTTGCCCATCTAATTAGTAGTTTGAGAATTTAACATGCAGTTGATTCTCTTTCAATTTTTATAATTCCATATTTATATAAGAATATTATTTATAAACAAGATGATGAAAATATCTAGTTATTATCTAAAGACCCAATGCATTAGGTCTATAAAAGTTGTTGGTGCATTAGTTAACCCTAAAAGAAAGTACTAGGAAGTCATAATACTTATATCAAGTGTTGAATGCCATCTTGGGTATGTCTTTCTTCTTGATTTTTAGTTGATGATAACCAAATAATAGATCAATTTTAGAGAAGACAATACAACATCAAATAATATAAAATAAACAAATATAAAAATATTATAGATTTTAGAACTTTACACCCTATCATACAAGTATGACATGACAAATATATAAGTATGATAATATGTACTTAGTGCTAATTTATAAAAGTATTAAAATATATTGTACAACATAAGTATATCATACATTATAATCATGCGATAGGAAATGAAGTGAGTTGTATTGTTAAAATATTAAAAAAATATATCAACAATTAATCATACATTATGATAAATTGATTGTATCAATACTATCAATAAAGAGAAATAAGGAATTGATCATACTAGTATTATAAGTGATATCAGTACAATGTGAAGAAGAATGCTTAAAATAGTCAATTGATAAGTGGTGTAAAATACAATAATATGAAGACTAGCATCTAGATAAAATTGTAAATATGATATAAGAGAAATTAAAGTATCATATTAATATAATAGTGAAATCACAATATTATTATAGAATGATTTAAGATAGGTTTAGGAAATATTAAGAATCGTATAACATAAAGTTGATTATATATATATATATATATACGATTACTAGAAATTGAACAAATCTTAAAACACAAAATGACAAATGATTAAAAAATTTGACATGGGGATGAGATCAAGCAATGTGAAACTTTTGTAAATGATGATAGAAGATAAAAAGATATTAACATGAAGGGACACAACTATTGGAGATGTTTGGAAGATTGGAAATATGAAAAATCATCAGAAATAATTATAAAAGAAGGGTTACTTGTGAGTTATAAAGTTTCTTTTATAGAATTTAAGAAGTCCAACACTTGACCATAATCACTAAAAGAAAGAAGGGAGCAAGTGAATGTGTTTTTAAGAGATTTGAAAATAAGTTGTATAAGAGGTAAAATAAAACTAAGAAGAAAAACTCTTGAATATTATAGCAATTAAGACTTAGAACAAAGATCCAAGCCTTTGGGAGACCACTATAATAAAAAGAATAAGAGATGTGCTAAACTTGTTCATGATATATATGATTTGATGTATTATGCATTAGAAGCTAAAAGTTTTATTTATATGAAATATATCAAATGATAGATGCCTGTATAGGCAAAGGTTATCTTTATTCTTTTTTTATTTTGATGTGATGTATAATGTTAAATTGTAAGCCTCAAATGATATGTGAAATACTTATTAGAGGATGTTTGTTATATATAAATTATAATAACATGTTAACATATTGATTAGCTATATGATTTTTTGAGCATGATGGTATTATATTCTTTTAATGACATATGAGAGACACTTAACATTATTTATTATAATGATATGTTGCTATAATTTTTTGTGACATTTTTGTTAGTTACATATTAAATATTTATCATGCTATATTTGTTTAAAGAAAAAGGGATAATTAATGAAATTATGACAACATTGAATTAGAAAGAATATAAAAAAATGATGTAATAAGAGGCATCAATAATTATTTGCAAAGAATAATTTACTATTTGAAATAACATATCTCTGAAAGTAAATGTTTTATTATTTAAAATATATTTTTTTTAAATAAGACCATTATCTGGAATAATGTCTTCAGAAATGTTACCAAAGAGATGTTATTAGGTTATTTAAAATAAAATATTTGAGATGCATCAAAGATGAAAATAAATTAAAAATATTAATATGATTTTTTAAAAATAAAATTGAGTTTTAAATGAATCTAAAGAAAAAAAAAGGATAATCTTTACTAATTTATATCATTGTTAATATAAATCATGCAAGTTGTTACTCAATAATTACTTGGTTTATATTATATTACATGTTTTTATCATTCAACGAGTGTTGGTTGGCCTATACATATTTTATTCTAATACTTTTAGGTCAAAAGAAGATACCACATAGGATTATCAAGATGTAATATGAGTTAGTACATAATAGAATATGTTAGTACATGATTTTTATGTTTATTGTATTTGACCCAAAGGATATGTAAGAGATTTTTTATCCATTAATATTGTATGGAACATGTTGTTTTTAAAAACTAATGTATTATTATTTTTGAGTTGTAAATGGTTTACTTTTATATATTTTTCACTATTGATTTACAAATCTTGAAAAGGAAATGCATCTACTATTTTTCTTAAAATGAATTATATCATTTCTACAACTTGATTTTAAATAGAACTAAAAATATTTTTTTATTATTTGATGTTGTGTGAAAAAAAAAGATTAAAAAAAAAAATTTGAGTGGTCCTAGAGAGAAATCTAAGAATGGTCGAGTTGTAAAGAAAGGGAATGCCATAGTTGTTCATTAACTTTTATGTTCTTTTGCATATATTTATTTACTTGTACTTATTTTTTCCCTAAGCAAAGTGATCAAAAGACGATATTTTAAGATGTAAATTTCAACTATCTAGTTTGTAATCAGTGTAGAAGATATAAAAAAAATGAGATACTCCACAGTCAAATAGTACCTCCACAAGTTTATTTGAGCATAATAGAGTACTTGTGAAGATGTCGAACAAAGAAGGAACCTCATTTTGAGTTATTGTGTAGATCTAAGATTGAGTCATTTATGGTTGAGATGTTGGAGCTAGATCCTTGGCATTATTTGCAGTATTAACCTCTTTGAGAATTGCCCCTTCCATAATTGTTGCCATTACCATTTACCTTTATCATAATTCTTTTCACGATGCCAACATCATCACAAACGAAATATGCTATATTCCTCTTTTGAAAACATTCTCACATGAGGTTTTTATTATAAGTTTAACATATTAATTACTCCTTCTCTCCATTCTTACAACTTGTATCCCTAATCTAGTTAGACTTTTTCATTAATTGGTGTTAATATACCTTCCTTTTGCTTTGATCTTTCTCAATTAATCAATTAGCTTAAACTTGATAAGTTTCATAGGAGTCAACACACTTTAGATTGAATCCCACAAATCCTTGAATTGAATTCAATGTAACTTCAACTAGTCCATTATATGTAATAAATTCTTCATGCAACTTCAATTATTCCTCTTAATATGGTAAATTCTATAAGAGTCAACACACTTTGAATTGAATCTCACAAATCTTTTTAAAATATGTAGCACTTTTGTCTTTTTGTTTCCACTAACTATGGATCATATCTAAAACTTTGATAAAGTGTTTATAATATGTAATGTATAATCTTATTTAATATAGCATTATTAGGCCATCTCTTATCTTTTCTTTAGCAAATTTTGGAATGTATCATTCTAAAAAGGTATCACAAAAGTACTCCCATGAAGTCTCAAAGTTGAGTATATTATTGCAACATAGTCTTCATTACCTCTACCACCAATGTCCTACAACACCATCAGGACTTCTAATGATACTTTCTTATTTTTTGAGAATAAAATATAATCTAGAAGAATTTTAATTCTATCTAGCTAGTCTTATGCTTAGAAAAGATTAGTGGTGCCTAAAATATGTAGTGAATGTAGCCTTGAAAATTGTTCTACTAGATTATCCCTTTGATATGTTCCTATGTGGCTCCCATTTCCAATAGTGTGATGTCTCTACTAGATTATAGCCCTACTGTCATTTACCATCTCACTTGGTCTTATTCTTCTTTAGATAGTATCTTTATTTTCATTTTATTTTTGGAGCTTACCATTCTTTCATCATGCTTATTAAGATTTTTGGTAGTCGTTCTACACATTATCATGCATTTAAGCCAAACATTCAAAAAACTACATGACTTGCATAATAAAGTACAAATATTAACTCATTTTTAGGGCATTCTCTTTCACATAATCATGCATTAAACTCCTTTTAAAATTTTTGATAAATCCTTTTAAAGTTTTTTTCAATTTAATTATCTTGGAATCTCCTTAGTAATTTAGTGTTTTAAATATCTACAAAATTCTTCTTACAATTTTTTTAGAAACTTTAGTTTTTTCTCTACCTAACTGGCATACTTGATGTCAAACTGGTGTCACAAATGTTACGAATAACATAGAGATTGACCTAGACATATTAGAAAGAAAGAAAATGTGAAAGATAAATACAAGAAACCCAAAGAGACAATATGCAAGAGGTACCCATCCAAGATAATCTTAACTAATGGGGGTTCAAGAGCCACACAGAAGTCACTTTGTATGCTAGGATTACAACTTCTTCAATAACATAAAGACGGGGTACTCAAAAAGGTGTTTGATAAATTGATATCATTAGGAAGAAAATAACAAGTTAAAGGTCACATGGGGGTAGATTGAAAGTATTAAATGACCTTACTAAATCTTATGTGAAAATAAGAATAAAGAAGTAACCTACTCTTAAAGATGATTCAAACATTTATTTTAATAAGAATTTAATTAGGTGGATTAACAATGTCAAGTTTGGATATGGTAGGCTTATTTGGATCTTGTTGGAGTTGGGTGATCTTAACTTCATATTCTTCTAATTTGACTTTTATGATTTTTAGTCTAGTTAAGAGGTCTTGGCTAATCATTTAGACTTGGATGATTTTGTAGGTGTTAAATATTGTAAGTTCTACTGGATCTTGTGTGCATATATTATGCCCTTTAGAAAAAAAATTCCCCCTTTTGGTTCTTTTTCCTTTCTCTTTTTTAACAAGATTATGTGCCAAAAATTTAAAAAGATATACTTTTTAGGGCTTTCCATCAATGCTGCTAGCTCTAGCATAATTATGCACTAATACCAAATTTCATGTAATGTTAGCATCATAAACTATAATGAGCAACTTAAAAATTAATTTACACACATTAGGAAGAAAGAACATGTAAAAGATAAGAACAAGAAACTTGAAAATGTAACATACAAGAGATATCCATCCAAGACAATCTTAGCCAAGAGAGGATTAAAAGAAACACAAGGGTTGCTCTTATATGCTAAGCTTATAAAGCATTAAAAATATTAAAATATTTTATTAAGTCTCACAAAAAATAAAAGTAATGAAGTAATTGCATGCAAATGTGATCCAAATATGTAATGAAACTAAATTATAGAGGGTAGGGAAGGCAATGATAGACAAGATTCACAAAATAAGTCCAAAGAAGGCAAAGGTCATAAAAATTCAATTAAAACTAAAATGGAAAAGTAAAGGAAACTATTGTGCTAATGATGACAAGAAGGCATGGTTGTAGCATTTGAAGATAGGTTGGCATGGCATTTCACTACTTATGCCTTGCACTCCTCTTCTTAATATTGGAACATTGTCAAATCAGTACATTAGAGTTCTTATTCTAATCAAACCTAATATCTCTACAAGATGCAAATAAAAATGAAACTTTACTCAAGAAAAGAAATCATTTTCGAAGGATAGGCCTCCTATTTTATAGAGAGTCCAAGTAAAAAAGATAAATAAAAAAAATAAAATTACAAAATCTATGATTAAAAGCTACTATCAAATAACTTTTTGAAAAGCTGTCTTGGTTTAAAAATCTATCTTCAAAGTTGTTGACAAACATCTTTCTAAAAAGTCATCATTTTAGTTCAAAAATCTGCACTCAAAGTTATTGTCAAATAACTTCCTAAAAAATTGTGTTTCAATTTAGCATTAGTTATCATGGCTCGAATTTGGGTTGGCATGCCATGGGTTGGGTTGCTTGGTTGACACAATGTTGATCGATTTGTGTGCATTAGTGTCTCACCCAAATTATTTTGTTGCTTGGTAAACTAACGTGTCGACATGACATCGTTGGATCCATGTGTGTTCATGGGTTGAATCTCAATCATTATGTAGTGCGTTAGGTAAACTACTCTATGCCACATCGATAGATCATTGTGCATTCATGGGTTTTTTGAACTATTCTACTAATGTGTCAGGCTGGTGGGTCAGGACAAAATTAATAGATCCATGTATGTTCAATGGTCACATGAACTATTCTACTAATAGGACATACTAGCTAGTAAGTGGTGCATTGATGGATCCATATGCATTCGCAAGTTGCCACGACGTCAACTGATTTAGTTCTGTTTGCAGGTCACGTGAACCTACAATTTGAAAAGGTTTGGAAAACTTCTTCACTAAATTTTTTTGGTTAAATGCAATCTAGGTCGGTTGGGTTAGACCGATGATGCTCAACAAAGGCGACAACAATTAGCAAGATTGACATGAATGGGTCCAATATGCCATTTTTGGTCCCTTTTGTGTTCCTGATGCAAATTTTGTACTTGGAATATAATTTTAGAATCCATCCTAACTTTATATGTGAAAAATAGATATCTTGATTATCTTGGACATAAAAAATTCTAATAGCAATTAGTGTTCTCACTAATTTATGAAATGATTCTCATAGAAAGACTATCTATTAGCCAAATTGACTTGAAAGATAATTAAATTTGAATAGGATTCAAATTATAAGAATGGTTTCCAAATATGGAAAAATAAATTAAAATCTACTCTGATTTTAACACTACCTAAAGGCACATGAGAATATCAAGTTTATGATAATGTATCTTTATAAAGGTTAAGCTGTTTGTTAATACAAAATAAGGAAGTGGTTGCCTATGCATCTAGATAGTTGAGACTAAAAAATTATCTTGAACATGATTTGAAATTGATAGTTATTGTACCTACTTTACAAACTTAGATATATTATTTATATGGAGTCAAGTATGAATTTTTTTACTAAACATCAAAGTTTGAAATATATTTTCAATAAAAAAAATTAAATTTTAGATAGAGAATATAGTTGCAATTTATCAAAGATAATGATTTAAAAATCATTTATTATTTTAGAAAGGCTAATATAATGGCAAATGCTTTGAATAGGAAGACAAGTGTTAGTAGTATCTTATTTATAAAAGAAGAAAAATAATTAATCTCTTAAATAGACAAGTGCATTAGAGTTAATTGTTTAATGGAATACAAAATTAGAATTACATTTATGATAAGATCGAGTTGGCTAGAGTTTATAAAAGATGATCAAGATGAGGATCTAGAGTTACACTAACTAATTTAAAAAATTAAAGAGGGTTAAGAGTATGAGTTTAAACTTGATCAAGATAAGATGTTAAGATTAAAAGATAAATTGTGCAACCTAACCATCAACTTAAAGAATGGTTACTTAAAAAAGAATATAATTCAAAATATTTTATCCAACTTAGAGAAAATAAGATATATCAAGAGTTGAAATAAAGATTTTGGTGGTTAGAAAGAAAGAGAGATATTTTAAAATAACTAAGAAGATGTTTAACTTATTAACAAATTAAAAGGTGAACAATAAAACTATAAGGTTCATATACCTTTATTAATCCTTGAAAAGCACAATATACTTAGTCTTAACTTTCCAAATTTATTGAATTACCCTTTTATGGGAGTCACTTTTAAGGAAGACATGCTCAAGTTTTTGAAATTCAACATTTTTGTGCTTTTGATTGAAATGTTTCTTTTGATCTTGGATAGTCTACTTCTAGTCTCTAATGATTCTTATCTTTTCTATAGATTCTTTAACAAAATCTTATCCAATTAACTACATTTTCTTTCCTTTAAACTAACATAAAGAGGATTGATACTTTCTTTCATTTAGGGTTTGATAAAGAGCCATTCTATTACTAGCTTGGAAATTTTTATTGAAAGTAAACTCTATCAATGGTAAATGATTCTCTCACCCCTAAAATCTAATGCACAAAACCTTATTAAACACTATGCTAAATCTCAATTGAGTATTGAAGTATTATGCATATTTCTCTAGAGCCATGATATAAATTTAGCATCTTTATTCAAAAAAATCACTTTTAGAACTTCATGAAATCTAAAAATCTAATGAATGTATAATTGAGCCAATTTCTTCATAAAAAGGTACTTCTAATTGGGAAGAATATGCAAATTTAGTCAATTTATCTAAAACTATTCATATTGAATCATGTCTTATTGAAATCCTAAGTAGTCTATTAATGAAATCAAAAACAAATTACCACTTTCATTTCAAAATTAGTAAGAATTGTAATGACTTACCAGGCTTTTACTTCTCATTCTTAACCTGTTAACAAATAAGCCATTTATTGAATCATTTATTAACATCTCTTTTCATACTTGGCCATTAGTATCTATATCTCAATTCTTTATACATCATATTATTTCCCAAGTAGATAGAATACATGGAGTTATGAGCCTTAAATAATAACAATTACTTAAGTTATTGGTGAGTAATTATACATAACATCCCTTGGAATCTTAGTATATTATGCTCATTAAGGATAAAGTTAGGTTCCCATCCATCTCTAATTTTTTTAATCAACTTTTGATATTTCTCATCTTAGTTTTAATTTTCTTTGATGGAATCAAGTCAATTAAGCTTCATGAAGAGTTAGCAAACCAAGACAATATTTTTATTTACAACTCTTTCTATATGCAACCTAATAATCTTAAAAAAATTCAGTTTCTGGTCAAGCTATCTCATAAGAGAATGCTTGATAGCCTTCATACCTAATGAATTAGTAAAACCAAAGGCTTTACTTGCATAATAATTTATGATTAGCTCATAATATTTAATAAAGTCCAAGCATCTCCTCTATTTAAGGTTTAAAAAGGTATTTCAAGTTTCTATGATTAGTAAATACCTCATATTTCATCTCCTATAAGTAATGCCTTCATATTTTTAAAGCAAAACGTATGACAACTAATTCTAAATTATGCATTAAGTAATTTTTCTCATAAAATTTTAGCTGTTTAGAAGCAAAAGAAATAACTCTATCATGTTGCATTAGCACTCACATCAACCTTTAGAATGAAGCATCACTAAATATTGGATATCCATTAGACCCTTCTTAGTAATTTTGTATTACCAATTTTTATTTTAACTTATGAAATTATCTTTAGAATAAGCATCCCATTCAAATTTTATCACTTTTTGTCTTAATTGTTTTAGTGGTGATGTCATTTGGGATAATCCTTACACAAATTCTAGTAGTAGTCGACTAGACTCAAGAAAAATCTAAATTTCTAAAACAAAAGCAAGCTTGGACCAATCTACAATGGTCATTATCTTCTATGGATCAATACATATCCCTATTACATTAATTACCCTAAAAGTATCACTTGAGACACTAGAGTTCACACTAAAAAAAATTACATAAGGTTGATTTTCCTTAAATATCTATAACACCATGCACAATGGAGTATGTGCTATTCTGGAAACCTAAAGTACACTAAAATATCATCTATAAAAATAATCACAAATTGATATAAAAATTTCTTAAAAATTATGTTTATTAAATCCATAAAAGCTAAAGGACTAATAATATCTAACACCCCATAACTAGTAAAAAAAAGCCATTAATTCATGACAATGGATATTTATTCTTAATAGCTAATTTACTTAATACATGGTAGTTTATACATATTCTTATATTTCATTCTTTCTTTTAGACAAAGAAAATAAGTGCTCCCATTGGACACACATAGAATAAAACTATTGTCTAATAATTCTTAGAGTTGAAGTTTCAACCCTACCAACCCTAAAAGTGTCATTCTATATAGAGCTCTGGACATAAGCTTAGTTTATAATATTAGTTAGATCTCAAACTCAATTTTCCTATCAAGAGAGAGTCCAAGTAATTATTTCAAAAAGACATCTAAACACTGCTACATCCCATAGTTCTACAAATTTGTGATTGATAGTTGCAATGACAATAAAGATCTATCATTTTTTTATATTTTTTTAGCCTTTAACATATTAACGAGTAGGAATCTTCTTAATTTACTAAAGAGGACCACTTCCTCTTCATATGGAGTTGATAATATAATTGACTTTTCCAAATATAATCAATAAATGTTTTGTTTTCATACAACTAATCTATCCCCCAAATAATATCAAATTCAGATAAAGGAAAATAAGTAATTTAACAATAAATTTATTTTCTACAATTTTTATTTCTTGCTAAACAAAGATTTCTACTTGAAATTCACTCTTATTAAACAATTTCACAAATAAAGGGCTACTCGTCGATTTCAATCAAACAATCAACGTGTCTTGCATATGGTCTTTTGAAACATTAATCATCTCGTCTTTTGAACTCACCATCTATGTCATATAGAAAGCCAAAAATGAAAACATCATTTCATAACCTATCACTAACATATCCTTGTGCTTTAGAACAATCAATTTTTCTCTTATCTTTTTCCTAATAGATAAGGGAACATACTACTTTTCAATGTTTATAACAAATTATTCTCATGAGATTTCCCATTATCAAGCAACTTTTGAAATGGGTGTTTGTGAGATTCCTATCACAAAATGATAGCCCCATCTAGAAACAAAAGAGTAGTTAACATTTTTCACATCCTCTAAGGAAGTTATTCCATCAAATATCTTGCTTCTTTGATTTAGCCAATTCTATGTTTCTAAAGGATTAGACCATCTTAAAAAATGAGAAAATTGAATTCTATAAAATTGTTCTATCAATTTTTTTGTATGAAAACTTTCATTGGGGATCTTTGGGTATGAGAGAGAAGAATTGTAATTGAGCAAGAGGACTCCACTCCATAGACCTTCTAATTCATCTCCCCTCCTTACATTGGCGTGGAACCTTGCTCTCTCTAAACCCTTTATAGTTCTTTTCCTTTGATCCAAAATTATGTCAATCTCTTTAACATTAAAAAATTAAAATTTGTAATAAGAAGGTAGCAAATATTATAACAAATATAGTCATGTGAATGATAATCTAGTGTCCTCACTTAAAAGCCCATGTTAAGATCTCAACCTTGGGCATTAATACTACTTTGTCATGCTTTGCCTAGCTTAACATTAAATAAACCGAATAAAATACCACAATATATCAAATTAACAAGTAAAAAAATAATATATAACAATATCTCAAGTACATAATTCAAAAATATTGAGTGGAGATGACAAAAAACATCACAAATTCATTCATCACCAAAGATAAATTAACTACATAAAATGCCATGCATAAATCTTAAAGCTACTATACATCAATAAAAGCTAAAATAATATTCTTATATAACATTAATTATATAGATACAACACAAATATACTCACATATAAAATATCTCATAGAGCTCTCAAAATAAAATATCCTCTTACAAGAGATCCTTTGTTATGACCTCTAGGAATCCTTAATTTTGCAGATATCTACATCTTAATATAAATATAAGTTGTAATGAAATTAATGTATTTAATAGGAAAAATATTAGCTATAAGTAAGTAATGTAATATGAAAATGCTAATATATAGTGTGCAAATAACGATGGAGTAGTAAATATAAATGCATGGTATCAATAAAAGATTAAAAAAATTATATCACTATATATATTCTCATATGCATCACACTTATGTATATATATAATTATCTCATAGTACTAATATTATATATTACTTATATCATCTTTTTTTTCTTGTTTTCTTATTTGTCTCATATTATTCTTATTTATGGGATCCAATAACATAACTTATTATATCATACCTCGACGGCATTAATTATATCTTAAGACCTTTATTGGTAGCTAGCTAAGCCATCAAAGTCATGTCTTTTACCAATACCAAACTTTTTCAATGTAGTAAAAAAATTTTCTTTATCCTTTATTTCTTAATATCAAAGTTCTCACAACAACAAGAATGAGATCATATGCTAACCTACATTATAGAACCACAACCCTCATTTCTTAGTATAAAGTATTCGCAATGGTATCTATCTATCATGTTCCTCAATCCAAGTGCCAATGACAATGGTTTGATATCAACATATTAAGTAGTCTCACGATAGTTTATAGAGAAAACCTTATAATATTTTAATTTCATCTTTCTTATTATCTTTATATACCAACAAACTTATTTAACTGACTATTTACTTTAGTTTGTCTCTTTTATTTCATTTATTTATTTCGTGTTATACCTTCTAATACTCATAATACACAATACATATATGTATATATGTAAACATACATAAACATTCATATAACCCATGCCATCATGCCATTTCAAAGATTAGAACACATACACAATCAATCCACACCATGCAATCACATCACATTCATTTACATAAAATTCTAAGATAATCTAATAATTTATCTTACTTACATCATAATTATTTAATTTTTTTATAATTTATGAGTGACCTCTTCCATGATCTTTTTTTCTTTATCTTTTTCTTTTAGTTTCTACACAACACCCATCATAATTTATGAATACCTTCTTATATTCAAAAGCTTTCAAAATTCTCAAACTTAACTTTAAACATTTTTTTCTTTCTTCAATCTTCAAAACTATATGTTTTCTTTGTCAAAAGCATTTGCAAAAATGGTTACAAAGTGTCCTTAAGATCTTTATAGAATTTGACCAAACTATTATTCATTTTCTTCTTAACCTACCATATGTTGCTTTTATTATATTGTTTATTAAGCCCAATGCACAGTATGTTTGTTTCACTATACAATACATTCTTCTCATTTCTATTATATACTGGTGAAACTGGATGCACTATTCTTCAATCATACACCCCTAACAAATAAGCTTAACATATGAAACATTAACCCCATTATATTATACGTTATGCTTAGTGCATCTTATACTAAGGATTGAATGTACCATATGCAGCCCTCAAAATGCCACTCTATGAATTAATTATATGTTACCTTCGAAAATAACATGTACATTTTTCTCGATAATTTAAGTGTTAATGCCACTCATTGTTTAGTACCTTAATATATGTTAATTAATAAATAACACACTGTTCACTTTTTTAAGAAAGGTTTGATCATACTCTTTTCTTAATGTACAATGCAAGACTCTCAATGTACAACCCTTTAGATCAAACAGATGATTCATTTGACCCATACATATCATTATACCCAAAACTTCATAAATAAAAAATATCTTTATAAAATACATCTAAAATAAATTTATCAGGTCAAAAACATAGTAAGAAACAAAATGTTAAGGATAGAAACTGAAAAAAGTAAGGGTGACAAAGAAAGCATCTTAAATTTAAATATTCAGTTTAATGCAACCAAATGAAAAAAACATGGCATAATATCCAACTATTATATAATATGAAAAGCTATAAATAACTTACTAATACAACCATTAATAATCAAATACATACTATCTTCACATACAAAAAAAAAAACACTAATTCACATTTATAATGTACAATATAATCCCATGCATTATGGTTCTAAGTGAGCATCTAAGGAAAACCAACTCTATGACCATTTGTATCCTAACCTGTGATATAAGTGGGATATTAGCATGATATGCCCAATAAGCAAATTACTAGTTACATATAATAGAATAATATGAAAATATAGTAATATTTGATAAATAAAATATAACAAAAAGTAAAGTAAAGCATTGTCATTTATAAATGGAAACATAGTATCCATGCATCTATGCTCATATGCATCCAACTCAGGCATACTAAGATCATACATTTTTCTTTCTTTAATATTATAATCGATTTTGTTTCTGTTTATTTCTTTCTTATCTTTTTCTTATTGTTTTCATTTTGGACTCAAATTTTCTCCAAAAATTGCTATCCTTACTCTCATGAGATCCTATATCATTTCATCATTATCATGGAGCCACTACTCCTATGATAGTAAGGGTGAAGTTTATCTCATCATCATGGAGTTGGCAACCTCTATTGCTAAAGTTTTGTATTGACAAGGATAAAACTCTTACAATGTGATGGCCCCATCTCTAAGTGAATACGATAACATGTGTGATGTTTATCTTATCTATTAAATTGTTATAAGATAGAGTCATAAAGAGAATGTTCTATCTCATATTTTTTTCTTTCTCATGACTTATTAGATTAATAAATAATAACAACTTTCTTTTTTTCACTTTTTTTTCTTTTATTATTTTTTCTTTCTTATCATATGTTATGATTTATTGCCTTATAGGTTCACAAATTTAATTGCATACTTCAAAGTAATAAAGTGTTGTCATGAAATCAATAGATATGTAAAAGATTTCAAGTCATATAGATTTTCATATCCACATGTATTCTATAGTAATAGTCAAGGAATTTGACAACCTACTTAAAACACAATTATTTAGTGTCTATTTGATAGCTCTGAGATGTCTCTTTTATTGTTTTCTCTTTTCTCTTATCTTTTTTTCTCTTTTTTATATAATTCACAATACATTTTGTCAATACTAGTTTAGTTTTTATTTTTAAATTTTGAGAAAATTCATGTGCTTGCTCTCCTATTTTGGCATCTTTTAATCTCCAAAAGGACTTAAGTTTGTTCTACTCCAACACCTCTCTCTTCCTCTACTCAAGTTCTCATTTTCTTTCTTTTAACTTTCTTCACACATAGATCTAAATTCAAATCAAATGCTTAGAAGAGTTGAGGGCTTATCCTTTATTAAATAAAAGGATTAGTTTAATATTAATTTTTTTTATCTCTTAATAACTTTAAAAATTCATAAAAAAATCAAATAACCTTTATTAAAACTTTTGTAATGATATGTTCAAATCTTGGATTTGTTCACTAGTATATTGTTATACTTTTTATGGTAAACACTCATCGATAATCCTCAGGTTCTAGATCTAAAATACATAAATCCAATAAATGAAACTTTATTTTTTGGGTTAATTAAATAGGCTATCAAACATATAATATGCTAGACACAATAAAAAACTACATATTAGAATTCTTAACCCAAATCCAATCCAAACAAAAATAAAAAATGAATAGCCCAAAATACATAAAAATAGCATCCCTAGGAAGGGAAATCTTAAATAAACATATATTTCTCAACCCTTTTGATGAGAATGGAGATCCAAGCTCTTCTCAACCTTTTCTTCTTCCATAACTCAAAATCTTCATTTTATGGTTGCAATTGAAGTAGAACCTTGCTTTGAGAACTTCTTTCTTCTCTCCCTCAAAACTCTCCTTCTCCTTCTCCTTCAAATCCCTCGACTTTTCCTCTTATGCAATTCATAGTAGTTGAGAAAGGAAGAGGATTAGAGTTATATAATCCTTTTTATTAATTAATTGAATTAATAATTCCACTAAAAAGTTCATCTTTGAAAAATTTTAAAATTACAAATGATGTCCAAATTATTAATTGTATATTGATATGAAGTGAAACCTTCTCAATGGCATGTTCAAAAACACCACTCTACAACTAGCAACATTGCACATTTTTTGAGATGTATGAAACATATAAATTCCTCAATTTTAAATATACACAACCCAAAGACAATGCTATATACGCAATCACCAACACATTTTCATAATTAAAAATTTATCCTATCATATAGCATCACATTGAAGAAGTCCTAATTTTGCCAATGTCTATGGTGCTAAAGGCAAAGTATGCTAACAACTCTCTCTGGAGTTGGTTGAATGATCAAATCAATCCCTTAAACAAGTGTCAAAACTAGTATTTGGTAATGTCCTCCAATAGTTAGACCAAGAGTCTACATTGGCTATCATTTAAAAAAGTAAACAAGTCGATGATCCCCTAAAGTCTAATAAATTGGTTGTCTAGATTAACAATGCCATCAAATGTTTGGAAGGTGAGAGTGACTTAGTTCATTGGAAGGTTGTTTATCCATAAAGATGTAGTAATTGTAAATGACTATTTAGTTCCATTCATCTTAAGGAGAAATGAGATAATGATTAAATGATTGAGTTCCTTAATAGGGAATGAGTTTGTTAGACGATTAACAAAGTCAGCATTATTAGGGTGGTTAATACTTATGTCTAGGTATAGTAGGTTGGTCCTTATGAGTGGACAAATGTTGAAGAAAGAAGCCTAATAAGGCAGATGGTTAAGGCAACCAAATTTAGTTGGATTGAAGACCTAAGTGAAGTGGTGAAAGCAGAGCGGAATCAAGCACACTAATAATTCAAAGAAGAACAATTAATGCCCATACTAGAAGAGCAAGATGTGTAGAAGACATGTACCAAATAATGAGAAAAAGAGCCATTTCAACAGATAATGAGAAGAAAGTGAGTAATAAAGATTAAATATTTTTCATAACATTCATCACCTTGACTCGACTTTATAGTTTTATCTTCTTACCTAATTACCTCTCAATCTCCTTAATATGCTATAAGTGCATTAATCAATTGAGACATATCATATAATATACAAATATAATTGTAAATACATTGACAATAAAGTTGAATTCAAACACATGCATAGACATCGGTTTCACATGCATTTTACAAACATCTCTATATTGAGAAATCTAGCTAATCAATAAAAGAAGAGACGCAAACATACAAAAAAAATACAAGTTATTGATAATACAAAAAACTCTTGAAGAGAGAAAAATCTTAAGTGTCAAATAGAAATGTTTCAATTATTCTTAAAATGATAGGAAAATGCTTACTTGTACAATAATTTGCACTAATGAAAATAATTATCAAAAATTGTAGCCATTAAATGAAAACAATACATGTATTGATTAAAAACAGATGAGATTGAATTAATATTAAATCTATATCATTTAGGTGCTTTTAGAACGTAATATTAGCTGTTAGAAAAACAAGAGATAAAAATAAAAAAAAAAATTAAGGAAAAGTTAAATGCTCGATGACAATAGAAAGCTAACCTGTTCAGTAAAAGACCTAATCAAATGACAAGATTTCAGTATTGGAAAGAGCCCGACCATTTCAGCAACCAAACCTATCTTGATGAGCCAGAAAACAAATAAAAAAAATCCAAAAAGACCATGCCAACAATCTTTTGCAAGAAGAAAGACACGTGTGACACAAATACGAAACGAGTAAATTGATTAATAATATAAATAATCACTAATTAAAATTACAAAATATATAAAATATTAAAACATCATGTTTCACTTGTATCAGTATTTATAATTTGAAGAAGCTAATTGCTTCCTTTGGCATCTTCTTGCGTTTTATTTGTTTCCCATTGATATAATCAATGAAAAGATCGACAAAAATTAGTTTGATTTTTAATTGCGTCCGAATATTTATGCTTCAATTAAGCAAAATTCCCATCAACTAAACTCCACGTTTGAAGTCGACATTATTAAACAACGCCATCATTCACTCAAAAGAAAAAAAACGAGTTTAAACGTGTGGATATCATTACTTAGTATTCTTCAATTAATAAAACTATTATTATTTGATAAACTGAAACATTTAAAGCCACTATCAAACCCTATTAAAAAATTTGCATCACATGAATTCATGAGGATGATAAATAATCTCCAAAAAAAAAACAACATATCATGTAAAAATTTATGTAAATTAAAAAAAAATAAAAGATCAAAACCATTACATGACGTATTATAGTTATTAATCTTTATTACTATAATACTTATTTATTTTCATATTTTATTTTGATATGTTATAGATCAAATATATAACACGACTATACATGATAGTTAGATACATATCACAAAACTTTAAAAGAATAATAAGAGGAGATAATCACTTAATATGGATAAAAGTGATTCTTTACATTTCAAGAAGAAATATTATTATAGTTTGGTATAAAAAAAACTATTACATTGAATCTAATGTTTTAATAAATTGTTAATGGTTAAATCGATGACATCGTGATATGGTCATCACAAGGCGACATCAGAGTAGTTAGGCACTTAGGGTGGGAAACAAAATTAATATAAGATAAACCTAGGTAATTAGATACTTGCCATAAGAGAGTAGCAAAGTAATTCACTAAGTTATGTGAACTTTGTAGACAATCATAGTGGAGAGCACACATATTTATCTTTGATATAACTTGTTGTGTTTACATATTTAACATACATATTGTTATGATGTGTATGATATGTAATTTATTAGTATAAATATAATGATATATGCTAAAACTTGTTAAATGTATAATAGGATATGAGAATCTTGATATACAAAATGAAATAGTGAGTTCAAATAAAAAAAATAGAACTGATAAAACCATATTGAGAGGAGAGGGATCAATGAATTTTAGATATGACTATAGGGGTGCAAGCTTAGAATGGGATAGCACATAGTGGAGAAAGGTGGCAAATTAGATTATATCTAGTGGATCATTTGGTGAAACAATTCTTAAAATATCATCCACTACTTTTCATGGGAATTATTGAAGGCATGAAAGCAAATGACTAGTTAGAGAGGATTGAGATCCTATTTGATAGCATGCCTAGTCAGGAAAAGAAGCTTTCACTTATAGTACTCACCCTTGATGGTGCTGCTAATCATCATTGATGAGTAAAGACTCCACTTGGAAGGCATGACTAATCGAAATATTTCTTGGAAAGAGTATTACCACACCATTCATAAATGGTTTGTTCCATAATTCATAATGAAAAAGATCTAGAATAAACTAATAAGGTTGTTATAAAAGGGACAAATTATTACTAAGTATGAATAGAAGTTCAATATGTTGGCAAGTTATGTACCTAAATATAGTGGAAATTAAGAAAAAAAAAGCTATATGTTTAAACAATACTTATGAGGTTCGATTGGGAACATCACGACAATAAAGTACTTCGCATCTTACAAGGAGTTAGTGGAGGCTACATGATAAAAAGAACAAGATTAAGCTATTATGGATGCTAGAAAAGAATATAAAAAAGGTAAGATGCATTTCCATTAAGAGATTAGTAGAAGTTCAAGGGAAAATGGCAATTAATTTAAGATTACAACCTTCTTTAGGATCAGGAATAGAGGAGAAGTCTAAGTGTAAACTTGTAAAATAAATCACTAGGGCTAGTGTAATAAAAAAAGGATGCCATAAAATGCTTTTCTTGTAAAGAAATTAGACAAGTTGCTAAAGATTATCCATGGTTAATGGGAATCTTTATTGGTGGTGGCAAAGCTAATGGTAGAGATTTTGTTCCTAGAGGTTCTCTTATGGGAGGACCAAATTATAGTTCATTAGTTAAAGAAAAAAGAATATGCTTTAACTACTCAAAATCAAATGAAACATCTAAAGGTTTATGTGATCACACAAAGGGATGCTCCATCTTCTATTGATATTATCATAGGTAATGTATTATTAAAAAATAAGCATGTAAAAGTTCTTTTTGAATGTGGAGCAACATATTCATTCATATCAACTACAATGATTGCATGCATGTCAGTCGATCATCACATGTTAGATAATTCTTTTATAGGTGCTTTACATATAGGAGATGAGGTTAAAGTAGAAAACTATTAGAGATAGATTGGATCAAGCTCAAAATACGAACTAATAACTATTCGAAAAACTTTATAAGGAAGAAACTTAGTAGCATCAAAAAGAGTAAAATAGTTAAAATAAAGAGTTAAAAGCACCAGATATTTTCATGCCTTAGTAAAAGGAAAAGGTCAAGGCCTAGCATAACTAGAATTACAAACTACAAAAATTTCAAATTATCCGTGCAGTAGCTATAATAGAAAAGAGCAATGGAGTTTTTCCATTCCCTACTAAAAATTATTTCTTTTATGTTTGCTTCATCAAATCTTTTTAAGGATGTTTGCTTCACTAAATGTTGGAATATTATAACGTAAGACCTACTTGAGATAGCACAAATTTCTTTGCTGGAAATCCAATTCCTGAAAGCCTAGCAAGTGTAAATCTAATTCGCATACCAAAATATAACAACCCATCTAAATTTCAAGAATTCAGACCCTTAAGTGAGTGCAATTTTGTGACTAAATTTCTTTGCAAATTTTTAGCCAGTAAATTCTAGTCAATCTTTTCAACTATCATTTTCTCAGAGCAATCAACAATCACTAAAGAAAGAGAAATTTCAAATAATATTCTTATTTTACAAGACTTGATGAAGTCAATTAACAAAAAAAATTAGTGAGAGAAATTGTATAATCAAACTAAAAATTAAAAATGCCTTTGATATTATCTCTTGAGAGTTCTTAATAAGGGTCTTAAAAAGATTTAAATTCTCCTACAAGTTCATAGGATTGATTAAAAATATCAACAATAACACTTGGTTATCAATTATAATAAACAATACTCCTAATAGCTTTCTTTTATTTGTCAAGAAGCTTGCAACAAGACAATCCAATTTCTTTTTGCAATGAAAGCTTTCAATAAACCTTTCAAAACTTAACTTGAGAGCAAGAAAAAAAATGCATTAAGTTACTAATCAAGGCTGTCCATTAATCACACATCTTAGTTACATAGATGACATTATTGTATTTAGTAGGGGAGACCTAAGATCCATCAAAGTAACTCATAGCTACCTACCTAGACAAATTCTAACAATCAATATACATGTAAATAAACTTACAAAAATCTAAATTATATACAATAACTAATATGAAAACTATTATAAATAATAAGATTAATAAGGTATTAAGCTCTAAGATAAGTTACATGGCCATCACATATTTAGGATGCCCAATTTTTAATGATAATAAGAAGCTCAGATATTTCCATCAACTAATTAAAAAATTACAAAGCAAAGTCATAAAATGGAAGAAAAAACTCTTATCAAGAGGAGAAAGGTTGATTCTTGATAAGCAAGTATTAATTTAGTCATATCTTACACTCTAATGACAATATATTTCCCAAAGTAAGTTATAAACATATTAGAGTAAATTATGAATAATTTCTTATGGGGGATTATGAGGATAGTCACAAACATCACTAGGCAAAATGGGAGAAGCTGAGTGCTCTTGTTGAAGAAAATGGATTAAGAATCTAGAATCTTAATAAAATGATATTGGCTTACTTAAAGAAAAGAAATTAGAAATTGTTATCTAAGAAGTCTCTATGGGTTCAATATATGAGGTAAAAATTTAAGTATAACAAACATAGTCAAAACATTAGGCACTTCAAAGAACTTAAAAAGGACTAGAGCTTTAACAATAAGCCCAACATTTAGATCAATAGTAATTGATGTAACATATTAGAAGTAAGGATGGAGAATTGAACTTAAAATTAGTATGGAATGTTATTAAGAAAAAAGGATTTTAAGAACAAGACTTGGAAGAGGATTTTGGATGAAAAATACTCAACTAAGATGTCAATGCTAGTTTGGCAAATTTTTAACAAGTTGTTAGCATTTTTTAGATCAGCTAAAAAATGAACATTCATCTAGCTTCCAAATGTCCATCAACCACACATTTTTAGATTATTATCTAGGTCAAGATACTTAGAACTTCTATGTTGAAGCTCTTGAGGTTAAAATTTAAATAAAACAACCAATTAATACTCTTCTCAACAAATAGTGGGAAGCTACATTAGGTAGTCCAACTTATCATGGAGTAATATAATTCATTTCTTTTTAATATGATAGAATATATGTGAAGTTAGAAATAAAACATTATACTAAGAAGTAAATGCTTTAGTGCCAAGTGTTGAATTCAACTAAACTCTCAATATCTTAATACTTTCATGTGCTTTCAACTTCTATGAATTAACCAAAAAGATACACTACTTCAATGGGATTAACTCCACCATTCATTGAAATGGCTATGAAATGCATTAATAAGATCCACTAGATTTCACCTTCAGCCAATCAAGTTAAAAATAACATACATGCCAATACAAAATTTAGCAACACTTTAGTTAGAGCAATCATGAGAGATCATCAAGGTACAATCATCTATGCTTTCTCTAAAATAATGTCTAATTTATGTTCTACCAACAACTTTTTAGAGTATTTGAAAATCAATATGTTGGTGTTTGAAGTATAATATCACACAAGAAATTATTGATATGGATTATGAGGAAGCTTTTGGAATGATTATAAGTACTTACAAAGCACATTGAAGCATCATAGAAATCATTCATCAAATTCAAAATTACACAATGTACATATCTATCTCCTAGAATTTGTAGGCAAAAGAGCTAACAAGGTGGCTCATTCCCTTGTTAAATCTATTTTGAATAAAAAAATGTCACATGTCAAAATCTCATCAACTTTGTAAACACATCAAAGCTCTAATTCAACTAGAAAATGCAAGTAGTATCTACATACTTCATAATATAATCATACAAGAGCCACTCCATTATGATGTTTAAACACAGTTTCATAACTCAACAACTTTTTATTTCATTTAGTATGATAGCTAGAGTTGTACACAAACATTTTTTCGATTTTCTATGCTAACTCAACATATTATATGAAGGTGTTGTGATCAATAATCTTATTAATACAAAGTCAAACTATAAGGTACTATTCATCTCAATACGTGGGTGCTTTATTGGGTATTATTCATAATAGTAGGTCATTGGATGATAATGATTCTCCTGTTGGCTTTGTACATCCATTCAAAGTTATTATTACTCAAGTTCTTCATCACAATGGTATAAAATCATTGGAAGCATTTGTTAGAACTCAATCAATATTGATACAACACATCATAACTTGGTATTCCAACATAAGAGTAGTATGACATTGGACCATTGTTCATCTAGATGCTTATAGTTATTAGGATTGTCTCATTTTTGTACTTCAAATATAGATGAATTTTATTATTTAAATCAATATACCTTCATTCTATTACAACACAACCTTAGTCATAGCATCAAACAAGTACATTAGAGCATATCAATTTACACGTTCTCATCTTTGTATGATGCCAATCTATTTGTGGGGTTCATATTATTGCATTTGGGTCCCATTGGTGTGGCATGCCATGCAATGCCACCCATGACAAATAATCTTCATGCCTTTCATAACACAATTATGTACTAACCTCAAGTAATGAAAATTATTTTTTTTTAAAAATGTTATATGATAGATTATGCATTCCAATTCACTAGTAGCTTAGACAATTGTTATTATGTAAAGTTCATAACTCCAAGTATTCAATCCATCTTAGAAATGATAAAATGAATCAATAATTAAGTTAGATGTATTGTTATCTTAAGTATGAAAAGAGATGTTACATAACTGTCAAGAAATGCATTGTTTGCTAGTATGTTGAGGTTGAATAATAGAAGCCCAATGTAACACTACAACACTTACCAATTCCTAAATGGAAATAAAAATGTGTAACACTGGATTTTATTGTTGGACTACTTAGGACTTTAGTAGAGCAAGACTTAATATAGGTAGTTGTAGATTGATTGACTAAGTTTGTACATGTTCAAACCTTATTTGAAAAGAAATTGACTCATATTTATGTTCAACAAGTAGTGAGGTTACATGGTATTTAAAAAATAATTATTTTTATTTTATATCCTAAATTTACACCATAATTTTAGAGAAATATGTATCAAACTTTTGGTAATCAATTGAGGTTTAGCACACCCTTTGATTGTTAAACTAATAAAAAAATTTACATAATTACTTAAACTCTTAAATATTTTATTTGACTTTGTATGCTAAACTTTGGGGCTAATTGAAATAGCCAATTATCAAAAATAGAATTTACTTGTAATAATAACTATTAAGCTAATAACATTAGGATTACTCATTGTGAAGCCTCACATGGAAGAAAGTGTTATTCCTCTATATATTGATTTGAAGGTAAATAGAGGAAATTGATTTGATCAAATTTTTCTAAGAAAACAATAAAAAAGATAAGAATAATTAAAGATAAGATGCAAATTATTCAAGATTATTAAAAGAAATACTTTAATAAGAAATATAAGAATATTAAATTCTGAGAAAGTGATCATGTCTTTCTTAAACTAAGCTCTGTGAAAAGGATTATTAGATTTGATAGGGTAAACAAATTGTGACCCAAGTTTATAGGGACATTTGATTTTAGAAAGAATTGGTCATGTTACTTATAATGTGTCTTTGTTGCCACAGATGGCTAGTGTGCATAATGTTTTTTTATGTCTCTTTACTTGGAAAATATATTCCTTATTTATCTCATGTTATTTGAAGTGGCTCTAAAAAAATTAAAACTGCCCAAACCAGTATATCATATAAGGAATAAGTTATAAAAATTTTAGCTAAGCAAGATAAGAGATTTAAAAAAAGTTATTCCTATAATCAAAGTATTTAAGAATAATCAAATTAAAAGAAAAGTAACATAAGAAGCTAAAGCTAATATGATACACGAAAATTCTAAATTGTTTTAAATTTTGTGATGAAATTTTAATAAGAAAAATCGTGATAGCCTAAATATTTTATTATGAAATACTTAGATATTTGTGTAATTGATATTAATATTTGATGTAATTTTAATTATATTTTTGAGAAATTGATGTGTTTGGTTTGGTGCATCTAAACATATGTGTCATGATGTTAGTAACTAGCTTGGTATTTTGAATAGTATATTAAAAAGAGGTCACAACAAAGAATTTATCAATATAAATTTATAATTTTTAGAGATAATTTGGATTATTTTGAAAATTAACAAAGAATAGAATTATTATTAGAATTTTTAAATTACATAAATCCTTTTATTGATAAAGGGATTATAAAATCTACTCGAATTTTAAACCACTTGCTTTTGGGTTGTTACGAGGGTTCTTAGAGGAGAAAGGAGAAGAAAGCTTGGGAGAAGGAAGGAGGTGAATTAGTGCATAAAGATCATGAGGAGTTGTAGCAAGCAAAGAAGAAGCTTGGAGAAATGTGGAAACTCCTTGAGCTTGAGGGGATAAGGAGTTAGGAAGGGGTTGACTTTTATTTGTGTCCTAGATTGAGTACAAGTGTGTTGCTACTTGAGATTTACCTTCTTTAGGATGCTTATGAGTCATATTTTGAGCTACTTGAGTGTTAGTTTGTGATTGGATGAATGTAGGTCAAATTGGATAAGTTGCAACTTTTCTTCTATGTCTTGTTTATTAAATAAAAAAGGTCAAATGTATTGAACATATGGCTTAAATAGATCATGCATTAAGGGTTGTGAATGGTGTGCTAGGTTTTGTATTCAGGACTAACATTTTTTCTCAGAAAAATAGATGATATGTTATTTTTCAAATGTATAGTACATTTAAACCATGAAACATGAGAAGTTGATGGACCTTGGTTTTCCGAGAAAAGAGGATGACACACTAATATTGACCATATTGTATGATTATCTTAAGCAAGGTAAGCAACAAATTATCTATTTAGTTCAATTATGGTGCCTATGAAGAGAATATGGTATGTTGAGGCAAAAATATTATACAATTATCTTTAGGAGTGGAGCACTAAAGTTGAAGTGATTTATTTATTTTGCCAATGTGTAGTATCCAAAGAGTTTAATCTATTATATGTTAAGGCAAACAGATGGTACATGAAATGGGATTATGAATACTTTTGTAGTAGGATTTTAAGAATTTAATAGCTTGTTTATGAATTCTTTTGATAAAAAAATAAGTAATTTTTTATAAAGAAGAAAGAAAGAAGTTTTAAATAAAGCTATTAAGAACTTGGAAGTTTAGTGTTTAAAAAGTAAGAAAAATTAATAATTATGATAATTATTATGCAACTAATGAAAGAAAGACATAAGAGAAAAAGAAAAATCATATAAAAGGCTTCTTAAAACTATCAAGCAAACAAACTGAGTAATTATGATTTAAGTAAGTTAATTATTAATTATCTTAAAATAATATTATAATATATAATATGTTGTGAGCATATTCTACAACATTAAGAGATTTGAAATATATTTGAATATACGAGTTATATGTTTATTTATATATATATATATATATATTTTATGAGTATCTAAACAAAAATAAGAAAGAGAAAATATATAAATAAAAGAGAACGATTGATTTAATAAGCATAATGATTTATATAATCATAAGAAAGATGAAAATGAGAAAATGATGAGACATTCTTGTGGTGGTCATCATATCATACAGTAAGAGAAAGCTAGGATGTCACACGATAGGAAGCCCATTTACTAAGGTCTGATATCCTGATTGCATACTAAGGTCTGATATCAGTGGTACCATTATTGCTATATTACATAGTAAGTGGTAGCCACCTAATCACACAATAAGAGACATATATAAATATATATACATATATCATCACTATAGACCTCAACTGTTAAATCAGTGATGATCGTTAGATCATACAACAAGCACCAACTTTTGATCACACAGTAAGTAGGTAAATCATCAACGTTTGATGCTCTGGTTTCATTATCACCATAGCACATAGCAAGCAGTAGTTGCCATATCACATTGCAAGTGCATATATATGTATATATATGTGTGTGTGTGTGTGTGTGTATATATATATATATATATATATATTATCACTATAGACCTCAACCGTCAAAACACATAGCAAGTGGTGATCATTAGATCACATAGCAAGCGACATCTCTTGATCACATAATAGGTAGCTCAATCATCAAGGTCTAATGCTATGGTACCATTATCACCAAATCATATAGTAAGTGCTAGTCGCCAGCTCACATAGTAAGCGGCATATTTATAGCATCATTATATACTTCAACCTCTCTATCACACAGTAAGCAGTGTCTGCTAGATCAAATAGTAAGTGATAACTCTTGATCACATGACAGATAGCTTGATCATTGAGGTACAACGTTAATGGTATCAATACTATAAGATCACATGACAAGTGATAGCTACTAGATCACATAACAAGTAGCATATATATATATCATAACTATAAATATGAACTACTAGATCACATAGCAAGCAGTGGCTACTAGATAACACAATAAGCAACATTATAAGATAAGGCTATAAAAAATATATTTTTTAATATTGCCTATTTCTAATATGATATTAGACTTAACACCAAAATTCTTTATTCACTTTTTTCTCTATCTGAAATATATCACATAGACATTTTCATCTATAACCCAATTATTCTCAGTTTTAAACATTTATATATATACATGTCATTTAATTTATCTCACATAATATCTTTAATATTTATTTTTTTATTTTTTTTTATTATAAGCATGCAATAATACATCAAGCCCATTATGTAAGATTAATCATAAATGAATATAAATATTTACATATGTTAAGTCATATTACTCATGTCAAATTATAATTTATATAATGTATAAAAAATAATAGTTTATATCACAAAATTTTTATATAATAATTATATAATGAATTCACTACTTGTATTATAATTTTATTAAGTTTATCTATTTGAATCTTCAGGATGATATCAATTCTTTATTTTTTTTTGCTGTGATTCACAACTAACTACTGTATATTTCATCCCTAAAAGTTTACATAAATTTTACAATGATTTAACAAATTCTCTTATTTTTTGTATGTCAAATCATACCTCAAAAGTTTTTTAATTTTTTCATGCTTGTTCTTATTATTAGTCAAATTTCATGTTTCATAATTTTAACCTATCAAACAAGACATTCAGTTTAATGCAAAACATTTTCAAAATTTCAATTTTTCAAGATTTAAAATTCATTATAAAACTTACTTCAAATTGATGAATTTTCTCTTTCTTTCCTTTCAAGCACTTTCTCTCATTTTTTTTTCTTTTTCTTTTAACCCTAGTTTGTAATTCTTTAGCAAATTTGTTTCCAATCGTTTTAAAAGTTAAATAGAAACTTAATCAATGCTAAATGCATCGATTCTTATCATCAATTTCAATTTAAATCATAGAAAAACAACATGAGTTTCATTTTTTATCTTTTGAACTTATCAAAACTTCCCACCGACAAAGGAAAAATCTTATTATTTAATTTCATTGATACTTCAATAGTTATTGCAACCCTCACTAATGACAAAACAAAATTCGACAAATCTCCCAGTCCGCCATGTGAAAATCCCCTCCTATGTATTTTGTGTCGGGCATGAGGACGAGAGAGGAAGAAAACTGTTGTTTTCGATTTTGATAGAAAACAAACGTTATTAGATTTGTCTTGTCAAGCTCTATACAATTATAATTTTATTTTTATATTTTAGAATACCTTATTTCCTAATATTTTGAACACATTTTTTAAGACATATATAAAATTATATTATTATATCATATTTTTAAAAAATGATTTGATAAATATCTATTTTAAAAATAATACTATTGTAATAAAATATAGATTGTCAGAGATCTAAATACAACTTGAAACAAACATAAGTATAATATTGTAAGTAAACTCTAAATCATAATTTTCTAGTAACTGTCTTAGTTTAGCCAATTCATTTTCTTATCATAATATTCATTAGAAAAAAGTTTAACAATATAGACATAATCATACATCTACAATCTTTATATGTAAATTTTTAATAAGATAATTGATTTGATTAACCTAGATTTTATATTCATCGTGTACCTTGGGTTTCAATTTATGTAGTTGAACTCATTAAATTTTGTCATACTTCTGTTAAGATAATCATATTATGATTGTTAGTTGTTAAATTTACATGAGATTTATCAAATTTAAAAATTATAAAAAATTAAATTATTATTAAATATATATAATTATTATAATTCTATTTTCCTCTACAAATTCTATTTTCTTCTACAAATTCTATTTTCTTCTACTTAAAGACAAAATATATAAATATTTATATTTTTTTATATTTTCAATTTTAATAACTATTTATTTAATGTTTTACATTTTTATCTTTAATTATTTAATTCATAGTTGTTTAAATTCGGACCAAATCGAACCCTTGCTTTTTGTTAATTAAGTGGAGCGGTAACGTGGATTGGAAGTTTGAATTTTGTATGGGAATACAGACCAGATGCCCAACGCAAACCCGAAGCATCGAATAAACAAGAAAAACGTGTTCAGCTTTGTGCCATCACACCCCTAATAAAGATAAGCTTTAAAGCTATCTGACAGTTCTTCGTTTTTAGGCCGAATCAAAAGCCAAAGTACCCATTCCCAAGTCTCCCAGAAGCTCTCGCTGTTACGATCTTATCGCCTTGTTCCCTAATTTTAGCGAGTCAAAAGGTTTCCAGAAGAGGAGCACAAATACGCCGGAGGGCGGTGAAGGGACAGATCGGCGAATAACGGAAAGCCTTGGCGCGGAGGAGAAAGAAGAGCACTGAGGAGAATCAACGTCGTACATGGGGACCTATAAATACTGCTGCTGCTTCAGTCGAAAATTTGCATTGAGCGAGGCAGAGCCAATACTGGAGGTCAAGGAGGCGTTTGCGACGTACGCGGAGGGAGAAGGCTTGATGTCTCCGGCGCAATTCCTGCGATTTCTCACTGAAAGGCAGGGAGACGCTGTCGCCACTGAAGCCGAAGCCTCCGGGGTAGTGGAGCGGATCCGAGAGCTCCGCCACAAGCACTATCTCATCAGGGCTTCTAGGACATTCCTCACACTTGAAGAGTTCCACCATTTCCTCTTCTCCGCGGAGCTCAACCCTCCCATCCGATCCCTGGTGCGTCCTTCCTCTATTGACACTCAGATCTTGTCCAAAAATTGAAGATTAGTTGAACTTCGAATCAGATGTTAATTCGAATCTAGTTTGCATTGAAGTGATTAAGCTATGTTATGAGCAACGAAATTGGTTCAAACCATATTGGGCTGATGTTGACCATAGTTGGTTAGATTTTACAAGGCTTGAAATTGAATTGCTTATATATATGTATGTATATATATGCACATGTTATATATATATAATTCAAAGAATTTACTAAAAGACTATTATATATTATTATATTTGAAATGAACAAATTTGTAAATTTATTTTTTTTATTAAGAATTTCACTAAAAGATTGAGAATTAATAAAAATTAAATCTTTCTTTTGACTCGAATTGAACTCGAATCAATAAAATAATGATCTAGACCTAGCTCAAAGTGAGGTCATATTGAACTATTACTATCCAAAACTTTAATTAGATCAAGATCAGATTGAATATTCTTGAGCCAATATTGAGTTAGGTGAGATTAAATCAAGATCAAGTCATTAATAGTCCTAAACTTGAGACAAAGATTTTTTGACTTCACCAAGGAGAGGTGATGATTGCTCCTGCTATTTTTGAGGATGGCTAAGGAAGGGGGTGCAATGATCCTAATTTGGGGGGCTGGTATCCCTTTCTACAACCCTATAGTGCTAGGCTAATGCTTAGCCTCTTACATTGATAAACCTTGGATAAGAAGAGAGGGCCATTATTTCAGGGGTTCATTGGCCCTATTGAAGTACTTTTAAAGTACTTATGTTATGATTTTGGTTCAAGAATCAACAAAACAGGTGATCAATGAACACAATGTTGCCCTAGATGAGAATAAGTTGTTGTAGGAAGTGAGTTTTAGTGCAAGCTTATGACGTTTGAGGAGCATGCAAACAAGTGAATGTTGAGCATGATGAGGTTGTTGCTTAAATTCCTCTGGCATGTGTTGACATTGTTTGGATCTAACAAAAGCTTAATTAAGTGCTTGATCACTCTTTGGGACAAGAAGATTGCCTTGCAAGTTGAGGTGGAAAACTTTCAAATAGCCTAAACTAGTTAGGGGACATGAGTAGTAGGGGTGATGGCAACGTAGAACAATAGTCTAGGGAATTCATCGTTTGAAAGTTTGGGATAGTCTAGATTTTCTTGGTAGAAGGTCACAAAGGTCGATTTTGCCAAAGCCAATTTGCAAAATGCATTCTGCTTGCCTAATAGCATGATTCGATGGGAACCTTGATTGCAACCCATCGTGGACTAGATTGAGCAATACCTCTAGCCAATGACACTCGTTGCATAGGAAAGTGTCATGGTGGAGAGCTTTAGTGAAACCTATGAGAGAAACAACTTGTCATCCTAATGTTTGAGATACTTGTAATTTTTTCATTCTTTTATTCATTGCCTTTGCCAATTGTGGATTTCTATAGCCATACTTGTACAAAGAGAGAATAATGAAATAAAATAAAAAATTTCCAATTTATTGAAATCTTCAAGTATCCTCCCATTCTATCTTCTGTGTTTTCTTGTCTTTTTTATGGCCAATCAGCTTCGCATTGACCTAGATGTTGAGGTTACAAGAATGTTTCTTGTGCGAAAGCTTAAAATAATTTTGTGGTGAGACTCTTGGTCATCACCAGAAAATGTATCTACTCTAGTTGAGAAAAAATAAGAGAAGATAGGTGGCTCTTTGGGCCAATGTTGGGTTGTGTATTATACGTTGTAGGATCATCCGGTCAAATGATTAAATGAGGGCGCTTAGTCATTGAATATTTAGCCAATTTAGAGTATTACATGTATATCTAGATGGGCTAGTGAGAGACATTTTTTTAGTAGATCTTTTAACCCAAAAAAGACAAACAAATGGATAAAACTTGGTCAAGTCCTTGAACAAACTTAAGGTTATTTATTGGCTATTCTCAACCAGAATAGTCAAAGTCAATGCTTGGTTCATTGGCCAGAGCCTTGGAACTTTTGTTTATTTGGTAACCCAAGCTTAGTGCTCCATGAGGGATATGCTTGTGTGGCTTGAATATGAGGATCAGTTGAGCCAAGTAATACCAAACAACTAAGCACCTTAGCACTTGGGTGGGATGTCATGTCTGGTTAAAGACGATGAGTTTGAGGTTAAGCAATTGTGGGCAATGCTATTACAATGGAAACTCTAGTGTATTTTTATGCTTTGAGAGTTGGCTTAGGTCAAGGAATTAGCCTGTCATGTGTTAGATTGACTATGCCATTCTATGCTGTAGCCATGATCTTTTACTTGAGTCAGGACATCAACTTTTTGCTCTATTTAGGAAGACCACATGCTCAATACTCCCGAGGAGGGACACTTATGGGACTCAACTATGAGACTTAGCTTACCCAAGATGGGTCTGAGAACTAAGGGTTTTCAATACTTACTGAAGACATGTTGGTTGTGTGAACCTTGTTTGGTCAAAACAAGAAGGTGCAAGGGAAGATTTTTGTTGACAAACTAAAACTTTGTTACATAAAAGAGGGTTTAGATGTATAACCTATGAAGATTATCCTCACTCCCTCACTTTCTTAATAAGAGGCTCGTTCCAATTTTGCCGAATTTTGTCCACCCTGGTTTTCTTGTAGGTGTTTTTGGCTTCACACTGGATGACTTTTCTTGATAAGAATTGACTATGATGGAGATGCATAGTCTAATAACGCTCCATTCATTGGCAAATAGTGGCTTGTTGCAAATCCTGCCTACATCCCCTTCAAGCAAATTCCAGTCGAGTAGATGAGACTTTGAGTTTTTAGTGTCCTAAGTTTTGATTTGATCTGCAAGGACTCTATTTGCTAACTCAGTACTTGGGATGAACAAACCTGTTTTGACAAGAATGAAAAATGAATGAAGGTTTTTGTGTCATATTGGAGGGATAAAGGAATCTGGCTAGTTAGCTCCATACAAGAGTTGTCTGGTTGCCAAATTGACAACAAATTAGTAAGACAAGGATGACATATAGACATGACTAAAGAACAAGGGTGTGGCTAGTAAATTTGAAGGAAATTTGTGAGAATTGAGATTATTTTAATACTAATCATCAAAACTTGCATGATCAAATTTATTGTGTGCTTTCTTTGTTATATTGCATATCAAAATTACAAACATTTAGCTTTGAAGCTTTATTATTTTTCCTTTTTCTCTGAATCATCATTGGGTTCTGTTCTTATTTGGATTGCTACTAGACATAGCTGTTATCTGAAATTAGATCTTTTGTTTGTCAACAATTCCAGGTTCATCAAGATATGATGGCCCCGTTATCACACTATTACATATTTACTGGGCATAATTCGTACCTGACAGGCAACCAACTCAGTAGTGATAGCAGTGATGTTCCAATCATTAATGCGTTGAAAAGAGGTGTAAGGGTAATTGAACTGGATATGTGGCCAAATTCAAAAAAAGATGATGTTGACATTCTCCATGGCAGGTATTGAGAACCGTGATGCTTGGTCTCCCTTGTGTTTTAAGAGTGCTTTGTTGAGTTTTCTATCTTAGCAACTAGTTTTATATTATTATTTACAGTTTTATTGGGTTTTCTACCTTATCAATGTTTTAATGTTTTATCATTGAACTCTCCAGAATTTATGGAGGGAGGGATTTAAGTGAAGAAAAAATGGAAAGCTAGTAGCGTTGAAATTTCTATTGATCTGAAGGGAACCGTAGCGAAAGTTTGCAGGTGCATTATTAGGTAGAGCAGAGTAGACCACTGATAAACAATTGGGTAAGTATATGTGATGGGGAATACAGTCTTGATAAATCAGGAGAGTGCCAATGGAAGTTCTAAAACAGTCTTTTTTTGACTTTCAAATCAAAAGATGCCTAGTTTTCTTGTAAATTGGCTGTCATAGTTTTCCTTTTCCTTTTGAGTCATTTCCTGCTAAATAATAAGAGTTTAATTCTTCTGGTGACAATTTCATATAATTTTTGCTTACCAAGTAGATTTTTGAGTCCTTCGGTAAAACTTGGTTGTCATTTTACCAAAAAAAATCAGCCAATTTATTTATTTTCTATATCACTGTCATTCTGTGAATGTATCAATGCTTTGGAATTTTGTGCAATACTGCAATGCTTGTTGACCTTCAGCAGAAATTCTTGGATAGAAGTACTTTAGATAGCCTTAGAAGACGTAGAAGAACCAATATATAAGCTAACAAGCTTTCTATCCTATTAAGAAGTTGGCCTGATAGACACTTCCAGCAAAACTATTGATGGTTCCAAATGCATCAATTTGCTATATGTTCCCATTATCATGATAGATTTCCTACTAGCGAGCTTGGAAATGCTTTGGGGAGCTCTACAAAATTTGCAATCAGAAACATGGGCGTTTTTTAAGTCCTTTTTTTTTTCTGGTTGTGAACTAAGTTAGATGTGGAACTCTGAAAATATCAGGTTGATGTGGGAAAGCTATTACAAGTTTGGGCAATGAGGTGTTTATCATGTGGTGTTATGCGTTATCCTCCAAAGAAATAGTCAAACATTCAAATTCTCCTAATACACCCATGCCAGACATTCAATGTATCACTTTGTTGGAACTATAGTTAGTATTGTGATCATTGATGTAGCGTGTGCTCCACTGACTCGTCTCACTTGATGTTCAAATATGTTATGTACACATTCAGAATTTTTGTACTATGGCATTTCGCACCTAAATTCTGGTGTCAATGAAGAAATGCTTTTAGTTCCGTGTATAGCAAGCATGTTCTCTCCACTTTGTCCAAAAAAAGCCAGATATTAAAATGTTTAGTTCTGCAGGAACTTGCCTGTTGCTACATATGCTTTGGTAATTTCTCTTTCCCTATCTTAGCCATGACTGCTGTTGATTGTTTGATTAACAGTATCATATTTGGGACAAAATATCATAAGTACACAATCGTATTTATTTATTCCCTATTTTAAGCTGCTCTACTGCATTTGAAGGACACTTACTGCTCCAGTATCACTACTACAATGTCTGAAATCAATCAAAGAGTATGCCTTCGTGGCTTCTCCTTATCCACTTGTGATAACATTGGAGGATCATCTGACTGGTGATCTCCAAGCTAAAGTAGCGAAGGTGATTGCTATTTTGTGACAAGTAAGATATCACCAAACATTGTCTGAAAATTCAGGCTTAATTGTTCTTAAGTTCGTAACAGATGGTCATTCAAACATTTGGAGACTTGCTATATTATCCCAAGGAAGAATCAATGGAGGAATTCCCTTCGCCGGAAGCTCTAAAAGGAAGGATCATTCTTTCAACGAAACCTCCAAAAGAATACCTTGAAATGAAGAGCCAAAGGGTCATGGACAGTGGTCGCCAAAAAAGAGAAGATGTAGCTGAAGAAGATTCATGGGGCAAGGAGGTCACTGATTTTAAATCTGAACTCCAGATTGGTGACAAGGTGCATTGATCAATGGAGTTGACATAAGCTTGAATTTTGTAAGTGCTATTGACAGTCAACTTTTTTGTTTTTTTTTAATTAAGTGATTTTTGTGCAGAAAGACGAGCAAGACAAATATGATGAAAATAGTAATGATGATGGTGATGAAGTTGATGATGATGATGATGATGATGAATATAACAAATTTCAACAGAATGCACCCCCTGAATATAGAAACCTGATCACCATCAGAGCTGGAAAACCAAAGGGTCATCTCGTTCATGCATTAAGGGTAGAACCTGACAAAGTTAGACGCCTTAGTTTGAGTGAGCAACAGCTTGAAACCTTGGCAGTTTCTAATGGAACTGACATTATTAGGTAATTCTCATCCTAATTTAAGCATTGTGTAATTGGTATATTGCTAAGTGTCAAAGCCAACTAATTTATGATCCACTAAAAATTATCTTAAAAAAACTGCATTTGCTGTAACTGATCAACCTGTTTGCATTTTTAGGTACCAGGATGAAGATCTTACTTTAATGACTAGTGCTTTATTTTTTGTAATTCTTGAATTGTGATTTGGTTCATATTAGTATTTTAGGTAAACTTATCACATATAATTTGATTTATAATAATATGTCTAGGAATTTTTGAGATTTACATATTGCCTCTTGAGCGGAAACCCTACAGAGAAAGAGAATAGGTTTTTAGCATCTCTAGAGATAGGATCTTTATTTTGTGAAAAAAAAGGAAGCTGTCTCTATTTGGTTGGTGGTGGAGTAAACAAGTTTGGGCCAAACCATATTAAACCTTTGTCCTCTTTGTGGTGTATTTTTCTCTTGGTAATTGTATTTTTGTTAGACAACTTGCACCCATTATAGTGAGATCCTTTTCCTTGATCGAGTGGTTTCATAGCCATGTTCATGGATTTCGAGACCTCGGGATCACTGTTGGCATCACAGTTGAATAAAATTGCGCAAAGATTTGTATAGGATAGTCTCAAAGTAGCTGTGGTCAAATTCCTCAAATTGCATAGCAATGGTAACACTGATGTTTAAAGATCTTACTGGAGGATTGAAGGAAAATGGAGGAAATGTTGATGTTGGAGGTCATTGATGACATGATTTATCTATAAGGAATTAGAAAAGAACAAAATTTACAGAAATTGTTAACGGGAGAAAACCTGATAAAAAGGCTCCTCGATAGAAGACGAAGTTGCCAATGACTTGGAGATAATGCAAGCAAGATCATGGTTGATTTGTTAATAGGAAATGATTAAGAATTGTTCTGTTTTATGGGAAAGAGGGAAATCAATAAAAAGATTATTTCAATACTGATCGCAATATTTCGGTTAAATGGATTTGATAATCTGAATGATATTTCTAAGTTATTTAGATGTTTTGGATGCAATAGTGGTGTAGGGTAGATGAAATTTTGTTCGGATTTCAAAATCTATGCAAAACAATTTCATAAGGATAATGTATGATTATACCAGATTGAGATTAATCATGACCATTGGAGACAATGGAAGTAATTATTGGCAAATAGTAGCACAATATCAAGTGATAAAGGGATCAAGCTTCTCTAAAGAGACTTTTAATGAACACAATAACCTTAAATATGGTATTAACAAAGTGAAAGGACTCTCAAGAAGAATAGAAGAAAAATTGTCATAATGATAAATGAGGTATGGCAAATTCCATGGGACTTAGCAAATCGCAAAGCATAGCAAATTCATGCTCACAATGCACTTTTAGAGGCCAATGGAACGTCAGATCCACAGGAAATTTTGAAAAAAATTGAGAGCAAATATAAATATGAATTACTAACAAATTGTTTACTCTTGAAGAAACAATTATATACTGTGAAAGAAAACTTGGATGCCCAGCAAATATTGATGGAGTTGTTTGCATTTGATGTGATGATCAAGGAGGATAAAGGACTTTTCATGTTGGCTTCTAGGACGTCTTTATTTGGTCACACTACTGTCGAAAAAGGTTACTCTTAAGTTGGATAAGATAATCATTGCTTTATGAACGGATGATTCATGACAGGAATAGTAGTGAGGGAGCAGCAGATGAGTGTATTACCTGGATCATTATGGATGATAGGTGAGAGTACCTTGGTTATTGTGGAAAGCTTTCAAACTTGGGAAAAAATCAATTGAAAGTAGGTTGGCAAGAAACAAGTCATATTCCATGTCAATAGATCGCACGAAGACTTTATTTGTTCAAACTAAGTTCTAGATTCTTGATGCTTATTTTAAATTTATATTATTAAAAAGTATTCAATTTGTATCAAGATGTGATTATGGTATAATCAAATTGGCAACTTGTGTATAGTACAAGAGTGCTAGTTAAGATTGGTGTATATTTCCATGTTTGATGGGGTCATAAGAACTTTGACTGATGTTAGACATATGCTTGATCTAAAGATGAATCTGACACTGAATTGAAGAGGTTACAGATGTTCAATAGAATGCTGAGATCTCAACCTTGCTGTAAAGTCATACCACCCTTAAAACTGTAAACAAAAATTGTATCTAGTTCCTTATATTAGTCTTTTTCTAATTGGATCAATCTCTTGGCAATTTTACATTTGAGGCAAAGAAATCAGGTAGGCGAGTTCATGTTAAAGCTAGAGGGGAGGATGATTGGTAGCTTGAACAAACTTGAAGGGATTGTGAAAATAGAAAAAGTTTTTAGAAGGACGTAACATGGTTTTTTAGAAGGTCACCAAATGAAACTGAAAAAACGTGTCATTTACTTCATATCTTGAGAGTGGCCGAGATCTCTATTCATGTCAGAGAGTTGGGATCTGCTTTGTATTGCATGATTGTGAGCAATGCTAGATGCCCAAACGAGGGCATGCATTCCAAGTTGGGGTGTAAGTTATGTCAGCTAGACACAACATTGACAAAGACTGCGAATTGCAAGGATGACAATCAAATTTTGGTGATATTTAGAATTCAAACAAATGTAGAGATTTTTTAGGGTTGTTTTTTGTATTGTGTTTTACAAAATTATAATTAGATCTATAATGATATTTGGGTTAGCTAGACTTATTTATCGTATTTTATTTCACTTGTTATAATTCCATAATTAGAGTATATTTGAATCTACTATATATTGTCTCTTGAAAGAAAACCCAAGTAGAGAAAAAAGAAATTAGAGAAGAAGTTTCTTGTATATCCAATGGTGGATATTTTTCTTTTTGTTAAAGGAATAGAAGACCCTTAGGGCAAGTTGAAAGGTGAAGTAGGTTTGTTTGGCCAAACTGTGTCAAGTCCTTGTCTTTGTGATATTTTTTTCCCCTTGATTTTATTTCTTCTAGACAACTTGTGCACATTGCAGTGGTGACCATGTAATTGTAGTACTCTTATGTGGACAACTTTTTGCTAAGGGCTCATCAGTCTAACATTTTGTTCATTTAGGTTTACTCAGAAGAATATGCTCAGAATCTACCCAAAAGGTACACGTGTTACTTCATCCAACTATAATCCTATGCTCGGATGGATGCATGGTGCTCAGATGGTTGCATTAAACATGCAGGTAAACTTTCATATTAATCTGCTGCTGTTAATTCGATTGGATAATTGTTAGTTTATCAACGTCTAGTCATACTAGTGTTAGCTACGTAAACAATCTCCATCCACCAGTGTGGTACGATAAACCTGCAGGATTTGAGATGAAAATATTCAATTTTTTAAAATTTGATACGACAAATATTCAATTGTATTTCTATGGGCACTGTTTCAGAATAAACTAAGTTTGAAAATAATGTACGAGAAGGGGCCTAATATTAACTGTAGAACTCGTTGGGATTGGTGGTTCTGAGTATCTTTTTTTTTTTTTAATTGAAAGCCAAGGCCTATGCTCTTATTTACGTTCCTTTTTAGAGAATAAGGCCAAGTCACATGTGCTATAACCCTTCGGCCTTACATGTCATGGTTGATGACACTTAAGATAGTTGTGGTGTTTTGAACTAGATCTCTTTTATTATCACAAATATGGAGCTTATTTCTACTAATTTTGTAACTCACCAATCTACATACGACAGACTTTAACGAGATTAATTCTTAATTGAATTGTTTAATTAATTAAAAAGCTGTCTGGAATTCTAAACTCCAATTTCTCTTTTCATAGTGCACATTGATCGCATTTCTGGTAATTTTGTTTCATATGGGAGTTTATTCTGCACAACGGCATTCCTGAACCTATTTTATTCTTTTATGTTCTATTTCAGGGACATGGAAGATCATTATGGTTGATGCATGGATTTTTTAGAGCAAACGGAGGTTGTGGGTATGTTAGAAAGCCGGATTTCTTGATGAAAATTGGGCCTCATGGCGAAATATTTAATCCGAAAAATGTTTCTACTGTGAAAACATTTTTGAAGGTGATTCATCTTTTCTGAAACTTAACGCTTTGAACAAAGATTTCCGTATTGGCTGATCAACTTCATCCTCACAATCTATAACAGGTCAAAGTATACGCAGGAGACGGATGGCTTGTAGATTTTAAACGAACCCACTTTGACAATTATTCACCTCCGGACTTCTATGTAAGGGTAAGTTTCTTACTCAAGTTTCCTTATATCTGATGAGAACTGTCTTTTTAATCAAAAAGACGTCTTGAAGTCAAAACGACTCAGCTAAAATTTGCTTCTAATTCCTATGGTTTAATCCATCAATAGTAAAGAGAAACATAAGATTTGTTGCACTAGGTGTCAGTGTTGAGATAGAATTACGAATGCTTACATCAATGTTACCATTAGACACGGTATAAACCTGAAACAGGTTGGGATAGCTGGAGTACCCGCTGACTGCAAAATGGAGAAGACGAGGATTATAGAAGACGAGTGGTGTCCAACCTGGAACCAGGAGTTCACATTCCCATTGATGGTGCCCGAGCTTGCCTTGCTCCGGGTCGAGGTGCATGAATACGATATGTCCGATAAGGATGACTTTGCAGGACAGACATGCCTGCCGGTGTCCGAACTGCGGCCAGGGATCCGTTGTGTGCCGCTTTGCAGCCGGAAAGGCATTCAGTACAAGTCCGCAAGGCTTCTCATGGGATTCAGCTTCATTCAGGCTTAACTGCTCTGTAACCTTGTAAGTATCTGCCATGTTCTTCAAACTTATGTTTTAGTTCTTTAACAATTAGTATGGTATGACGTATTGTTTTGTAAATGATCTGCTGTGCTACATATTATTGAAACTCTTTTTAAGGGGCCAATCCCTTTTGGTGGACCGCAAGCCTGCTCGTCTTTTACATATTGTACACATCCTGAAGGGAAAACATTTCTGATACATCGTATATTTCTTCCATGAACTTGGTAAATAAAAAAAAATCGCCAATTTTCAGATATCATCACAAAAACTGCTCAAATTATTTTTTGATTCATATCCAACAATAGGATAATGGGATGTCTTACGATGAGATTATATAACAAAATTGCGAGCCTGTTATAGCTAATCCTCCATAGCCACAAAGATAGCTCCATCTTCCTTAAGAAAGTCGTGTGTTGTGTGATCCACAATCTGCAGCAAAAAATACTAAATGAAAGATAAATAATAAATAGATGTCTATGTTTAAAATAGATTATTATAATTTTGTTTATATAAAATTAGATTCTTATTTCTTCTTCTATTCCTAAATTGTCTTTCCACAAAAGAAATTTATGCAGAATTATATAAACAATATGAAGTTATAACAGTTTGCAGTTCAAAAATTGTATCTTTGGATTCTGAAAGTAATGCAAGATAGGTTTGTTTAAGGATGAAGATTATCTGTAGTGCAATTCAATTGATGATCGATAGTACTCTTTTAGCACTGTTAGCCGATAAAGGGGCCTCAGGAAGTAGCCAATCGAGCAATTACACCAATTGTAAAATAATAGTGTCCTGTAACTTAACCTTGAAATGATAAAATTCCTGATTTTGTCAAAACCTAATTATTTTTATCAATCACTCCTATCCATTCCAACACAAGCATCTTCAATGCAGACAATCAATCCTAGAAAAAAAAAAAAAAGGAGTTTTTTTAATGTAAGGAAGAATGCAATGATGAATTGCAACGGACATTTAAGGAAAAAAACATAGAGACTAATGAATTTAGTTGAGAAGCTCGAAACAATAACTTCTTGCGGTTGTAATCCAAGCCAAAAGAAGTCTTATTTTCCTCTTCGAGGCCACACTATCAACAAAAGAAGTTATCCCCAAAAAGAGTTGTGGTTCGGGGATACTTATCAAGCTTGATATCAAATCAATAATTGCTACTTGAAGTGAGATTGAGAAATAAAAGATTTGTGAAAAAAATAAAATTAGAATGGAGATTGGGCATATAAGAAACTAGGAAGGATGTAAAAATGCAAGTTTTTCATAGTCCCAAATGATATGACAATTGATGGGGATGTTTTAGAACTTGATGATGACATGATATAATGATGTCAAGAGGAGAAGTTTTCAACTACTCTTTTGTAATGAATTAAAATTAAATCTATACCTAAACTGAATTGAAAATTTAACAAAACAAATGTCAAATGTCTTTTTTAATACCTTTGCCATACCTTAGTCAAACCCACTCTATTTACATTAGTCGGATTAAGATTCTAGTTAATCTTCATCCAATCCATTAATGACTAAGACCCAAAACCTAATGATAAATACTCAATCATATATATTACTCTATAATATCATTCGGGTGTTCTTTAACTACAAAGCATAAAGGCTCTTTGCTATATTATTCTTGCAATCAAATTGATGTGAATTCTGCACGTTGATTTTTTAATCTTATTGGATCACAAGTTGGCTTTGGATCATTTGTAAACTAATCCATAATCATATTGGATCACAAGTTGGCTTTGGATCATTTGTAAACTAATCCAATTATGGACGCTATCCAAGTACCTTTGGTCAAGTAAGTGTTAAATTGGTTCAAATTGAACCCATTGATAGCTTACTTCCAACGACGAGAATGGGGGAAAATGCAACGAAAGAGAAACAATATTATCCACACCTAAACTCACATAATTAGAAGAAATTAAAAAAACAAACTTTACAACCCAATTAAACTCTAGATGAACTTAAATAAATAAATTAGTCGTCACATTTGATTTTGCCTAATACACCTACATGTGGTTGGGCATGTCAAGCATTGATTAGGTTCTCCCAAACATTAGCTAGGGTGTTCCCATGGAAAAAACTCGATATTAGGTGTGTAAGGAGTAGGAGATAAATTCTGTAGCACATTAATGGCCCACAAATGCCAAAACTTTGCATGGCCAAGGCATTTGTGGGTCAACTCCACATTGTTGTGGTCCATCTCTCTTTATTATCAAGGCTTCAACAACCTAGCCAAGCTTCTCATTCTCCACAATTGCTATGTGCCACTTGCTTGCTCTCTCTCGTCTGTCTTTCTTAAATCTAAACAAACCTAGCCTAAAACTAGATCGAACGTCATCAAAACCAAACCTAACCATAGCCATCTTATTATGTATGTCATAGATAGTCTATGATAATGTCATTATCATGGAGTACTAAAATTTATTATTATTCAACAATTGTAGATATGATCTCACATTGAAGACTCTTCACTCACCTAAGTCTGTTGAATATATTAAATAAATGATTTAACTCTTTCGAGCCGCAATTTCAATACTATTATTTGCTAGCAAATAAATTTTCTAATAATTATAACTAATTATTATAAATTCTGACAAATGTTATAGTTAACTTAAAACCTGTATTTTATTGAACCTTGTTGCCACTAGAAACTTGGTTAAATATGACTTTGGTTATTACTTTGAACATTATCACTATAAAAAAAATTATATTGCTATTTATTTTACTAAACATTACCAACTTAGGATTTGTTAATTTCTACTATGTATATGTATGATTTTTCAAGGTCATTGGTTCAAATATGAACCACTTCGGGTGGATTAGTGTGATTAAAATTTAGATGATGGATCATCCATGGTTGACACCCTAATGGTTATAAAATACTTAGTTGACATTCTAAGGTAGTTGACAAAACATCTTATGGGCACTTCATCATCAGAGAAAATGCCTCAAATAGTTGCCTAGTGTTCTAAATGCTCTATGATTCTAAGAGAGCATCTTCAAGATCTTTTTGATATTAATTACTTTTGGAATATTACTAATATTGTATATTGTCACGTGACTAATATGGATAGTCCTAACATCTGCTTCTCATCAATGAACTCCCATTTTGACATTGAACCCTCATTATTGTATGATCGTCGTTTACTAAGTTATTTGTAACATTCATTTTATTTTTCTTATGAGTCATTAATGTGCTAAAGGAGGACAACCCACAATAAAATGGCCACTCCAAATCTCCAATACAATATCACCCTTCAACTTTATCTTTGGAGAACAAAAATCCCAAGAAATATGAGCCTATATCATATACAAGGTTATACAGGCGACTTACCCATAGCATTGGCTTCCACTCCCTTTATTAATAAAAAGCAATGCCCTTTCATAATCCTTCTTTACATATCCAATTTGATAAGCCACATTTTGGCAATCAAATCATTGTGGATTATATAAGTGGTATCATGACAAAAATACCTTTTGAGGGCCCTCTTGTGAGGATGATCATCGAAGAATAAGATAACATGCCTCAAGTCTTCTAAAAGTTAAGGTTGGATCTTTTTAAAATAGAAGCCAAGATAGCATAAACAATCTATTGAGCAGAAGTTGATGCTAAGAAGTTCGATGCATAGCTTGAGCGTCTCGAGGCCTACTATGCCATCTATGACTATGTTGATAGCAAATGTATTAATTGTGGAACTTAAACTTACCTCGAATACATCACCATGATTTAATACTCTCCTTCGTATAAAAGGCTTTTAAAGACAAAACTTTACTCAACAGGTTATGAAGAGCATCATTGCAGCAGGAGGCATATAACATTGGGCAGAAAAAAGATCAAATGACTCAAGAAATTATAGCATAATTTAGGAAAAAGAAAACCTCTATATCCATGAAGAAGGTAATTACAATAAAAAAGTATACAACAATGCTACATAACCACATCATTACAAAATTTAGCCTCTTATCACTAATACTAGTTTAAGGAATCACTTTTGCAATGGCAATTTGAATAAGAGAGAAACCACGAGGACAAAAGATTAAGACTGGAAACTAGAAGACAAAGAATTGGAATAATAGAATTTTTGCCATCTAAATCCTCCTAGTATTTTGACCATTAAAAATGACAACCACAACAACATAAGTGTTGGATGCTTCATGTCAACCTTTTTTTGTAGAAGTTGAATACCAAAAATAAAGAGAAAAATACAACTACCATCAAGAAGATTAGTATGACACTAGGACAAGACATAAACCTAATCCCAATTTATCTTTGATACTAATACTAAAAGGGAAAGGTTTGGACAAGTTAAGAACATTAAAATGAGTTGTTCATAATAAGGATCCAAAACCAAAACAAATTGGTCATCCATGCTTCACTAACATGATTTCAACCTCCATGATGGACATAAGCTTTGAGACAACCTCACCTATACTTACATGGCTTGGCAAACTAGTGAAGGACTTAGGCTTTAAAACAATCTCAAACAAGCTCAAATGACTTAGGGAACACAAGAGATGATCTTTGACAAATGGTCAAAAAGAACTATACCTTCAAATTCAATATTGCAAAGGAATTCATAGATAAGAAAACTTGCGATGTCTCTATTAACGCTTGTGACAACTCTTTAGTTTTGGTTTTGTTGGCGCTCTCCAAGTTTCAATTTCTCTAACTTTAAGAGTTTCAACCGTTTTCAGTTTCCTTTTCTAATTCAATCAAAAAAATTAAAAAAATGCAATAATAACATATGCAATATACATGAAAAATCAAACATTTTTAATAAAAAAATATCACAAAAATTTGATTTAAAAAAATCATACATTATTAATGAAATTTGAATAGTTTGATTTTCAAATCAACTTACCTATTCTTAAATCGTACATATGCCTATTTTATTTGAAAAAAATTAAAGATAATTTTTCTTTACTTGTTAAAGCTAATATAATTCACACGGTTTTCAAGCAGGCCAAAACTTCCCATTTCATGTTGTTCTTAGCTGAAACAAGTTTTTTATGGCCAACTTTAGATTGAACTTGATTGGAATAGATCCAAAGCCATTGATCAAATCATTTTCAATAGAAACTTCAAATCATGGTTTGTGACATGTGGATTAGAAGTCAATATTTATAGAATAAAGTCTACTATTCTTGAGCTTTAGTACCATGTCAAAAAAAAAGAAAAAAAAGCTCCACCCTTGAGTGGAAGTGTTGAGGAAAATCCATAATCTGTTTTCTATTAATTTGATTTGTAAGAGATCCTAAGAAATCCTATTATGCTCAAAAAGACCATTGCCTCGACAGAAGAGAAAAATTCATTTCTATCCTTGGAGTGAAAGGGAAACTACAACAAATCTAATTATGGAACTTAACTTTGGAAATAACAACACCAAAGTATACTAAGGGTCCTTAGTTCTACTTCCCAAGGTAGAGAAAGTCATGGATAGGACAAGGAGTCAAAAGCTGATCACCGATTATCGGACAAACAAGAAACTTGCTAAGATCTTATGGAACTTGAGGCTTCTTCACCTAAAAGCATGAAAACTCAAGAGAGAGAATTCCTTCAAAGAAGGGGTTCTATTATCTAGAGCTCAATCATGAGTTAAATGAAGTTGGATCAACAATTGGAGCCTCACTAAAATCATGAATGGAAAGAATTGTTTTACTCAAAAGAGGAAAACGAAGAATGGATGATAATCAAATCACCTAACCCTTAAATCAAACGATGGCATAGGAACTAGGATTTAAGCCCAATAACTTGATCAACACGTTCAATCACTAGGATTGAATAGTGATGATAAAAGATGTATGAAATTTTGCCTAATTGGAAGATTTGACCAAAAGACTAAATAAGTTCAACAATTTTGAAAGGTTAGGTAAGAGCTCACTTGTTAAATTTGTTATGAATCAAAAGATATTTTATTACCTAGGACAAATATGAAAGATTGGTTGACATCCTCATTTTCTCTAAGATGTATATAAGACATTGAGATAGAAAGTATCTTTAATCAATTGATTTATATAAATCTTGGGACCTTGGCTTATAAAATTTACCCGATAGAGAAGCCAAGGGAGGAATTCCACGCTTGAAAAAGGTTGGTTTTTCTTTTTCTTTCAATTTATACAACTATTTTTAATCAATAACACCAAGAAAAACATTTTTTCAAGAGGTTATTTTTGGACTAAATTCCTAATATCTCATCAGGCTTAATACCACATGTGTTGGGCACAAGCTGATAGAATGATTCCATGAATGCATCCATGATTAACTATTCTCATAATCAAGTTCAACGAAATTGATTTAGCTTTTACCAAACAAACAAAAATAGACAAAACATGAAAACAAGTGATATATGTATATATATGAAAAACAAATTATAATATACTTACATTAGTGTCACTTAGCTCTAAGTTGTAGAAATCCATTGCCTTTGTCTTGAATAAGGGTCCAGCATGCCATGCCCCTCGATGAAGCTTCAAAAATTTTGAACCAGTTACACGAAAAATGCACACATCATCCAGACATGGTGGTATGTAACTATGTCCACATCGTGATTGTATTGACATCTGCCCACTGCCTTCATTTAAGTTAGATCCTTCTAGAATTGAAGACTTTGCTACACCTAGATACCATACTTCACCACTGGCAGACCCAAGGCACTGGGTTACACTTGCATGATGAGTGATCCGAGAGAATTCAAGTTTTCGATCTTCTAGATGCATGATATAGAACCTATTAAAACATTTGAACACATTTGGTTGTCAGCAAACTTTATGACCAAAACAATATTATCAGTAGCAGGTTTAGAATAAAATGTTGAGCTGTGGATTGCCCATCTAAATTTGATAAACAGCTAATTGATTGCAAGATCCAAGCTGAAGGTGCTTGACAGTTGAAATTTCTATGAACAATGTTGTGCACAAACATCTGCAAACAGTGGGTTGCATCAACTCATTGTGACTATATGAATTTAGTTTCCAATTATCCCATTGAAAGAGTTGCAGGAATTTCTGCAATCTTTTTACCAAGAAGTAGATATCTATAAGTATTTATGGATCAATTGCTCTGGTAGTCAGATAGTTCAAGCTTCTCATTCTGACAGCTAATGCTCATTAAATGTTCCATAATTACGGTTGAGGAGAAGAATGATCTTAAAATGCTACAAGCACTTGACTCTTCTTCGTGCATAAGATTCTAGATCTTAATGTCAAATAAAAGATGAAGTGCCCCTATAGGAAAAACTCAAAATAAACAAATAAAAAGCAATTTTTTAATAAAATTCAACGATATTATACAAATTTTCATCTTATAAAAGATAACTTGTTCTCCGTACTCAAAATTTCTAGGTATAGAGTACTGAGAGTAAATTGTAAAAAAAACCAAAACCCTAAATTAAGACGACGTGGGGGAAAAAAAAACGACCTCGGGGTGCCGCGGTGAAGCTCCAATTGAGCATCGTTTGGCCCGTATTGCTGCCTTTCGCCGGACGCCGAAATTACCTGGCCGAAGTCCGCGAAGCTCTCTGGCGTAGCATCGATCGGCCTCAGTTTTATGGTCCTCGTCATCTCCACTGGCCCGTCGGACGAAGAACTATCGGTAAATTTATGTCCGAAAAATAATGAGAAAACAGCAACAATTCGACAGATATAATTAATTTCGGAAACAGGGATTCATCTTCAATACATTTTCTTATAATTTAAAAAATATTTCTCTACTCTGAACTCTTCTTTATAAGACTTTTGCTTCATTAAAATTGTTATGTCCTTTAATATTAAAATATTTTACACATTTAATTAATATTATTAAAATTATAATTTTTTGGCCATAAAATATCATCTAAATGTCACAAATTTGGATGAGATCCAAATGTTGAGCATCTTAATGTTAAAAATTAGATCATTTAAATAATATTATGATAAATAATAAAAGCTATTAATAATTTTTAGATAATAATAAACCTTAGAAAACATTGATATATATATATATATATATATATATATATATATATATATATATATATATATATATATATATATATATATATATATATATATATATATATATATATATATATATATTAATCTTATATTTGTAACAATAAATCAAATGTCTATTAAAAATTATGTTTATATTGTTGTTCTTGACATTGAGGAACAAAGTGGTGTCTTATTTATTATTAAAGCAATTAATGCAATTCATATGAAACTTAAACATGATGGAATACGTTGACATTATTAATATTCGATATGGCTCTAGATGTTGTACCATAAGTTTATAATACATCTAGGTAGTGTAGGTATGATAAAGGGAGACTTAATCTAATCGACATGAGAAAATTTAGGAATTAAAGTAACATAATTTCCTATAATTAAAGAGAACAAATTAATTATGTGAAGTAAATAAATTGAAAATAAAAATAAAATTATTTTTTTCATTGAAAGAGAAAGGCATACAAGCATACTTGTGAGGATAATTTATCAATCAAATTGAGTGAATTTGAAAAATAATATATAAAAAAAGTGAAAAGCAGACAAATAGTGAAGCTCTTGGTAAAACATAATCCAGAAGGACTAAGGCATGAATATGTTGAAGAAAATAGCATATGAATTTGTAGATGAGAATAAAAAAATGTGCATCAAATGCTAAAAAAATATTAATTATAATCTAACCAACTTGATTCAAATAACATATAATCACTCAAATAAAATATAAATATTAACATTATTAATAACTAGATATCATAGACTATGAATTTATCTAATAACACAAAAACTGTGACCACGCACATAATATAAAAAATTGAATATGTATCAATACTCCAATGCATTTACATAATATGTATATAAAATTATACATACATACACACATACACGCACACATAATACATACACACATAAGTATATCATGCTGCTCATTATCTCTTTATCATAGCTAACATATAATATAGTCACACTATCGATATTATTATCACTTTTAAATAAAAGAAAGATTAACCTAAAACAAAAGAATCATCATTTCAAAAGCCCCATCAAACTAAATAACCAATAATACACCATCATCAAAAGACACATCTATTATACATTAACACTCATGTATGAGTAAGTAGCTATTAATTATAATATCGAGATGTTATGAAATAAGAATCTTACATGAGTCACTAATGCGAACAATAATATTAATAATAATATAATAATAATAAAATAAATATAATCAATTTGACTCAAATAAATAATTTAAACACACAAATAATTAACATGTTTTAATATATTTTTATTATCTTATCAAGATCATGTCAAGAATCCCACCTAACCTAATTCTATTATAAGATAAAAGATTAAATTCAAAATAGATAAACAAGATAATTCCATATATATCTATTGTCAAGAATCTCACATAACCTAATTCTATTATAGGATAAAATAATAAATTCAAATAGATAAATTGATAATAAAAATTTTAAGATGCTTCAAATCCCAAGGTGAGGATTTGATGGTGAGATAACTCCTAAAAATTATTTCATATCAAACCATTTTTTCAAAACATGTTAAAATTACTAATAATTTAAACATCTAAACAAAATCCAATTATAAAATCCATATTATAAGGAAACTATACCAAGTGAAATGCATGCCATATCACAACTAAACACAACAGTTGCTATAATATCAATATAACCTCATATACACAAATGCATCATATCCAGGTAATCACATAATGAGTGAAATTCTTATTCATAGTTTCATAATTTTTTTCAATATGTAATAGATGTATGAAATATAATGTAAATATTAATAAGACTCTAAAGATCTCATTGGTTAAAAGATAAAAATAAGATGTAAAATGATAATTAAAGTATGAGTAACAAAATGATAACTATTAAATACAAATAAGCTGATCATAAGCATATAAAAATGCTTCTCATGTTGATTAGGTTTTTTTAGTATTCTATATTTTGTGGGCCTAATTTTTTATTTTTGATCATTATCTATTAAATCCAAACCAATATCCATATTCCTAAGACATGTACCTATAGGCATTAATAAATTGACATTAAACCAAATAAGAGTATCTTCACCTGAACTATCTTACATGAAATACCAAATACACTATATATATCATGGTATCTTTATTCTATCAAATAAAGTCATGATACCACTATTGAGGGTATTCTTGCATTTAGTTATCATGAACAGAGTATTAATGGCACTGTATAATATAATGAGAATAATGTCTTAGAAAAATCAATTATTATTTTCCATTTTATCATTTATTCATAGATTTGTAAACCATGTTGTCTATTTTTTTAAGTATTCCTTATTATTATCATCATTATTATATATGTATGTAACCATATTCTAATTTACATGAAATTCATATTAGCACCTATAATTTCATATACAATAAGTTAATAAAACAATACTAAAATGTAATAACTTGTAAATAAAACTCTTATAATCCATATAGTAATCATATCATGTAGATATATCAGAATACTTAATAAAAAATCACATGTGACACCATTTAAAAAATATATAAATTTATTATTCTATTTATAATAGTTATTATATTTATTGACCTAAATCTTAGATAAAAATTCCTTATTCAATCTAATCTTTTCTTCTTCAAATTTCTTATAGTATAATGCATGTATATAAATTATTACACGATCTTCTTTATAATATAAATATCAAATATTTTTCTAAACTTATACAATCTAAAGCATCCTCTTTATTGTTCATTTTTCTACAATTACATTATATTGTATGATTTTTATCATCATACTATATGAGCTAAATGATGATAATCTTTATTATTGATCTTCTAAAAAATTTGCCCATCGTACAATATAATTTTGACAACTCCTCTGCTCATATCACTAACATTAGTCTTTTACAATCAAACATATCATATAATATTTTTAACTCTTCTAAAATATTTTTATTGACTTACAGTTTATTGTATAATACATTAAGTTCATCATATAATACAATTAATTTATAAAAACTGCACAATACCTCAATATATTATCAAAACCCCTCATTCTTGAATTAACTTAAGTTGATTATACAATAAGGTTGTACCAATTATACTATACAATTCCTTACAAACAAGAATGAACTCTTTAAAATTCGCTTAGTTTTAACCCAAATCAATCCTAAACTTCTTTTACACATTATCACATCAACTCTAATACATACCAAAACACAAAAAAATCACAAACTTCTCAACCAAAATTCACTAAATCAAACAAAAAAACTCCAACTCATTACTTACCACTTATTTCCTGTTTTTACAATTATTGCAACACTTCTTATACCTTATGCTCTCTTTTTTATTTCTATTTTCCTCTTAGCCACAAAAGCAATGTTTCAAGATTCTCTAAAATTCTTTTCTAACCTTTTCTTGCTCTTCATTTTTACTTTTCTCCCCTAATTATGAGCTTCATTCCCTCTCCCTTTCTTTTCCTTCTCTCAATATTTTTCTTCCCTTAGCTAATTCTCCAAACCACTTAAACTTTTTCAATTACAACTTATTTAATCCTCGATCATATTATGATAGTAAGGATTGAATGCTAAAATTTTAATTTTTTTCACTAATAGTTCTCAAAATTATATTTATAATATTTATAAATATATATATATATTTATAACTAATTATTTTGATATTCAAATACTACTAACACACCACCATTAGATTCCTCATTATGAGCTCTTTCCAATAATAAACATAGATAAAATCTTTTATTTAACTTAAAATTATTATACCCTTTGAGATGATGATCACAAAACTAAGACTAAGTATTTACTAATATCTTGTTAAGTTCATTGTTATTTTAGTAATCTAAATTTATTAGAGCAATGACTATTGTAACATAAACAGTGAATGCAATTTAATTGCTTAACCTACTAACTTTGGAGCCAATGATAACTATCTTTGTGGAGTGGCTGATCTACAAAAAATTTCATTTTTAAATCTTTATGGTTAGTCTAAGAAAACTTAAGGTTTAGAATTTGAATGTTGAGAATTTAAAATTGAAATATCTTAAGTTTAAAATTTGAATATTTGAGATTTAAAATTTAAATATATAAGATTTAAAATTAAAATACCTAAGATTTGAATTTTGAACCTTAGATAAGGTTAAATACTCAGGTAACCTAGTCAAGATTACAAAAAAATTATGACTTGCATGGACATCAGATAAGGTTAAGAATAGATTAAGAGTTAAGTACATATTAAGACTAAATAATTCCTAATGATTATGGGGTTTTCATGAGAAAACCTTAAAGACAAAAAATTAAGGTTGGAGCACTTAGTGAGACTTTAGACACACTTAAAGGTTATGTTTAATGAAGCACTTGGTTAAACTTAAGATGAGGGTTGGTTAAGATAGAGAGCCTAGTTTTGGCCTTATGAGTGGTGCTAAGCTTAGCGAAGGAGCTAAGGTTTCTCTTAGATTTTTGTCTAAGCTTTAATCTAATTTGGTTTGATGGGTAAGATCATAAGCAGCCCTAAATTAGGCACTTGAGCCATGGAATGACATCCCAAATTATGGTTTGGGAGGTATATTTGGCTCAAAAGAGGCCTTTAGAGATGATGGAGTAACACAGACTATTCTATGAGATAAAATAGTGCTATTAGTAGAACTCATATGAACCCAAGTTAAAGAATAAAAAACTATGGACAAATAGATTTGAGCCAAGGATTTAAACTTGAGCGAGTACATAAGTGGTTGCTTAGATAGACTAATGGATTTTAGTGAGACTCGTATATTAAGGGAATGGCAAGAACTAGACATAGACATAGTAAACTCGATAAGGGAGGATAACCCTAGATAAATTAATTAGGGTTTCATAAAGACCCTATGTTAGCCTAAATAATAAATTATTTTTTTGAGGAAATCCCAAATAAATTGGTTAGGGTTTCATAAAAATTCTAAGTAAGCTTATATAGTTCAGTAAGGTTTTGAGAAAACCCTACATATGTTTATTAGGGTTTGACAAAAATTTTAAGTTAGCTCAAATAATAAAATAAGATATAAAGAAACTCGTATAGTTTATTTAATGGATTACAGTTTGAAGAAATCTTAAGATTATTCAAATGATAGATCGAGGTTATTTAGGTAACCATAAATAAATGCAAATAAAATCATATAAATTGATGTCATAAGAAAGTCTATTTAATGATGACATTAACTATAATGTAGTGAAACTCGATTGATGGAACCCTCAACCAAAGCTAAATAGGTAAAATATATTAAATAGTATGACTCCCACTAAGCATGGAGGTTGCATGCCTCATTGCTTAAGACATCATAGGAGGATCAAGGTTGTGCTTGAGCTTATGATGGTGATGTGTCATACATTATTTAAGAGTCATTAAGCTTATGGGTGGTTATGTGATTGGTAGGGACACTACGTATGAATTGTTAGATCATGTGTAGAGGGTTTTGAGATGAATAAATGTCATTATAAGACATCATAAGAGACCATGAATGTATCAAACTACTTGTCAAAGTGTCGTGCCCTATGGGGTGGCCTAATGTGGCTGGACTTTCTTGTACAAGAATGCTAGGTTATGTAATGAAATAAGATCACTAAACTTATGTAAAGGATCTTATGAACTTGAAGGGAATGACAAAGGGCACTATGTATTCTTTGGGTTAATTTTGATTATATTAAGACTTACTAGGACATGATGGATGTGAGATAGGACTGATGGTTATGATTTTATGTATTTTCTTAGATTTAAAGGTTGTGATACTTTATTGATTCATTTATTATGTCAATAATTTTACTTTGCTATTATACTCCTACATGCATGTCTTATTAATAAGGCTTAAGAATTTCTTATTGAGCCTTATCACTCTCTTATGTCATCCATAAGTGTAAAAAGTTAGTAGCCAATCTAGCAGTAAGATTGGGGGTGTCAAAGTTAATATCTTAATAGGTTGTTCTTCAGTGAGCATTCATGATGTCATAGTTGTAGTTCTATTAATTTTCAATATTATTATTTATTATGTTATACATTGGATTATATGAGACATTTTATATTTGATTTAGATTTTTGTAATGAATTATTTTTGTGATAGACTTTATTCATAGATGGATTTTGGATAATGTGGTTATTTATACATATTATGGATCATGTGGATATGTTTCTTTTCAAATCATAGATTGCTTTGGTAACATGTACATGTTAGTGTGCTTTAGTAGAGTACTTAGATTGGTAATGAACATATTTCTCAAGCAACTAGGTAACTAATTGAGATAGGGATCATTTTAGGTGGCATTTCATAAAAATGATGATTTGATTAGAAGATCAAGGCTTTTAATTTGAATGTTTAGCTTCTCACCCAAGTAAAAAAAAAATACTACAAAAGTGGGGTGTGATAAAAACTTAGTTATATAAGTGAGAGTAAAAAAATTTAATTTTCAAATAAGCTATAGTTAAACTCATCATATGACATGATATACTTGTTGTGTAATACAATTAGCATTATGGTAAGTACACAAAGAAAAATAAAATAGTACGATTTAATATGTTTATAAGAGTCATAACTCATCATATAGTACAATTATTCATATTGTATGATATGGTTGATTTGTATTGCCAAGATAATCCTAAATAGTTAATGAGAGAAAAGTCGAAGTTATAGCATAAATGCATTCATATAGTATGATATTGTGTCATCATATAATATAATAATCTATTAAATTATCATTAATAAGTGAAATAGAAAATCAAAAACTTAAAATGGTATGATAATTATCCTTGTATAATATGATAGATTCTTAGGCTAAAATAAAAAAAATTCAAATGTTTTGCATAGTACAATATTATAAAATCATATAGCATGATCAATATTAAACTTAAAAATTTGAAAAGACACATTAATAATCATTGTACCATTCAAATATTTTTTTCATATGATCATATAATACAATCTCATTGACGTACAATATGATCAGTGCAAAAAAACCAATAAGAACTAGTTTAATCTTTTCAGGAAATCAATTAAATGTTAACAATATCATATTCAACACTTTTGAGTACCCTTTGCTTATAAATAATGGATTAAACTAGGAGAGAAAAATCTTATGCAAAAATATAAAATATAAGAGTTTATTCAACACTTAATTATTAACAACTTTTAATATTCATACTTAGTGTACCACTGTTAATTTGTAATGGTTATAAGTACCATTTGTATAAGTTGTATTATTAAGAAGTTTATTTGTTTTACTTTTAATATTTATACTTAATCTTTTTTACACTTACAATATTTTTTTATAAAATACTGTTAAGATTTGATATGGTGAAAATAAGATAAAGACATAAAGAATTATAAGTGATTTGATCCAAACTTAGATCTATATATATCTCTAACCAAAAAAATGAAAAATCTACTAAAATAATAGCTCAATAAAATCTTATAATACTTGTTTAATAAAAACATATAATACTAACTTAATAAAAGTCTATAATACTAGTTTGATAAAAGCTTAAAACATCAAATAAAATATCCTAACTATAAGACAAAAAACCATGTAAAACTCAATAAACTACTCTTAAAATCAAATAATAATTAAGAAAGAGATACATTTTTAATCATATTAAAAATAATGTAAGCAGAATTATCAACATAGTTTAAGAAGAAAGGCTTATGAATATGAGACAAGTGCATGAACCAAAATCTTTTCTATATTCTGTTATAATTGAAGAATATATGTGAGCTCCTTCTTAAAGTCATTCCAATTTAACATTAAACATTTCTCACAAGTCTAGATGTCTTTATATAGGCCTTAATAAGCTCTTAAACAACTCCAAAATACTTTCTAATAATTATGTCCAAAATTAGTCAAACTAGTCATTACTCATATTCTAAACTAATTACACTATTTCAATCTAAGAGATTGTATATGTATGATAAAACATTATCAACATTGTTCAATCAATCACCACTGTTTGATTAGTTTATTTCTCAATTATCAAATGATCATCCTTATACAATTAATCATCTTACAAGCATCAATAAGATAATTCAATAATTTTGAGCTCTCAAGAAAAAGTTATATGATACTTGACCATATAATATGATGGGTTTTATGACAAGCTCTCTGACTCTAATCATAACAAATCATATGCATATAATATAGGTATCATACTCAAACAAACTATAGCCACTCATTGATTAAGTCTTACACTAGGTTGACTTAGAAAATGGTATTGTATAAGTATGACCTAAGGTATTATATTTGAATGACAAAATAACACTTGCTCTTAGCTTAAGTCCTCAACTGTCATTAGTTTATTAAGTAAGATCATATTGGAATAAAATGATTATCATATTAGCATGAAAGAAATCAACTCATTCATTATTATCATCAGTTTAAATAATTTGATTGTACTTGTATGAAGGTGATATCATATATGTACAACATTACGATATGTAACTAAAGAAGATAGAAAGATGAAGATTTTTGCCCAAAAGATAGGATTTTTTTCCTAAAGATCCAATTTTCCTCTCAAATGATACAATTCTCTTCTTTAAGAATACAAATTCTTTCTCCAAGGATGCCTCTTGCTTCATTTATCCTTCTACCCTCTATTTATAGAGGTTTGGATATAATGTTTTATGATTAAAATCATATTATTTTATTTTTCATAAGTTTCATGAGCATTTTGACCAAAAAAATCATCACCACAAAAATCCATACAATAAGGGCTCACCCATCATGCATTACTACATGCATGTGATGTATATACCCTACTGTTATTCATACGTAGGAACCACATGCATTAGTATGTGCCACATCATGTAGGAATGTGATGCACATACATAATGGGTGTTCTCATCCTAGCACATGTTGCACAAATACAGAGGTCCTACACATGTGCTAATGTATCCACATGTTGTAGAGCATATTCCAATATACCTGTAATGAGCATTCATGCATATATGTATGCATATAGCACTACATGGTGTCAATCTATGTTTTTTTCATTGTGTTGCCTCTTTTAATTTTTTCTCAATTATTGATTATTTGATGATTAAATAAACCTGCAATTAATCGTTAATCATAAATTATTTCTTATTTATTCATGTCTCATTGAGTCTTCTTTTTTAAAGATAAATTGATTATTTACAAGATCAAGTTCTTTTGTCTTCTTGGGGATCTTAGGTGGTTGAGACTTCTATTAGTCTCATTAATTAATTGCTTTGACTTGTTATAAGAAGTGCATAATTTCAATACATATTCACTACTATTTTACTTATTTAAGACTAATAATGTTTTTGTTAATACTTTTTTATCTTAGTTAGAAGGAAGTGTTGTCTATCCTTAATAAATTGATACCATTATGCTCATCAATAATAAATGGTATCTTGATCCTATGCATATGAATTCCATAACATAATTTGATAAATATCTAAATATATTATATCATAAATATCATCAATATAGTCTTTGATGATGCTAAATTTTATCTTACATTATTTTCTAACTCTCACCTCAAATGTTTATGAATCCAACACAAGGAATAAAGTTTTAGATATGTAGTCTCTAGGTTTAACCTCTTCATAAGACTTTTTAATAGTAAATTCTTCTTGCTTCTAGTATTAATTTAACATTAATAACCTCCTTCTTCACATGAATTTGGATGGTGAAGAGTTCTTTTTGTTTTACTTCATGAGATATCTCTTTTGGGGTCACCATAAACTATAGGTTTTCATCAACTTTAAGAAGGATTCATGTAAAAGGACAACCTAAAAATAAATATTCTTAATAAAGTTAGTTAAGTAAATTTAATAATTATGATGTAAATGTATTATTTTTATATTATTCTTAACATGTGTTATATTTTGATACACCATCATGGTATATTATATAATATCAATTTAGATTTGCTTTATATTCATATAATATAGATTATTTAAGCATTAGTTTACTACTTTATATCATTATTCTAATGTATGGTCATGTTATTCAATAATCTTAAGCTCTTAAGAAAAGAGTTATATGATGCTTAACCATACAATATGATGGGTTTTATGACAAGCTCACTAACTTTAATCATAACAAATCATATGCAAATGATATAGGTATCGTACTCAAACAAAGCAACTATAGCCACTCATTGATTAAGTCCTAAGCCAGGTTTACTTGAAAAATAGTATTGTATGGGTATGACCTAGGGTATTGTATTGGAATGATAAAATAACACTTGCTCTTAGCTTAATTCCTTAACTATCATTAGTTTATTAAATAAGATCATATTGGAATGAAAAAATTATCATATTAATATGAAAGAAATCAACTCATTCATCACTAACATCAGCTTAAGTAATTTGATCATACTTGTATGAAGTTTATATCATACATGTACAACATTACAAAATGTAGCTCATACTCACATTGCTTAGTCTAATGCCTTATTTCATCTATTTAAGAGGTGTGTTGCTTCAAGCCCTCAATAACAAGTCTTATTTTGAGTTATAATAGAAAAAATTAAAACATAAGTGTAACAGCCTTAGTTTCCTTTATTTTATTTATTGTATTTGTTTTTAAAAAGAGCTCTTTGAGACGAGTTTAATGATGTTTAATTTGTAATTTTTGGAGCTCTAATGAATAAAGTATGAATTTTTAAAGATTTGGAATAAATTTGAAACGTAGAGGATAGATTTGTAATTTTTAAATGTCGGCTTAGTTCAAATTCAATTTGGCAGAGAATATATTTACAAATACCAAATTTAGAAGGGGTTTTCTGCAAAAAACGGTTCATAGCAAGTAGGTTCTGACCGCGTTATAAAACCTGACCCATGTGCGTTTCAAACGCATTTCTGCGAACACGACGGCGAGGCACGGCGGCGAGGAATTTTTATGATTTCCGGTACGCGACGGCGACGGCCGACGAAGGTGAGAATTTTGTTTGCTTTGTCATCGGGTTGTATGAGTTTTTTCGGTGAGTGGCGGTCAATTAGCTGGCGAGAGACGCAAGAGATTTCGAGTTCGCTGGCGAAATATATCGATTTTGCCGGACGTACAGGAGAGAGAGAGAGAGAGAGAGAGAGAAAGAAAGAGCGAAAAACCGGTCCACGCCTTTGGACCAGGTTACGCTGCTGAACCGGGCTGTCGAGCGCCTGCGGTCTAGCGTGCCGAGAGCGCGCGGTCCAGCGCCGTGCGCGCGCGGTCCAACACGCCAGAGCGCGCGGTCCAGCGTCGGGCGCGGGCAGTCCAGCGCCCGCGTAAGCTGATTTTGGGATTTATTTTGGGGGTTTGTTTGGGAATGATTTTTAGAAAGCACTTTTGGTTAATGAACATATTTTAATTTGTGACAATGACCTTGTAGGACATCAAGAAAACAAATTAGAAGTGGGCAATAAAATTTGGTATCGCAAATCCAGGTAGATAAATTCCTAACCCTGTGATGTAGCACAATATTATATATTTTTGCATGCTTTTCTTACTGTTATAGTATTTTGATTGTTGCATATGTTGTTTATGACATAAAAAGGAAGAAACACTATGGTATGGATTACTTATGCATTTGCATGAAAACTGAAAAGGAAGAAATAACATGGTATGCTAATGAAATAAAAAAGAAGAAACAATATGTAAAGAAAGGTCTTTGATATGGCATAATTATTTGGAATTATGATTGGAAATGATAGTAAAAATAGATTCCAAGAGAACATTATCCTCACCACTAGGCCCAGCATGATCTTCGGATCAGATATCTGTCTAGTATCTACACCAGGCCCAACGTGTGTCGCAGGGTATCAATCTTCAGATCAGATATCTGTCTGGTATTATGTGCTATGACTCAATGATGATTTACACCAGGCCCAACATGTGTTGCAGGGTATGGTACCATACCTGCCTGATGGCACTAGGCCCAGCATGTGTTGCAGGGTATCGATCTTCGAATCAGATATCTGCCTAGTATTATGTGTTTGGTTGGATGCCGACTGGAGGTCATTTATTGTTGATGATTGGATCCAGAGGATAATGCGTCAAAGGGAATTGGGCCCAGTAATAACACATAATATAAGGAACTGGCATTTCTTTATGGTTTTTCATTTGGTATTACCTTATATATATGACATCTGGTATGATTTTTTCTTTATGCATATGATTCATCTGTGCTATTCATGGTATGTATTTTCATTTATATTAGGTTAACTATGTGGATTTATCTACTGAGATTTATAAAATCTCATTTAGTGCTTACATCACAGGTCATGAAACCACTACACCGAGAGATGGGAATGGTGCTGCTATAGAAGAGCCATTTTCAAGAGATGTGTGAGAGAGGAAAATTTTTTATGTGATTAAATGTTTAAAAAATGCCTTTATATATATAATTTGGATTTTGGGAGTTGTGTTTGTCTCACCGTCGGGTCCCCACCTTGGGTGTTGTTTATTATCCTCTGACGATAATTTTGTTATTTAGAGGTACTAGTTTAGGTGGGGGCTTGACAATAAGAATGATAAAAGAACTAAAAAAAATAAAAAGATAAAGATTTTTGCCCAAAAGATAGGATTTTTCCCTAAAGATCCCATTTTTCTCTCAAATGATATAATTCACTTCTCTAAGAACACAAATTATTTCTCTAAGGATGCCTCTTATTTCATTTATCCTTTTCCCTCTATTTTATAGAGGTTTGGATATAATATTTTATGATTAAATCATATTATTTTATTTTTCATAAGTTTCATGAGCATTTTGACCAAAAAAATCATCACCACAAAAATCCACACTATAAGGGCCCATCCATCGTGCATTACTGCATGTATTTGATGTTTATGCCTTGTTGTTATTCACACTTAGGAACCACATGCAATACTATATGCCACATCATGTAGGAATGTGATGTACATGCATAGTTGGTGTACCCATCCCAACAATGTTGCACACATGCAAAGGTTCTACAAATGTGCTAATGTATCCACATGTTGTAGAGCATATTCCAGTATTCTTGTAATGAGCATTCATGCATAGATGCATGTATATGGTATTGCATGGTGTTGATTTATGTTTTTTGTCATTTTGTTGTCTCTTTTGATTCTTTTTCAATTATGGATTATTTGATGATTGAATAAACCTAAAATTAATCCCTAATCACATATTCTTTCTTATTTATTCAAGTCTCATTGAATCTTCTTTTCTAAAAATAAATTAATTCTTTATAAGATCGAGTTCTTTTGTTTTCTTAGGGATATTAAGAGGCTAAGACTTCTATCAGTCCTATCAATTAATTGCTTTGACTTGTTATAAGCAGTGCATAATTTCAATATGTATTCGCTACCTCTTTACTTGTTTAAGACTAATAATGTCTTTTACTAATACTTCTTTATCTTAGTTAGAAGGAAGTGTTGTCTATCTTTTGTAAATTGATACTATTGTATTCATCAATAATAGATGGTATCTTGATCCTATGCATATGGATTCTGTAACATAATTTGATAAATATCTAAATATACTACATCATAAATAACATTATCAATGTAGTCTTTGATGATACCAAATTTTATCTTACATTATTTTCTAACTCTCGCCTCAAAGGTTTTATGAATCCAACCTAAGAAATAAAGTTTTAGATATGTAGTCTTTAGGTTTAACCTCTTCATATGACTTTTTAATATTAAATTATTCTTACTTCTAATATTTATTTAGCACTAATAACCTCCTTCTTCACTTGATTTGGATGGTGAAGAATTTTTTTGTTTTACTTTATGAGATACCTCCTTTAGGATCACCATAAGCTATAGGCTTTCATCAACTTTAAGAAGGGTTCAAGTAAAAAGACAACCTAGAAAAGAAATATCCTTAATAAAGTTAGTTAAGTAAATTTAATAATTGTAATGTAAATGTATTATTATCATATTATTCTTAACAAGTGTTATATTTTGATACATCATAATGGTATATTATATAATATCAATTTAGATTTGATCCATATAATATGGATTATTTAAGCACTATTTTACTACTCTATATCATTATTCTAATATATGCTATATATGATCATGTTTAACATGTTTTATATATATCCATGGAATAACATGAATGATAAAATTTGATAAATACTTGGGCATTAAATATAAGAAATTTGGTAAAAAAAAATATAATATCATTGTATAATATTAGATATGAGGTTTGTTAGATAATATATTATATGAAATACAATTTTTTAAGGCATTATTTCAATGTTTGAGCTTAATAATAGAAAAAAATAAAGATTGTTACTAATATTTTATACATGGTGATAGATATTAGTTATATACCATACCTTTATTAATATGATCTATATGTGATTTGTTATAACCTTCTTGGTTTCATCTCTAATACTTTATATAGGATGATAGATATTAGTCTCGAACCATATCTTGAATTATTATAGTATTTATTATTAGTATTTTGTATAGGATGATAGGTGTGACAAACTCTTTCTTATCTTATAACTAATAAACCGAGTATAATATATAGTGTATATGCATTTGTAAGATTTCAATCCAATTTCAAAGAGTTTTTCTTGCAAGAAGTAAAACATATACTTAAATATCTTATTAGGACACATATCATAAGTCTTTGATACCTCAAGAGTGAGATAAGATATAGTATAAGTGCATACTCCAATGCTAACTTTGTAAGTATTAGAATATATAAAAATAGTACTCTAGGCACTTGTCAATTAGTTGGCCATGCTCTTATCTCTTAAACTAATAGGGAAAAAATTATGTAACTCTATCTACAACCAAATTTAAGTATATAACTACTATTAATTGTTTAGTTCAAGTTTTATATATTAAAAAACATTTAGAAAATTGCAACATTTAGCTAGAATAAACAATAATTTATTATGATGATATTAATAAAATCTATTTAATTAAAAACCTAATTTAACACTTTTAAACTAAGAATATAAACTTTAGATATCACTTCAATTAGGAAAAAGTAAATATTAAGATTGTTTCATTAATTTTTGTCATTTCAACTACACAATTGGTTAATATTTTTACTAAACTCTTATCATTAAAAGTATTTGTTAAAATTAAGATATCATTAAAAATTATTAACCCATTTGAATGAACTTACCTTTTGAATAATAACAAAGAAAGAGAAGCTTTGTATATGCCATGAATTAATAAGGCATTAAACTTATTATCATTTAAGGGAAGCTTAGATTTAGAGGGAGTACTTGTTATGTACTTCATCATTTGTATATATTTTCAGGATCACTTACATGTTTCATTATACTTTAACATATATTTGTAATTTTGGTTTTGTCATCATCAAAATAAGAAGATTGTTAATCTCATATTAAAGTTTAACATATTTTACTTGAATTCATAGTCTCAAGAAGAACAAAAGATAATGTATAATATGGTTTGGTATTATATTTCACAATAAGATATTATCAATGATGGTGTATTTCATAAATGATTGAACCTATGAATGATCCTAGCTCTTGATGGCATGACTATTATCATTAACATACAATGATTTTACATGAGGCACTTATGGTCTTGTGTTTTCATAAACTATTCTACATACCAAATAGATTTCTCTTATAATTCATAGGTTTTCATAAAACTCTAATGATTTTCAATAATAAAATCATCTTTTAATGCTTGATCAAGTAGGAGATGGTAAGAGAATAATTAAACTTAGAATTGATAAAAAAAAGTTATGTTAATCATATAATATGATAAACTTATTGTATAATGGAACTAGTTTATTTGCACATAATATTATCAATTAGACTATGTGATCAAAACCTTAATTAAAATTTACAATTTATTCATATGGTATAATAAATATTATTGTACAATATAATTTATCTTTTGACTAAGTACTATTAGAGAAATAAAAACAAAAAAATTATAGTATGATATATATTTATCATAAAAGTATGATCAATCATTAGGTTAAGTATGTTGAGAGAAAAAAATTTAAAAAGTTATATTATATTATATTATATATATATATATGCACATTTCTTACATATATGATCATTCATTGATGCTACGCACCTTAAAGAAAAAAAATCTAGAGAATCTTGAATAGTACGATATATGCTTATAATATAATATAATCAATTATTGAGCTAAAGGTGCTACAAAAAATCAAGAATTTTATAAAGTATGATATATTATTATCATACTACACCTATAATTGATTTTATGATCGTTGTACAATATAAGCATGTCGATCATATAATATGAACAAAAGTATAAACTTGTAACAGCTAGTTTAACCCTTTTGGAAAATGAAAAATAGTTACTACTCAATTATTAGAATTGTCTTAATTGATCTAATGATGTCCTATGCCTATAAATAATCTAATAAACCTTTAAAGAATAATTTAATGTAAGATTTCAAACTAAAAGATTGAATTTTTACTTGCAACAAAGGGAATCTTGCTTTAGCATTCTAGAATTCTTGAAATTTTTTTCTAAAGTTGTATGCAATATCATTCTTCTCTTATTTCCTTCCAATAATGATTTGTAACAAATTTATATTCAAATAGATAATGTGTCACTTGTTTATGCATTAATCATAGTTGAATCTTGTACATGCTTTGCGTGCAATAATGTTTTTATTTTTAGCCATTGTTCTTTAAAATTTTTGTATTTCTTTGCTTTTGTAAACCAATCTATTGTATTACTCTTTTAGACTAATTTTAGATCATTGTAGATCCTTTTGTAAAGGTGTTCACTTATCCATCTTGTGACAAAAGGTGGATATACTGTGTAAAGCTTGGTCTTATATGATTAGAGATAAATATAGACTTGTGTGTTTATCAAACTAGTTAAAAATCTTTAAATATTTTCTCTTTATAAAATATCATATAATCTTTTCCAAAACTAAGCTAGAGTTTTTGAAAAATATATTTAATGTAAACAATAATAAGTTCAAGATTTCAAAATATATATCAAATGTATTTAGATAATTTGAAAAAAAAATATAATACACCCTCCTCTCCCTCTTATCAGAATGTTGTTCTCACATGGTGTGGTTATTATAGCCATATCTTAATATGATATTATGTTGGCTATATCTAATATTAATGCCTAAAAATTGAGATCAATAGATATGAGATGTGATTGACTAAGAATAAGATAATTTTCTTAAAAGATATTAGTTATTCCATATTAATAAGAAAAATGGAACAACAATAAAATAAATAGTTATATTCTTAATATTGTATAATTATATTATTGTTGTTAATATGTCATGCTTTACTTATTAATTTACCTATTAACAAGACATGGTCATGCTTCACACAAAGAACAAATTCATGATAAGATAAATGTTAAACATAGTAATAGTTCAAGTTTGAGAACTATGATAGATGTTGGTAATGAAAATATTTACTGATAACATGTTAATACATATGTAAATTGTATGTAATAAAAATTCACTCTTATAACGTGTTTTATCATAGTTTTAATACTCACTATTTATAATAATGAGCAGTTCTATTGACATTTTGAGACTCAATTAATAGAAAAAAGGATTAAACTAACTTCTCGAGTTATTTCACTAACACTCTCCTCTTGGAGAATGACCTCTATTGATGACATTTGTATTTATAATTAATTTTAAAATAATTATCTACTTAATTCTAGATCAGGATTTGAGCAGGTCTAACACAAGTTATCATAAAAAAATCAGATAGATAATTCAAACAGATCCAATTCATGTTTATGTTATCAAACATTTTGGGTTAATTTGAAGGCCCAAATGGGGTTTGATTGAAAGAAACCCAAAGGTTTAATACAAAGTTCTTAGAATCCTAAACCTGGAGAATGACTGGTTATTAGCGAAACCTCAAGCGTAGAATTAAAGAAGGATCACTGCAATACTTAACGAGCAGACGCATAACAAAAAGCAGTAACCAAACAGCAGGGGTATCCCAAATGGTAAAAGCACACATCAGTGCATTCAAGTAATCTTGTGAAAAAAATAATAATTACAAAAGGCAAATTGGAGATTCCAACCAAAATAATCAACTAGAAAAAGGCATCATAAATGGGGAGATAACTCGCTACCCATATTTAACGATCCATCCTTCATCAATCTAATACTGAGACTGTTGAATCTTCCCCTCGAATAATGCCTTGAAGCTTTTCTCCAGTCAGTCCCTGTCTTCATCATTGCCACAAACTCATCGTAGCTGATTCGTCCATCCTGTAAGAAGACAAGGATCAAGTGGGAAGCTCATCATTAAGAAGAACTACTCAAAAGATGAAACTTTGAGTTAGGAAGACTGAACCACCTTGTCGGTGTCTACTTCATTTAAGATGTCGTTAGCCACATCGGAGCTGTCGGTACGTCCTTCTTCAGCCAAAGCCTCGCGAAGTTCCTCGGACTCAATGTAACCATTCCCATCCTTGTCAAAGTATGCAAAAGCCCTTCGTAGATGCTCGTCGTTCGACATCTTTTGTAAATGAAGTGAGACGGCAACAAACTCTCCATAATCTAACTTTCCTTTACCACTGGTATCCACCTGTTGACAAAATCGATTTGATAACTCCCGTATCAACTAAACAGCCAACATTGTTGAGCAGAAAGGGACTTAAGATCATCAATCCTCCCTAAAACGAGATGATACCCTTGAAATGTGAAGCATATCCATCAAAAAAGCGATGGTTGACATTGCAAGATTTACATCAAGAGTTAGCACTGACGAGCAAATAATTAGAGGTATGCGGGTAAAGAAAACATCTGTAGTTAATGCATAGTGTTAACTCTCCAATGAATAAAGAAAGGAGGCTTAATAAAGCCGAAACTAACAAGTCATAAAAAGTTCAATGTAAATAAGGATGATGCAATATGAAAACTTTTAGGTGTAGACTTGTTTGCAAATCAAAGTACTTTTCATCTGTTCCCATAGATCTTCCATATATTAGAAACTAGAAAAGAGCAGACCTACAGTTCATCTCGTCTTACATGGCTAAAAACAGCTAACTGGAGCATTTCTTCCGCATTGCTTTGAGAAAATATGATATACAAAACTCAACAGTGAACAAGCTACATCTCTACTGCAGCATAACTGTAGGATTACTCTTCATGTGTACATTGTCATCTTTGCAAGAGTAGGTGGTTTTATGTAAGATAAAAGCATATCCGCAGCACAGCATTATCATGCAAAGCTTGATCCTCTAATTACAACAGGTCATCTAAGTGTAAAATATTGCAACAACAACCAAAGCCTAATGTTTCCCACCTTACCAGTCCAAGCACTAAAGGAAAGCTTTCACACTCGAAATCCTTGGTTGGCTGTCAACTTGGTTTTGCTTACCCAAAAAGAATACAAACAGGCTCTGCGAATTACTTTTGACACTATAGAGATTTAGCTTGACTCAACAAAATTCAGAAAATTTATTCTTCCTGAGCCATAGTATCCATACTGTAGCATTCATTTTTGACCAAATCCTGAATGTTATTTCTCTTCTCTTGGTTGTCCGACCCTATCAAATCAATTCTTTCCCCACGTTGAGGTCAAGTTGCACAGAAAATATTAATGAGACGTTAAGGACTGGTTCTCAGTATAAGGGTTAGAAGCATCTTCACTTAACTGCAGCATCACCTTCCCTTCCTATTAAATTTTTTTTTAGAGAGAAGTAATTGTGTACATTGAATATATTTTCTTAATCGTGCAAATCAAATATGTACTTACATGTATAATAAAAAACTAATGAAAAACGTAAAAGCATACTAAGCTTAAAAAGAAAAGATATTTAATACATGAAAAATGCTTAAATATATAAAATTTTATAAAATAAAGCTAGATTTGAATAAGTGATAAAGGATATTTAAACATTTAAATAGCATACATAATACAAAACAGATATTCTAAGTATACAATTATAGTTTTAAATAATAGTGACTTAAACCTTAATATAATAGATATGCAAAATACAACATTTTTTAAAAGATATCATTTTCTAGTTTTCCATTAGAAAACAAAAATTGCACTATGAATACATATTTACTACTTGGAATGTATTGCATTGAGTTTCATGAGTGACGAACATGTGTAATCTAGAAAGTTCAAAAAAGGGTAATCCAAATCAATGAAAAGTTATAAAAAATACATTTGAAAAACACAAATAAAGCATTCATCCAACAAAAAGTGTTAAAGCAATGTGGTATGAAGAACAAAAAAGTATAATCTTATTTTGTTAAGTGATTTGATGTAGATTTTGTATGTCATCCATGGAGAACATATCAAAAGAAGTATATTAATAGTACTTACATTATAGAAATATTTTTTTTTAGTATTATTTTTGTGTCATAAAAACTTAAATAGCACATTCCATCTGGTACAAATAGGAATCATATGCTCAGCAAGACTAATGAATTATGCATTTTGCAAATCTAAAAATTAGTGAGAATGCAAATCCACATCAGCAATCCTCCCTGACAAGGTCATTCACCATATGATTTTCCCTACCAAAAGGACCAGCTAGCGTCGGTACTCCTCTTGCAGCAAATCAACGTTACACTCATAAGCATTATCCAAGTGTAATGTTCTTCAAACACATACAATTCCTTAAATATTGCACCAAGGAGACAAGAATACTTCAGTTATGATTTTAGCTTAAGCTAGAGAATTAGGTCCAATATAGGAATTTGACCTGCACCAAAAGTTGGATTCAATTTGGGAACATGGCTCAAGCCAGAAAATTGGGTCTAAGTGCAAAATCAGCATAAAGCTGATGTAGGAGTTTGGACCACAACAAAGATTGACTTTGTCTTGGAACTTTGTTCCAAGCCAATGGAAAAATCTGGTATGAGAACATATCTCACAATGGGATGAGATTTATGTTGAAATCTAGCTCAATTCTGATTGATGGATTTATGGGACTTTGTTTACTTTCTAGACTGGATGGGCCTTAGCTAAACTTAGGAGATAATTTCATGAGATTCTGTCCAAATTCTAGGTTTGATGGTTTTAATTGAGCCTAAGAATATCAGTTCTGTTGAATTCCACCGTTGAAAACATAGATGATTTTTAACCAAATGGACCATTTAAATTCGCAAAGACAACAAAGATAACTTGAATTTGAACACACCAACTGGTGCATTTGAGAGTTTAAAGAGTCAAGTAATTAGGAAAGTAGCATCAAGACATTTGAATTGTTTATAGACAATTCGGGTAGTTTGATAATTTGCACTTGAATAATAGGATGATTATAATGGCCCTAGCGGGTAGTAAAGTTTAGAAGATGCATTCATTTAACTTCAATTAGATTGCTGAAATAACTTGGGATATTTAGGAGTATCCTTTTAGGCTCATAAGGGATGTTTCAAACAATTTGATAAGGATAATTTGATAATTTATGAGTTTGGAGATTCAGGGAGCTTAACAACATCAAAACGATAACTACGACAACCCTAAAGATGTAAGAGAAATCCCATTGATGTTGTACATACCTGATGGGCATTTTGGTTTCGAGGGTATTTTAAGAAAATTTAAATGGATGCAAAACTCAGGAAAAGAGATCAATGATCTTGAATGTCCATGAAAAAACTTTCAAATTTTTGAAAAAAAAATCAATACTTTAAATAATTAAAAGTATTGACCTAATTTTGATCTGAATTTTTACAATTTGTAATATTGAGAAACCTAGAAGTGATTGCCAAATTCAAAAGGATTGCATCAATTTCGCTTGAGTTGGACTTGGTCAACCCCTCAAAGTTATTTGGTAGCTTTGCCTTTTGCAATAACAATTTAGTAGTTTTAGAGGATTCGAGTTTCTCATAAACTTCTAGCAACCACAATAATCTCCATGGAACAAATATAAAGAGCTTGGCATCAACTTAGTTTGTTTTGGTCTTAAGATTGCCCCTTTGAGGGCATTTTTGCCATTGTGCACTCTCATTGACAACTTCGTAAATTTAGAGGGTTTGGAGCTCTAAGAGTGTGCACAACAACCTCATGAGAGTCTTTTGCATGGGTTTCTTAGTAATTTTGCCTCTTGTAGATAAATTAGCAATTGATGAAGATTTGAAGCTTGAAAAACTTCCACAACAACTTCAAATGACCTTTGCAATCAACTCTAAAGCTTTTTTAAGAATTTTTTTCCAAAATATTTCTAAACAAAGGGAAATTTGGTGATTTTAGAAAACCTAAAAATTGGTGGGCATACACGTAAACTCCATAATTTAGAGAGACAATTTCAAATTTTTTTGATATTTCTAGGATTTTTCTATCATGCTTTTTTTCTCAAATGGCGTTTTGCTAGTTACACTCCCATAGAAGCAATTTGATAATATTTGGAAGATAAAGGCATCCAACATCATTCCCAAAATTCTTTAAAATGTTTTCTAGATTTTGCTTTTCTATCTTCATATTATTGTTATTATTTTACTTTTTTCCAAGAGTCAAACAATTTTTCCATACTAGATTTTGTAGGTAAAAATTATTTTCATGTCAAAAAAGGGGCATCACTTATGAAAGCTTAAGGCATCCAATGATGTTGTGAAGATTCTTGAAAATATTTCTAGAGTTTTTTGGATTTTTTATATTTTCACATTGTTTTTACTCTTTTATATATTTTTATTACTATTTTATTTTTTTCCAAATATCAAGCAACAATCTATCATACTAGAATAGGTAAAAATTATTTTAGTTTAAAAAAGGACATCTTTTACAAATCTACCAATTGGGTAGTAACCAAGTTTGGCACTAGTTTTGTTCTTATGCTAAGTTCAAGATATATCACTTTTTTAGAGATGAGTTGGCATAATGAATGACCGGGAAGCTACGTACCAATCTACTGCCAAGCATTTTCCAGATATATGCATGTATAGATGATTGAATCGAACAACTTTTAAATAGTCACATATTGGTGCTGACCTAACTAGGCAACAAGTTCAAATGAAAAAGTCTCAAAAAGAACTTAATTCAAAATTGAAAACAAGAAAAGAAAACATAATTAACGCATACTCTTTCATAGCTAAAAAGATTGATTGGGCTTAATTAGCTCAATTTTGTTTGGTTGAGGTTCAAATTAGATTCAATTGGTCAACTTAGACTGAGTTAGATATAATTGGATTAGATTCATCAAAAAAAATAGTTGGATTAAGCTCATATAGAGCTTGAATTGATGCAACTTTGGAGTGGGGGTAGTCGAAATGAGATTGGATGCAACTAGCTTAAGCATTGAGAGGACTGGGTGTAATTAATTTGGCTAAGTTAGGTGTGAGGGGCATGGATCCAAGAAATTTTTTTTTTGTCTTCTATCTTAACTTAGGGCATCACAACACTTTATTTTCATGGGTGATGGGGATGGTAGATTGGAGAAGATGTGGGATTAGTCAACCAAGTGGCTTGAGATGACTAAGTTTAGGGGTTGTCAAGCTTGGAGGATATTTGGCATAAGGAGAAGGACCTTCATAGAAAGAAGGTATGAGTTTGTTAACCATTAATGGAAGATGGGAGGAGATTAGCCAACCAAGCAACATCAACCAATAATAGAGATTAGTCGCAACATATGCTAAAGCAAGGGTAATGGAGAGACAAATTGTAGATGTGAGTAGGATGGCAATGGGATTTGGTTTTACTTGTGTCAATAATGAATAACTACCAAGCAAAGGAAAGCAAGGAATAAAGAAAAGAAAGAGATGAAGAGCTTAGAGATAATGTAATAAGTGGAGAGAGTCAAAAGAGAGATTAGAGATGGAGAAGATAGTTGATGCATATTAAAAACGAACATAAAGATCATGAAGTATATGAAGAACAAGTATAATTTGGGCTTAAATTGCATAAAAATAAATAAATATGAGTCTTATCACATAAATTATCACAAGATGAACTAGTCATAACTCAAAAGAGATCGTTATAAGCTAACTAATGAAAAATAGTTTAAGTAATCATGAATATATTCTTTTTTTTTCTAATCTAAAATAAAACTTCTAGAATAATTAAATAATTGAAAGTATGAAATCAAAATAATGATAGATGTTTATGGTAACTTATGATAAATAACACATATTAAGTGATACAGTAATAAATCTAAAATATTTAAAAAAATAGATGAAAGTTTTCAAGAAATAGATAAGAAATATGTTTTTATATTAAATAATTATATAGGTATAAAAATCTTCAAAAAGTAGGTTGAAAACTTATTTTTGTATTAAATAATTATTTATAATCTCTTATTTCAATGATCTCTCATGAATGGATGAGTTAATTGTGATTAAAGAAAATACACTGCTTAATGACTCAAGTGTTTGAGTTTGACTTGATTGTCTTCTCTTAGATTCACTTTAGTAAGTGAAACATTATTTTCTTCTTTATCTTCTACTTTATTTCTTCTTCATTTAAATATTTTTATTATACTTTCCATTCCATTTAATTCAAATAATTACTACATTCCATCTTACAACCCAATCCCCTCTCTTGTTATATTATTAATGTGATAACATTTCAATAGTGATAAGAAAATGCATGGAAGGAGTTGGATGTGTAGTTAAGGATGAGCATTTGATGAAGAAATAAGAAAAAAAAAGAAAAAAGATGGATTAAAGATAAAGAGAATCTTATTATCATTTTTTCCCTTATTCCTTTTTTGTATTGTTTTATTTATTTACTTATTTATTTATTTATTATTATTATTATTTAAGAGAAATTATCAAACAAATGCTATTGGCAATCATTCCATAAAATAAAGAGTGTTGGAAGGCATAACAAATATTTCACATTTGATGAGGACATCATGTTCGAGATGGATTTTCGACGTCCAAGGACCTGGTCTTGAAAAAAAAAAAAAAAAAAAAGAAAGGCCAAAATCACTATTCCTGCCACCGACTGCCGCCTCCGCCGCCACAGTGAACCGCCCGCCGCCGCGTCGAACCGTTCGTGCCCGAACCGCTGTGCATGAGTCCAGCCAGGCGCCTACCCAAGCTACCCGGATGACCCGCAACCTGCGACCCGCGCCGACCCACGCCAGCCCGCACCAACCGGCGCCAGCGACCCGCGCCGACCCACGCCAGCCTGCACCAACCCGCGCCAGCGACCTGCGCCGACCCACGCCAGCCTGCACCAACCCGCGCCAGCCCGCACCGACCTGCACCGCCGCCGCCGCCGTCGCCGCGCCTCCGGCCATCCGAAATTAGGATGAATGCACTCAATTTTATTATTTTTCTCAGATTTCTAAGAGTCTATTTGTATTTTTTAGGTGACTTTTAGTTTACCCATATGTCCTTTAGTATTCCCATGTTATGAGTCAAATGTCTTTTATACCCTTATGGATTCCTATATAAGGGGGAGTCCTCTTCTGTTGTATGGATATTGGATATTAATGCAAGCTTTTGAGTGTTCTTTGCTTCCATTCTGAGTTCGTGAGTGCTCTGAGTGTCTTTGGCGTGCCGACTCGTCAAAGCTCTGATACTGGGAGGAGGGACGCGAGGTCCAAGTGGTGAGACGCCACTCCAGTCTATCATCTTCCTTCCCCGCTCAACCATCTTCAAGTTGAAATTTTTGGTTTTTCCTCGTCTTCCTTTTTACGAGTAATTTCCATTCCTAGATTATTAATTTGTCTTCAATATATTTTCATTCTGCGAAGTACAACTTTTACTATAAATTATATTTTAAGTTCAACTGGTACTTAACCAATCTAAGTACTCCCTATTTCTACGTGTTTGAAAGTGTGTAGCCGTAATCGTTTTAGCGACTTCTTAGCCGCTAACGATCCTAAGTTTAGTTAGGATTCATTGGTTGGTGCCTTTTGCGTTCAACCCTCATCGTATCTAGGTGTGTGTCCCTTAGGGTGACGGCCCTACTCTTTGTTGTGCATCAGTCACGAATTTTCTAACTAAGCAAATTTCGTCTAGTCCTACATCAACATTTCACTTCACTCTAAGAGTCAAAACTGTACTATCAACAAATGCAATCAATGCTAGACACTAACTTTCTAGGGAACACCAAAGCTTTTTTGTGGAATCATCATGAAACAAAAGCACTCACTAAGGAAGCCAAATTCTCATTCATTGAATTCATCCATAACCATTGAGAACAATGGCATTGCCCCTTTTATAAGCATACAAGTAACAAAACAATTTCCCTAAATAATGACTTCTAATTTAAACTAATCTAGGAAAACTGAAATAATTAAACTAAACCTTACATCAAGAAAAATTCAAATATCAAAATGAATGTAAATCTAAATAGATATAAATCAATGTAAAAATATACATATATTTTAGTTGCAGATTCTGGTAACAACTCTAACGAATCAATTGTTTCCTACTCCAGCACTCAGATCACCCAAACTAAAGTGCCGAACTGGTCCAAATAACTAAACCAAATTTAGTTTTAGCTGCTTTCCTCCAATTCTTGCTGTAGTTCCAATTCCAATAATCTGAATGTGTGAATTAATTTGCAGTTCAAACTGGAACTGTGCATGTTGAAAAAACAAATAAGAAATTGATTGAAAAGCAATTTGACAAAACAGAACTGATATCCAAAATCAAAAAAGTGTAAGGGCGCAGCACAATCTACAGACTAACAAACAAATCACATGAACGTAAAGAAAATAACTTTGTGCTTAATTTAATGAGGTTTATAAAAGAGGAAAGGATTTCAGTATTTATTTTTCCTGCAGAGAAAGTTATGCGATGAAGAAGCGTTGGGGTGGGACAATGAGGCTCAAAATTTATTATTAGTGTACTAATAGTAAAATAATAATTACAATTTAAGAACAATCTTGGCAAATGCCAAGCATTGGAATTCAAAGAAGCAGCTAATATCAGCAAATGTAATAGGTATAGTCCAGCTCAGAAATTGTACTTACTGCTTCAATCAGCATCTGCATTTCAGACTCCACAAGTTGAGAGCAAAATTTTGATAGTCCAATTTTGAGCTCCTCACTAGATATGATGCCATCATTATCAGTGTCCATAACCTTGAACTTTTCCTTCATATCTTCAACTTCTTCAGAGGACAAATGTTCAGCAATAACCTATTGAAAATTTAAATTTGGAATGTAGAAATTTCAAGATGCAACATCATTTAATAATTGAAGCAAAAGCAAATAGAACCAACCCTTAAGGCTCTCCTTTTGAATCTATTCATTCTTGAGAACTGCTTTAGTCTTGATTTGACAACATCGCCAAGAGGAACATTTGGAACTTTCTTTGCATTCAGAAGCCAGGGATGTTCTAAGAAAAAGCAAACACAAAAAAAAAAATGAAATTCGTGACTTGCGTGTCTCATAGATCCTTCAACTTCACCATAGTATCCTAAGACTGACTTGAGATCATAGTGGGTTAGTGAGCAACAATGAGAATGGTTTAAAACAGAAACGAAATTAGAAATTTGGGTCATATTCACATAAGAACATCGTTGATGTATGGTAGAGCATCCCGACTTATTCAAAATTGGAAAAGAGCTCATTCTGGAGAGTTCAAATCCTAAGCAACTTGGACCGTTGCAGCCAAAATACATACTCAAATAAAAGGGTTGCATGGAATTAGGAGTGCCTACATCCTGATATATTACCTCGCAATCAATGTGAAAATGTAACACATATCATGAACAACAATGCCAATGTAACCTATGAAGCACAGAAACAACAAGGTAATATGGACAAGTTATAAATACACAAATATAAAAAAAAAATGGATACACCAAGTATACAGTAAAACAAATAGATAAACTTGTACATCACAAAATTATATTTGCAAAAAATAAATCACAAGTTAAAAGCACACCATTTGATTAATCATCTAAACAACCTAACAAATTTCATCTTCATTACATGGGAATAGAGGGAAAAAAATGATATAAGATTCAAAAACCATGCTAGGAGCCATAAAAAATTTTAAAATAAGTATTCAAATGCTAAATAAAAAATAAGTATAACCAAATTCATATGAGCAGTGATAACATAATATTTTATGTTCATTGAAATCAATAGATTTGTTCTTACTCAAAAAGATTAGTCCTATAAATGCTTTACATCAAGAATTAAAAAATGTGTGCATCACTACTTTGTTAACAGTTCTAAAACCCTTAAAAAGATGCATAAGCCACCAACCCAAGAGGATAGACATCTAAAATGAGTATAAAGCAAATAACTGAGAGGACATGCACCTAACACAGGTACTATCCAAACAAAATAATGCATCATATGGTGTAACCTAAAAAATTGTAGAAATGCCATAACTATTAATATAAGTGGATTGAATGCATATTATCATGGTATATTTTGTATCAGGAACTACAAGATCCATAGTGCTGAATGACATTGCACATCATAGATAATATCCAAACTGGTCATCTCATAAATATTGTAGCAATAGGTACGTGGAATTTGCAGAAGTTAAAGGATAACATAAAAAATGCATTTCTGATTTTTGCTATAGCTGAAATAATTGGGATTATTCCATTATTGCAACCAAAATGAGAATTACAGCCCATCTCTAAAACTTATCCTCATTTAATCACTCAACGGGGAATATTAGAGGGAAACCATGGGGAATGTGGAGCTCAAATATTTACCCAATGAGCAAAACCATTAATTGTTGAAGAATATTTGTTATTTGTAGAACTATTCCGAAGTTAACTATGCGTCCAAGAAACTTCAAGTATACACAATAGAGTGCAAACCAAGTTAAGGATGGCAAAGTGAAACCATATAAATGGAATGATACTGCAAAACAAAACAATCAAGGAAATCTAAATGCAGCTCTAATTAAAGAGAGGCTCAACAAGATAAAGCTAAGCTCCTTAAGACATGTTGAGAATGGAAAACATAGTTGCTCAGTTAGGAGAGGACAAAAAGAAAACAAGGCATTCCCATCACAAAAAATGGAAGGCCAAAAGCAAAAGAAAAAGGAATTATTAAATAAGACAATGGTTGTTTAGAGCTTATTAATCTGTTGGTGTTCGGATATTCATGTATTGAAATGTGCCATTCAGTGGAACTCTATAATGATCCAATGTTTGGAAGGCAATTGTGTATTTCTTCAATTTTTTTAAGAATACTATTCATAATCATCGAGTTGTTTGCATGGGCCACACCAGCTTATAACTTCGTCAGCTTTTCTGGTTCTTCAGCCCATATTTGGCATGGCCAAGGGCTTACTTCAAAGCATACTCAAAATTTGAAGCTCAGTTCAAACATTTGTTTGTTCCATACATTTTGAATAAGGATTGGACCATAAAGCAGTGTTTGATATAGCATTATTTATCTCATCATATTAATCATAAAGGATTTTATGCATGAAAGCTCATTGTAGACCAAAGATTTTACATAGAAAAATAAAACCAATTAGAGCTCATCTACGGTTTGCAACTTATGTTGGTAAAGGAATAATTAAAATTTAAAAGGTGAAAAGCTTAATTATGTGAATGTTGTGAAAAAAGTTATCATTAATCATTACTAAGACAACATTTAAAGAATCATTTCAGAGATGTTATAAGAGAAGCCACATGGAATCGCTGCCAACATACACCTAACTCTTCCTAGTATCCCAAAAAAATATTAACAGCAACCTTTTCAGGTTTGGAAAAGGACAAATGACTCTCTCAAAAAACAGAAAGGATATCGATCTTTAGTTTCGCACATCAGTCACATGTTGCCTTCAAATAACATTTTTCTTGTGATAATGTTTGAAATCAGGATTTGCTTAACATGCTGAAATGCATCAATTTGCATCATAATTCCATGACTTGGAGAAAGAAATAAAGAGGAAAAGTTACCAAGCACTTGTTTTGCAGTTAGTCTGCATTGAGGATCAGGTTCTAGCATCTGCCGAACAAGATCTTTGGCATTTTCAGAAACACTTGGCCATGGTTCACGGTTGAAATCAATATTCCCACGAAGAATGGCTTGTGCAACTCCTTGTTCGGTTTCTAAAGAAGAAATAAAAGACAGTAAATATATGTTTGGGAAATCTTATGTGATTTTGGAATATTGATAACAGCATATTTTAGTATCAAACCATTAAAAATAAGCAGAAGAAAGAAAAAGAACACTTTACCAGCCCAAAAGGGAGGAACTCCACATAAAAGAATATAAAGTATGACACCTGCACTCCATATATCAATTTCTGGTCCATATTTCCGCTTTAATACTTCTGGTGCCATATAATATGGACTTCCAACAATTTCAGAGAAACTTTCACCTACAACATAAAGAGATTCTTGATTTTATTATGCAAGATTCTTTTGCAGGATATCCAAGAACCGAAGAAAAAATACCAAATTGCTTGAAAGGTAAATACGAAAATAAAAAACATAACAGCATATTATTGAACAATGGTGACAAATTCCATACTAAAATAGGGTACAAACTTCCCTCCAACAAATGCACAATGATGACAAAAACCGAAAGTGCTTCAAAAGCACACCTGCCACCTTAATGAAGAGTGCAAGGGATCAAAGGCAAAATGGAGCCCACAAATGGATTCTTTTTAGGGAGGATAATTGTGTCTGTGTGTAGGGAGGAGAGGTGTCAGGGGGTGGACACTACAACAGTGAATCTTTATTTAAGGGTTTGTTAAAGAACTCTTTCTCAATGGTTCTATGCTTGTAAATCCAGTTAAGAAAAAGAGCCACTAGAAATCATGACAGTCAATATAACTGTTTTTGTATATAACCATAAAGTTGATGACTTTGACTATATAAATTATTAAAAAGTTTAAACTACTTGGTTATTCTATTAGGTAAACAATTTCTTCAAGTGAAGGAAATAGGATGGGTGCAAAAATCGATGAAAAAATTGGAATCAAAGATTTACCATTAACAGAATAGTTTATTCAAGGAGTTATATATCATAAGGTGCTGAAAATGGGAAAAAAATTATTCAACAAACTATAATGGATCCCTTATTAATTTGCTTCCTAAGTAACTATACCCTAGGAGACCATATTTGTGCGGAGCTGCACAAACACATCATCTGGAAGAGCAGGAAATATTATCCGTACTGCAACAAACTCTTCATTGCCAATGGTTGACAATACTTAAATGTTATCCCATGGCTAACCAACTGTACTGAACTTTGAAATACCTATGACTTTGGAGATAAAAAAATAAAATAGAACAATTCAGTCTACTAGACTAAAATGCCCCTCTTCCGTTCTTAAGAGCAAGGTAGAACTTAAGTTTTGCAAAAAAAAAAAAAAAAAAAAAAAAAAAAAATCTCAGATGCCTACCCCAACCCAATGACAGGTGTGATGTCATATGGGAGAGAAAGAAAGCAGGCCAAAAAAGAACAAAGAAAGTAAACCAATTGTCATTCATGGAGCCTCGATGGATGGTTGGAGGTTTTAACAGGAGTGTTGTGATGGCTGCATGGGATTTCAACATAGGATAACAACCACAATTCAATGAGTGCAATGAAAGTAAACCAATTATGCAAGCTCCAACGAGGTTTCAACGCCAGGCAAATGCAACTCAATAACAGTTTGCTAGGGCCTTATGCAATAGCAACCTTTTAAACTCTTTATCTAAGGTGACAAGAGCAGCAACAACTTCAAAGAAGCAATGGTGGGTGAGCAGATCATTGTTATCTTCTCATTTCTATGCCATGATACACATGGAAACCTATGTTTCAAAATGAAAATTTGTTAATTTGCATAAAAAAAAAGCACTGGTAAAATTTTAGATTAAAAACCTGAGACATACAAGGATGACTAATGGAATCTGTATTGTTAATTTTAATTCCAAAAGAAAGTTTAGTTTTGATTATAATTTTGGCCTTTCATATAATTACAAACATGATAATAGCAACTAATCTTGGATTTGATTATTAAAAGGCTATACCATATCAAAAAATGGATTTTATGATCAAAGGTAATGTGTTTGAATGGTATTTAAGTTTTGTTTTACAACTACGTTGCATAACTTAGTAAAATTGGATTGGATTTAAAGCTCTCACTTGTAAATTAGTAAATATTTATAAATTAATTTAATAGGATCGTTTAATTTGTATCTTGTAAAGAAAATAATAGTGCACGGTCAATGTCTTGCCAAAATTTTATATAATATCTAGGCAAGCATAACAACATTTTTCTCTAATTCATAACAACATTTTTCTGACCATTGCACTCTATCACCTTTTCAAGCATAAGAATAGTGGCCTAAACTAGCCACTTCAATTCAAAAATTCAAATCAAATCAGCAAAAAATTGATCAATTCAATTCTGATTAATAAAATTATGATTCAATGTTAGAAAATTTTGCATTTCTTAGGTTTTCGGCTTTCAATAATTTTGTTTGTCAACCAAAAAATCCTAATTGATTGGAAAACAAAACTATCATGTATATTACATTTTGTAGTTCAATTTTATAATTTTTTACTTTAATTTAGAATCCTATTTCTGAGTATTTAATTTGATCCATCATCCAAATAACAAACAAGAAGTTCAATATTTCGGTTTCTTCAATTTTCAAAATAGTTCGATTTAATTTAATTTTCATTTTTTACTGGATTGAAATCTAATCAATTTGATCGATCCACTAATTAAATTGACCAAATGCACACCCCCTACAAATGACTTATTTCTAATCCTAATCAATTGCAAAGTAGAATACTTAAAAGTGAAATATAAAGGCTTCAACAAACAAGAAAAATTAAAAAAGGTCAAGATGTAACCACAAAAACCTTATTAACAACAAATATGAAAAAAAAAACTTGTATCCTTCTCATACCCTACAAAAAGTGAGAATTTATATACAGTTAAAAATAAATAGGAAAGTTTCATTAAAACATTTCAGAAAACAAAACAAGACATTAGGTGAGAATTCAAAAATAGGAGGAATAAATTGAAGCCTTACAAGCATTCTCAATCACATAGCTATCAATCAAATGATCTTGATGATACATTGATTGGGTTGAAGCCATAAATGTATTTTACCTTATGTTGATAGTAATTCCTAGGTCATGCATGTGACCTCTTTTTGTAATAATACCCATTCCATCACCATTCTATTGAGACAATGCAAAACAAAATTGAAGACAGGCATCTCTATAAGCTCTCTAAATGTAAACAAAAAAACCACTTAGAGGCCCAACCAATCGAGGAATCAATCATATTCTCTAAACAAATATCCTTATAACCCCAAAAGTTAACATGTTTGTAGCATCATCTTGTTGACTCCCAAACAATTTGAAGCATCAACTACCCTAGAACTCATAAGTGGTTGATCATAGCCCCATCTAAATATGAGAATTTTCATAACCATAAGATGAAACTAGGTGTGACCTTAGAAAAGATGGCTTTTACAATCACTTGTCTATTGTGGAAAATAGATTATTACAATAATCAGGCTATTCGTTCATCAAGCAATCATAAATTTTACCAGAGCAAATTTATGATAACAACCATTGAGACAATCAAGCCATGGCTAAAGGAGACCATAAAAGATCATAATTGCCTAATTGTAGGAAATTCTTGTAAGTTGTCATTAAATCCCAAGGAACAAAGGGAAGAAGGGATCAAAACTTAAGAGCCAAGGCTCACAGCTTCTAAGGTCAGCTGCCACCTTCATTCATTCTCAAACTCAACTCTCTCTTAAGTCATCTTTCTCCTAAAACCATACATTAACTTGGTCTTAGGACTGTTCATACAAAGGACGATAAATCAAGATTCCTCGTAAAAGAACCCAACGCACAATCTTTTTACAAGCACAACTGCCGATGAAGCTCAAGAATCATGATAAAAATTGTCAAAAATTTATCCTACATTGTACTTATTTCCCCAATAAACATGAGACCATTAAGTCACATGATAACAACTTTACAATTTTGCCATGGCTCACCCTCACAAATTCATATGGATAGTTATCAAAAGACCATGCAACAAAAATAAGAATTTTTCCACAAATTTTAATAAGCTACACGTGCATTTCAACAAGAACAATGCTTACCAAGCATTAGTACTACATATGCAAAATTTTACTAGTCTATTAGGTGATTATTAAGCGACATTAGACAACAGCAACAAAATTGGGCAACATGTAAACTTTTTCATAGTGCAGGAACAAAGATATGTAAGATGTGAAGATATTCATTTTATTGTCGATATAAAACCGGCTAGTATCGCGAGAGTTCAGGTTTTTTCGATATCTTCAAATAAACATATTATTAATAAAAAATTACAATTCTCTCTAGCAAATAAACTATTGAAGTAGAAAGAGACAACTCTAAGCATGAGCAAATGGTGCTTCTCCTTGTAGAAGAAAAAGGATTAGGAGTTAAAAGTTGGATGCTTCTTGGTAGACAATTTGAGAATACATATAGACAATTTCTTCTATTGTGATGTTTCCTAGAATATTGTATCATCAATAAAATTCTCTAGTAGAACTTTTATTCTGCTAGACTTATTTATTTTTTGCTGTGTTATTAAATACCCTCTTTGTTTCCTTTACTGTTACATTTATTTGCCTTTCTACAGTCATGTGGTCTCAACATTTTAGATAAGAGATAGATAAGAATTATCCTTCTTTTAAGGTTTACTTCCAGCATTCAAGTGAAACAAATTTAGTGCTCTATACTAAAACTCAATTCAGCATTCAGCTCAAAAATTACTAATATTATGTCAATCTTCATACACTGTTCATTCCTTATTACTCATCATTGTTGGAGACTTCTTAGTACAGTAAAATTATTCTGCGATTCTTCAAACACAAAATTATTCAAAAAAAAATATATATATATATATATATTCGGTGATTACTATCCTATCGAACCTTCAGTAGCGTCAGGTGCAGGGAGAACAATGGATAAAGAAAAATCAGTTACTCAAAGACGCAAATGATCTGCACACGTCCGAGATTCTAGCACATTTGGTAAACTATTAGCAAAATGTTCATGTAGTTATGCAACGTCGCATGTGAGACAGAAATATCGGAAAATTAGTTATAATACAAAAAGCTTCAACAAACAATGTAAGAATATTTACCCGGCTTGAAGAATATTGACAACCCAAAATCGATCGCCTTGAGCGGAGAATTCTCCTTCTTATTTGCGAAAAGAAAATTCTCAGGCTTTAGGTCCCGGTGTATGACCCCGTGTCGATGACAAAGCTGCACAACCTCCACAATCGTCTTTGTAACACCCGCCGCGGCTCTCTCCGTATAGTGCCCGCGCGCAACTATTCTATCGAAGAGTTCCCCGCCCTCACAGAGCTCCATGATCAAATGCACGGCGTTGTCGTCCTCGCAAGCTTCCCTGAGACTCACGATGCTGGGATTCTTGGGCAAGTGGCGCATGATTGCGACCTCGCGTCTGACGTCGTCTACGTCGACGGCGGTCCGTAGCTTGCGCTTGGATATGGACTTGCAGGCGAGGAACTCCCGCGTGCCCCGATCCATGCATAGATAGGTCACCCCGAACTCACCACGGCCAAGCTCACGGTCTAACACGTACTTTTCGTCGATCCCCTCCGATCTCGCGTCCCAGCTTCCGTCGGTTAGTACAGTCAACTGCATCCCGTTACCACCTCCACCAACGCCGCTTTGAGGCTTTATACCGGCCCCAGCAACGCCCCCATCCTTTCGGTCTTGGAAGTCGGCCTTCACATCTTCTCTGGCTACCGCCGCCGGCGAGCAGCAGTTTCCCATCTCCTCCCGTCAACTACTTAAACCCTAACTTCTTGAGCTCTGCTCCCATGACCCTCATCAAAAGAAGAAGAATAACCAGAAGGAGAATAGCAGCGGGCAACGAGATAGTAGGAAAGGTAAAGGTAGAAGGGTATAACCAAGGGTAAAGGTAAAGAGAACGCAAGTGGGAAACAGAACGCAAGGTGTTTGATTTCGGGCTCCAGAGGACTTTAGGCGGCCGGGAGAACGGGACTCGACGCATTCGAGAACGGCAACTACGAGTTTGGACCCTCCGTCCGTTTAGTAAAATGCTCCAATTTTTTTTTGAAGAAACTTTCAACGGAAATAAAAAATTCTGTGAAATAAAATAATCTTAACAGTTGTTCTAGAAATTATTATAAAACAAATATAATACTTTTGCGAACATTATAAAACCATATTTGCTAGAAACTTTGGAAAGAAATAAAAAATGTATTTTTTACAGTTGTTCTAAAAATTATTAGATATTTTTATGCTATACATAAAAATATATTTATGTTGTAAGAAATCTTTCTAAAATAACTTTATTTTTAAAATAAAAAACAAAATTGCCTTTTTCTTTTGTATTTCTTTGACCCCTCCGCCCACGCTTGCTATAGTAGCGGCTACATGGCAGAAACGCAAAGGCGTGGTCAAAATGCGACCGTTGTGAACTGCCTCGACTGTTTTGCTTAGGTCAACATACATCCCGCAGTGTTATGAAATATGAGAAAATAAATAAATAACATTAGACTGAAATCAAAATATTTAAAAAATTCATAAATTTGCGACTAAAATTCTAATCTGAAAAAACATGGAAAAAATGGACTTTCACAAAAGCATTTTAAATTTGACTTTAAAACAGTTTAAAGCACAATGAATTATAGGAGAAAATAATTTGTGACATGATTAAATTATAAAGATAAAGAAATCGAGGACAAGTAGTAACCATATGATAGCAAGTCAAAAAAATAATATAAGCAACAAATGGAAGTTAATATGAAAAAAGATAGTGAAGGAAAGAATGGTCTTTGACAGTGAAAGAATTATTTTGATTTTGTGCGATAATAATTGGCTAGTTTTTGGAGGTTCCTTCAAATCTCTTTATAAACCAAAAATAAAAATTGATATATAAGAAATATGCGAAGAGATAATACTGGCTATCAATTGAGGAAGAATAACATATGCTTAAAATTATTTAAAAATGAAATTATAATAAGATAAGGATATTATTGATTGTGGTTCTGTAATCTTTTTATTTTACATATATAAATAATATAATTTATTATAGTATAATCAATTGTGTTGAATATGTATGAGAATAATGATAAAAGAATAATTGGAATGTGGAATTTAAAAAAATAAATACTTGAATAAGGAATTATTAAGTGTAATTTTGGAATATGAAAATGAAAAAAGTTAAGCAATTGAATCAAATCAATATATGAGTATTCCAAAAAGTATGAGATGTTGTTTTGATATAAAAAAAATCAATAGTAAATATGAAGTTATTTTGAGACCTTCATATATGTATATATATAAATATTATGTTTTAACCATCATGTTAATGAAATTGAAATTAATCAAGTTATAATTGAAATATTATTGTGATAGATAAATAGAGTGTGATTGGGATGGTCTATTCATGTCGAGAATAAAGAGTTCTATTTGTAATAATAAAAATGTTTAAATTAGCATAATATTTTGTTTAAAATCTCTACCTTTAATATGATTTGAGAGTTTTGTCATCTGTGATATAAGGATAAGAAATAATTACTTTTCTAATAATAAAATACATAATAACTTTGTAGTCTGAGAATTTAAGAGTTTTATACATTTGTACTTTTAGAAAATGTGTTATGCATAGATGTAGAAATAATTTTGAGTACAAATTAGAAAAAATTTAAGAAAAAAGGTTCATTATGCATAGATGGGTATGCTTGAAAGTATTCTTAAAAATAAGTGCAAGCCTTTTAAAAGAAACGTGCAAAAAATTTATTGCATATTTATTATGAAAGTATGTAAGTTGAGTATACTTAGATGCATCTTTGGTGGACATTTTTATGATCCTTGTGCAATAGCAATTGTGAAATAATAAATGTACTAAGGTATTGTTGATATTAAAAGTTTCTATGAATTGGTATGTTAAGGCTTACTAATTAAAGATATAAGATTAAAGAAAGTGATTCCTAAAAATGGAATTAAAGGAGATGATAAATGAAATATTAGTACAATGAAGTAAGAATGAAGGATTAAAAGTATCGATTCAAATTAATTAAGAATGAAAGAACATGAGCCTTTTAGTGGATTGTTTTATGATTTTTTTTAATTTATAATAATGAACAGTATTTAATGAGAGCATTGACATTATGTTATGATACATGATTATCACAAGAAGAGATCGATAGTAATAACTGGAGATGTTTTCTAAGTTGATAAATACATGCAAAGCAATTTCCACTGACATATTGAATAAAGGCAATTGTGTTAAGCTATCAAGCATTGATTTTGAATGCCATCTTTCAAGATATTTTGTATGCTTAGTTTGAGTATCTTCTATATAATCTTTAAATGTAAGGTATATTAGCTTTCATATTATAATGATAACCTTAAAAATGTACATTATGTTAATATCTTCACAAGCTTCTTTAGACATCACTTTAACAGGGGCCTTTACATCTTTGTTTTCCTCCTCTTTAATATAGTTTTATGTTATGCAAATGTGTCTTTACGGTAGATTGATTTTGCTGTATAGTATGGTGATTTTAGGCATAAAATCATATTAATTAAGTTAGAACATTCAATATAAATAATTATCTCAGTCAATTACTAAACAATGTACCGTTAGAATTGATTAAAATGTTAAGTACAATAGCTTCCAATGTTGAATTTGTAAGATCTAATATGATAAAGGAATATATATTTGAATTTACATCTCATATGAGTAATAACTAATTTTGCTTTATTTTGTTTGAACTACTCATGAACATTTATTTTTATAATATGCATTGGAGGTGGAGTCCATGAGATGTGTTGATAGCAATTAATATTTGTGGAATTGAAGAGATGTAGTAATCTTAGTTGCTTCAAAATTGATCTATTAGTTATGTTGAAATCAATAGATAAACTTTTAAAATACTAATATATTGTCAATTGATATTTTCAATCGTCTATCCTTCTGTTATAGTTTCCTCTCCATACAATCTCAAGTTTTTAGTTTTTTAAATTTGTCACCATATTATCATAGAAATGAGTGATGCGACTTCCCTATTAGTTGGGTTACCATGTATTTCTTGATACCATTGATTTAGGAGTGACATAATTAGTTAGGATATCATGACTTTATTTCCTAAGACCATATTATAGAATTCCCAAAGATGTTAAGCAATGCTATAATTAGTGAAATCATAATTGAGAGTATCTTCATTATAGCATTGTAGGCATTTGGAAGCATGTTGAACATATAATATTCTCAACTAATTTAAGAAGAGAAGAGCATGGTTGAGTATATGCAAAGTGGGATAAAAATTTTGGTAGGAAGTTTATCATTCTATATTCTTTTTTTAAAGATCTCTAAAAGTTTTTACTCCTAATAATATTCCATGCCAACTTCAATGTGAATAAACAATTCTCATTTAAGGTTTAGAATACTTTTTTTGCTAGTAAGAGAATTAAATACCACTGATTCAATTAGATATCATGTTTTTTTTCTATACCTCTACAAATTTCATAAGCATTGTATGTGAAAATAGCAAACCAAGTGAATAAAATACATGATTGAAGTTAAGATTACCAAATGACTTAACGAATGTAGTAGCAAATGAAGGCTAGTTGTTTGTCAAGAGGAATGACAATGGATAAACAAAAAAGGTTTTCTCTCTAGAAGTTGTCAATTGGTCAAATAATGGAGGTCAACAGATTAGAGAGTTGATCAAATATTGATATGTTAAGAGATCACCAACTTGATAGTAGCTTGGGAGGCAATGAGTTGATTGATAAACATGCAAGGGAGTACTTTAGGGGTATAATCGAGGATGTGATAATGTCATTTTATGATGTTTTGTTAACTTTTTGAAAAAAAATGAAAATAAAGGTAATAAACAAATTAAAGCTTTTTTGTATTAAAAAGTCTTCTAAACCTTATTTGACATATTTGCTTTAGAAATTATTTTTCAAAAATATAATAATATATTTATTTAATCATGTTTTGAAATATAGTTTTTTTTCAAATAAACAAAAATTAAAATGACAGTAAAAAAACTAATTTTTTATAATAATATTAAAAATTTTCATATTTTTATAAGAAAAATAAAATTATTTTAATTATTTTATAGTACATTTTCTTAAATAGTTATTATTAATATATTTGTGAAGTATATACCTTTGTAAAAACACTTAATAATGTTAGTTTCAAACAAATTTTTAATAATTAATTTAATATTTAATAATTATTATAATATATTTATTATTTGAGAAATATCGCAATCTCAATTGAAGTAATATTATAGTTTTATTTCAACCTCTCAACCTTAACCGAGAAAAGTAATTACAGATGGATGAAAGCACTTGTAAATAATACGTCGAACGTAGTTCTTCCGACCATGGTTAGTAAATTATACATTGTTTTTTAAAGTCGACTAATAGAAAAAAAAAAAAAAAAAAAAAAAAGAAACAGAACCAAACGTCGCATCCGTCGTTTCCAGTCAAACTCGTCGGTTGACCCCGTTTCGTTCCCTGCTTCCCGGGATTCCATACGCGGTCGTCAACCGTCCGCCACTTGTCCCAGCCGCCTCCAGCTGTCTCTTGTTCAAAATCCCTCCTTTCTACCTACCAACCGAGAAAGGGCGAGAGCGAGAGAGAGATAGAGAGATAGAGAGAGAGAGAGAGAGAGCAAGGGAGGAAGAGAGAGAGAGAGAGAGAGAGAGGAAACGAAAGAAAGCGCGCGAGATCTATCCCCCTCCACCATGTGTTGGCTCCGATCCGTGGCACGGCTCTCCCGCTCCTCCATCACCAGGGTCCCATTTAACCCACGCTCCCTCTCCTTCACCACCACTGCCTCTGCCGCTCCACCATCAGATACAGCGGCGGCGGCGCCAGCCATCACTCGCGGCGAATGGTCTACTGTTTCGCGAGGATTCGTCGGGCTTGGCCCGACGGTGCCGGGGCGTGAGAAACCTCGCTTGGTGGTATTGGGCACTGGTTGGGCGGGGTGCCGCTTGATGAAGAGCGTCGACACGAATGTGTACGACGTCGTCTGTGTCTCTCCGCGGAACCACATGGTTTTCACCCCACTGCTCGCCTCGACTTGCGTCGGAACCCTCGAGTTCCGCTCCGTCGCTGAGCCCGTGGGACGCATCCAGCCAGCCATTTCACACGCTCCTGGCTCCTATTTCTTCCTTGCCCGCTGCACGTCCGTCGATCCAGATTCTCATACCGTAAGAACGCTTTTTTTCACGTATTTACTCTCGAGTTTATCGGCCATGTGACTTCAGTACAGGAAAAGGGTGAAATGGGATGAGGATGTTGTGTCGCACCATGCTTGCGACAATTTGAAACAACCAACCTCAGAGCTTAAAAGACAAAATATTGCCATTTGTTCATAATCACGCAGCAGGGCAGTTTTTCTGTTTTGGTGGCAAATTTAGAATTGTTATGAAAGAAATGCGATTTATCATTGTTTCCTTCGCTGCCATGGCAAAGATGAATCAAGTATTCTTTTGTTGGGTGAAGTGATCTATCCTTCCTGATTCTGTAAACCTAGATTAGCCTAAAACAGTTAGAATCCTTAGGAAAAATCAGTTCTTTTATCTATTCTTGATGAATTTCCATACCAAATATGTAGACAACGAGTAGTTATAGTTCATTTTTGAAAGTAGAAAGTTGGAACAACACGCTATTATTTTTCTCGTTCTGTTACCAAATTATGTGCAAAGCTGGCAATATTTTTGTTGACTAAAAGAATTTATCTGCTGATGCTATAAGGTGAAATGCGAAACTGTGACAAATGGATCTGGCTCTGTTCCCTTGGAACCGTGGAAGTTTGAGGTGTCATATGACAAGTTGGTAATTGCTTTAGGGGCAGAAGCTTCAACTTTCGGCATTCATGGTGTGAAGGAACATGCAATTTTTCTTCGAGAAGTTCATCATGCTCAGGAGATTCGTAGAAAACTACTATTGAATCTCATGTTGTCTGATGTTCCAGGTATGATGTTATATAGTCCAGATCTCTCCGATTTAATTTTGCTTATATAGAATATGCTTCCTTTGCCATTTGTTTTATTTTTTCCTGCCAGCACTAGTGCAGAAGTTTTGGTTCTTTCAGTATATTTCAAGACAGTTGGTAAGTTTCCAGATGCATTGAAAGTAAATAGATAATTGATCTTAAATAAATAGTTTTAAACTAAGTGGCTATTCTCTGTTTGTTGGTGTTATTAAATGGTTTTGGTATTTTGGTCTTTGATTAGCATTTACTTCACAGAGTATGACTTATCACCTTGTAATTAGTTTATTCTTATTTTCAAGTCAAATAATTATCAATGCTATATGATGCAGCACTTTAGTAAGCAATGCTACACTAATGGAAAAAATCCTTATTTATTTACACTAAAGGAAGAAATCTTACTGCTACAAGAAACTGTAATATTTTCACAATCACACTAGCATATTTTAGAGAGCAACGATACATTTGTGGAAGAGATCTGTGACAGAGTAATCTTATTGTAATTTCTATTGTGGCATCTTATTTCTAACCAAAACTTCTTGTGTTTTTCCCTTTGGTGTTAAAACAAATTTAAAGTAGCTTTATAGATTTATTAATGTGTCTTTTATCATTACAAGAATACATAAAAATTATAAACAATTGATGGAATTTTTGTTAATTAAAGGAGTTGATTAATTATTCAAAACTATTGGTTACATGTAGCACTTTTTTGGAATTGCGTTTCATGAAACTATTAAAATTTTACATTTAAAGTTTGCACAAATGATTCTAGTAACATTATAGTAAGTATTTTGATAAGTTATTGCTTTTGCAATGTTTTTATCTTTAGAAACTTATAAGGTAAAATAATGGGTGTAAGGTTATTGGCCTTGCTAATTATTTTTGTATCTTGATTAGTATAAGTTACGATGCTATGCTAGTGCATGCATGGATTTAACAATATGCCCGCATTAGGTTTTGACAAATTTGTTTATTTAGGTCTTACCTTTACATGAATGATCATTTCCAAGTAATATTTTGCTAATCAATTTTTATAGTATGCTATTCTACAAGAAAGTGTAAGTTAACATTAATTGGTATTAATGATGGTTTTAATCAATAATCATGTAGGTATACCAGAGAAAGAAAAGCGCAGGCTCTTGCATTGTGTTGTGGTTGGTGGTGGTCCCACTGGTGTTGAATTTAGCGGTGAATTAAGTGACTTCATAATAAGTGATGTTTTTGAGAGATACTCCCATGTAAAAGAATATATTCATGTGACCCTAATTGAGGTTCTAATCTTCTATACTTATATATTGATTGTTGCATCTCCAATTTGTATGAATCATATTTTGTCTTGCAATGTAGGCGAACGAGATATTGTCATCTTTTGACATTCGCTTGAGACAATATGCTACTAAGCAGTTGATTAAGGTTCGTTCTAGTTTTTGTAGAAGAAAATTTGCATCGATTCTTTTAGTTGCAATTGTTGGTTTTTTTTTGTATTTTGTTGCCTTTTATTATTAATATTTACGAGTTGTGCTTTGCCTAAGTTGATGATATTTATTTATTCCTAGATTAAATTAAAGTCATGCAACTTACCTTGTTACTATGTATTCAAAATAGTTATTCTTTCTTTCACATGACTTGAAAACTTATTTTTAATGCCACTTCTTAGTTGTGGTAATTGGGACGGTTGTAGAGGATAACTTTTCCTGAAAAGTTTTTTGTCACAACCTTCATGCTTGTTCTAGTGCAAAGACTTATCTAAGAGGCCAATAAGCTCTTTCCAGGTTACTTGTTTAAGTTATGAAAATAACCTCTTGTAAAATATAAGATAAAGCTATAAACAATAAATCTTATAGGCCCATCCCACGAACTTCATATATATTGCTAGTTGGCATGCTCTTTGATTAATAAGGATACCTTTTAGTCAGTATGTAGAGCATGCATTTGATTAGGCTGGACTTGCAGCTTAAAGAAGCCACATTCAATCCATCTTACTCCTTTGTGCATTGCTAATTTGCTGCATAGCTTGTTTGTATTCAGCTGATTCATCATAATGTTATGATTGCTGATTCTTCCAAGTTATTGAGTGATAAAGTCTTAGCTTTATCAAAGAGATTGTCTTTTTAGTTTTAAGCTCTTAAGTTTAATGTCTCCTATATTTATGTCATTATGGATTTTCTAATTTTATTCAAAGAGAATTTGTAGTTCAAGTTCTCCATTTTACTAGATGCAATTACTTTCCAAACAAGTGGTAGGATGAATGCCTTTTCTCTTTGGAGATATCACCAACAAAAAATTTAAGATAATCATTAATATGATTTCTCAATTTGATTACCCACAAGTTTATCTTTCATCACTTGTGCAAGTAATACAATGAACATCACTACACAATGAATAAGAAGAATACATAATAATGAATTCCATAATTTTTTTTTGTCGCCCATCCTTTCGATTCAATAACTTGTATTCATTTTCTCAACTCAAGTGTCTAAATCGACAATGCCACCATTTAGGGTTGATCTTGAAACGTACTTGTCGAAAATTCTTTCATATCTTTTCAACTACTTGTCATGTGCTAGGTTTTGATCTTAATGTTATGAACTATAGCTTAGGAACCATTGACGATCTTTCATGACTTTGTTTAGAAGGCTCATAGACACAACCAAGTGAGAGATTGATTGGTTTGTATGTATCCTTTTTTACTAATTTCTATTTCACAATGAATATTATGATAAAAAAGGATAATATAAAATTTAAGTAGAAGAAAAACAATAAATAGTGCTACCAATTTTTAGTAGTTTGACTGTAACCAATTTATGTCTTTTCCTAAACTTTGTTGCTTAAGCCTCTACGATCAAATTCCTTCCTTTTCTTAGACCTAGAAAGCGATCTATCTTATACTTAGTTTAGGAGTGACTTCTAGTTTGACAACTCAAACCACCTTATATCAAATTGACCAACAATTAAAGCAAATTGTTTTACCAAGTATAAGATCAATAATTTTATTTCGCTATAACATAGGCCTTGGATTGAGGCAACTCTCCTCTTTATCATGAGAGTAGATGTATACCCTCTACTCATAATATGGAGCAAAGTGATGCACAATGAACACAGAGTAAATAAAAAAAATATGATAACAATAACATTAAGAGGTTGAAGAGAAGATGTTACCAAACCATTCAAGAGTGTGCGAGCGTAATGATGATGCAATTGAAATCTTTAGCATTCTGGCATAGTTTTGATGTGGCAATGAATAAACTCAAATGGAAAACCTCACTTGCAAGATTAGGGTAAACTAGCGTTTGAAGAGGTTGGTAATCATTAAATAGATGTCTAATGTATGACACTTGTAGCCATCAAGGTCCTTTAACATCTTCTTTGAAGTCCTAGCCATTACTCACAAATCAATGTTAGAAGCCGCTCTGATCATTTCTACAAGAGCAGCTTTATAATACATTTTGGCTTCACCACTTTGCATGATGTGTGGAAACTTCCCTTGGACAAAGCCATGGTTGGTCGCTTGACCTACAACCACCGTAGGCAATTCTTGTATTGCCTTAGGTGACTCTTTTAAATGAGCTTAACAAATTTCACAAGTTTTCAATGGCTTTAGATTAAATGATTTGTTAAATTTCTTTTCAGGTTTAACAAATTCCTATGTCCTATACCTGTAGTAGTAGATCACTAATTCATGTATCGCTCTAAGTGGCCTGCAGTGATCTCCATAGATGGTTAGGTGCAGCAAACCTAGATAGGTTTGTTTACTAACTTGAAAATTCATTCAAAAGAAAACTTCGCAACTAAAAAAGTTAAAACCTTGCAATTAAGTTATTTTTGTGTTTTTGCATTAAAGTAACAATTTTGATTTTTGGGTATGCTTATAACTTTTGTTTTAAGCCACATAGGGGCCAAATCAACAAATATGAATCTGAGCAAAGGCGTATAAATTTTATTTGAATTTTGTAAACTATACAGACCTTAGATTTTTCTTTGTAAAAAGTCAAAATCTGCAATAGTTTCTTATTACAAATATCATAGATCATATAAAACAATTTATGGGTTTAAATGATTGAATTCAAATCCCATTAAATCCATTTTTTGACTAAAGGCATGAAAATATTAGTTGCACATGACTTATTCCAATTATAGGTTTACATCAAGAATATTGAAATTTATCAAGCAAGGCATATTCTTATTCCTTTGAAATGAGTTGGCAACCTTATGGTCTAATTCGCATAATCTAGATCAGTTGTTATAAATTGGACCACTAACATATTTCATCATTATCAATATAGTGTTATAACTTAACTTTGGCAAATTGGATCCTTTGCCTCTAAAATTAATCTCCAATACAACTTTTGAGTAACTTAGGAAGTAAGAGCTAGTTGGTCTTAGTTGCTCAAACAATTAAATCAAAGCATGAAATGACAAATCTTAAGTTCTAGTTATTTTATGGTTATATATATCAATCACATAATGTATAAATATCAACAACATAGTATTGCATTGATTAGCTTTCAAGTAGAAATAAATTAACACCTAATGTACAACTTTATATAATGTTACAAAAATAAACACAAAACTAATACTAAGAGAAATGTATACATTTAGGGATGTCTTGTTTTCTTCTTTATCCTTAAGTCATATGAATGACCTTATGGAGTCATGCTTTAAGTGCAAAAGTCTTCCAAGCTATTGAATCATCCAATGCTACATATTTTATGTAGTTAACCTTTAAATGCACTAAGCAATAATAGTGATTACTTAAGTATTTGTTATTATCAAAACCAAATATAGTCATTTAAGGCTCATGGGATCAATAAGGACATAAAAACAAAATCAAAGACTTATTAACTCACTTGAAAAATTAAGCTAATAAAAAGCGTGTTATTTTATGGGATTAATAGTTATATAAAAACAAAATCAAAGGCTTACTAACTTATTTGAAAAATTAAGACAATAAAAAGTGTGCTACTTTATTTCTTTATATAGTTCGTTACACAAGGCCTAGTGGGTGCATATGATAGGTTGCCCCAATATCACAAGGTGCTAATGAGTTATAGCATTAAGCTTTGAACTTACTTGTCTTGGTATGAATTTGTTATTTGTTATGGCATTTGCCTTCAATACTTTAAAGAAAAAGATTCTCTTTATTCTCTCTATTATCATTGCTATGAATAAAACCCTACATGTCTAATAGCTTTAGCTTGTGTTGTCCCTGTTGCATAGTTGATCATGATAATAATTGCATTCTAATTGTTAAGTACCAAACAAAGAATGATAGCCATCTTACCCCCTCGTCGAATTTGAGTTCAATCAAAAGTACCAAAACATTGAACTTGTTGATGTGATTGATAACCATTGTACTTTCAACAATCTTTAAATGGAGCATTTACCACATCAAATGTAGTTTATTTAGTGTTAAGGTATATACATGTTGCAGAAACGCTTTACAATTCTATAATTTCATCTTATTAACTATAGCAAAGCCATATTATGTGCTAAGGTTATTTGCACCACTCCTAACATTTTCCAGTTAAGCAAGTTCCACTTCTTGTTACATGAGCTCAAATTTTATTTCAAGCAATAGATGGTACAAGTTTTTTTTGATAAAGAATATGCCTCTTTTGCATCCTTCAAAAGTTAAAATCTTTCCTTTTGAATCTATCAATCATGACTTTGTCATCCTTCTTAGGTGAAACAAAGAACACAAGGTAAACTCTTAACTTTGCACAAATCTTGCCACAACTCAAGTAGCAAAAGAATTTTGATGCTAGTAGCCTAGGATATCATCAACAAAATCTTTGAGGTAAATTTTTAGATGGCTCTCTAAATTGATTTCTCATGAATCTACCTTTTGCCCGTTAAAAATAATATAGTGAATGTAATCATAAGAAGAATGAGGAAACGAAGAAAATGTATTGAAAAGGGCACAAAGATTTAAGTGTTAAACCTCAAGGAAAAACCATGGTTTTGATTGAAAGATCTTCATCTGAGTTAAATATGTTAAAAAGAGATAATGCTCTTTCTACAATATTCACTCAAAGCTTTCTCTTTCGGGTTGTTTGCTCACACCTTTAAGATCACAAGAGCTTATGAAGGATGATTAGGTTTATTCAATAGAATTTTTTTTTTGTTCCATTTTCTCTTGACATGCTTCCCCTTTTATATCTCTTTGAGTCATGTGTGGCTGTGCTAGCTTATCCTTCTAATAAGGTTGTTAGTGTTGCCATTCGCTCATTTGCTCTATTGTCCTTGTTGAATGCTTCTCTTGAGATTTGGGAAAGTGCTTTGACCTCTCGCCTCCTTCATGTTCACGACAATTATGGGTACAACTGCCTAAGCATATGCAATCTCAAGATGATTTTGATGAATTCTTATGAAGAACCAATGTTGTTCAGTTGAGTGCTGCAGGGTACCCTGTCATCTCTTGAAAGCCCCAAGTAATCTATGGTCAACTGGAAAACATATTTGACAAAGCTCTATGGCCAATTGGAAAAATTTTCAGCAAACGCCTACACTCAAAATCAAAATCTGATCGGTTTTTCCTGAAAGAATAAAAAACAAAAACCATAGTAATCCATTAAAAAACAGTTAGAAAAGATAAAATGTAGAGTCTAATTAAGGTACCTGTTATTGAGGACTTGCATGAACTTTTGATCAGGTAATGTGGATGAAGTTGTAATCCAAATCGTAGTATTTATAAGTATCCATTAAAAATCATATCAAATTCTTGGACCTCTCAATCTCAAAGCAAAGAAGTGGGGACGACTGAGGAGCACGGAGCGACGGTGACGACTGAGGAGCGACGGAGGAGAAGCGGGGACGTGCCGGCTGTGGCCGTGTTCATCTAGGGTGGGGTGGTGTTGGAAGACGTGGTTTACTCGGGCGCAACCTTGTCCGGAGGCGGAGGCTGCGGCGCTGCGCGGTGGGCCTGTGGGACCGGCAACACCGCGTGGCCGGGAGCGAAGGTGTGTTGTTTAGACGCAGCGGCGAGAAACGGTCAACGGTCAGCGATCGTCGGTCCACGCGTGAGAGGCACGTGGGGTGTTCGACCGTTCGGGCGTGGACCGGGTTTTGAATTTGAATCTGGTTCACGCGGGGTGTGTTGGGACAGGATTGATTGGCTCGGGCTCCTGCGGTGCATTAGACCCTTCGTCCCCGAGATCGCGCCTCGGACCCTGCAGCCCTAAGCGGTCGTTCGATGGCGGGAAGCACGCTGAGGAGGAGTAGCCGGCGAGCTAGGACTACCGCGAGCAACTCCCCGGTGCGGGAGTGTTACTCCTCATCGTCTGAAGGAGGACCATCTGACGGGGGACCCCCTCCTCCTACCAAATCGGAGGTTGGTGGCGGCCCTGGGATCGCCAGACGGGAGGCTGAGGACACTGTGACGAGAGGAGTGGAAGCGGAGGCGAACAAAATTACTGGAGATGCGGAGTTCCAGAGGGATGCGGAGAATTTACCTGCTAAGGCCAGTTTCAGGGAGGTTTTGACAGCTCGCAATAATCAGAATGGTAATATGGTGAACTCCTTCATGCGCCCGGCAAATATTGATGTCAAGGAACGTGCTGCGGCCATTCCTGACATTGTTGAGGACGGTGAGGTCCTTGTCTCTTCTGAAGCTTGTCAGCGGCGAATAGATTTTCACAAATTCAACCTGGTGGGTCGAATTTTTGGGAACACTCTGCCTTTCCCGATCATAGCTAGGGTGCTGCTCAAACGCTGAGGCCACCACAAAAACTTCAAAGTGTTTGATTTGTCGTCGAACTGCTTTTGTTTACACTTCGAATCAATGGAGGAACGGAATGATGTGTGGCTGGGCGGGCCGTGGCAAATCGCGGGCCAGGCTATGGGACTGGATGTCTGGTCGCATGAGTTCAAGCCCGGCGCCTCCCATGTGATGTGCGCGCTGATCTGGGTACGGTTCCCTGGCTTGCCCCTGATCTATTGGGATGTGGACAACCTCTTGCGCATTGCGAAGGCTATTGGAGATCCATTCCTTCTTGACGGGTGGACGGCGGCTATAGAGAGATCGTCCTTTGCTCGAATCTGTGTACGTACTGACCTCTCCAAACCCTTGAAGCCGGGCGTTTGGCTCAAGGGGGACTATGGGAGAATCTACCAAAGTTTCGAATATGAGGGGCTGCCGAGGATTTGCTTCTCGTGCGGCCATGTGGGCCATTTAGCCAGCCACTGCAACGTGCAGCTGACGAAGGGGACGACTCAGTCTGGTGACGGCGAATGCTCTGATATGAGTGGGAACAGGGGCCTAAAAGAAGGAGGAGAGGACCATCACGAGGTTACGGAAGAGGCGCTTGGATTAGGGCCTTGGATGTTAGTTCAACAGAGACGGAGGAAAACGGGTGCTAATGCTCGGAGGGGCCCGGTGGCCATGGCTAGCCATGGTCCCAGGGAAGACGGCAAACGTTCGCGAGGGCGGGAACACGTCGGCTCGTCCAGGGGTGCTAGCCGTCCCTCGAGGGAACGCGGGAGGAGCAGACCCAGACGGGGCTCACCATCTAGGAGCCGCGCTCCACAGTTGGTGTGCTCGGGAGATCAGGGCCTGGCGGCAGGTGATGCGGAGCGGGGTGCCCGTGGGGGCGGAGACAGGGGAAAGTTTCCCGTGTCTATGGCGGCTCGAGAAAAGGACATGCCCACGGGCTTGGGCGGCAGCACGGCTTAAAAGGACGGGACAAGGCTGCGCTTCGTGGGGCGCAGCGGCCATCACAGGTGGTGATGGTGCAGGTCGGGGAGGTGCTGTTGCATGGCTACAGATTCTGGTTCTATCTAAATTACCATCTATGAATGTTATAGTGTGGAATATCAGGGGCGTCAAGAAGAAGAAGTCCAGGGGCTATCTTCGCAGGCTGGTCCGTGAGCGTAACGTCGCTGTGGTGGCGTTGATGGAGACTAAAGCGCGGCTGTTTTCAAGACAAGAAGCTGATTGGCTCCTGGGGAGAGGCTGGGAGTTTGAGGCCTACCCCTCGGAGGGTTTATCTGCTGGGTTTGTTATTTTGTGGAGGAAGGAGGTGGACCTTAAGGTGACAGGGGCATCTTCTCATGCAATGGCTTGCACAGTCAAAATCCTTCCTGACGGTACAATTACTTGCTTCTTTGTTTATGGCCCCAAACTTCACCATATGCATCGGGCCGTTTGGGATGCTGTCCGGAACTCCTGCGGTGGTGACGAACCTCTCCTGGTTGCTGGAGATTTCAATTTAGTCTTGGCACCGGAGGAAAAGCGAGGTGGGCGGCGCTTCATTTATGGCAGGGATCAGCAGGACCTAGCGGACCTGATGCAGGAGCTCCAACTGGTTGATTTGGGTTTTTCCGGCAACAGGTTTACTTGGAGCAATGGGAAGCAGGGGGGTGCACGCATCCTCGAGCGTCTGGACTGGGCTCTTATGAACTCAGCTGGGTTGCTTGCTTTTCCTGGTTGTTCGGTGCATCACCTTAGCAGGTTGGGTTCGGATCACTGTCCGATGCTGATTAAGTTGGGAGGGGAGGATCACTGGCAGTATTCTAGTAGGCCTCTTTTCGACAGTGTGTGGCTGGATTTCCCCCAATCCTTCCAGGTGGTGGAAAAGGCTTGGAGGAGAAATGCTAAGGGCGATTGTATGGAGATTGTGACGACAAAATTTAAGCGCGTGCTGTTGGCGTTGCGCAGATGGAGCCGTGAGGAGGTGGGGAATATTTTTGATCGGAACAGGGAGTTGGAACGGGACATCGACAAGCTTCAAAAAAGGGAGTCTAGCGGGGGTCTGTCGGAGGAGGACCACAAGAGGCTTGGGAATATGGTTGCGGCCTTTCACCGGGGTTGTGCTCACGAAGAACAGTGGTGGTGGCAGCGCGCCAAGGTACACTGGGCGCAGCTTGGCGATTGCAACTCGAAGTTCTTCCACATTGCTGCCTCGGCTCGGAAAAGGCAGAATCGTATTACCTACTTGAGGGATGATGACAGCAACATTGTGGACTCTCCCGACAGCATTAGGCGACTTGTTTTGGCCCATTTCGAACAGAAATGGGGCGATGGAAACCAGACGCCCCTTCCCCCAATTACCTCGCTTCCAGGATCCATTAGCGATGAGTTGGGTTCGCACCTTTGCCGCAGGGTTACGGAAGAAGAGATCTTGGTGGCTATGATCGCGCCCCGGGTATTGACGGTATCACAATGGACTTCGTTAATGGCTATTGGAACATTACGCAGCGGGATGTTGTTAATGCTGTGTTTGCTTTTTTTGAGGAGCGCAGACTTCCGGAGGGCTGGAAGGACACCCTTGTGGTCCTTATTCCGAAGAAACAGGGTGCTTGCCGGCCGGAGCATTTCCGGCCAATCAGCTTATGCAATACAATCTATAAATTGGTGGCTCGAATCCTTGTTGGCAGATTGAAATCCCTGCTGCCCAGTCTTATTTCGCAGGAACAGGGGGCTTTTGTCCCCGGGAGGAGCATCTCGGATAACATAAACATAGCCCAGGAGATGGCAGCGAGGATGCGCTCCTGCATCGCTGCCTCCGGCCTTATGGCAGTGAAAGTCGACATGGAGCAGGCCTATGATAAGGTTTGATGGGACTTTCTGCTTGAGGTTATGAAGGCAATGCGCTTCCCTGCTACTTGGTGCGAATGGATCACAGCGTGTATTTCAAATCCAAGGTTTGCTGTTCTCATTAATGGAGCGCGGCTTCCGTGGGTGGTGGCGCGTCGGGGCCTCCGGCAGGGCTGCCCTCTTTCTCCCTTCCTCTTTGTGATGGCTATGGAATATCTTTCGTGCCTGATGCGGGAATATGAATCCCGACAGTTGCTTGGCTTCAGACCGGGGATGCACGCGCCGCGTGTTTCCCACCTGCTGTTTGCGGACGACGTGTTGGTGTTCGCTCCTGCATCAAGGGAGGCTGCTAGCGCCGTTTGTCGCATTTTGCGGGCCTTCGGGGACAGCGCTGGCTTGAAGGTTAATTTCTCCAAGTCAAATGTTTACTACAGCAATAAATTCAGTAAAAAGAAGTCTTGCCTCGTCTCCCGGAAGCTCGGCATGGAGCTCGGCCGAACCCTGAAGTACCTGGGGGTTCCAATTAGTGCGCGGCGTCTGACCAAACACGATCTTAGCTTCCTCGTCCAAAGGATCGACTCTACGGTGATTAGCTGGCGCGCCCGGGTGCTGTCGCTTGCAGGCAGGGCGGCGCTGGCGTCCTCTGTTTTATGTGTCATCCCCAATCACACCTTGCGGCACTGTATGGTGCCGGCGGGGGTTATTGCAGACATTGAGCGACGCATTAGACAATTCCTTTGGGGTGGCACGAGCAACGCGCCGGTGCTGCACTACGCATCTTGGGACTGCGTGACGTTGCCGAAGGCGAACGGAGGGCTTGGCCTGCGGGATCTTCGCATTTGGCACCAGGCATTGCAGATGGGGAACTGTAAGCACATTCTGGGTCGAGATGCGGGCTTATGGACAGATATCATGAGGAGGAAGTATGGGTTCAATGACTCGTTGATGAAGGTACCCCGGAAGGCCTCAGCTGTGTGCAAAATGATCATGGAAGCAATGCCGGTGGCGATTTCGTGCTTCGTGTGGCGCATTGGCGACGGCCGGAGGGTGAGGTTTGCAGATGATAATTGGCTCGGCGTCCTCCCTATCAGCCGCTAGCCAACGTTCATTAACACGCTTGTTTGCTGGCCTGATAGTGTTGCTGAGTGCATCAGGGCTGACGGCGTCTGGGACGTTGAAGCGATCTCCAACTGGGCGGGCGCGGAGCTCATTGACAGAATTATGCATCTTCCGCGTGCTCGGGATTTCCAGGACATCTTGCTCCAAACGCACACCGAGATGGCTAAGGCTCACTCCGGCCGGATCTATGCGCAGATCAAGTGCAGCGAGAGGTCTTCCGTAAAGGGTGGTGGCCGGAGCCCTGAAGAAATAATGGGGAGAATCTGGAAATTAAAGGTGTTGCCGAGAGTCCGGGTTTTCCTTTGGCGGGCGGCCGGCGACTTTCTGCCAACGGCGACGTGGATGGCTCGCCGGGGAATCGGCCGGGATTCCTCGTGTCCCTTTGGCTGCACGGAGGCGGAATCCCTACAGCACGCGCTGTGGGACTGCCCGCGTGCCCGTGACATGTGGGCGACCAGCCATGCACAGCACGTGCTGCTGGAGCTGGGTTGGCCCACGGGTGCGGCGTCCGGGTTCTGTCCTTTGGAGAGGCTTTTCCGGCTCATGGGGTCTCCGGTTGTGCGGCGCGGCGTCGGGATGCATCACGTCGCAATGCTTGCCACGACTATGTACTATATATGGCTGAGGAGAAATGCTTTCAAACACAACTGCCAAGTGCCCACTCCCAGCTCGTTGTCACGGACGATCAGGTTCGAGGTTAACACGGCTCTCAGGAGGCATCTCGTCTATTCATCTCTGTCCAGCGGGAATCCTGGCAGGTCCTCGGATTTGCTCGTTACGCATGGCTGGCTTCCCCCCCCAACAGGATGGATTAAAGTCAATTGTGATGCCGCAGTTGGTGACTCCATTACCGGTCTTGGTGTTGTTGTAAGAGACTGCTTGGGTAGACCCCTCATGGTGGCGGGCAAGAGGTTGTTCTCAGTGGCTGTTGACATGATGGAGGTCCAGGCTATTCTCTTGGCTTTCGACCTTCTTAGGGGATCCCTTTCCCAGTATCATGCCGTGGAGATTCAGTCTGATTCGATGAATGCACTTCAGGTGGCTCGGGAGATGGTTACCGACCCCAATAAGGAGGGGGTGTTGGCTGTTACTTTGCAGTTTGTTAGGGAGATGGAGGCTCTCCGGTTCTCTCATATCCACAAGGAGGGGAATGTGCCGGCTGACTGGGTTGCCCGTGAGGCTTGTCTTAATGAGTTTGTTTGGGCTCCTGGGGGATCTCTTCCCCAGTCTCTCCTCAAACTTATGCTGTCTGATTTTCTATTTGATCCCCCTTGAGGATCTCATTGTAAAACCTGTGTGGCTTGGCTACCTTTTGATATAATGATATATCCTTTCAAAAAAAAAAATAGCATCAGTCTACTTGTTGAAGCTCACTGGGGCCAGACTTCTTCCAACAACATTGTAATGCTTCAGGCTTCAGCTTTTCATTGGTTTTGTCCCCTAAAAAGGGTTGCTGATATCCATGGAGTATCCACCATGAGTTAAGTGGTACTTATTTTTAACTATGTCCTAGAAGAAATCTTGACTACCATTTTAGCTGCTTATTAGCTAGTAAAATCTCTTGAATACTATTTTCTCCTTTTTTCTGTTTTGCTTTGTTCATAACAAGAAGAGTACTACTTTTGGAACCTTGAGATTAAGTATTTTATTAAATACTTCTTTTGTAGTCTGGGGTTCGTCTTGTTCGTGGGATTGTTAAAGATGTTGAGCCTGAAAGGATAATTCTTGATGATGGAACTCAAGTTCCATATGGGCTCCTTGTTTGGTCTACTGGTGTTGGTCCTTCTGGCTTTACTAAGTCGTTGGATTTGCCAAAGTCGCCAGGTGGAAGGTACACTCTTAACCCTTTACTGTTTTCATGAACAACTGAAACTTTCTCTTCTTTCATCTAATTAAGACTTTGGGGAAAGTTCTTTTATCAGTTTATGTTTAAACTTGGCATTAGAACTTCTCTTATGTATATATATAAATTATGCTCATTTTTGTGCTGTTCTCCCAAAAACCCTTAAGGGAATTGAACAATTTTCACTTTGCAGAATAGGAGTAGATGAATGGCTACGTGTTCCTTCGGTACAAGATGTCTTTGCCATCGGTGATTGCTGTGGATTTCTTGAAAGTACAGGACAACCAGTGCTACCAGCTTTAGCTCAGGTTTGTTTATCTTGTTGCATCAATAAATTCAACAGTCATCAAATGTTGTATCGTGGATGCCATGATGTAAGTTGGGTTTTTTTGGATGTGGGATATGTTGATCATTTTGCTTTTCTAAAAGAGATGAGATAAAGGCTTTGATGTTTGCTATAAGGGATAGATATATTTATCATGATTCTCAAAAATGATTTTTTTTCTCTCTTTATGATAATTGTTTTGGCTTGAAAATTTCATTCATGTATGCAAGAAATATATTATGCAGACAATTCACTTGGCATGGTGATCCATTCATTTGATAATTTCTGTATTAACTTTCAAATCCACACTGCAGGTAGCTGAGAGGCAGGGGAAATACCTGGCTCACCTACTAAACCAAATCGGTAAAGCCGGTGGTGGCCATGCAACACAAGCCATTAACTTAGATTTGGGAGAGAAGTTTGTATACAAGCACCTGGGAAGCATGGCAACAGTTGGGAGGTACAAAGCTCTCGTCGACCTTAGGCAAAGCAAGGTTAGTGTTGCTCTCTAAATGTTACCTTCCAACTTCATCTTTGGTTTGCTGATTGATGTTGTTCTTGTCACAACTGTACTCCAGGAGGCCAAGGGCTTGTCTATTGCTGGTTTTGTGAGCTGGTTTATCTGGAGATCTGCCTATCTAACTCGAGTTCTGAGTTGGAGGAACAGGTTCTATGTGGCAATAAACTGGCTTACCACTTTCATCTTTGGTCGTGACATAAGCCGCATCTGAAGCAGTCCACAGAGGTAGAAGTTTGCTGTTTCTTTAACCTGTATGGTTCTCAATGATTTGGCATCATTTATAGAGAAAAATGGAATAAATTATGAAGATTCACACATCAATCCCAACTTTTGAATAATTCAACAAATTACACAATCTTCAAGCATCTTGTTATAATGAGGTGGAACTTATTCGATTCGGTATCTAAGAAGGGGATCCTTGAAGAGAAATCGATCATTGTAAACTCTCCATGCATATTCTTTGAATGCAAATGTTTGAAACTTTCTTCTACATTGGCCTTCTTTGTCGAAACATTCACCATTGCCCTCCTTGTTGGAACCATCTGATTCTAATGGTATGTGTAACGGCCTCACGAAGCTATCCATTGTGAGAGTTACAAAAAGGGAGATGGATATGTGTTTTGAAGAACTGCGATGTTGATGTTGTCCAGCTCTCACTTTGTTGAACTTTCCATTGCTCCAAACCTTCAAGACAAGGCAGTTGTTTCTTTTATTTTTAAAAAAAGTGCTAGTTTAGAAACAATAACATTAAAACCCAATAGCGACACTATAAGAACTCATTTGACTATTTTAAAAGGATCTATTTGCAGCCAAATTGGGAGAATCCATATGTCATCTATCTTAAATGAGTAACAGATAAATGATCAAAGAAGATGATGTAGATTCATGCAAAAGCAGTTAGCAAATCAGGATGAAAAGATAATTTTCTTAGTCTTTACTATTTTGTAGTGCTAAATATTTTGTCATCCTGATGAAAACTTCAAAAGAGAAAGTCAGAAGAGAAAATGTTATAGTCAAACAAAATCCTCTGGATTATAACTAACATTTACAAAAAGAACAAACTTAATTACAAAAAAAAATTAGAGAATCAAATATTTCAGATATGTAATTAATTTTTGCAGCAGAATAACCTATGGCATAGTCTTAAAAGAATGAATATGCACCTTGTTAGAAACTTTTTTTTTATATTAGGGCTACCGAAAAAGAATATGTGAAGAGTTCCCCAGGTTTAGGTTTAATTTCTTGTGTACCAATTCATAATTTAATTGGCCATTTAGGTACCGAAAGGGCTTCATGGCAGCTTCCCAATGTTCAATGGCATGATTAACTTGATATCTTCCATGCTCTTCTTGCAAACGAGATGTCTAGATGCATAAATGTTTGCATAAGTTAGTAAGTTGCAATTAATGAGGGATGAGATATATTAAGCATCATTTTTTAAAATTTTTCTTAGTAAAGGTATTTAATGAGATACTTAAATTTATTTATTTTTTTTAATAATTCATATATTTTAAAAACTAAAAAAAAATATTCTATTTCTTTGATAAGATTATATGAACATATTTAAACCCACATAAAAATATTAGTTTCTAAAAACTATTAATTTTTTCATGACCATTGATGTTTCTTTTTGATATTTTAGTATCTTAAATATTGACTAAAATTTAAATAAACTTAAATAAAATTAAATAACATCAATGATCTTATAATAAAATAAAATATACTCATTAGATTAAATGAAAACCCAAATTATTAAGCATCCCTAGTTTTTGGTAGATTAGAAAATAATAAGTTTGTTTTTTTTTGGAGAGCAGCAACACAAAGTTTATAATCTTGCTTAACAAGTTTTTCTTATGTTTTTTTTTCTTGTTGTGAGACTCATGAGACTAAGACAACCCTTAAAAGTATATAGTTTTTAATCTACATGCACCAAACATACAAGACCTCACTTGCATCTCTCATCTCAAAATTTGGAGAAAGGAATTATTTGGCATTGTATGATAACCCAAGGTTATTATTATCTGCAAGTAAATTCTCAAAAACATGAAGGACAAAAACAATTACTATACTCCCACTATGTACATCATGATCAACAAATATAGCCAAACATCAAGATTTGCCTAAAAAAGTGTTAGTTAGCCTAGTTGGTTTGGTCCATAAAGTGGCTTGTACAACATGCAAACCATATGCTCCATACTTTAATGTCAGAATCCCTAATGTTGATTCACATAAACATAGTCATAAATTCCCTTGTTCAATAAAGCAAACTTAACATCCATCTAGTATAGATCAAAGACATGTGCAACCAAACCATGATCACATGCAATGAATGTAATGAACAAAAAAAAATTATATATTTTTGAACTTTTTAGATGACTAATAAACTGACCTTAAAATGGTTTTAGAGTCACATTTATTTATTTGTGGATTATAAATCCTGTTTTCTCCTTTCATCATTGTACAAAATGTGTTGCACTAGGTTTGTTACCAATACATGCTTCCCAAGGTGTATTAAGAACTAATTAATGATATGCAAGATCATCACAATGCTTTACAATTCTAGAGATGGAATTACTTCTAAGCATAACTAGTTCTATTGTAGACACAAAATTTGTAAAGATAGAATACATCAATATCATATGTGTAGAAAGCTTAATCTTATTCAAGTTGAAGTGTACATACCCTTAAATGTAATGTAATTCATATGAAGATTACATGACTCTTTTATGCTCAATAAAGTTTAATATAGTAATTATTATGTAAATTAAAGCATTATTATTTTATTACTAAAATGGTATGACTTATTATGATTAAGTTTTAAATTTTTGTTCAAGTAGTTAGCATTGTAATGAAATTTCTAGTTATCTCATTATAAAAATAAAAGTATTTACACATTGTATCTATAATAGATGGATAAATAGAAGTGTAAGCAATTAAAGAGGTTACTATTTGCTAGGATGAAAGTACAATGAAAGGGCAAGAAAGATAGTGAAGTTAGCAAGGGGAATTTTGTTAAGGATTAAAGAGAAACTAAAATGAAAGCCAAGAAGAAAGGAAGGAGAAAATAAAAGTAAAGAAAGAGAAAAAAAAAAGAGAGAAGAAAACAAAAGAGAAAAAAATAAAACTTTAGAAAATACGGAGATCAAATTCAATAAGCTAAGCAAGCCTTATAAATCATAATTTCCAATACCTATTAAAAGTGATAATGGACCCTAAGATTATGGAAGATTAAGGTGATTAGTGATTGAAAAAAGAAAACTATGCTTTTCTTCAAACAATAAGGAGATTAGAGTTTAAATTTTATTATTAAGCTGTATGATTAGGATTTTCTTGTTAAAAGACAATTTAGTATATGAAAGTATCAAGTTATTGAAATTTTATTCAATAAATGTTATTAGTAATAAAATTTGTTTGTTAAAAGAAATACTAATAACATTCTGATAAATATACATAGATTTTTTGAAGACTATTCAAATTTAGGCTTGATCATAAATTAGAAAATAATAACCCATTAAAAAATCTTTAAATTTAATCATAAGTCAAAGAATTATTTTCAAATTATCACAATTATTCAAAATTGAACTATTCCATATCTATCAATTCATCTAGGATCAAATCATCAATTCAATCAACGCAAGAGAATTGATCCATAATGCTAAAAATTGTTAGATTAATTCATCAAGTTATGTTTGGCATTCAAACAATCCATTGAGTACCACACTGATGTTGTAATAGATGTTGTCAACTTAAGCAAGGATAAATCCATTAAGATAAGAGAAGGGAGCTTAACTAGAGTCTTATGGAATGGCTTTGACACATGGGTGGGTGTTGGTCCCACATAATCCAAATTATTTGTTTGGTCTAGATGATGATGGTAGACCAAATGAAGGTCGAAATCGATCATAAAGTTTGCCCAGCCATGATGTACTTGAGCTGATTAAGTTATTGGGTTCAATAAACCAAGATGTCCTTAGTGAAAATGCCAAAATGCTTGGAAGAGTTGAAGATAAAGTGAGAAAAAGTAGAGTAGGCTGGGATGCAAATCGTCATGAACATATGAGATGGTTTGGCTGAAAGTCATGTTATCTATTGAAAGTAATAATCGAACCATGTGAATAATACATACGTGATAGAACTTGGAAGAAAAAAAAACACGTGTTAACAGAAGTCCCTTATTTTAACAGACCCAAACATCATTGTGGGTATATTGAAACATAACAATTGCAAGTTAATATATTTCAACTTGAAGTTTTTGGTTTTGACTTAGCTTATTTACTCAACCTCAATAGGCACGCTATGTCAGCTATACTGCAAGGCATTCTATCTATTTTGAGAGAAATTATAATGCAATACAAGATAAAAAAAAATACACAAAATTCTATGAAAGCTTAATTTTAAGACACAATTTGCTACAGATGATCTTCCAAAAGGTTTGACAATGCTCCAAGTCTTATTAGGTCAAACAAGTGATTGTGAACTTACTTTAGAAAGAAGAAACAATTCAAAATAATTTATCTCAAAGAGATATACGGATGGGAGAAAAAATATATATATTATGAATTTTTAATATGAATTTTAGTTTTTTGTTATAAGTTGGATTTTTTGATGGCTTATATTACCCATACATAAATTTGTTTTAGGATTTAGATGTTTTACTTTGGACAATATATTTTATGATTCTGTATTTGAAAAAAATCATAAAAAATAATAAGATTTATATTTAATTTTTCAATTACATTCCTTCACATGTATAAATATTCTCTTATGTTCAATAATCATATCACTCATTTGTCTTGCCTATATGTGATGTAAATTTCTTAGTATAGTAGATAACCAACCCCAAGTTGGATTTGTAGGGTGGTTAATTGATGATGTAAAGAAAGTTCAAGTAGTTAGTTTTTTCTCTTTCATCTTTTTTATTTTTTTTCTTTATTTCTTCTTCCTCTTTTCACCCCATATGTTTGATCCAAACCCTTCAATTTTGGTCATAAACCTAACTTAACCCCAAAATCTCTCTAGACATTAAAACTATATTCTATGATAATTCTCCATGACATCTCCATCTGAACTCCAAAACCCCACTTTTTCTCTCTACCCAAGCTAATAACCATAAAAACCTTTTTTTATTCCTCTAGATTAAAAGCAAAGCATCTATATTTTGGTATCTGAGCCAAATTCATTTGCCATCATTTTGGTAATTGAGCCAAATAGCTTGTTGATCACATAAAAAATATTGAAAGGACATCATCTTACTTTCAAGGGACTTGAAAATTCTTTCTTTCTTCAATAAAGATCAACTTTTGTCCAATAATATTCAAGATTTCAAGCAAGCTTTTACATGCGCGACTAAAAGACTCCAAATTGATCACAAGGACTCTTTTTGAAGAGTTAATTGAAGAATTCCAGAAGAGTAATATCCTCAAAGTTCATCTACTTAGCTTCAATGCAGATAGTAATATGTATACACACTTTGATAACTATGGCATATTTTTCTTATTTTTGAAATTTAGATTCTCTTCATTATTTAATATTTTGCTAGAAACAAAAAATTGTTGTGCCTACTTTATTTGAAGAAACTATAAAAGAGCTTCAACAGGGTTTCACTAATCTCTAAATTCTTATTAACCAAGTGTCTAGAAAATGAAAAATATATCATTAAAGATGGTTATAATTGAAAATAAAAGATCTTCTACATCTATACTTGTGTTGATCCCATTGTCCTATCAAATCCAACGTTTTGAGTTTTTTAATCCTATCCACATTGAGCCTAAATCATATGAGCTTGAGCTTAAGAATGTATGACAGGAGGATACCCTCCTTTCTAATGAGGAGTGATTACAAGAAGATATCCCCCTTAAGTCCCCATTTATTCTTATTGCATCTATAGATTTTGTTGTTGATATAGAGATTACTTTATTGTTATCTATTTTATCTCTAGACATTAAAGTTTCTTCACTTGAAGTTAGTAATTTTGATTTATTGTTATATAAAGAATGTTATCTAACTTTAAGAATAGAAAATATACTTGTTTTAAAGGGCACTTTGAAACCACCAAAATTTTTAATGCATCCCAAATCCTTAAAAGGCATACGATTGTTGGTGAGACTCTATTTAGGGAGACCTCTAGATTTGTTGTGATCCCATTAATGGTTCTTGCTAGTGTTGTCCTCCTAATGATTTTTATTGCTCAATGCCAGAGTGGATAGACCCCCCGAATTCACTATTATTATGCATGCTAAGATTTTTGTTGGATATTCCATTAAGCTCTACAAAGCATCCAAAGATCCTCACCTTTATAGCAAACTTGATGATAATTATTTTTCTAAGAGGTGGAGAATTGATGTAGAACAAGATACCAAAATGTGCAAGATCACTCAAAAGCAAAATTTCAAGGTCTAATTTGTTACAAATGGCTCCTAAAAGTCCAACAAGGCTTCAAGAAGGCCTTTAAGGTTAAAGATGATGGTAATTATTTTAGAAAAAAAGAGCAAATCAAAATAGTTCAAGTTGTTTTATTTTAGGCAATACCTTCAATGATTGAATGCTTAAATAAATCATAAAGATATGATAAATTTTATGTTTAGTTTTTAAATCATAGTCTTTTGCATGTGTAAATAACCTATTTATTTTTGTTAATAAAAATATTATCTTTTATTTGCTTTGCTTGTACCTGATATAAATTCTTCAGTGTGATGAATAATCAACTAAGGTTAGATACTTATGGTAGTTAACCAATCATCTAAAGGATTAAGTGGTTAGCTCCTTCTCCTTCATCTTTTCATTTTCTTTTGTTTTCTCTCTTTATTTTCATCTTCTTCCTTTATCCCATGGGTTTAATCTAAAACCTAGCCACCCTCTTTTCAATTTTTGTCAAACCTTCTCCTTCTCTCCTACAAAAGCTAAAATGATAACAAATCTCTTACATTGTCACCATACTTAACCTTGGTTTTACCTTAAAGCATATCTTGATTACCATTAAATATCGTCGCTTACCTTGTTTTTATCACCAAGCCCCAGCCCAACTCAAGAACCCCCTTTGGCCTATCTTTTCTCTCTTTCCTTCTAAAAGAAAACTCTATAAACTCGTAACCCTAGCCCTCTCACTCCAAAATGATCTTACAAACACCCATCTTCATGAGAACCCACAATTCCTAAATTTAAAAAAACTTGTACCAAATTCTAATTCCATTTTAAAACCTAAATCATTTTAATTTCAAAGCCAATAATCTTAAAAACATTGATTTTTAGAGCTATCAATATTGCCTATACTCCTTAGCTCCAAAATCTTTGTAAACCATTAACCCTAAACAAAATAATCTCTTTCATCAACAATAATGCTCTATTATATCTCTCTAATCAAATCTCAAAATCTTATGTCCTCTCTCTACCCAAGCCAACTACCATAAAAACCTTTTTTCCTACACTCTTGGATCAAAAGCAAGACACACTCCTTCACTTTATTATTAGGGTTAGATTTATCTATAATCTAACTACAAGTGAAAGTATATGACCTAGGTCAAGAAATTTTCATGATCTTACCTATAAGTGTGCGGTTTGGGGTGGAACATGGCCAACATGAGAATGTTTGTGAAGTATCCCAATATTTACTTGGTTGGCAAAGAGTACCTCCAAATGGAACAAAGACCAAAACAATTCAAGTTTTCAAACAAGACCTAGGTCAAAAACTCAAATAGAGTACTTGATCATGTGCTTGGAAGATTCTCTTTAGAATAATACCACCTCTCGATCAAATCAATGATGGGGCTCTTAGACAAGGCTTAAGGCAAATTGATAGGTTTCATGCATCTAAGCCAATCTTGGTCTAACCAAGTCAACAACCAAGGATTCAGAGCTTTTATGAATTTAAGGGCCATTAGTTCAATACTTAGTAAGGAGCACTTGTGAAGACCAACTAAAGGACTTAGTTAAGGTGAATTGTTTGAAGGACTACAACTTTTGGCACATAATGCAATCAACACATAGTACTGCAAAGTTGTCACGTAACATAATATAATTACTTGTTCTACGTGAGCAAGTTTTGGATAAGATATTTAAAAAGTACTAGCAATATTATAAAGTTTGGCATATTATCTAAGAATATTTTAAAAATTGAAAATAAAAAAGTTTTTAAAAAAAAGTTAGTTGTATTTAGTTGTATTGAATCCAACATATGCTATTTTTTTGAAATTAAAGGCATTGGAAGTTTTCTCTTTTCTCCCACCTCTAAGAAAATTGGCAAATTTTATGATTATGATTTAGTGTAATCAAATGACAATATTAGACAGAAAAGCAAATAATATTTATTATTATATAGATATATATACATATATGCATGCAATAAAACAAAATCCTCACCAATGCAAAAATAAAAGTAGAAACGAGTTGAGAGACAAAAGGAACTATTTGGAATAAGAGTAAGTATAATATCCCAAAAGTGGGAAAAATATTTAAACAATTATTAATTAAAATTCAAAAAAATTATCATATAAACTGTTTATTTGGTAGATTTGAGACTCTATGAAGGGTCGTGACTGGGAAACTAGACACTATAGTGATTTCTTTGACTTACTTGCTAGGCCTTCAAAACAAAGGTTATTCTATTCATGCTTCAGACTTTATTGCTAATTATATAATAAATTAGATCTAATTTCAAAATTCTGACAAGAATAATGGCAAATTGCTGCCCACTTTTTTGTTAGAGAGATAGAATGGTATTCCTCACGAAGCTTGAGACAAAGGAAAAAAGAACATTTCTCTATAACATCATCATTTTATCTTTTCTTTTTTCCTCGAGATTTCTTGGGTAAACAACTCCTATGTTGCAAATAATCAAATGTTATGTGCCTTATTGCTCTTTCCTCATGGGCAGAAAAATGAATGTTTGGTTTTTGAAATAGTTCAAATTGTTTCAAAAGTCACTCTAAAGGGGACCCCCCGATTGTTGATCAATTTCTGCATCACCAAAACGGATTAGATGCTTGACACCCAACTTTTTAGATGCAATTGATTCATAACCTATCTAAAGAAAGCCAAGCAACTTCAAACTTGGTCTGACACCCATGCGACTTGAAGTTCAACTCAAATTCTTAATCCCTGGTCCCTAAGTCGATATGCAGATAAAGATGTCAATGAGAATCTTCTTACAAAAGAAGAAAGATATGTGAATATTTCTATTCTCTAATCTTTGAATAATAAGATCCCATAGGATTTGGATCTTCACAACAAAAGAGACTCAAGTTCAAATAGAAGAGATCAAAATCCATCTCTTATTACCTCTAGATGTGTGGTATTTCACCTTCTTGGAGTTCTTTCTAATTTATAGAAGAGGGTGCCCCTTTCGCATCGTCCTCACCTCAACAGAATATGGAAGGTTTTGAACTCTTAGACGTGGTGAAAGGCCCCCATTTGTCAGCGGTGACTTTTTGAAACAAGATTGATGAGCCTTTGGAGAACTTATGACTCCCTGATGATATATTTCCAATTATGTAAATTTTTATGTTAAACCTATGATAATTAACTTAACTTATTTTGACTTTACCATTTCTAGTGATATAAATGTACTTTATGAGAACCTAAGGGAGTATTAAGAGATGATTAATATTTAATGCCATATATATGTTTGATACTAACATAAATATCATAAATTAGGATTTGAAGATTTTGTTTATAGAAATGTTGCTATATTAATAAGTTGAATTGAGATATGTATCAATTTAGTAATTTTATTTTGTTATAAAACTATATTTCTAAGAAATATTAAATTGAGTAGATTTTTTTATATATTAAAAACAACTTATTTGTATTTTTTTATTGTGATAATAAAATAAAAAATAAATATATTGGTATTGTAAAAGAAACCTATGTGATTTATAATTTTTTAATGTTAATAAAATATATAACAAGAAAAGAATTTTCAATTATATGATTTTCAAAAAAATAATTTTCAAAATTTAAACAAACCTTAATTCTTTTAAATAAAAGGGAAGACTTACTGTAAGGGTGTGAGGTGGAGGAATTGATAGAAAATATTTGCTATCAGAATTTAGAGGAGGTTAAGATTGTCATCAACAACTAGCTTGAGATGGGGAAAAAAGTAAGGTAAAACTGTGATTTTTTTTATTTAGAAACTAATATATAAAATATTATTTTGAAATCAATCCAAGAAGCTTTTATAAGATGTTTAAAAGGTGTGTCTATGAAATTTTGTGAGCATTTTATGGGATTAAAGGTTGAGAAAAGGAATTTTCTGGTAAGCAGATGTCTCTTTGGATGTCACTACAAGTCAATTGGATGGTCCAATTGAATGATTAGATAACCCAATTAAACAATTAAATGGTCTTATTCAAAAAACGTTCTCTATGGCAATTAAACAATTCCATCAATCAATCGAATGATATAAATCCATCGATCAGATAGTCCAATCGACAATGTGATCAAGTGATTACCTAGTCTACTTAGTAGTTGAAGTGCATTTACTTATTTGCATACAATGTATAGCAAATTAATTTTAGAAAAGGATTTGATGTTCAGATGAAAAATTAGACGGTTCAATCAATAGAATCAAATGATCTGATTCTTGAAGGCATAGTCCAATCAATAATGGAAAAGTTCAAAGAGAGAAAATATAAAAAACAAATAAATTTATTTTAAAAAAATATAAATTTAAATGAATAAATAAATTGAAAAAATATATAATAATTAAATTATTTTAGAAAAAATTGATAAAGGGAAGTTTCAATGGTGATTCTTATTTAGAGATTATTTTACTTTATTGATTTGCCAATATTTGTGTTTTACATATGAAAAGAAGTATGTATTATGATTTGTTAAGAAAATATTGTATAACTATTGAGTGCTTTATATATTGATCAAAGTGATATCTCATTTAATTTATAAAAAAACCTTTATATGAATTATTGTGACGTGAGAAAAAGATATGCAAGAGTAAATGTTGTGTTATATAAAAAAGTGAATAATACGATTATTTTTTTTGTGATTACTTACCCATATCTTGAGCTTTTGACATGTGAATTGGTGGATGAGCATACCACCTTGTGTAATGAGTCAATTGGGTTATACCTCTTTTCTCATTGAAAGGATGAGCATACTCTTAATAAACCTATTAGATATGTATGCCAATGGGTAGATGAGCATATCCTTAGTAGACCGATGAAATATGATATAAATTCAACAAAGTTTTGAGAGATATAATAATCACACGTGAAAATAATACCTTATAGAGATCATTAAAAATAAAATTTCTTCTAAGCATATTAATTATTTTTTGTATGATCTATCTTGTGCTTCTAATGCACTTAATGATGAAGAATGAATAAGATGAACTCCTATAATAGGATTTAAGGTAGAAGAGGGTGACAACAAAGATGATGGTGACAATAAAGGTAGATCTGGATCGCAATATGGATATCTTCGAATTGCAACTCAAGTAAACCTAGGTCACAACTAAAGAATATGCATGCGTGCACAACAAAAAGAAATTGTAGTTTCGAGCATGTTAAGCAAACAAACTTCCTCTTCTTTTTCATTCTCTAAATCATATTTGTAAATATAAATGACAACTTCTGAACTAAAAGCAAAACAAATTATGAAAATACTCCTACTTCATAAAGTAATAAAAGAAATATAAAACGTATACATAAATAACAAAAAACTTTGAAATGTTTTATAAATGACTCATTATAATCACAATCAACTAAACATATCAAATAATAAAAAATACTCTATATGACCTACTGAATCAGCTTTGGTTATTTCCACTAAACCCTAACAAAATATGTAGCTTTTTCCACCATCATAATCATTATCCTCACAAGAGCATTGGAGGATCCTTCCTTTCTTGATTGAGTTCTAGTTTGAGAAAAATGACTAAGTTAATCTATATTTCTTGAGTCAAAAGCTTGGAGTAGAACCAAACACCTCTCTCAAAATCAGAGATTTAAACTTGATTATGGGATGGCTAGTTGGAGTTGAAATAATGGAGCTTGAAAACTATCGGAGGAAAGGTAGGAATTGTTGGAGTTGCATTAATGATTGTGGTCTTTAGTCTGAGAAGTGGAGTCTTTTTTGGACCCAACTTTTGGGTCAAAATTCTTCTCTTTAGCATCGTAAAAGGAGTAATAACTAACAAGTATAGAACAAAAGAGGTCAATGGCAAACTTTTTAGTCTATTCACCTTGGCTTTAGCTTTGATAAAGAACTTTCCAAGTCCCAACCTATGTGTCATAAGAAAATTTGACAATACTGATCATCAATAATACTACTACGAAGGAAAGCAATAGTGAAGAAACTTGCAAAACCATTAAACCTTTAGTTGGGTGAAGCATGAAAAATCTTGGTAATACAAATGACAATATTTTAATGTAGTGACCTTTCATTTTCAACATGAATATCAAAGCCAAAATTTGATAATTAATGTAGATGCATTTTTGGAACAACCCAACCTTAACTGCTTATCACTTCCACTAATAGATTGATAATACATGTCGACATCAAATTAGATCAATTTTAATGACATTAACGATTTTTCAATCATGAGTTGGGTTTTTTTAGTAGCTTTGAGCAATTGTTTGAGCAACTTACAGATATTCTTCAAGTGGCCTCCAAGTAGTTCTTTGTGTGGACTTTGGAGAGTTCTCCAAATAGCCTATGGAAAGTTATCAAGTAGCCTCTAAGCAAATTCTCCAACCAATCTATAGATAGTTTCCTAATAGTCTCTAAGCAACAATTGAGTAATAGAGCAATAACAATTTCTAATAGTGCATTCCAAAGGAGACTCGAGGTTGTTTTCTTTATCCAACTCTCCGGAAACAAGCAAACATTGTAGAAGCTTTGATCATTGTAATTGCTGTAACCATAATCCTTTGTACATTGTTATCTTATTTTCACTCCTCTTTTCCTATGCATTATCAAGCTTGCACCCTGTTTTTGTACCCTAAGTTACCCCCAAGTTGACACTAGAAGCAATATGTATGAATAATTATAAACAACTCTAAGATACCATTAAAATGGGTGAAGAAAGTAGAAGAAACATATATAATGCAAGATTTTCATTGTATAAGGATGAGACGATAACTTTGTCTCTCATGTTATTTAGCCAGGGACACTTGTGACTTATCAAAATCTCTAAAAGGATATAAGCTGAAGATATTAAATTCCCACCTTATCTCAAAGCAAATCTGAAATACATATCCAATGCTTCATATTAAAAAAGACATTATTTAACTCGGTAGCTATGTAATTAAAGTGAACAGATCGGTAAATTAAATATAACAATTTAAATCATTCATCATGCGGGCCACACAATAATTTAATCAGAATTACTTGCAAGTAATGTAAGTCTTCGTTTTGTTAAGATTTTTTTTGACATGATTGTTACGGCCAAAACATGATAGCTATTAAGTGATGGTTGAAGAATGCTGTTGAAAAGTAGCATTAAAACGCAATGATGCTGATAATTGTGATTGAAATGCGACTTTTGGAATAGATTTTTAATTGACGTAATTGCGTAAAGCTTAAAATTTCTTCTTGATTTTTTTTTTGTTTTTTTGGCGGTGGCCCCCATGACGTTTGCCAAATGCGGCTACCGCCGGCGGCCAAACAACTGTGATTCAGCCAGCCCTGCTTCGCTTCCTCTTCGGCTAGGAAGCAGGGCCAAAGTAAGCCTTAATTAACGGCAGAAGTATTTTATTAGGCGCGAATAAGAAAAGTTTCTCTTACCTGGGCTATGTCACCCAGAGTAACAAGCAGCGAGTTAGCTCGGGTCGCCACCCCTTTCCATTCCCCTGAGTCATCGAGCACCCACCACGGCCCTCTTCCCTTCATCTCGTACTGCAAACCCACCACGTATGGGTATCTCTTCCTCCCACTCATCATCTCCCAGCTGTCTTCCGCTTCCTCCCCCTCGTCACCCGCACTTTTATGGCCTGAAACCCATATCAAACACCTGGCGCACAATTTACCAGTCCGAAACGGATCCTCCGCAAGACCTCCGGAGGCCGCAAGCATCTCGACAACCTTCACCCCCACCTTCTCCATACTTTTCGCAAGCTCCGCCACCGCCGGAATAGCGCCAAGTCTCTCAGACAAAACGTCGAACACTAAGTCATCGTCCCCTTCTTCGTCCTCTCCAAAGCCGAGATCAGCGAGAGTTGGGGAAGAGCTGAGAAGGGGATAGGCTTCAGAAACAGCCGAAGCTGCCAGACTCGCTGCTACCCCGTGGTCTGCGAGATGGAAGAGGCCTTGGTTGGTGGCGGCGGAGAGAAGGAGGTCGGATTGAGGGTTGAGAAGAGAGATTAGATCCGAAGGAGAAGATGCAACGCCGCGTGAGAGACGAGACGGCAGGGACAGTTGAGGAGTCGAGGGTCTCATAAGGTGCAGGTTTTGTAGGAAGCAGGAGATGGAGGCGGAGGAGGCTTCGTCATCTCCGATTCGATTTGACGGTGTCGGAGGAGGAGGCGCCGGCTCTCCGCTGTTCATTGCGGCGGCAGGAGCGGCCATTGATGTGAACGTCGCCATGAATGAGAAAGGTTGATCTCTGACGCTACTTACCTGTTTGCTTTTGAATTAAGCACCATATTAAGCTTAATTTATGATGGTTAGTCCTACCAACTGATGCATTCTCATTTTTGCCCCCATCTTAGAGGCATATCTACTGGATGTCGTTTGTCTTCCATATATATATATCAATAAACAACTAATCCTGAAGGGAACCTTTTCTATTTGTATTTGATTCATATCTCTTTTCAGTAACTTTACCGCCGTCGGCGGCGAGATTCCACCCATTCGCGGATCCATTCCGGTGAAACCCATTTTCCAGAATTCTTCTTTGTAGCTCTTGGTGCAGAAAGTCATGGATATCTGCAACAAGACTGTTAAAGAATTATTTGTCTCTTGTAGATGATTTCCTGATTAGTGATAACCATTTATGGTGCAAGGATTCTCTAATATGATATGTCTCAACAAGAAACGATAGCCAGAAGAACGAAGACAGGACAAGAGCAGAGTTATCTCAAAAGATGCGCAAACAAGTTGGCTCAGGGAAGCGTCACCTCGGAAGTCGCTGACCTGGCAAATTAGGTAACGTTATAAAATATAAATTTTAAGTATAAAATGATAATTTAAAATAAAAACCTTTTCAAAATAGTACTTCAATCACGGGTGGGAATGGAGGTAACTTTTACTGAGAAAAACAGGGTATCATGATTAGGGATTTGAATTAGGTGTAAATCCGATAACCAAAGCGAACCAATTCAGAAACAAGACAAATCAAAAGAAGTAAATTATTATGCAATTTACAATATTGGGTTCCATTTATAATATTTTTTTAATATACTCCAAACTGTTTGTTTGATCATTGATTTGATCCACCACCAAAGTCCAAAGAAATAGTTTAAGTCTTTTTAAGATTAGACTAATTTTTTCTAACATTCAATTTTTTTTTCAATTTAATTTTTATAAAAATTTGATTTATTAAAGACATAACTTTCTTAATTAAAATCTATAAATTTGATTTATCTATTTATAAAAGATATACTCTTATCTTGAAGATAGAATCTTATAGATAAGAAGTTATAATTTTAATAGTTTTGTTTAATTATAATATTTTAATAATGTATTAATTTAATTATTTTTATTAATTAAATATTATACTGATTAATTTATTTTTTTATAATCATAAAAAATAATTATTTAATTGAAGGTGACAAAAATAGGTCACTAATAATTGAACAATAGTGATAACAATCATTATGAATAAATGATAATTAGAATATGACAATCAAAATGATGAGTATTCATGATGGCACTATGAGTTGTCCATAAGAATCAAGGTTTTGATTGACAAGAATAAATATTAATTCATACTTAATTAGAATGATGAAATTAATGTAAAAAATTTTAAAATATAAAAGAAAAAAAAAATTCTAACTATTTTGAATTCCTAAAAATAAATTAAATAAAATATTAACAAGATTAAGATATTATCACAAAATTTAGATATTGTTAAAAAGATGCAATTGTATGGGAAGAATATATTCTTAGTAATTTACGAATTCTTTTTGTTCTTAATTTTCGAATTTATAATTTGTTACGTTATTATCCTCTAGCATCAAAACAGGTTTAAAAGGAAAATAAATTGATTGCAGCTGGAAGTTTTTTTAGTTAGAAAAAAATCATTAATCTTTATAAAATATAATAATAATTATTATTATTTTAATTTATTTTTTACTTAAAATTTAATAAACTATTTTTTTCTAATTTTTTAAATACAACTTTCCAAATATTGGATGTCTATCGCGCAGCTTTATCGTATACACGTCTATAAAAGTAAACTGCAGTCACATCAAAGGCTACAGCGAAAATTTTCAGTATCGATAGTTTGTTTTGGAGTTGAATAATTCTATTTTATTTTTGATATTCCATGATAGGCTTTTAGCGTTACGCGACCAAACTCTAAATTTCTTCAAATATTTCCATGTAGTAAACTTTATTATTATTAACAATGGCAAATATTGAAACTTGTTATTAGATGAGATGAATACATGATTGGAAAGGTATTGATACAAAAAAACAAAGAGAGAAAAAAATAAAGATGCATATATTAATTAAAAATATTATCACAATAAATTAAAACTTATTGTTTTGAAAAAGTGATAAATATTATAGAATGTGAACACCAAAAAGGATAATAAATTAAAGTATGCCAAGAAAGATTCAAGCATATTATTGTGAGGAAGTATGTGTAGATAGATTCAGACAAAAAAATTAATTATAATTAGATATAAATAGTTAAAATAATAAAAACAATTAGAATCTTTTGATTGATTTTTTAGGGTTTCATCAAGGAAGAAATCTAACAAAAACATTAGAAAGATATTATTGGGGATTGCTATTTTGCTCAAATGGGATCAGAGGCTATTCAAGTCCAACTTCGAGGTTCTTTTGGAAAACTATCCGTACTTGGTCGAGAAGATGACTAAGGGTTGAATGAAAGATTGTTTTAAGGCTAATAAAAAAACTTGCTTGGCCTAAAAGACCCATATTATAATGCAAGTAGTTGTAGAACACTCTTTCATTCATCTCCCAAATCTTTGCTTTAACATTTATGTAAAATGTGAAGAATTATTAATCATAAGCGATGTCACACAGCATGCTAAGATCTAGTATGTTTTTCTTAAGTATAAAATTCATGGGTTCAAGAACAACTTCATTCCCATTGTACAAAAAATTATTCATAATGACAGCTTCCTTTAATTTTGCCATGATGCCTAGAACTTGCAAAGGTTGATGCTAAGGTGTGGTCAAGTGTCTAAATGATTGGCTATACATTCAACTATATTGATGATACATAACATGGTTCAAGATGTAGGTCAAAATATGATTGATCCCCCAAGGGCAAATATTCATATTCCAACCATGCCACCTCCTGTGCTCATTCCTCACTTGGTAATGGCCCAAGTGTCAATTATTCTAAATTACAACTTTAATGAAAATAAGGGAAGTTGATGTCTACAAAAAGAGAATAAATTATACAACTTATAAAACTTAGACAATATCAAATCTCAAATTAATTCATAATAAAAATCTATTTTGTTTGTCATAATTTCTATCATAAACAAATTATAAAAAAATTACTCTTTAGATTTTAAAAACATTGTGTTATTATATGCTAAGAAATAGCAATCTTGAATTAATAAGAACACTAACGTAATAGCATTTAGCACATCACGCAGAGGTTTCACTTGAGAGACATATTAATCATATTCGAACTTGAAGTCATGCCAATATTGGCCCATCTACTTCTCATTAGTTTTTATATAATTGTTGTTGTTGAGGTCAATTGTAGTTGACCCTTATTTATTATACATTTCAGTTTACTTTCAACAGTTTGTTAAGTTATTTATTTTTACAGTTTTATTTTAGTCGTTTGAAAAATAATTGACAATTTTTTTTTGGATATTTTTAGCTTTAAATTTAGTATCAATTAACCCTTTAGTAGTCTCATAATTTTATCAATACAAAATTTGGTAAAAAATGACTTCAAAAGAGTTAAAAATTAGGTTTAGACTGTTCCTGCCATCATCCACCATCTTTGTTATTATCTGCTATTGCATCGTCGTCATTAGCTTCGGTGCCGTACTGACGATCATTAGTGGAAGTAAATGGTCCACTTGCTTAATGAAGAACCCTGGTGAAGGTTTGAGTAGATAAGGAGATACTCTGTCTAGATATTATTAAAGGAAAAAGAGAAGGATAACAGGTTAAAACAAGAATTTTGCATTTAACAAACTAATGAAGGAAATCCTCAACTTATGTGATATAGTAAGAGTAGAGGAAGGTTTCATCTACTACAGAAAAAAAAAAGCAAAAGCTATTGGCTAATTTTTGTTGTCCATGGTGAGAAGTTTCAAGACGGAGGAATTTTATTTCGAGTAGCCAAATAAGAAGAAGAGCCACATTGGGACAACTAGTGTTGTAGTAGAAAGGAAATAGAAAGCAAGACTAAGCACAAGAACCATTGAGGAAAGATTTCGGACATGAGCGAGAGTCTACAATATAATGGAAGAGCTAGCATAAGTATTTGAAGGATTTGTTTTAAGCTTTGGAAAACTATTTTGCTATATGAATGCATAGCAAGGTAACCTATTAGAAAGCATGAAATTTAATTTTAGATTTATGTGACATGTTTTTAATGGTTCTATTAAATTAAAGTCTTATTATGACAATTTATCCCTTTAAAGTCTAGATTTTTGTTTACCATTAAAGTTAGCATTAGATTTGAATCTAAATCAAGAATAACGTTCATTGATGTGTAACCTTCTCAGCAAAATGTACATTACATAGAAATCTTGGCATAAATTACTTCAAGTTCACCTACGGTACATCAAGCTAAACGTACTTGTGACGTCTATGATTTTTGGTTATAAATTTATATAGAAATTAGAAAACATCATTTAAAATTTCTTCTTTTGTGAATGAAAACATGAATATAATGTCACTTGACCCATCAAGTCTTGATAAGCTATATAGGAATGTCTATTTTGAAAACCATCACTTGATTAATCTTTTAAAATCTTTAAATTTTTAGGTCTTTTGATTAAAAATATCAATTTCAATCATATGCACATAAACAAATATATGAATGTCTATCTCGATTCTGATGTAATGATTATGCTAAATAGATTCAATTATTATTTATGAAGATCATGACAAGTTCAATTTCTTCTTTCAACATTTATTTAGTTGCTATTGGATTTTGTCTAACTCTACATTTTTTTTTCAAATATTTGATTTCTCTCTTTTTCTTTTCTTCGTAGTAGCATAAACAACTATATAATATATTTTCTTTATCTCCTCGACTTTAGTCCTTATTTTTTTCTAACATTATTTACAATATTTTCTTACTTTTTAAAAAATTCCTAAAATATTTTCCCCCTTTTCTCCAACTTTATTGACCCCCCCCCCCCCCCCCCCTTTCTCTCTCCTATTTTTATTTTTATTATTTTTCCCGTCACTTTTCCCCTCTCATTCAGCGCCACTCCCTCTCCTTCTCCAGCGTCTTGTTATGCTTCTCCCGCGGCTCTCTCTCTTTCTCTCCTCTCTCTTATTTTCCCGACGGCAGTGGCTCTCTCTTTCTCTCTCCCAGCAGCTTCCTTCCTTCCACCTCCCGCTCTGCCTTCTAGCGGTCTCGTCTCTCTTCTTCTCTAACTTCTTCCTCGATGGAAGCTCTCGCTCTCCTCTCCCACGAGCAGAAGCACTCTTCCCTCCTCTTTTTCCAGTGACATAGCTTAACTTCTTTTCTTCCTGTCTCTTTCTCTCTCCATGAACCTAGCCAAGCCTCTCTCCCGAGCCATCTCTCTCCACTTTCCCGTAAGTCGAACCCATGCAACAGTCGGTGTTGGGTTTTCTTTTTTAAAACGTCGGAGGCTAACCTTTCCCCTCCCCGTCTCTTCATCTTCTTCGGAATCACCTGAAGTCACGGCTGATCGTTCTTCATCTTCCCCGCGAACTGTGTGGCTGCGGTTTTACGCGCTATGCAGCCACCCATTAGCAATTAAGTTATTTTTCGGGACGTTAGTTTTTGGAATTATTAGGTTTTAAGTGTTATTAAATTTAATTAATTGATTATTTAATTAACTTAATTATCTTAATTGGATTCCGTAATTCCTCCGTCCTACTTAACCGTCGCAGCCGATTGAAGAAGAAGGTTAGATATCTATTTAATGATAATAATAATAATAATATTGTTATTATAAATACAACTAATTTAAAATAATTTATTAATTTAATTAATACAACAAATCACTAATCTCAACTCCTCTTGACTGTCGTCGCCACTATAGGCAGGGTAAGGTATTTATTATTTATTTATTTGTTTAGAATTTCACCTTTTTATTAATTTTGTAAATTTTTAATAATTGGTCCTTTAAAAATTCATTTGTCATTTTTAAAAAATATTACTCATTGAGATCCACTTGTTATTAAAAATTTTTCTACTTTGGTTATTATTTTCAAAAAAATTTTTATAATAAATGTTCCTATTAATATTTGATTTCTTATTTTATGGTCATCATACTTCATATTCTAGTCAAAATATTTGGTCTCTTATTATGATTTAATTGAATATTATAAAATATAGATAGATGATTTATTTTGAGCTATAACTATATTAAAAGGAGAGAAATATAGTTGTTGATAAATAAAGCAATTTCTTATTTAGTTAATATGATTATTTGAAATCCTTATCTTGAATTTGATTTGAGAACTAAGTCAAATGTGATATGTTAAGTATAATATATAAGTGATTTGAGAGGGACAAGGGTCATATTAATGGTGGAAAAAGCTAAGAAAGAAATGATTCCATATAAGTTGAATTACAATTTAGCTATAGAATATGAGGATATGTATATATATTGATAGTTGGTTTAGAATGATTTTAATGATGATTTAACTAAAAAATCAAAACTATAATGTGTTTGATGTACTTGAGAGAATAGTTGTGTTAAGCTAGAAACTCTCAGGGCAAAGGGAGTTGTTATGTCATTATAAGGTAAGCTTGAAAGGATTATGAGATTAAAGTAAATTTAAGATTGGAAGTATAAAGTATTAGCTATGATAGAAATAGCATGCAAATACTTGAATGAGCCTTGGATTTTTAAAGTTTTTTTTATTATTATGTGAAGAATATAAGTTATAGTTGATATTGCAAACTCTTGAGTGAGTTAGTACCAACCAAATATTGAAATAATTATTTAAAGTGAGTAATGAACTTAGATTACTGAAGTTGAAAAAGATGATGTAATCAAGGAGAAAAAGAAGTAATGGAATTAATATAAGAATCTGAAAACGTATAAGTTGAGAAACTAAAGAATAATGTTCATATGTTTGGCAATATGGATAATCTATAAAACTAAAGCATTTGAGATGTAATGTTAATTAATTTTGATTAGACGTTCAACAAGGATAGTGAGTCATATATGGTGATTTAAATCAATTTTATTATTTTGTTAGAGTAACTACAATATGATGTCAAATAAATAAATAATTGATAATATAATTGTTTGGATGAAAGATAAAAAGATAAATATTAACAGAATATAAGATTTTATGAAGGATAAGTACGAAATAGATGCCAAGTTGCTATTTGATTATTCCCTTTTGAGGAATGTTCACATGATGTGAACGAGTTGGGAAAAGTAATAGTGAAGTGAATAAAAGGAAAGATTGATGAAGAAAAGTTAACAAGAAAGTGGAATGATGAATTTTACAAATGGAGTTTTAGTTCATCTTATAAAAAATTAAGGTAGGTATTGTTAATGTATTAAGAACAAATGCAAATCAATGGTGGATTATTTATTATTTTGTTTTGATAATGTGAAAGACATGAAGTGTTTGGTTCTATTTTAGTAGTAGAATATTTCAAAGGAAAGTCTTTATCAAAATAAATTCAAGTAACTCAAGATAAATAGAACAATTGATTAATGAGAGGAAGTGAAATGTGATAGTTTATATAATGAAAGCATGCTTTAAGTAAAGTAGATCTTGTAGAGAGGAGCCATCAAATGAATAAAATGGCGGCCCAATAACATTGGTTATTTTTTGAAACCTCATAAAAGGTTGGCCAAGTGGCTTGTACTTTAAGGGCATTATTACTACACTTAATTGGCATTCATGATGATTTGCATGTATCCATTTCCTATGATTAACTATGATTTAGAGGAGCTTTAAATTTTTTAGGTCATTATGGCTAAAAAGGATTAATTAGAATGAAACTGATTAAGAGCAAATTCTTGGGAATGAATGTTATCTATGGTATTAGTGCTATGACACAAGTAAATGAATGTAAAGCCCTTTGGGTTTGTAAGTAAGCATATGAATCCAACCTTTAGAGTTGCTTTAAATTTAAAGGTGAAATTTTTATAAGATAAAAAAAATTATAATATACAAAAAACTAGGTTGGGATTTTTCATATTTTGATTGTTGACATATAGTATAATAAAATAATAATTCTTACTAATGACTTTAAAAGAATGATAGTTAGTATAGAATTTTTGGATTTAGAAAATGAATATATATTTGTGAAGAGCTAATAGCAAGGAAGCCAATGATACTTAGTTGACAATTTGTAGAACTCATTAGGATTTGTTTTGAATAGTTAAAGTTATAAAAGATTAAAAGATAAAAATTTATTTTAATTTATGGAGTCGTTGATCTTTATTTTAGTAAGGGATTTACGAAGATGATTCTAAATATTCTTTATTTATTTTGAGCCTAAATTTGGATAAGTTTATTAAAAAGTAAGAAGTAAGTGTATGTTTGGACTCTAGAAGTTTTAAGCAACTACCTCAAGCTTGGGATTTACATAACATTTGTTGGCTATTACCTTAAGTATGGATGATTAACAAGAGCTTTAGAAGGATTAAGGATACCTAGAAGTTAGATAAGGAGCGTTAGACTTAAAGATGAGCGAATACTATAAGACGAGAGTGAATTGTGATACTTCTATAAAACTTAAACACTTAATTACTTGGCCAAAACTTTCAATCTTCTTCACATAAATGAAACCATTACTAGAATAATATAAAGCTAATAGAAATAAGAATAAATTAGCAAAAGAACAAAAATGCTAACAAGATTTTTGTATATAATTGGCTTAGCATATGATTATATCTATCTCCAATCAATTTGACTGGACTTACACTAACCATTCTTTTTGTCATAGTAGATTAGGTTAACAAAATACTATAAGGTGCTTGGAAGAGTCACCTAAAACTAATATAATTGATTTATCTAAACAAAAACAAATATAACTTTTTTAAAGGTGCACACAAATCTTATACCTTTAATTATTTTAAAACAAATGTGGTGTTAAACTAAATGAAGAAAAATTATTATGAATATGAATCAAATGTAAAGGTAGTGCAATAAAAACCAAAATGTAGTTGTTAATCTAGTGAATGCTTCAGTTGAGTTCAGAAAAATTCTTAGTTTTTTGTTATGTTTTATTGATTTTTCAATTCATAACAATAGCCTTTCTTTTAAGAATTAATCATTTTTATACTAAAGTCAATCTAAGGTAGGTTATGGGATGAGTAAATGGCTAAATCTCCTTTCCAAGAAGATAAAAATAGCTTTATGCTCTTAAGATACTTTTAGTACGTTCCTTATATCGTATTAAAACAAAAAGAATATGATCGTGATTATCTCAACAACCTAATGACATGATTAGTACATTTTGTTCCAAACATCATATTATATAAGTGTAAGAAGATTCTTGTATTGTACTACATTGCTTTATAGTATTATACTTAAATTTATATATATATATATATCTTACCATATAATCACATAAATTATATTAATACAATGTAGTTTAATATAAATAAATTAAATAAAACATATATGTCTAATATTAGATTGTTATTGTACGATATTTATTTTTACTAAGCTTTGAGCTCTCAAAAAAATATTATACAATGTGATCATATAAGAATGAATGCTTGTACGATCATGTGTTAATTAGTTTAAACAAACTTATAAAGAGAGTAGTGCACATACAATATACTTTATTATAGTAACACCATAATAGGTATTATGAGAAATGACATCTTATAAGTGTGATACATAAGTCATCTCTATACAATGATATAAATATTTTAGGATTTAACTTTAATGACTAATGAAAGTATTCATACAATAGAACTATCATATTTGAATGATTCCAATCTATCATTTTTTCTCTATATTTTGAATAATAGTAATCATATAAGTATGATGTGTGAGCGTTCTCATATGCAAAAGGAAATCATATGTATTAATTCATGTACTTATACGATACAAGTATCACAGTTATATGGTATTATGAATTTATTCATTAACGTTATCTAAGATAACATGAAAATATATAAATACAACACCAATCTATATACTGTATAATTTGTAATACTTTGCTATCAAAGAGAGATTATAAATTAAACAATTAAAAAACAAATAACTGGATATAGTTGTACCAATACAATATAATAATTATATAAATTCAATCACTATTATAACTATAATTATGATAGTTCTAAAAAGAAATAAATCATATACTCATATGAAGGTAGCTTTGTACTCATATGATAGTAGTGAAAACTCAATTCTAAGAGATTGTAGAACACAAATACAAGACTAATGTCTTGAATGAGTCTGTTCATATTTCTAACAATTTGCTTAATCAATGATTACACCTATATGATGAAGACATCATACCTATAAAATTTCATGGCAATCAAATTTAAATTGATATATTAAGCTAAAATATAGAGCATATAAGTAAGATATGAGATATTGTATTATACTTTCCATAGGTTATAAAGAATAAGGCTTATTTTTAAACCTAATTTTATTATCTAAAGGATTAACTTAACTCTACAACATGAATCTAATGACATTACAATTAGATTAATGCAAGCTCTCTTATATTCCTAAGGGTCATATTGCAAGAGATAAAATGTTCTACATTCTAACTAGTGTGAAGTAGGTGATGACTAACTCCATGTGCAATAGCCATACCACAAATAATATCTTTCTTGGTTCCATGGTTTGAAAGTTGAGCAATCTTTGAGCCAAGGTCTCTAATATTCTTCCAATCTCAATTCATAGATCATTACTTTAATGTCAAATAGCTACAACCAAGATCTAAATTATTTGTTCACAAAAACTCAATCATTCATTAGTAACTAATAAATTAATTTTATAATCATTATCTTCAAAGATACAATAAGAGAAAACTATTAATAAAAAGAAAGAAGAAAAGGGGGAGAGGTGGTTGCCATTAAATTTTTGCATTCAATAAGCTAATGAAGGAACTCATAAACTTATGTGTTGCAACAAAACCAAGAGAAGGTTATAACTAATGTAGAAAAACAAAGTAAAGTTTGGAAGAAACTACAATAATGTTAATTTTTGTTGGCCTTAAGGAGAAGTTTTAAATTAAGAGAGTTGTTTATGGAAGTAACCAAAATGAGAGCTATAGCTGGGTAGTTAGAGCCATTGGGTCATATGCATTTAGACGATACATTTGGTTAATATGTGTTCCATAGAACATAAGAAGAAAAAAAGAAATGAAGTTGAAAAATCAAGTTGGTAATAGGATAAAAAAGAAATGAAGTTATTTAATAAATGATATGTCATGAAAATATATCATGAGATATGATATGGCCTTAAGATATTAATTGGGTTATATGAGCATTAAATTATACTTATGATGATATTGGTAAGACATGATAATGCCTTCACAATATGCTATGATAAGAGAAATGAGATTTTTTTTTTCTAAGACATCATCCCAAGATTTTTATGGTATATGAATAGTCTTTAGCACATGGTGTAAGACTCAATAAGCATATGTTATAGATATTGCCATACGATGCTAATAAAGATCTCATCTTTCATTACCTCTAGTAATTTGTGTAGAGCATGATGTGTAGAGTTGATATAATTACATCACTAATATCTTGTATAGGGCTTGATGTATCAAGAACATAATATGCAAAGATTATATTATTAAAATATTTATAGTTATCATTAGTACTTTTTGTAGGGTTGATGTATTGTGAACATGAAGTGCAAAATTGATATGGATATGACGAGCCTACTATGCTATGCTTATGGATTGAGGTATATATATATTATGATGACATGCCCAATAAAAATCAAATAAAAACAAGAGAAGAAAATAAGATGACATAAAATAATATAAAAATGTGATGATGATCATTTGGGAAAACTTGAACACATATAAATTTGAGATAGATATGAATGTGAAAAATAAAAGAATGAGAAAAAACATGTTGGGTGACAGGTGGTGAGGACGTTAAAAGGAATGAATATAAATATATTAAAAGAATATTTATGTTCATGATTTTATGTTTGTTCATATTTTTACATGATTGCATATTTTATTTGGTCACATGGTCTTACATGCTCATATATTTTTCTATATTTACTATAAATATATTATATTTGTTATTTCTTTTATATTATTTTAGGTTATCTTATGATTGCATTCTATTTAGTGTTATTGTTTGTAGTTAATAATTTATTATTGAGCTATAAGAAACTCATTAGTTAAATTATAAATCATATCTCAAAAATATTTAGAGCTAGAGAACTCCGTGACAAGTGAGAGAAATTTAATAAAAATGTTCTATTATATGTTCTAATGACATTCTTATTAGATATTGTCTTTTTTGGATGCAAGAGATGGATACACTTATTGTTTATAATATTTTTTTGGGAAGTTGAAGATGGTTGTAAATGTTATACTTGTTATCTTTTGGTGATGTCCATAGGTGTTCATATTTGTTCTTAACCTAACTTTCATGCTATACTTTAGTGCGCTTAGTTTTGTATGATCATTTTTGTTTAATTAAACTATAAGTCAAAGGATGTGTGACATTGACAAACAACTAAGCTAAGGTATGAAATGGATAAGGGAATTTTGAAGCTAACGCAAATAAGTAGCACTAAACACAAAGAAGAATTTGTAAAATTTAAGAAATGGGTTACTTAAATTCAAAAATCTTAGGTAATCATTGTTGAAGATGAGAGAAGTGATTTTAAAAAGATTTCTAGTGCTAAATCAAAGGGGTTTCCATGGAGTAGACCTAAGTTCTTAAGGCTAAAAAATAAAACTCAATATGTGCAACAGTTTTAGCAAATGATAATAAAAATTTATTAAAAATAAACAGTGACCGAGCTAAATTTTTTTATAAGAGGTCTAACAAATTTTAGCTCAATTTAAGCACATTTAGATGATAAAATAACCACAACAATAAGCATGTTTCTTCATTCTAGAGTTATATTTATTATTATAAAATATCACTTAGACCAATTTAATCTCCACCAAATACTAAAATTAAGCAAAAATATTGAAGTGAAAAAATTTTGAAAAACTTAAGAACTTTTAATCTACCCATTTTGTAATTTTTAGATCTCATTGGTATAGATGTCTAATTGATTATAAAGATTTGAAAATTTTTAGAACTTAATCGTCAAATTTTGAAAATACCTTTGAAACTGTACTAAATGTTTAAATTAACAAAGTGTTGAATATTAAACTTTTATATAGAAGATAAAAGACAAAATATTTCATCACAATTAGATATCATTTGTTATGTTAGACCTTGTCACAAAACAAACTTGCTATGAAAAATATAAAATTTCATAATATAGATCCTAATTGACCTTCGTGAAGTGTATCATACTTGTCAAGCCCCCACCGACATCTAATACCATTATGTCACAAAGTTATCATCAGAGCCGCCAAATACAGCATTTAAGTGAGGACAAATAAACAAACCAAAGGTGGGGACCCGACGGTAAGACAAACACTAATTCAAAATCCAAAGTATATATATAAAGACATGTTTTTAAACATTTAATCACACTAAAATTTTCCCTCTCACACATCTCTTGGAAAGGGCTCTCCTGTAACAGCATCATTCCCAGTTCTCGGTGTAGTGGTTTCATGACCTGTGATGTAAGCACTAAATGAGATTTTATAAATCTCAGTAGATAAATCCACATATTTAACCAAGAAAATAAAAGGCATAACAAATACCATTAACAGTAAAGATGAATGTCATACATACATATAAGATAATGTCAAATGAAAGTCATAAAGAAATGCAAGTTCCTTATATTGTGCTTATTACCGGGCCCAATTCCCTTTGACGCATTATCCTCTGGATCCAATCATCAATGACTGTCCTCTAGCCGGCATCCAACCAAGCACATAACACTAGGCAGATATCTGATCCGAAGATGGATACCCTGCGATCCAACACGCTGAGCCTAGTGCCACCAGGCAGGTATGGTACCATACCCTGCGATCCAACACGCTGAGCCTGGTGTAATCATCATGGAGTCATAGCACATAACACTAGGCAGATATCTGATCCGAAGATCGATACCCTGCGATCCCACACGCTGAGCCTAGTGGTGAGGATAATATTCTCTGGGAATCCATTTTTATATATTTGTCATTTCCTAAATATCAACCCATGCCATATCAAAAGTCATTTCATGCTATATTGTTTCATCCCTTTCTTTAGCATATTGTACCATATTATTTCTTCCCTTTTTAGTTGTCATGCAAATGAAAGAAACATCAACATATAGAACAGCCAAACACTATGTAACTGAAAGAAAATCATGTAAAGCAAATACATAGTAATGCGCTACATCACAGGGTTAGAAATCTATCTACCTGGATTTGTCGTACCAAATTTTTCTTGTCAACTTCTAATTGGTTTTCTTGATATCCTACAAGGCCATAGTGCAAACATAATCAAGTTAAAATATGTTTATTTGACAAAAGTTGCTTTTTCTAAAAATTATTCCCAAATAGTTAAAAATTCTGCTTTCTAAAAGCTTTCCCAAACACACCCCAAACTAATCCCAAAAGATGGGCTTACGCGGCACTGAACCGCCCGCTGGACCGCGCGCACGTTCGGCGCTGGACCGCCCGCGCAGAAAAAGCTTTCTAAAAGCTTTTCCAAACGGATTTTCAAAAAGTAAATCTGGCTTACGCAGGCGCTGGACCGCCCGCGACACTGGACCGGGCGCTCGGCGCGCTGGACCGCGCGCGCTGGGCGCTGGACCGCGCGCTCTGGGCGCTGGACCGGGCGCTCGGCGTGCTGGACCGCACGCGCTGGGCGCTGGACCGCGCGCTCGAAGTGCTGGACCGTGCGCCTCCGCATCCGGTTCAACGGCGTAACCCGGTCCAAAGCCTGGACCGGTTCACGCAGTCCCCCCTCTCTCTCTCGCGTCCGGCGAAGCCGAAATCTTTCGCCGGCGCTGGATCGGCTGTTTCATGTGCTGAATCGACCGAATCCGGCTCGGCTTCCTCTTCTCGGTCTCCCCCGCTCACCGGAAAATTAAATAACCCTAACGACGAATAAAAAAAATATTTTTTTACCTTACGGAAGCCTTCGCCGGCCTTCACTGTCACTTGCCGGAAATCCTCGCCGGCCGTTACTGTCGCGTCCAATGCTCCCGGAATCCTCGTTGGATGTTAATGTAGCGTGCAGAAACTTCTTTAAGATATTTCTCCGAAATCTCGCCGTCGCACTCCGGTAACTCTTCGCCGCCGTTTTTCGCAGAAGCGCTTTTCCAAACGCACCTGGGTCGGCCTTTTATAAACGCGGTCGAAACCGATAAGCCTTGGTTCGTGAACCACGTTTTTGCAGAAAACCCCTTCTAAATTTTATATTTGCAAATATATCCTCCGCCAATCGGATTTGAACTAAGCCGACATTTAAAAATTACAGATCTATCCTCTACGTTACAAATTTATCCCAAATCTTCAAAAATTCATAATTTATTCATTAGAGCTCCGAAAATTACAAATTAAACATCGTTGGATTCGTCTCACAGAGCTCTTTCTATAAAAAATATAAGATAAAACTAGGGCTGTTACAATACATTAACCTTTCCAAAGTGCATCACACAACACTTCTTCTTATGATCTTAAATGTGATTTTTCAATCTTTGAAATCCAAGTTTCATTGTAGAGAATATTCTATTTCTAGAATCTTAAAAGAAGCAATCAATAATAACAATCTTGTCTAAGAATTAAAGAGATCAAGCTTTATAAATTCCATCATTCAATACAAAACTTTATTATCACCCAAACTTTATCATTGTTGGTATATTTTAGGTCACGAGTCATGCTATATATATATATGATTTATGTGAAAAATATATTTATACCTTACAAAAAAATATTAGATTTAAATGAAAATATTTTTAATTTTATTTTTAAAAATAACTTATATTTTACTAAACCTAATGATAAAAAATCAATAAAAGTAATTAAATGATTTTTGTACCTCAAATAATAATTACATATTAAAATTTTGTTTTAATTTTTTTAAAATATTATTTTTTTAAAATTTATATTTAAGTTAAAATATGATTTATATATATATATATATATATATATATATATATATATATATATATATATATATTAGAACAAAGTACATAAAACATTATATAATTCATATGATAAAAGCTATTCCTTTTTGTGAATGAGATGAAGGATTTAATTTAAAATGTTTTTTTTTTAATTTTAAGAAATAATAATAATTTTTTAATATATTTTTTGAAAGTAAAATTAAATCAAAACATTAGGAAAATTATATGATGGAATTCTTCTCTTTTATAAGACAATCATAAAATTTAATTACTTTTTTGATATAATTTTATTTAATATGATTTTCAATATAAATAAAAAACAATCTTTCTTATATCTACTATTTGCATATTAAAAATGATATTTTTATAGATTTTTTTCATTATTTTAATTGATTTGTATTAATATATTAATTAATATTAAGAAAGATAAACTAATTTATGATTTTTAAATTTTTATTTTATTTTATTTTTAATTAGTTTTAAATTATTTGTACTCTATTGTATATATTATATTTAATTTGAATATTATGAAAAAAAACCTAATAATCAAGACATGCTAATACTTATCACAAACGTATTTGTACTTACTAAAATATTTCAAACATTAATTAATTTCAAAGTCCTTTAACAATTTATATTTTTCTTAAAAATCTAAAGCATATATATATATATATATATATATATATATATATATATATATATATATATTTGTAAAAGTTTTTGCATTTTCTAGGGAAATTTTGAAAACAAATTATATACAAAAAGTTTGTTAAAATATTTCTACTAAAACGTTTTTAATTTTTCAATAATGTTACCAAAATTAACATTAATTCTATTTTGATTATTGTTAGTTTATTGTCTTTTAATAATTGAGTTTTTATCCAACTTATCTGATTTAAATTTTTTGCTTGTGCTTGCTAACAGTTAGCAAAACAAATTGAATTTTTGTTATCCATGATTTGTGAGATTATTATACACCAATTATAGATCTACTTTATTAATTTTTTATTATCAATATTTAAGTTTCGAACCTAAATAAAAACAAATTACAACCAATATAATAGTTTGACTTTAAAATTTTAATATAAAATTGTTTTGCTTTTCACTTTTTTAGGTATCATTTAAATTAAAAATCACATGCAGCAATATCAATAAAAATATAATAAAGTTAGATAACAGCTGTCTATGATATCCAACGCAAATTACGGCTGATTAAAAATGTATTTTTAATTAATAATTAAGCAGCACAAGGAATAAATTTAAATTAGCAGATAAATTCGGTTAGCCGTGACCTAGGAAACGGAGAAATAACAAACGACAGCGATGATCGGTGAGATGGGCAATCTATAAAAACCTAAATTACGAATTCCACTTGTAAATAAGTGAGGTCGCAAAGGCATGGATGAGGAAGAACATAGGCTTAGGGCGTCCTGGAGTCCTGAGGAGGACAAGCGGCTGTTGGAGTTGGTGATCGAGTACGGCGCCCGGAAGTGGGGGCAGGTCAGCAATCAGATTCCGGGAAGGTCCGGCAAGTCGTGCCGCCTGCGATGGTTCAACCAGTTGAACCCTAACATCAAACACCGGCCGTTCAACGCCGAGGAGGACCAATTCATTGTCGAGGCCCAGAGGAAACACGGCAACAAGTGGGCGACCATCGCCCGCTCGCTGCCCGGCCGTACAGATAACGCCATCAAGAACCGATGGAACTCTAGATTGTGCCACCTTCGGTATGCCATCATCAAATAGTCCATGTTTGCTTTCGGCTTTTCAAACTTGGATTTTAACCTTCTCTTTTAGGATTAAAACCTTCCAAAAAATTGTATTTCCCCTTTCAAATTGTTAATTTTTATTATTTGATTGCAAAGTTTTCAGAAATGATTGAAGAAAAAATTATTACTTACTTGTTTGTTATATTAATTATATGTGATTTTCTTAAGCTATCAAACTTTCTTGTTGATGTTAATAGTTTGGCCAGTTTGACCTTTGACTTCTTCCTTGTCAATGATTGCAAAGTTTTCACAAAGAGATGATGCTATTTTAATTAAAACTTTTTTTAATTATTAATTGTGTAACCAACTTCTTTATTAAATGTTAATGAAAGTTTATGTTTTTCTTTGCTTTCTCAAATGTAAACGGAAGATAGAAATTTCAATTGAAATACAGCACTATTTTAAAAAATAAAGTAACAATTTAATTTTTGTTTCACTGGCACGTCTAGATTTGAAATTTATCCCAGAGATTTTATATTCAAAAATACAAATTGCACTCGTTTGAATTTATTTAAAGCACCAAACGAGCTATTTAAATATTTTAAAATATTAATTAAACATTCAATTAAGCTATATCATTTAAATCTTTAAAATCCACAAATAGATCATAAATTTAAACTACTTCAGCATATAAATTTGCCATTTTACATACTTAAATTGTTTATTATTTAATTTAAGTCTTGAACCAAAACAGAAGTTAGTTCAAAACCAAAACGATCAATTCTGATTTTTTTTTAAATGTATTTGCTAATTTTCTTTCTACTGATTTGCCTTGTTCTTTTAAAATTTATACCATTACCTCATCTTTGCCAAAACTTTATTTTATATGTCATTTCTCATTTTGAATTGCCAACTTTTGTTTCTAATTTATACCAATGATATTTCCAATAATTCCAAAAAAAATTTTAATCTTCAAAATATTAAATTTATACTTCATTTGCTTAATTATCAATTTTACTGTTGTCATTATGGAGCACTTATTTGATCTAACTTTTCCGTTCAGGGCAACGAAAATAGGAAACCATCGTCCAACCATACCTTCGACCACGTCCTCAACAAAGTTCGTCGGGGCTTCTTCCTGTTCTCCTTTTGCTGAGATAGACTTACATGCTATAGAAAAGCATTACCAAATGGAACCCTTGCCCATGGCAGAGACCACAGCTGCTTGTTCTTCCATTTCATCCATGGAGGAAGAACCATGTGCACGAGACCACGCCATGAGAAAAAGGGTATGCCGTGGAGATCACAAGGCAGAATCAATCGCGGGGATTTCTCCAGAATCATTAGAGTTGCGGCCTGAAGTTCATCAGAAAGCAACGGATGTACCCATGATGGAATACCCAACACTGGGAGCTTCCCCTTCGCGTTTAGAGCAAGAAGAACCAAGTGCCCATGAGGATGTAGACGGGGAAGAAGTATGCCAAAGAGAGCATAGCACAATGGCAACACAACATTCTCAAACGACCCTTTTGCCTTTCAAGGTCCTGGAGAGCAACGAAGGAGAAGATGCATGCCAAAAAGAGCAAAACACGATAGCGGCAAAAGGTTATCAATGGACTCCTTTGGCTTCGCCTATTCACAAGGAAGATGGAGAAAAACATCCATGCCAGAAAAAGGACAACACAATACTAACTCAAGATTATCAAATGAGTACCCCGCCCTTGAATATTAATGGGCATGACACAGAAGACGGTGCACTCCAAATAGTGGATTGGACAATAACAAAACAACATTGCCAAACAGTGGATGATGCAACTCTATTTCAAGAGAGTCTATTTCAAGGTAGTCAAACAATACCTATGCTTTCAGATGTTCATGAGGACTTTAGAGGGAAATGTGCATGCCAAAGGAAGAATAACATGGAAGCAGCAAGAAATTATCAAGCAACTCCTTTGCCGGTGAAGGATGTTAGTGGTGCCAGGATCTCCTCTCTCTCTTCTGAGTTAGAATCAAATGTTCGAAATAAAGTTGGTAGGGTGCTAAGATTGTACCATAAGGAGGATACAATAGTAGAGAATTCACTAACGAAGGTGGATAAAATAATTTGTTTGTCACTCAACCTGCAGGGAGGAGTTTCAGGTGATGAAGGAAACAAGAGAATGGGATTGACAGATATGGTGCATGAGACGATAACCAAACAATTTAAAAGTAATTGGTTCAAGGAAATGGCACACGAGATTATTGGCAAATTTTGTGAGAGTTATTGTAATATGCAGGAAATAGATTCTCATGTAGGCATAACTTCGTGAGGGTTTTCTACATCAAATAATTGATTTTTATATGTTCATAGACATTTATTATTCTTTTACATCAATAAGATATTTTAATTTTAAGATTTCCATCTTTTCCAGCACAATGCATCATCATTTACCTTGAAATTTTATTGCCAACTTTCCAACTATGAATATGTTAGAAAGTTTTAATTGCACAAGCAAAAATTCTATACTATGTTTGTTACGTAAATCAGGTCAAATTATAACAAATCAAAGTAAATGACATAGAGATTTGCGTAAAAATCCCAAATGAAAAAAAATCAATAGGAGAGCTTAAGCAAAGAAAATTTATTATAATTGAGAGTTACAAGAAAATTTTTTAAAGAAAAAAAACTATCTTAAAAAAATTATATCTAAAATATTTATAAATGCACCACCATAACATCAATTCTTTTATTTTCTTAATTGATAGTTATCTTATTCATCGTATTTAATTGTATATTTTAAGATATAATTCATTTTCAATATTTAATGTTTGGATTTGTGAGGATTTGACTAAAAGTTCTTTGGTATGAATAAATTCAATGCAACATCAATAGTGTTTCAACAAATGCATTTGAAAGGGATGTCGATTTGCAACTATGGCAGAATAATCAACATACAATTAACAAAATGTGTACGAGGTGTCATTTTAAATGCATGGATAGAGGATTAAAAAGTCTAAACCAGTAACGACTCAAACATTTAAACAAGTTTCAACAACAAAATTTTGATAAATTTACTTGAATATTACATCGATATCAACATAATACAAGATAATACTTTTTATGTATCCCATTATGTCATACATTACTTCTTTGCAAACACCCTCCATCTAACAAATACATCTACTTATAATGATTATTACAATTGCAAAGTCTAAGATGGTAACAAAATATACAAATTCAGTTATTGTAATATTAAATTAATTTAGAACAAACAGCCCAAGCCATTGCTTATTTTTATTCTTTACATATATCAAGAAAAACATAATTACTTTATTCTTCACATAATTTAACAACCATAAAGTGTTACTTATGCGATCATATATCACATTTTTAATTTGCATGCCATATATGATCGTGTCCTGCTTTGTAAGTTTGTTTCGCATCATCATGTCATGTCATGCCCACGCTTCATAGAGAGCAACAAGAAGTGCCGAAGGACCATCCAGGCCACATTTTTCAATTGTCAATATTTGCAGTACAAACAAAGCAGTATCTAATATGTAACGAAGCAACATCATCATACATTTTCTTACAAATTCATTCATCATTTAATAAAAAAAACTTAAAAAGGGTTTATTTTTACAAAGCAAGATGAATAAATAAAAATATAAATAGCATTAACGTTATAAATATTTACTTATTCATAAAATGCGAAGACTGAAATGCAATATATATTCATATACAATGTTATCTAATAGAATCAGAATTGAGTACTATTGATGGATTATGAGAACAAAAGGAAGCTGAATGAGATCATAGTAAATGAATTGGGCCTCTAAAAATAGGTAAAAGACACATTGGCTTTTGTTTTGTTCATTCAAATGAAAAAATAGACATGAATTTGAGAGCTTATTATCCTCAATTATAAGGATGGATTTGAAACCAACACTTGAAATGTCGCTTGCTTAAATATTATTACATTAATTGCAAAGAATGTGCGATGTATCGAACTAAGTTGAGATGGCATTTGCTCTAGTACATTTAGTTTTTTTTTTTTACTTTTTAGACTTCTAAAAAAAGATCCAATTATTAACTATTTCACCTAATAGACTTAGTAATTCCATGTTAAACATGGTCTGATTCGCAAGCTGCCATTTAAATGTGTAAATCACAATTTACTCATTAGCTTGAGTAGATACTTGATACAAGTTCATATTCTCTTAAGGATTGTTATTTCTAACTTTGAGCAACCACATGAACTAATTATTTTTCATTTATATATCTCTGAGACAATTTTTACTACTTGTATGCTCTCCTTTTTAGTGACAAAGAAATTTCATATACACAACAATGCATTAAATAAGTTAACCATGCATGGTGCAACATATAGCGAGCGTCTCAAAGATAACAATCCAAAACTACTCCATTATAACACTATACCAAACATAAAGAATTTAATGAACATGATTGACATTAAACTAGTCTAGATGACTTTTAGTTACTCAAAGCTCAAAGATAACAAAAACATCACCAAATATAGAATGCATGGCTTTTTTCAAGGCATATGAACTTCAATATTTAGCATCACCATGAAATGCATGGCATTCAACTCACTAAGCCACTCTTCTCTATATTGACGTCATGATCCTCATAAGATATGGTGGAAATAAATATGGTAACAAAAAAATTGATCCTTACAAAAAAAAAAGTGACTCCAAACACCACAAAAAAATAATCTCACACACTTGTGTATGATATTGCAACAACTCTCTTCATAAAATGGAATTCAGTCAACATACAATCTTTACATTATCATTATTTGTCTCTAATAACCAAAAAAAATTCAAATATCCAACTAACTCACACACAAAAAATTGTTATTAAATCCCTGGTAAATGTCAATAAATAACCATTACATCAACATTGCAGCTCCAAGTTAAACCATAGGGTACAAAATTTACTTAAATCTTAACATGAAAGTATTCTCATTGTCATAACAAAGATATAAAAAGAGTAATAGAATTTCTACAATCCTTTGTGCCAACTCAAAAAATGATGTTATCAAATTTGATAATCATCTTAATTTATAGGAGAGTAATATAAAAGACCTCTAGATTTATGGTGGAGGCCTAAAGGAATCTATGAGGTAAACTATGATGCCTTGAGACCATTAAAAGAAGTCTAAATAGGTCTCAATAAAATGAACCAAGTAGAGCTGTAGAGTACAAAGGCAGTGATAATGGATTGAAGAGGCCTTGAGGACAATTTTAAGTGAAGAGCTACAACTTCATGTCTTAAGTGTTATGTCACCCTTATGTTTGATAAGTCAAGTATTTAATATTTAATTCTAATGAATTTGTTTAGTGTAAAATAGGTTTACATGTAAAAAACAAATATACACTTTTGAAAATAGTATATTAATAGTCTTCAAAGTACCTTAAAGTTTCAACAAGCTTCAAAGATCGAAGATATACGTATCAATTTTGAAAAAGTTTTTTTGTTATGAAATAGAATGTTAGCATTTTGATTATAAGACACATCGTCATTCTTCTCACATTGAAATCCTAACTCAAGAATTCAATTGTTTAATCATGTCATTGATTTAGAAAATGTATAGGATTCTACTTTTTTATTTTTTTTCTTAGTTCAAATCTTACTTAAACTATTTATTAATTTAATAAAAAAATAATTATATTTTTCAATCATTCTTTTTTTAGTTAAATCCTATTTATGCATCTTTATCAAATTCAATATTATGTTGATTATTAAACCTTTATTAAATAAAAAAACAAATATATTAAATTTTTGATAATTAAAAAAAGTATGGTCACATCTTAAGCTTGTGCCCAAATATAAAACTCTCTAGTTGAGCAAACTCAAAAGGGCATTCGCAAGTTTCGGATTAGGAGACAACTGGAACAAAATTGGTCGAGCTCAATCTCGTTGCTGTGCATCCTGAATTGGGTTCTGGTACATCAATGATAGAGTTGGGAAAATATATAAAATGGGTCGAGTTAGACGTATAACCATGAATTAATCTTATAAGCATATGAGTGAACTAAGTGGTGAAATCTCAAGCACACAAAGTATGGAGCTAGCCCTAATTTGGCTTACATAATTCACACACAAAAGATATTATAAAGTGTAAAAAAACATTCCATTAAGCAAGATGGGACTAAATTCTATCTATCGTTTAGTAGCTAAAATGTGTTATTTATTACCAACTGATCTTTAATAGAATATTATCAGTTTGATCCACTAAAAGCGCTTACTCTTCGCTTGAAATTGGATGGCCAAGATCACGTCCAGCTTTATCAGATGATGTTTTTTGTTTTTGTCTTTTGAAATAATTTATCATTAATCTAATGGCCTACATTTCTCTAGTTTGAATCTTACAGCCCATATCTAATCCTTCTTTACTATTAATGAATCAAACGATCCAAATTTTATTCAACTTGATCATATTGCTTAGATATAATCCCCACATTGATCCAACCATTCAAAACACATCCTCCTTTATAGTGTTTGATCGGATTGTCAAGAACTCCTCTTAGCAGATATAATGATTCTTGTCGATTTTGCCTAATGACTGATTTCCTAGTTGATTTATGTGCACAATTAAATATTGAAAGATTTTTTAAGCCTTTTGGCAACATCTTTTAAAATAACTTTTCTTTTATTTTTTAACTACTATGATCAAATATTTTTTATATAAATTCAATTATTATCCATGAAATATATAATGAACATGAATAAGATTTTAAAATCCGAAGAATGACTATATTATATTCTATCAGCATAATTTTCTTCTAGTAGCTTCTACAGCTTACTACTACTTGAAATTTCAAATTCTTTTAGTTAAGTCTAATTCTTTGAAGCTTTTATTTTCTTAATTTTCTTCATAATTTTGAGTGTTTGTCTTTCTATATTTATGAACAAACATAAAGAATTTATATGTATCATCAAAAATTTATTTATTACTGTATTTTTCTTTTTCGTTTGGGTTGGGTAGTTGGATATTTGTGAAAGATTAAGTCTGATTTGATCTCATAAAAATCAAGTCAAGGTTGAGCTTGTAAAAATCTGGGTTATAGTTGAACCTTTAAAAGATAATAAGTTGGAGATGAATCATAGAAAAAAACTTAAGTTAGAGGTAAATCATAAAAACAAATCTTAAGTTATAACTCTTTTGCTAGTGGAGTTTTTTTCCCTCTGTTAGGGGTGGATGTATGTTTTAATTTTAATCGAATCACCTAAAATTTTTTGTGTATCATTTCAACTTTTATTTTTATTTTTCTTAATCATAAAAAATATAAATTAATATATTTATAAACCAGAATTTTCCATAAACATAAATTATTTTTATAAAATTTTGTAAAAAATAAATATAATTCTAAAATTAGTAAAAATATTTTAAAACTCATAATTTATCCCCTTCTTGTGGAATTCACAAACTCATTTTTACTTCATTAAGGACCACTCTATACACCTTAAATTGATGATAAAATATTATGGATGCCACAAATGTTTGTTATTGAAATTTGACTTAGTTTATTGAGAAAGATCATAAGAGATTCTAATTAGGCTCTTAGGTTATGAGAAACCCTAAGGTACCCAAGTAATTGATGGTAGCATCAGATGGTAAGTTAAGGTTAAAGGAAAAAGTGCGACAAAAATGAAAACCATCTTATTAGCTAAAATTTATTTTCTTAAGGCTAATGTATGATATAGTTTAAATAATATATAGTGTATTGAGCATAGAAATAATCTTAAAGAGGGATCAAATTGTTTATCAGATATGAAAAAGGCTTTAACATATGATATAATCCACTTAATGTATGGTATATTAACAAATAAAACTGATAGGATATTATGAAATGTAAGAATAATAAAAGATATTAAAAAATAACTTAGAATTAATTAAGTGCATCTAATTTGTAATATAGATAACAAAAGGAAATGGACTCTTGAAATGGAGTTTATTCTCAAAAATTCATGTAGATGAATCCAGATTGGTAATATAAGTAAGAAAAATAATTAAAATAAAAAAATTATTGACATATGATTTTTGTATAGCATCATAATTATATAGTATAAAATAGTGATAAGATTTGTTTGACTTAAACATATGCAAGATTAATGTATTTGTATTTATTATTAAACTTAATGCTATGTGAGATGAAAACATAAAAATAAAAATAAGGAAAAAATGAAAAAAAGAAATAAAAAGATTATAGAAATAGGTTAACTAAACTATGAGACAAGAAAAAAAATAAGAAAGTAAAACTTTGGCTTCCTTAAAGGGCACTATCCTATGATAGAACAAGAAAAATGTCTTGAATTGGTAGTAAATTAGGCCAAGAATGAAAAGGAAAAATAGTACAAATAATAAATTGGGATAGAAATACAAAAGAAAAAAAAACTAGTACTCGCATTAAATTGGCCCAAGAATGTAAAAAAATTGACACTAACGATAACCTAGGTTGGGAATGAAAAAAATAAAAGAAAAATAACATTGATAATAAACTAAACTATAAATAAAAAAAAATAAAAAATATAACATTGACATGTTGGATTGGGTTGATAAAAATTATTAGATAGTAGGATTGAGAAAAAACTAGGTTTTGATAAAAGAATTATGAAAAATTAAAAGACGAAAAAGGAAATGAAAGAAAAATGAAAATAAAATCGGGTAATATTATAGAGATAATGATGGAATAATTCTATATATTTATAAATATATACACATAATTACATAAAAAAAGAATCACAATGAAATGGTTTGTTCATAATTTTGTTTGAATATCATTAGGTGTTGTGAAAAAAGTCAAATATATTATAAATACTATGATGTTGCTTTAATATATTTAATAAATGTTAGTTTTGTTAATTTCATTTTAATGCCATTGATGTTTATATTTTATTTGTTAGGAAACTTGCTAATTTTTATTCTATTTACACTACATGACATGGCATGAACACATTGAGAGGGGTAGATCTAAGCGACAATGAAAATGAATAGACATCCACTGTAAATCATAATTGTGAGGAATAAAAAGTTGATAGTTTTTTATGTATTAGTTTAACTCAATATTGTTGGTCATATAGATATTATTTATTATATCTAGCATATGAAAGAAGGTACATAAGAATTAGAAATAATACTATTATTCATTGTTAGATAAGAAACTATTTTGAATGCTCTCACATTTTCTATGTAATTACTATTTTGAATTAGTGATTGACATAGATAGGATGTGAGAGGTAGGCACTTGGTGTCTAGGGATAAGATGACGTAAATTAAGATTGGAATGGTACCAATCAATCTTTTAACATTTGTAAGATCATTTTTCATGAGTCCATTTTCTTTAATTGGCCATAGATAAATAATCTATATGGGGTTAGTACTATTCTGAAAGCTAATACTAGATGTTACACAAATTTTACAATGGTATATATTTATGGGGATGCGAACATTAACACTTGAGATCATCATCTTATCAAATATAGCTATAGGGGATCAATGGATGCCATTGCAATGAATCTATATACTCAAAACCATGAGCCAAGATGGCTATAATCATTATGAGAACCTAATATTTAATTCAATGTTCAAATTTTGTACCATTGAAGGCTCTTTCATGGAATTCAACTTGTTTATTTATATAATTATTGCATGAAAACATGAATAATAAACATTCATTTCATGGTTTTTATCATGTAAAGAATGTCAATAAACATTCACTTATTTAATAGCATTGCAACTCTTAATCATCAAAAATTATTCAAATAAGTTGGTTACATAAAATCCTCATGCATGTCAAAATAATTTTACTTATCTCAATTTTTGTATTATTTTCACATTTGAATTTATGTTTATCCTAAATAATTTTTTGCAAATCAATATTTCAAAGATTACATAATTTGATTTTTTTTTAAATTATAAACTTTTCATCTTATTGTCAAATGATTTGAAATGTTTACTGGATAATTTGATCAAATGTTACTTATTGCAACAATGCTAATGAACAATTTGTCATAAAAAAGGAAATGATCTAATATTGTTTGAAACACTTTAATTGCATCTATTAGATGACCTTATCGATATAGGAATGAAAAACGATTGGGTTATGATTGTGATTATTGCATTCATCCCAAGATGATTCAAAATACAACAACGTTGCATGAGTATATGACAAACATAGTTAGAGATTTAGAGACTCGTAAAGGGGACAAATATGCTTTCTTCAAAGAATGCCAAAAATATATTCCAATCTTACAACTGTTGTAGCCCATATGACAACTCTAGATTTTAATTGAATTATCAACAAAAGTTAAGAAATATTCATTTGAAAACAATCCACCTACCTACTGTGGTTAAAAGGTATAACAAGTTTTGGAAACATTTTGTGATTTATATTGCAATGTATAATAATTTTTCTTTCAAAAAAAAATATAAAATAAATAATTTTAATAATCATCCATTATAATTTATAATAGAAAAAGTGAAAACCAAAACAATTACAATAATCATAAAATAAACTATGAATTCAATCGACACTAAAGATTTAAATTTGTAAAAAAAGATTAAAAATATATACATCAGAAATTTTTCATTTCAAAAAATCACAAGACAAACCATAAATCCAAGAAAAGAAAAACAAAACATTTAAAAACATTCTTGGATTTCACCTCTGTCAAAATACTACTAAAAACACTAAATCAATTATAAAAAAAATCTAGCTATTTAATTCTTTTAAATTCCTAAAAATCAAGTGTAAAGAAACATTTAAAACAAAGCTTTAAAAACAAAGCAGCTAAGTAGCAATGAAAAAAATTTAAAACAAATCCATTTAAATATTGATTTTTCTTAAAAGAAAAATATTATTTTTAACATTGGCAATCTATTAATCCTAGGGCAACGGATTCCTTCCATTCGTATCGTTGATAAGCAGTTGTATTTCCGCCATGCCAAGAAGAAAGAAAGCTCTGTAGCATTCCAGATTTCGTCTAATAAACTGGACGTAAAGCCAATCGTAATGACGAGACAAAAGTATTTTTTCTGTCTGATTGCAAATCTCATCAAACAAACGGACATTTCGAAAATGTCTTATCACCTAACCAAGAGATGTGACATAGTGCTAAATAGTTTTAATTTACATCTATTCCGATTCTACCCCTACACCATTTCAGTTATTGTATTTAAGAACATTTTAAAAAAATGTAAGAATCTTTTATAGAAGGAATCTTGTGAGAGTGAAGTTGAATATTTTGATAAAAATTGTTTATTTGAAATTTGATATTTAGTATTCCGCTCAAAATTTATTTTAGGATAAATAGTTTTTAATACATAAATTTTAAAATCTAATTTAATATAAAATAATAAATTTATCTAAGAAAATGAAATAATTGAACCGACCAAAATGATTACACACAGTTTTATGGGATCCATCCCATGTATACAATAGTAATATCAGAAATGATTAATGAATGATTTGGCCGACATTCTTATCAATAATGACTAGGCCGTCAAATGCTCCAGGAGAAAGCAATCAAGAGATATGTTTTTTATATTGATTTCTCCTATAGTCATAAATTCCTGTCAAAGCATTGCATTGTCACATTTAATTAACCATTTTTGTTGTTTCTGGGGACGGAACTTAGTTCTAAAAACATGGTCCATCTGCAATTAGTGTTTCATTTGGGATTCAAACTTCCCTAGGGTCCACAAAGAGCCTCGCCTGCGGCGGCGCCTTGGCCCATTCCGGTGGTGAGCTGTCCTCTCTCAGTGACTTGACGCACCACAGATCCTCGGAGCAGGACATGCACCCAAAGTGCGGCACGTGATGGCGGAGTTCGTCACGTCCGCCGAGTTCTGCAACGACCACCTTCACATCCCCATCCTTCACGGCCATGTTGTGCACGAGGAGGCACAGAAACCGCAACAGAGAAGCAGACCGGGGACCTTCTGCATGCAAACCATACATAAAATAGAACCCAAAAGCTGAACTCAGGTCCGGCACCGAAGGGAATCCGAGTCCGAGCTGAGCCGGAATGATCATTTCCAGAATTCTCGACGCCTTGGATAAAGCCACGAAGGCCCACGGGGCTCTTCCAAGCCTCAGCTTATACACCTCGCCGCCGTTCCATACGCTGAGCACAGCCAAGCTTGAGGCAGTCGCCCAGTGCTCGTCCCTCGGGCAAGCGACCCACGTCCCCAAAGTCGGCTCGCTCGATAGTATTCGGTCAATGTCGAGGGGGAAGAACTCAGCGGAACTCAGACTTCGGCGATAGAGCCGGGCGGCGTCGTCCACCTCGAGTGCGGTTACCTTCACCGATGACTCCGCGAGGTTTAACGGCTTCTTCCGCTGGCCGACGGGGTTGACGAGGAGGATCGGCTGCCGGAACTTGACGTACCCGAACTTGCTTGTGAAGAGCTGGATCGACGGCTCGTTGCTCTTCTCGGTGGCCATATATGCCCACTCGACGGCGTTTGATGCGAACCAATCCTCCATTGCGCTCACGAGGTGGGAAGCTATGCCTCGCCTTCGGTGGAGCGGCGACACCCGGAGGCCAAGTAGGTATCCAACAATGGCTTCCATCGAGTTGGCGCTGACTAGAACTCTTTTGATCGTTCCACGAATGATTCCGACCAGCTCGTCTCCTACCTCGGCGACCTGTAAGTAAACGTATATCTGCATAAGGAATTAAAAATACGAGATATATGACGAGATTTTAACCGTATGACATACAAGCATCTCATAGATAGGGCTGTGGCGGACTCTACAGAGGGGGTCGCCCATGGTGATGGTGACCAGGGAAGTCCTGGCGGAGGCAAAACCGGCTTGGCAAAGTCTCTCGAGCTCCTCAACCGCACGGCGGTCTCGATCCCAGTCAAAGGACCGCACTCTCACCGGAAGTGACATCATCCAAGAGTGACAAACGGGCGATTGCATGCGAAATTCCGGCGCATGGAGTACATAATGACCTCCTTAAACGTCAAATAAATAAGCGGAACGGCAAGGACGTACAGAAGATCTAGTGAGAGACTTAAGGATATCCATTATTCACTAATCATATGTAGTTATTGTGAAATTAATGCAATCGCTTTCGGGTGAGGGGTCGGAGACGAACCAAGCGAGGCGTGAAATATGGGGTCCAGGGCAGATGAATACAAATCAAAAAGCATCGTGTCGCTGTCTGGACGAACTCTGCCACACTCGTCACCATCTCGACGAGTTTCTTTATAGATTTTTTTGGGAAAGTCGGTTTTTTATTTTATTTTATTGTGCAATTTTCCATTAATGATAATCATCTTTCAGCCTAATCTGGCCGTACGATGGCCAGCTTATAATTGTTGCGCGTGCCGACGCATGGAGATGCACGTGGACGATGCACGTGGGCGGCGTGTTGGACCCTATGATGGGAATTCGGAACAGATTTCCTTTGTTAATCAAAATATTGACCCGCTTTTTATTAAATAATAGAATCAGATTCGAGTCAAAACAGACCCGATCCAATACCATTCGGATCGAATCACAATTTCTATTTACAACCCTATTAATAATATTTATTAAATTATAAAACATAAGATATAGTGATCTTTTCATCATAACAAAACCTTATTGCTTGCATGTTAACGTATCGCTTACTAGTTCCAGTTTCCATCAACCGCAGCCCAACATTGACTCAAATTTTATCAAGAAAAAAAGCAGAGAAGTGCTTAATTTAGTTATTATTAAACATTATTATTCTTTCACACAATATTTTAACATGAATTTACCATGATTATCATCTAATTAAAAATGATTAGCATGAATATTGATGGGCTAAAATCGCTACTATCCACAAGCAAGGAAAAAAAAGATAATGAGATTGAAATAAAGAAATATAAATTTATATATAAATTTATGCATTATATAATATAAAATATTTTATATATGTATTACAATACGCATACAAGTGTTTGAGAGTTAAAAAAAAAGGAATATTGAATATAAATGACTTGTGTTTCAACATTGCATTTAAACATCCTGTATCACCATTTTTTTTTTTAAAAAAACTTGAAGATAGATTATAGATAAGAAATTATTTTATTTAATTACTGATAAACTTATGAATAGAGTTTGATAGCGCATCTTTTTCGTGTTAGATATAATGTACATATCTTTTATTTGATTATTCTAGAAGGCTTAAATCTCATGGTTAAACTCATAGATAAACCTTGAGAAATTATTAAAAGCATTTAAATAAGTATATTTTGAGTTTTTGATGTAAGCATAACAAATGAAGATTTTTCAAAATTTGGAAAAAATAATTATAAATTTTTATTTTTTGGATAACGGTTTTTTGATTGTAGGATTTGTCTGTTTGAAAAAGTACAAGAACTTATTGTTAATTATATTCTCTTGATACTAAGGAAGCCCCATTCAAGGGTTTCATGTGTAGTTCATAATCACTTAGGATAAAGAGGAAATATGATTTTGAGGGATTTCTTTTGGTAAATAGAATTGTTCTTATCAAGATTTTATAATTTTAATAATTTTTTTTGGAAGAGATTAACTGTACTCATATCATTTTCCTTGTATAATCACTAGCAAATAAATTTTTCATTGAAGAAAAAACTTGCAAGAATAATTCTTGAAGATATTCTTATTTCATAATGATCTTTACCACTTGCAAATAGGTTTAACTCGTTCAAAACATGATTCTAACACCAAAAGTTATTGGAGTGCAAAGAAAGATAACACATAATGATAAAAACAATATAGTGGAGCAATGCTGAAGAATAATGACAAACAAATATTATTCATTAAGAAAGATAAAAAAAATTATAATTGCAACTATATCTTTAAAGGCAATAGGAAAGACAAAACAACTCTTCTTAGCCACTTTCTAATAATTATTCTCATTAACTTATGTCATACTAATAAAAACTGACTTAACAACAATAATTGTTGGCATTATTAATAGCTATAATTGACTTAACAACTATATTTAACTACATTCTAACAATCATGACTAACAAGCAATACATCAAACACAAACACTTTACTCTAAACTAGTTAGAGTTTTATGCATGTCTTGGGTTGGAGGCATCAACTATGCAACTAGTTGGGAGGATTCAGGTTAATGGTAGCCGATATACTATGTCTTAGAGGGGAAGCAATCGACATACATAAATGATATGTGTCGTGACAAAATTGGTGCAACATCTCGAAAGAACATGGATAAATTAAATTTACAATTTCAATATTTATTTTTGAGGACTTGCTTTATTAGTATATTATTGGTAAAACAATCATTTTGTGGGATTGCTCTAAAAGGGAGGATAGTATGCATCAAACATGGAAGAGTAAATTAAATAAATCCAAAGATGATGATTTTGTTAGAATCATATACAATTTGATCATAAATAAAAAGACATAACATATTAATGTAATTATTAAAATACCAAAGAGCATGAGGAGTAACTAATTTTAAAATTTGATTGACAAATTTTGAAAATCATACAAAATGAAAAATACAAAGAATAAAAGTGCACATAAAATTTAAATCAAACAATTATTAAATTATTTTATTATTATTATTTTAATTAAATCCTTAAAACCACTTAATCCCTTAAAATGTAGCTAGAGAGCACACATGTCAAGAGAGGGGAGGCTAAATTGGTTGGAGAAATAATATAAGAGAGAATCTTATGAAAAGACAAGAGAAATATACTTAATTTATTAAAAATTTTTACTACTAAATCATCTTGCTTCTCTCCATGAATTCAAGTAGGTTTATAGATTTCTTGTAGCTAAGGGATTCAAAGGACATGGATTGGAGTGGGGATAAATCATCCTTAGAGTTCAAGTAGGTTTATAGATATCTTTCAGCTTAGTTTGCAAATTTACACTAAACATGTTTGTATTATTTTTGCACAATATGGTTGGATAATTATTTGGATAAATAAATAGTGCTCAATGCTTATGAAATTCTTTAAAATCTTTTTTCATGTAGTTATAACAAAGGTTATGCTCAAAATTTTATGAGATTTGCATTGTAAATGAGCCTTCCAAAACTTTTGTATAAATAAAAGATGTTATTTAGAAACATTTTACTATTTTTCAGCTAAAGCCCTAACAAATAACTTCAAAAATTATGAAATTTTATAACATAAAAGTCATAAAATTCTCAAAAACATTTATGTAAATAATGTGTAAGACTTCGAATTAATCGCTCAAAATGAAAGGAATTAATGTCAAGAGAAAATAGGCACCCTATTCTAAGTGCTTATTTTTTTAATGTTTTGTACACTAGAATGTGCTCATGATTTGCAAGAAATTCTATGATAGATTATTTTAATCAATAAAAAAAATTTCATTTTTAGAACTTTCAATTGTGAAATCATTGCCATTGATTTTTAACCTTTAAAGGTTTAATTGCATTGGGTAATCTGGATTTTTTTAATTAATACCAATTAATCAAAATTTTAGTTTATATAATTATAGAAAACATAATATATTTTTAGCCAATTTTTTGTTATAATCCTTAGTTGTATCCTAAACATTGATGAAGGTTTAATTTAATTTTAAGAACATGGATTGTTGCTTAATTTCATTTTCAATTTCAACATTTAGGGTTTGTTATTAGTTTTTTATTTTAGCATTTCATTTCTCAAACTAGATAAATTTTCTTTAACAATAGTCATCATTAGAGAATTTTCTATGTATTTTCAAAAAAAAAACTTTTTGAAAATAAAAACATTTGAGTACACCTTGTCTTTTTCATCACCTCCAATTGTTGACTCCATTAAAGAATCAAGGTTTAGACGATATTGTAACTTGCAAAAAGGATTGCTACTTGAGCTATAGAGATTGAGGTGCGAGATCAATCTATTCTTTAGGTTTGGCTATTAAATTAAATCAGTCAATTTAAGATTAGACAAAGCTTAAAGTGAATTAAACAAGATTTTTTAAAAAATTGAACCAAACTAAAAATTCAAATATTGGTAAAAAAAATGTAAACAAAACCTGAAATTTGGTTTTTTTTTTGTTTGGTCTTTGAACATAGATTAAATCCATGATTTAAAAACTAGATTATAGAGTAAATTAAATAAAATTATAATAGAATTGAATTGATCAAATCAAAATTGAATTAAAAATCATAATGCAAATGGTTATTTGAATTTTTTATTAGTTTAATTTTGCAGATTATAAAACCAAATAAAAAATTGAAAGTCAAATATACTAAGTTTTCTATCAAAAATTAAATTAAACTGATTGATTGTTGTTTGTTATGCCTGATTTCTTTGCTTAAATCGAATATTGTCGCCATACTTTAGTTTTTCATTGAAGATGCCATAGTCAAATCTTTCACTTATAAGGAAAAGAGGAATGATATTTTTTGTTTCATCGACATTTACTATCAAATTTGGATAACTATTGATTTTTTTATTTAGGAAAATTATAAGAAAAACACAAAATTTTATCATGAAAAAACACAAAATAAGAAATTTATTTGTAACTCTAGATAAAAGTTTTCTTCACAAAAATTGAACATCTATTTTTAAAAAAAACTAGTATGATAATAACAATAATTATAATTAAGAGGTGTAACACAAATAAATTATAATCAATAAAATTATGTCTCATCTTACATGAATGATTGTTTGTGTTATTGATTTTAGATTTTATATAATTTGTAAATGTATATTATATATTCAAATTTAAAATTATTATATATTTCAAGAGATATACAAGGTCTTTTTCCGTGAGTACGTGTTACGCAGAGGTCTTACTTGGAAACCATCAGGCTTGAAGGTGATTTGCGGATGCTCACGGCCCATCATATATATTTCTCCGAACGCCGTACCGATCCGCGATTTCTCGGTCATCAGCTAGCTGCGGCCCTCCTCCAATTCCTCCTTGCTCTGCCGCCGTGCGCGGCGCCGGTACACCCACAGGAGAAGCCATAGCAGAAAGATGGTGAAAGCGGAAACCGTTACGAACAACATGACCTTCCCATGGAAGGTGTATCCTCGGTCCGGGCTCAGGTCGACGACGCCAACGGGAGGTCCGGCAGTGGGGGAGCCACGTTCCATTGATCAAGTGGGTGGGAGAAACACAGGAAGAGGTGCAAGGAACCGCCCTCGTCTGTCTCCCTCTTCTTATTCTGTCTTCCACCATGAGACATTTCCACATTGTTGATAAAGTTGAGGACAATGATTGGTTTCAGGGACGATGTATGGTTGCCCCCTTGAGAAGCTACGGGCCCTTGAGTGGTGGTGCACGTTTCCTTCAAGGAGAAGGGAAAAGTTAATTCAACTTTTAGGGCAGCTTATGAACCGGTTTGGCTTTACGGTAGTTTTTAGGGCTGTTTATGAACCGGTTTAGTGAGCCATGTTCAGATTGGTTCAACTGCCAAGTATATATTCAGGTATTTGAGTTGTAAGATCGAACATTATACGATAGAATTGGTTTTGCGTTGGAGTTTTCTTAAATAAAAAAAAAAAATACAACAAAATAAATTATTTTAAATTTTTTTTGTGAATATAAGAAATTTGAAATTTTAATAACATGCATTGGTTTTGTACTTATTCTTAATCTAGCTTAGGAGAGAATGATACATCTTGCAAAAGATGGCTAAAGGAAGAGTGTTGGGAATAATTACGAGTCTAAGGTTAGTAGTTATGGATTGACTATCTCAATATTACATCAATGATTAATTAATCATGTTAAGGAGCACATATGTGATGTCCATGATATAAGGGAGTTGTTAGATATTAAATTGTGATTTCTAAAAATGAAGGCATCTAGATAAAAAGTGACAACTAAAACAAGTTGCTAAATACTGGGATAAGTATGACCGCAAAGTTAAGTTTAGTGGAAGTAGTCATTATATGATGTGATAAACAAAAAGATATTAATGATTATGTTCTCCTGAAAATAAAAGATCAATAAAAAATTAATGAAAGTTAGATTATTGATCTTTTTTTGTAATAATCACTTAGACTTTATGATATGTTTAGTAAATGTTTAAATTAAACTTATACTTACAAAAATCGAATAATAGGGTTCACTAGTTTATGTTATAAACTCAAGAATTATCTATTGTAACAAATAAAGTATACCACATAATAAAAGAAAATTTTAACATAAATATTGACAAGTTGAGAGATAATGTGAAGATTACATTAACACAAATAATAGAAAAAAAGGTCAACAAAGATAATGTTGATAGCAAAATCTATTGTGAATTAAAGCAAGCATATAGCTTTACTTCTTTTCACATCTCCTATCATGGGGAAGGAGAAAACATAATAGGGTAATTATATAGTAAAAGAGTGGTGGAGTCTTTTGCATGCACACAATTTGATGAATGTTCCTCCAATATTAATACACTATTCTTTAATGATTGTGCTTTCTTTTTCTCATATAGAATAATTAAGATAAGATTAGATGGGCTTTGTACTTATTAGTTCTAAAGATAAGATAATGTGATTGGCATTATTCTTTAGTAGTCTCTTATGATACAATCAAATTGAGATTGATTAAGAAATGAGTCAAAGGATAATATTATTATTGAATCAAATAAAGAGCTATGTAAATTGTTTAGATTTAAGTAAATCAAATTTGTGTTTAATAGAAATGATTGATTTATGTATATTTTATGATAAAAGAATACTAAATAAGTTTGTTAATATCAAGGAAATAACACATTCTTTTCATTATGAATATGCATTTGTTTAAATTTATAATCAACAAAAAACTATTTATGACAAACTTATAAGCTTGAAGGTATCTCAATGAGGTATAAGGGAAAAGAACTAGAACTTGTGCAAACCTGTTTTAACAAATCAAATGTTTAATCCTAAACTATTAAGGTATTCAAGCATATGATACTATTTTCCTGTGTTCAAATCTATATTAGAGAAATTGATGAATTTTGATATGCAAAATACAATGTTGCAAGTAGTCAAAAAGGTGCTTTAATAATACCATTGAAAAAGGCCTCGAATGAAAAATTTATTGATATGTAAATTATAATTTTTGGAGGTAAAATTTTTAGGATCTTTCAGAGGATAAAGATGTTATTTGATTTATCAAAATTATTATAAGCTTAATGGAGCTGATACTATTGGGAGCTTATGGAGCTTATACTTGATCTATGTAGATTAATTACTATGAGAATTTTGTAGCTTACCCACTAGTTAGACAAAAAATACTTTATAATAGAAGCCTGGTTGGTCAACCAAGGATAAATATAGACAAACATTTTATAGTCACTTGAAATTTTATTGTGTTTTAATATTTACACTTACTTATTTTCACTTGTTTCTTAATTTATAACAAAACACTTTGAATCTATTTTGATTTAATTGCTTTAATCCTTGAAAAAATAATAAAAAAATCATTTAATGCTTTGAATCCTTTAGTTTAACTCAAAATCTAGTATTGATAACACGACCTCAAGATCGAACAATTCAAGTAATGTTTTTTAATATGAAAATTAAAAAACACATTTCAACCCCCTCCCTTGGCCCCCACTTTTGTGAATTACAAAGTTTTTACACCTGAATCTTAGCTTCTTTTTTGTCCTTATTGATGTCCATAGTTTTTTACGTCATCTCCTTCTCAAACACCCTCACCCATAATTTAAATGTAGTTCGCTTGTCATTTGCTAACATTTGCAACCTATGTAGGCCTCTTCTTTTGTACATTACATGTTAACATGCTTCCCATTCTTTCTAAGGTACACCCTTCTCCTCATCTTCTCTCTCTCTCTCTCTCTCTCTCACTCTCTCACTCACTCACTCTCTTCTCTGGTGATAATTCAAGCATTATATTGAAGGCTATTATGAACCACTTTAGTGAAACAAGTTTAGATTAATTCGATTAGCATCTATACACCAAAGAATTTAAAAAACAATTGTAATATTGAAGATTATACAAAATAGAATTGTTTTTGCTTTGGATCCATTATAAATGAGTCAAGCATATTGTTGTTAATATTAGATTTATGATATATAATAAAATAAATATTTAAAATATTTTTATAAATTTTAAAAAAAAATTCTAATATCATGTATATGCTTTATACAAAAATCATAATTTTAGTTAGGAAAGAGTATAGCTAAGTCGAAATATTTTGAAGTGATGCAATCTATAAAAAATGTTTATAGAATATTGTTAGTAATAATTCTAGATCTAAGGTTCATGATACAAATTAACCAACTCAAGGCCATATCATAGGTTAAATAATCAAGGAACATGTATGTAAAGTTCATAATAAAAGAGAATTACGATGATTGATGTGAGATACCAAAGAAGGAATCATTTAGAAAAGGGTTGACTCTTGACAAACTTCTAAATTCTAATAGGTTTAAGTTTAATAGAATTAGCCATTATGTGATGTGCTAAACAAATATTGAAATATCAATAAACAAAAGTTAATGAAAGTTGATCTGTTAAACTTGTCTATTGCATTAATCACTTAGATTTTGTTACAAGTAGAACGAAATTTTGAAATAAAATTATACATTAAAAACTAATTAATAGGGCTTACTAGTTTACATTTTTCTAAAAAGAACTATCAATTACACCAAAGTAAAGTTCAATAATTGTATGTCCACACATTTGCAACATGTAAAGCATGTCATATAATAAAAGAATGTATTAATTTAAAAATTGGTGATGCTAAAAGGTTATATGGAGACTACAATAATGCACAATTAATAGAAACAAATGATCAATAAATAAAACAAAAATAAAGGAAAACAATAAAAAAAATAAAAAACACAAATTTATATGCAAAACATTAAGTTGGGCAAAAACCACAAGATCAACATTGATAACAAAATCTTCTATGAATGAAAATAAGTATAGAGCTTCACTTTTCTCTCACATCTCACATCTTGACAAAAGAGAAAATATAGTGAAGTAATTATGAATAAAAGATCAATAGAATCTATTACGTGCACATCATTGATAGATGAAGTAGAGTAAAATAGAATAACTCTTTTAAAAATAGTTGAGCCAATATTTATATGATATCATTTAATATTTTGTAACTTCTTGCTTTACATGTAAGATAATTCGGATTTGATTATTTAGTTCTATCTCTATTAGGATAACAATAAGATAAAATGGTCAAGCTCATCTTTTTGTAGCCATTTATGATATAGTCAATTTCAGATACTTTTTTTGCTAACATTATTTATTGATGTCATCAAGCATGAGAAAAGACATAATAACATTATCAAATCAAATGAGAACCTATGTAAATAGTTCGAATTAAATGTCAATTTTAAGTTTATTAGAAATGATTAGTTAATGTTTTTCATGTATTATTTGCTTAACTTCATGATTGGTTGACGCTTATTCTCTAATCAAACATACTAAATCAATTGGCCAATATAAAGCAAGGCAAACAAATAAAACATAATTTTCTTATGAAGATGCATTTCTTAAACTTATAATCAAGGGAAAAAGTGTTCATAGCAAACTTTTTAAGCTTAAATGACAAAAAAAAACAAGTTATAAAAGAAAAACTCCACAACTCATGTAGCCATATTTATGTATGAGATTTGACATTTCATGATATGACTGATTCAAGTTAAATCTGAACAAAACATACTTGTTTATTGAAAAATAGAGAAACAAAATTTAAATTATCTAAGAAAGAAAAGCCATTACAATTGCCACACCTTCAATTTGGAGAACCATTGAACTTAGCCTAAGCAAATCACCTTAACTAAATCTTAACACCACAAGAATTATATAATAACAACAAAAAAAGATGATATAATAGAAACAAAAGTGCATAAACATTATACACAATCCACATTTACTTGATGAGAAAATTAATAAAGAAATTGATCATTTTTGTTGCATTATAGTCATTTACCACAACTATGTTATAATTCAATCCTAACCTCCTGCATCATCCCTACCAAAGGTGTAAACATAGCTTGCTCATTGTTTCTGATGCTTACCTCAAACAATGGATGAAGCTAACAATGTTTGTTTTTATTTCAAAGACATCCCCCTCTCAACCTCCTCTCTTCTCCAACAATGGTATTGCCACCCCCAACCCCGACATCTCAGCATCCAACTCCATAACGTGTGATTGCTCTGCTTGCAATCACATGTTGTCCATCATACATCCACACAATGATGCAATGTGCAATTGTCCAACATGCAAAGATAAAGTAATTGATACAAATAGTACTTGATATGTTTCTAACTATATAGCCTTTAGTTGCAAAACTATGAGATCCATTGATACAAATTGTACAAAATGCATGAAGCAAAATCCATTTCTTCGCTTTCTGCTTCGTATACAACTTGCATGAACATGCCCTTTATATGTTAAACCATCACAGAACCAAGATTCACTAAAAGTTTCAATATAAAAACAGAACGATCAGCTTGCATCCATCTCATTCATTCAGGAAATAACGATATACAAAGCACAAGATAACACCATGGCAACTAATATACATGAAAAATAAAAAATTACTTGACAAAGTGCACTGGAGTCAACCTCTACATTGACTACAGTACAATGACACTTCTTAACTGCACCCAATCATTTAAGGAACGAATTTACTAAACAACTGAAGGGCATCAATGCAAATGATCGTTTTGGGTTCCAATCTCTACCTTCCGAAGTAGAATGTGGTGGCCATTCAACTTGTATTCCCAAAACCAGCTTCCAGTTACCATCATTTCTTCTTTAATATGCTCCAATTTAACTTCAAATCCTGCAGTCTAAGTGAAATCAGGATCTTGAACTAAAAGATGGGAAGCAGAGCAAAGGTTTAAAGGCTGTTTTTGCAAAATTTCACATGAAATTTGTATATATATATATATATATATATATATATATATGTATGTGGTGGTACACAATGCAATAAAGAGAAAACACCATTTCATGATAACATAGGTCCACTCTTCTACAGAAAGTCGGAAAAATTTTGAGCTGAAAATGTTTGAGACATGGCAGCTGTTTACAGCCGTTAAACTTCTATGAATGAATCGTATAACGGTATTGCAAGGACTCGAATACAAATATTGATAAAATTGTTTAATTGTCTGACAACTTTTTGATTTAAATGAATCATTTCTTCTTTAAAAAAACTTATCATTTAGTAATCGTGCTATACCTTAACCTTAATAAATATTACTTCAAATTCTTGGGTAATAAGAATTTAATTGCATCATTTACTTGGTGAAGCATGGGAAGTTGAGGAGCCTACACAAAGAGACGAATAACCTAGATGTAATTTTTCATACACAAAGTGAAACTCTTATATTATGCGTTGATGGATAGAGAAAGAAAGAAGAGAGAAGGTATGTGCCGTAAATCTTGTCTATGCATAAAGATATTTCACTTGAAATCACACAAAGGCATTCCTTTCAAAAGTCTATTTAGGTCTATATTTAATTAGTCATGTAGCCAAAGTGCAAAAGTTATGATCCTTCATCGGGATCACACCAAAGCCATATGGGGGGGAGGATCTTCCCATCCCATATTAAAATCAGATGTCTTATTAATTGTGACATACAATTGAGACTCAGGCTTATTCATAATGCAATGTCCTGGACTGCTTCTTTGTGTGGAGAATTGGTGATGCTAAGGAAGTGTGCTTCACTCAAAATAATTGGTTTGGAGTGGTTCCAATTAAATGGTGGCTAACCTATATAAATATGCATGTGGAATGGCTGTATAAAGCGGGGGAATTTATTATTGCACATGAGGATTGGTACGTGTGCAAAGTAAAGGCTTAGGCTGGAGATGTTTTACTTGGAGTGTTGCACCTCAGTTGAGTGTTACAGCAAGGATGTGCTTATTAACGTACAAACCGAGAGACTAGAGATGAATAATTCTAGTCTTCATAGCAGTATGATCACAGCTGAATCCCTAAAGCTATTGAAGCCTCATGGGCTACTAGCTGTAGCTATGGGTGTATTGGAAGCTCAAAGTGCTGCCTGGGGTTAAGCTATTCATGTGGAAATCAATCAAGAATTGCATCCCAACTACTGTTTGGTTGATGAAAAGGAGAATTGCATCAAATGGTGGTTGCCTGTGGGAGTGCAGGGAGGCTGAAATGCTGCAGCATGTAATGTGCGAATGCTGGAGGGTGAAGGTGCTTTGGGACATGCCATGCACGAAGGAGGAAATTTCTACAATCTTTCCTAATAGCAGCAGCAATGTAATGATGCTACAGGATTTCTACAGCAATATGGAGGAAATTTCTACAATCTTTCCTAATAGCAGCAGCAATGTAATGATGCTACAGGATTTCTACAGCAATATGGAGAGTAAAATTATAAATCCTAGTGGGGATATGCATCAGCTTGGCCTCATTGCAACTGCTTTTTACCATCTTTGGATGAAAAGGAATATGAAAAGGCATAATGAACATGCCAGCAATGGTGCTGTTTTGATAAGGAAAATATAGCTAAATACTTTGGTTGCCTTGGAATTAAATCATGAATCAGCCACGTCCTATGGGAGTCCTTCCAATCCTCATGGTTTGAAAGTAGGTTTATCTTAGGCCCCTCTAATTGGATGGATCAAAATCAATTGCGATGCAACTACTCATGGGAATGTGGCTGGGGTGGGTGTGGTGGTCAGGGATCAATTTGGGAAGCCACTTCTTATTGTTGGCAAGTTCTTCTACTCCCAAGCGAGCTTTGCTATGGAGGTTAATGCTATTTTGGAGGCTATGTGTTTGCTTAAGACCAAGTTCAACAATTTTCATAATATTCAAATCCAGTCTAAATCTAGCTTGGCGATATTGGAGGTTGACAAACTGCTAAACGATCCTTCGAGTGGTGGCAGGCATAGGAATGTTCTTCAGCATGTTAGAGATATGGATGCTTTCAGGATGACACATACAAACATGGCAATGGTCCTGCTGATTGGGTGGTGCATTATGCTTTCGTTTCTGATTATTGTTGGGACTAAGGTATGCCCCTTCTCAAGCCTCTTTTTATGTTATTATACTATGACATTTTTTTTTATTCTCCATAGAGAACTTCTTGTAGGCTTCAACTATTTTATATATTATTGAGGAACCCAAAGATTTTGATTTTAATGATATTTTGGAAGCCACACCTTATTGCCTACAAGCACTTCTACTCCCAGGCGAGCCTTACTATGGAGGTTAATGCTATTTTAGAGGCTATGTGTTTGCTCAAGACCAAGTTCAACAATATTCACACTATTAAAATCCAGTCTGACTCTACCTTAGTGATATTGGAGGTTTACAAGTTGCTACATGACACTTCATATGGTGGCAGGCATAGGAATGTTCTTCAACATGTTAGAGATATGGGTGCTTTCAGGATGACACACATATATAGACATGATAACGGTCCTACTGATTAGGAGGTTCATCATTCTCTCTTTTCTAATTTTTGTTGGGACTGGGATATGCCCCTTCCCAAGCCTCTTTTGAGTTGTTGTACTCTGACTTCTTGTTTGATCCTCTATAGAGGACTTCTTGTAGGTTTTGCTCATTTTATATATTATCAAGGAACCCAAAGATTTTGATTTCTTATAAGGTGCTAATAGAGTCCAAAGAGCAATATCCACCAATCCCTGGTCGACATCATTTATGGTTAAGACAAAGACGGTATCTGAACTTCTTCGAGCCCCTAACTTTCGTCCTTGATTAATGAAATCATCATTGGCAAATGGTTTATCTTTCATAAATCCAAGAATTTCTCCTCTGATAATAATTACAAATGCACACGACTATCCCACTTAATCATTACTCTAATCTTAAAGGCCAACACAATAAGATTAAAATCCTGTGATGTTATCCCATGCTGATGTATCTAGAGCATGGGCTTGCTTTGAGCACTCTACTTTCTTCATAGTAACAATGTCATGGGTATGACCCAAGCAGCTTAAATAGATGCTATTGGAGATGGAATTACAATGGTTATTGGCACTAGAGTTTCCCTCCAATGGATCCTCGTTAAGGGATTTAGATTGTATTTATTCCAATTATCATACTCGTAGAGCCTAGTATTGTTTTTTATTGTCACTACCTTCCCTTGTCAAGATCGGTTAATTTGCACTCCTGTTGCCTTCATAGGATGTGGTAGCCGTCTCTCAGGCCTCATCTCAAGAATCGAACCCTAATTCTCTGTCTCCCGTCACCACCATGGTAGGCCCCTAACCTATAATCAAAAGTTGATAGGGTAGAAATTCGAATGATGCATCACCGACACAAAGGTCGTGCGATCCGACAAGTTATCATGAATCATCCAGGAGCCAGGCAAAGGCCCACATCAACCTTTTACCTATAAATGCATCCATTCAAAAAGTTAGGGTTTGGTGCACATATTAGCTCTAAAATTACTATAGTTATCTGAGTAGCATATACCATCAAACAAACTACAGAGTCATTCGTTTACTCATGCATGGCTTGATCTTTGAGATAAGCATATGAATACTAGTGGGATCAACCAGGTTACAATAAATGATAAAGTGCTAGGAAACTCCCCATGTCATAATTAAGACGTTTGTCATGTCTGGCGATACTCCACAAAAGAAGAGCAAATGCTCTAAAGTTGGGAAACCATCCCCTAAGTTTCGAAACATTGCCTCTTGAAAATAGCATTCTTCAGGGACAACCCTCCCTAGCAGAAAATGTAAAGACTAAAATGAGTGATTTCCAAGATCGTGCCAACACAAGATCATGGGACAATCGCAAGTTCAATAGCATTAAGAAACGCCAGAATTCCAACACAGAAGTAATGTGACATCAACAAAATAATTGAGTGGAACTATTCATACGATAGATAAGCAAGCAAAATATGAACTTCCTCCATAAGAAGGTTCAATTATGTGATAAAGCCCAATTAATAATGCCTTATCACACCAAAAGGTTTTTTTTTAAGTAGCACCACGAAAAATATTTGTTAACTAAGGCAAGACTACTAATAAGTAATCACCATATCTATATGGCAACAGCCCGTGGCGCTAAAAATAAAAAAGAGTCGCACTTTGGGGTCCCCACAGACTGCACGTGAAGGTTACCACTGAGCACATGTGAACAGGCCTGAGGGAATGCATGTAGACAGGCCCTCGTGCATGCATGCACACAACACAAGTGGCGCTCAACAAGGCTTCAACTCAAAATGCTTAAACCCTTGCACCATACATATTCCACTTTGCTGCAAACTGAATAGTGTCTCACATGTCCACTTGCGAATTGTATATATTGAGACAATTTTGTCGAGGAATAAGGTAAGACTGCCAATAGGAAATTACCTTATCCATGAGGTAGCAGCCTATAGCACTAAAAATCCAAAAAAAAGTTACACTTTTGGGTCCCCGCATGCAGCACGCATAGGTAGCCGCTAAGCATGCCTGGACAGGCCCCAGTGCATGTCTATACATGCCTCCACATGCATGCACAGTGCACTACTGTGTACAACTCCAATAGCACTCGGCTAGGGCTACAACCCAAAATACTTAAATCTTTATACTTATTGCACCATTCATCTTCCACTTTGCTATAAGCCACACATCATCCCAAATGCACACTTGTCGATTGTATATTATGACAATTCTATTACGAAAGAAGGAAAGACTACCAGTAAGTAATCATCTTATCCATGCAGCAATAGTTCACAATGCTAAAAATCTCAAAAAAGAGTTACACTTTTGGATCCCAACATGTGCATGCACAATTTGCCACTGAGCAAATGCAAACAGGCCATTGTGTGCACGCAGACAGACCACCGTAGCACCTTCCTACTCATTGGGGCCTTGCATTCCACCGATAGCTAGGTGTGGGTCGCACGCTTAAGCACCATCCATTTCGGGGCTAGTTGAGAAAACAAGAGCTACAATATCTGGTAGCATTCTCATAAATGTTATGAAGGGACTACATGATTCATGTTAGGCTTAACGGTTTCCATCAGGAACCATACAAAAACTACATAAAATCATTCATACATAAGGCCAAAAGGGTATAGATCTACTTGAGGATAATGGTATTGGTGCCAAATTAATGTCTTAGATTTAATGGTATACAAGAAGTCATTTGTGGTACCTAATAAGTAATTTGAACCATCCCTTTATCTTGAGGGAGAGCCTTTCCTACATATTCTATTATTGACTACCAACTTATAATGAGTCAAGAGAATTGATAGAGCAAATATTAGATGATAAACCAAATATTAATAGGAATCATAAGTATCAATAATATGTATTACAATGGCGAGATCCACTTGACTCATGACAATTTGTGGATTATACACGAGGAGCTATAAAACATTGCAGAGGATCTACTAGAGTGATACTTGTCAAAGCTTTGTTCCCCTTAACCCAATGAAATGGTATGAACATCAAACACACTTTTCAGGAACCTTGTAGATTAGCCATATATGGATGGCAAACAAGCTCAAATTTTATCTGGATGGAGTGATCTGACCAAAAATACCAAATCTGCTTTCATCCCAATTCATGCATGTCGATTATAGCAGCTGTTGATAACCGGTCGTCAACAAAAACTATAAACCCACAAACCCCCATAATAGATGCTACAAATATAAAACACTGTTTCTAAGGATAACAAGAGTACACTTGAGCAGATCCTTCAAGATTAACAATTTCAACAGGAAGGCCTCTATAGCAGATGAACTAAAAGGGCATAAAGTATCTACAAAGGACCAATTACAGTCACTCCAATGCCTTGGGAAAAAACCAGAAAAACCATCAATTATAGCATCATGCAACAAACAAGATGATAAATAGCCTGGTGAGTGCTAATGAGAGTGCTAATGACAATACGTCCCTTGCCTTACAAGTTATTTTCATAAAAATGTGCCCAGTTTTGCAAAATTCAATCTTATTTAGTTTGGATGGTTTGGAGAACACTTTCTTGTTCATAATGAAGACAAGGATAATAATCTTCTCAGCATTTGAACCACTGAAGCTACATGTCATGCTTGATAGTGATATTCAAGGTAAATTTGAGTTTACTTAGGACCAAAGAAAACTGAAAGAAAATAGGTTATCATGTAGAAAAACATTTGATCAACTTTCAAGGTGCAAGGGGGCAGTGCCAACAAACAGAGTTGGTAAATGTTTTAGAAGTTGTCACAAAAAAGATCTCGGATTCAATCCCTCACACACCATCAGCACTTTGAACTCAGCCTATTCAAAAAGTGGTGCCTTGCAATTTCACCACAGCACTATTGGAAATATAGAAAATAAAGTAAGGATCGAATTGATAAATTAAAATCAAACTATGAATGCATAAAATTCACTAAAGAGTTTAAATCATAAAAAAAAAATTGCAAACAAGTTCCAAGGAAATAAATTACTAAATAGCACTCACAAACAATGGCATATTACACAAACCTTCATTATGTGAGATGATGAGCATCCTGTAGCCATCCGGTACTTCAAACACATGATTGCCCTGGAGATGGAATACCAAAGCAAAAGGTGAATTTTCATGTTCAATTTCAAGAAATAGAATGTGGATATTACCACGACAAAATTACCTCTATGACCACATTCATGGCCTCAAACTCAGCATTGCCATGTAGCAGAACCTTCAACATTTCAAATCGCTTTATATCTTCTTTCCAGTAGGCATGATTTGGGGAGGACCAATCAATTCCTCTATTCAGGACCTTGACATTCTCTAATTTACATCTCCCACATCTTCCACAAGAATTTAGATGAATTTCAGCATCAAAGTACCATGAGGACAATCCATAAATAGTGAGATAGCATTCAAACCTTTGTCCATAATGCAATATCTGCTCACCGTGGCTATTTATAGTAGTTGACCCCAATGCATTTTCTGCAACTATAATAAGGCTACCATCAAGCTGAAATTTCAAAAGGTCACATTGAATGATGGTAAAAAAAAATTCATTATAATGAACGAGATACAATATTGTCATGACTGCTATAACTAATTCAAAAGAATAAATTAATTAATATATAGTACAACCTTTACATAAATAAGGCATGCTTGCCTGGTAAATGAAAAGGAATTATTTATTCATTTCCATTGCCTGTTAGTTAGGAAGATATTGATTTAAGAAAGGATGCAAGGTTTGCAGCCTTTCGTAAATGGGTAATTTACTTCCCTACAGGTTGCTTTTCGAAGAGCATTGCTTTGTTTATAAATAATTAATTTAAAAGCCTCGAGCAGATATCAAAAGTGAAATAACCGAGGAAGGGTTAAGAAAGAAAAAACAAGCTTATTGTTTGGCAAAATTTCTCTAAATACTTTCCTTGGGAAATAAGAGACAAGCAAATGGTTGGATGTTCTACTTGTTATCTTGGCTGCATCACAACAGTAAAAGGAGAGCTACAAACCGATGCACCAATGACTTGACCTACGCTATGGATAGTGCTGATCGCTTATGTCCCTTTGTGGCTAATTCTAGTTCATTACTTTTGCTTAGTAGCTTGTTTCAACATAGATTGTTTTTAATTTTTACTACAACTAATTTTTGAGGAATATATGTACATATGTACATACATACATACACATGTATGCACTATATAGATATATTGCACATTAAATATTATTAATTTTTATTATTTGATCTACTATAAGAATGTTTTAAATATACATGCATATATGTACACATATTTCAAACATTCTTATAATAGATCAAATTATATACATTGATCACATTTATCACACAATATATCTACAAATATTTCACCTTGCCATGATTGTTTTAATCCTGGTGAGTTCATTGGAACATGTTTTAAAAAATGACTTACAAACTTAAAATCTACAAATTATAATCCTTCATGAAATTCTAATTTGACTAAAGGAAAGAAGTTTTCTTCCAATGCATGATTGACTAATTCAACATCACTTTTATTAAAGGAAAAACATCACCAAAAGTTGATTTTCTTTGTCATCTTCACATTCTTTAACATACTTTTTGATTGATCATATGAGAAATGCTTTGCTCTTCAACCTTAAATCTTGAAATTTGGAATGCACTTGATTCTAATTATGGGAATGAAGATGTTGGCCATGAAAAATATTCTTTTAAATCATTCAACAAATACAACATGAGTGATGCCCACTCTAACATCAAGTATTAGAACTTCATCATTCAAGATTTAAAAGAGTACAGCATAAGCATAATAGAAATATATATAAGAAAAATGACAATGAACTCATTGGTACTTAAATAGAAGAAAAAAAAAGAGATAAAAACACTTGCTAAGGTAAAGCATATTAACTTGAAAAATGACAAATTCTAAATTTTTAAAAATAAATTGCACAAATCAAATAATAAAAATTTTAAAAACACGACTTTAGAATATTTATGCTTATGAACAATTGTCATTATCAAAAAGATGAAATATGAAAAGAAAAAAATGAAGAACATCAATCAATATAAATTTTAACCACAAATTAACATGGTTCAAATATTTATGCTTCCATTTTAGCAAGGTATGCTAACCCATTGTTGGAAACTATTTTTTTTATATTATTCTACTAATTGGTAGATTGATATCGGGGTTACAATATAAATGAGCAGAGAGAGATCTTTGTTTTCAAGTTATAGAATGCACCAGAAAGTGTACGCACAGGCTATTGGCTTCAATGAGCTTGATCGAAGTTGGAGAATTGGTCTTGAATTGACGTCTAGGTGTTTACATGTTTTTAAAATTATGAAAAAAAAGATTAATAGTACTCTTCATTTTTAACATAATTATTACTTAATTTGTGAATCTAATAAGGTTAAATGATCGTTTTGTTGAAACTACAATATGTGTAAATATGTTATTTAACATTAATGAAGTTTCTTATTCTAATCCTATATTTCATCGATTGTTTCTTGAAATGTTTGGCATAGATTAAGACATAGATTATAAAACAATTTGAAAAATGATGCATATAGATAATTAGAAGAGAAGTTAGCAATGAATAAAAAGGTGAAATTTGGGCTCAAGCAAAGCAATCTAGAAAATTAATTTTCTTTTAAACAAAATGATGCACTGAATCTTATTCACAAAAAAGATAATAAAAAGTAGACGTGATGAGAGATAATTTATTATATTCAACAATGGTTTTAAAAGTTTGATATATTCATTTAATCAAAACTAAAGAAATGAAATTTTTTATGTTTTTAATAAATTTTTGAACATTAAATGAACTAGACAATTAAGATTTTGAGCTAAAATAGAAGAGGAGAATATGCTTCCTTTTTGTTTAATAATTTCTATAAAGACAATGAAATTGTAAATCATGTTCTTTCGTATTCATTTAAATCTAATTGTGTTGCCAAACAAAATAAGCAAAACTTTTATTGAAACCATAAATAATAAGTTTCTTCACATTTTACTACATCAATTATGAGAACAAGTTTTATTAGAAACTTATTTTAAATCAAATAACTTACAATCCTTGAAATAAAACTCTAAATGAATTTTAAAAAAATTAACAACATAATTTGAAATATCTAAAGGTTGGAGATTGTTAAGCTAAAATATCTATTACGTTGATTAAAATAAAGAAATTATATTTTACAATAATACATGAGAATTTGTTAATTACTCTATTTATAGTTTACTTATTAATTCTTCATTATTTATTGGTGGCATTTCAATAATATTATTATGAAATCTAGAAATGTTAAATTTTTAAGGATGACTTTCCAAAAAGAAAAATGATATCAAAATTTATTGTTTGCAAAAAGCATTCTATCAATACTTCTACAATTGGAAGAAAGAAAAACAATTTATAGAAAAAGTTTTGTTACTATTTTTAATCTCTCAAAACAAAATATTTGTTTTACAAAATAATCTTACTAATTTTAAAAAAGCTATCAAATTTATTATACAAGTTTTTTCAAAAAAATATTAATAATGAAATAGAATCTATTCTAATAAATAAGACATACTTTATAACTTATCTCCTATCTACAAACTATTGGATGCAAATACTTTTTTTAAAATGAAACTAAAACCAAATGAATCAATTAATAAATATAAAACAAGATTAATAGCTAAAAGATACATGCAAAGATATTGTATTAATCATTTTGATGTTCATTATCTTATTACAAAAATTTATATTATTCATATACATTTTATTTTATCATCTACTTATGTACTTATATATCAAATGGATGTTAAAACCACATTTCTATATGATGACCCAAAAGAAAAGATTTATATGGATCAAACAAGGAGTTTTATTATGAAAGATCAAGAAAATAAAGTTTGTAAGTTATAAAAGCCATTATATGAATTAAAAACAATTCGTGGTAAATGACTTGAAAACTTTGATAAAATTTATTAAATGATTATTCAATTGGTTACTTTGATAAACATAGTTATATCAAAATTGTTGATTATTGACATATTATACTATATGTATGTTGATGCCATTTTAATTGTGTTTCATGCTTGTTATGCTTGATAATAAACACCTTGTCACTTTAATTTGACAAAAAGTTAGTTCAATATTGCACATTAAAATTTTCATAAAAGATGAAAAATTCAAATTTTAAATTGTTACATTGGCAAGAATCCAAAGAAATTTAGTGATTTCATTATGAATTTTATATGCATCTTGATAAAATTTAGGTGATAATATACCACAATTGAAATATCCCAAAATGATAATTTGTCTATTGCATCTTTCAAATCATACTCATTATGAAGTTATATATTTGTAAAACAATTGAGTAGATATACTAACATGAGTAAATGCCATTAAAAAACTTCAAAGAGAAGTTTTATATATCTGAAAAAAATCATAAACTATCGCACATAATTTTTCTATGACCACTAAACGGTAAATAGTAATGCTATGCAGCACACCAACACTAGTGAAAATAAGACCAAAAGTAATTATGCCTTGACATTTTGTGGTTAGTGCCATGAAAATCTACAATGAAAATTTTTATTCTAGATTTATTACAACAAAACATAATTTATTACCCTTGATCTTCTGAGAAGTTATTACTCCTGATCTTGCTACTATTATGGTTGAATGACTTAAATGCTTATTATCTAGCTTATCATTTATTGAAAAGCTTGTCTGCTATCTTTGATTAATTGCAATAGTCAAACTATTACAGAAAAAAAAAAGGTCTGAATATAATGATAAAAAGAGCTATATGTGAACAAGGTATGATTCTTGGCATTAATTTTATAAAAATGACATTGTGATTTATCACTTTGTCCACCCTAAGAAAAATACTGCATATCTATTGACAATAAGGTTGGCAAAAACAGATCAATTAAAGCCATTGAAGGGATGAGCTTAAAAACTTCTAAATAATCATCACATTGGACACCCAACCTTTACATTATCAATGATGAAATGTGGAAAAAATAAGCCCATTAAATGATGGTAAGAGAACAAATTCAATAGCCAATTGCAATCGTCTTAAAACTGATGGAGTGGCTAGGACTGGCCTTGCATTGCTCAGGTTGCAGGTTTTGACTCATAACTAACGAATTCCACAGCCATCTTTTTTCAGCTGCTCAGTGCCACTGAAAATGATGACAAGTAATTTGATCTGTCTTGCTGAACTTAATTCAGTGAAAATTGAATGCATGTTTCTTGGCTCTCCATCAACTATTTTGCATCTATGTTGAATAAAAATGCAGTTTCCATACCTATATATCCCAATTAAAACAGGCTTTCTCAGCCATGCAATCGTCAATCATTACTATTATAGCATGTATAGGATGAGCCCTAGACTTATATTCAGCCTCCCATTTCAGACAGAGCTCCACATCTTGTAGAACCCAGTTAGCCCTCCCTGTTAACCCACGCCAACTACAACGATTTGCCTAGTGCTTAGCAATTTCCCCTACTATGCCTAATGCCAAGCTCATCCTGGATCAATCTGTTCGAATTAATTCTCATACTGGTCGAAGTCTTCCACTTCACAGCCACCAGCTCATTTGGAATTTTCACCCTATCAGACCAATTTGCCTGCCTGGCATTTTCTCTTCTTTCATCATTTTTTCTAAAGCTATGCATTAGTTCTATTTCTTGGTTTCAAGGGGGATCAACTTTTACCTTTTGTACTCTGGTCCCCATCTTCAAAATTGTAAGTTCTTAAAATTGATTTACTGATAGCTTGGGTATAACCCTCACTTGCTTCACAAAAAAAGCAAACAAACACCACTGATTGAGTTTCTATCCTTAATTGAATGTGATAAATTGCAATGGAAAGAAGGATGCATTGTAGCTTTTAATGAGATTGGAGAAAAAGTTTGCTTGATATGCAATTTTAGCAGAGTATGAAGATCTCCCCTACATAAGTGTTACATAATTGAACAAATATAAGATTTTGACTACACCCTAAAACACTTAAGAATTGAAATTAAGGCACATGACCTTTTAAAGAGCAATAATGCAAAATGACCAATTCAAAACTTGAATTATTGTTTCCATTGTTATTGCTAAAATTGGGTATGCTAATTGTAGATTCAAACTTGTAAGCTAATTATGTTGAATTTATGATAAAAGCTTCCTAAATCTTTGGAGGAGAATATTAAATTAAATTCAAAAAATAATAAATTAATTAAAATATAGGGTTGTTTTTACGGAAATGAGGAATGCTTGTGTGGTAAATGAGAAGTTGTTATCTGTTCATTTCCCTGGCCGATTAACTCAGATGATATTGATTTATGAAAGGATACAAGGTTGACATCTTTTAGTGAATGGGCATTAAACTCTCCTGAAGGATAACCTCTTTTTGCTAGCCCAATCTTTGGTTTTTATATATAGTTGATTTAATATCTGTAAGGATGCAGTGAGATAATGAAGTTCTTTGTGCTTAAGGAAATCCCACAAGAGGGGGGGAGGGGGGGGTGAATTGTGGTAAATAAAATTTTTCGATTTTAGGTTTCAATTAAAAATTAAATCTGTTAAGCGCGAATAAGAAGAAATATCACACACAAGATTTTTAAGGTGGTTCGACTCAAAATCGAGCCTACATCCACCCCCAACCGGTGTTGGAAAAAAAAATAACACTAAAAATACCAAATTACAATCGAGGTTTTTCGTACGGTTCACCTCAAACCTACTTGGGATTTTTCCTACGGCTAATCCCGAACCTACTTGAGTTTTTACGGGCTCAACTCAAACCCCGGGCTTTTGCAAAATGCCGGGATGCCCTTACCCCAAAGAACAGAATACAAAAATTGGCAAAACTTAAAATAACTTGAAGTGAAATAAGAGACACACACGATCGAAAAATAGAGGAATAGAAATTAAGAGATTTTTGAAGCAATAACCTCTACTTTCGGACTCCTTGCCACTTTCTCTTTATGAAATTGGAAGCACCGTATTCACTTGATTTTGCTCGAAGTCGTGATCTGAAAACTTTGAGATTTTAGCAAAAGGTAACCTCTAGAAGTTCTTCAATCTTCCCTATTTATAGAACTTAAATTTGAGCTCTAAAATCACTCCCAACGGCTCTTAAAATCAACGAGCCGTTTGGGTAACGGACGGAAAACAGCTACCGTCCGATTCGGGCCCAAACACGGACGGCACGGATTGAATCTCAAATTTACCGTTTGAGATTAATCTCGTCCGTTCGATCTGGGCGGGCTTGATCTGAGCATTTGGATTCCGCGCACGTTATCTTGTATGTATTAATATAATGTGTTCTGGCATAATGTAAATTAAAACAGTTTACCTCAGTGGTTTCGCGTCCTGGCGCATATCCGCGCAGCCTGGGTTCGATTCCTCTGCATGTCATTTTAGGCTGAATAATCTCAGCCGTCCGATCGCGCTTGTTCTTCTGATTTCTTTGTAGTAAGGTTGGAATTTAGTCCCACATCGCGGAAAATTCTTTGCCATTGCACTTTAAAACTAATTCGCTTCCCGTTACTCTCGAGCCTCTTTGGGGTTGGCTCCCCCCTTCCTTGACCAGGATTTCATCACCTGGTTCGGGTTGACTTGATCTTGCACTGTTCCGTCTTCGCCTGCGACCTGAAATTGCCGTGCTCCGGCGTTGCTTGCGGCCTGAATTCCTTTGGACTATGGGCGCCCCTATCGGGTCAGCCCACCTATCTTTTTTTTTATATTTATTATTTTTTTAATTTCTAAAATCCTGGACGGGCCAGTGGTCGGGTCGGGTCGGGTCGACCCGCCCAATGCTATAGTGAAAATTCCCGAGAGTAACATTGTTTTAAGGTGTTTTGTGGGAATTTTTGTGCAAAAATTTTAAATATAAGTGTACTAAAATAATTTTATATTATCATAGTATTATAAGTTTTATAAATGACTATGAAAAGAAATTCATGAAAAATAATTCCTAAATAATTTTAAAAAATCAAATACCAATGTCTATACTTTTTGTCAATAAAGCTTGGCCCAAAAATCAAAATTCAATAATTATTAATTTATAATATTTTTAAATATTAATACTACTAGTGTGCCACATCATCTCAAAATTTGGACATATTAAATTTAAGAAAAATAAAAATAAAATCAAGTATAAAAGTTTTAGTACATGTTTTCAACTTCCTTGAAGCTTGCTATGACTCCAAGAGCCTTGAAGATCATTATTTTAGGCATTTAAAGTTCATGGCTTGTCTTAATTGAATATTAACAATTTTGTTTAAAACAAGCCCATATGAAATATAAACATTTATGCTTGACTCATCAAACACAAGGGTGTAACAGATAACATAGGGTTAAGAAAGAAAAAGAGAGCTTAATGTTTGACAATTTCTTTTACACGTTTTGAGTTATTTTTCCTAGGAAACATGAGATATTTTTTTTAAAAATTTGGCCAATTATTCAAGGGGAACTTTTTGCTTTCCAAAAGGATGGTTTAATATCAATAATAGATGAAAACCATAAATCGATAAACTCAAGGATTTGATCTACTCTAAGAACAGTGTCATCAGCACACATACTTCTCAGCTAATTATATCTCATTACTTTTGTTTAATTGTTTGTTTGCATATAGATTAGTGTTTATTTTGAATATTAATCATTTCTAGAAAAAATATTTTTCAAACAATAGCTACCTGAACATCCCTCCAATAGAATTCTGTCACCTCAATTTGCAGCTCTGAACCTTCTGAAATTGCACCTCCAAAGAACTGCATGAATTAGGAAAAGCTTAAAAGAAGCAACGAAGTGTTGTTAAATCCTCACAATAAAGAGTGGTTTCATAAGAGCTTAAAGTTACCTTTTCTGAACTGAGCAATCGAATCAAAGTTTTCAGAAAAACTGAAATGAAGTAATTGGTTCAGTTTGGGGGTTTCATGAACAGCAAACTTTCTCTTTAAACAGATGTCAATTAATTTTAACATTGTAGGCAAAGCACAAACTTTAGCACAAGCGTACAATTCCCCAGAGGTTCATATGCTAGAATAAATTTGAAATAATTATAACTTCCTGATTAACACTTCGAATAATGTACTTGACAATTAAAGTTTATTTGTTTGTCTGAATGAAATTTTGATGCTAAAAATGCTTTGATTCTGTTTACACTAATTTTTCATGAGCATTGAAAACCTGCAACTTCAAAATTTTGTAGCTTTTGAAAAATCATCTAGATAAAAATTAATCCCACCATAGTAGAATCTAGCAAACTTTATCGAGACAAACAAGATTTCAGTTTGGAAGTGAACGAAGAAGCCCTTAAATTCTCCTCTTAATTAAACAGCCATTTTGCTAAATTCATGATATATTTCAGATGCATTCTTGGACAAAGCTGCAAATCTAGCAGAGTTCTTTGATTCTTTCATTCCATTATTAGGCCCTTATAAATGATCCAAAATTATCTTATTACGAGTTAGTCTTAGTTGGTTTTTCTAATATAAGCTCAGCAGATTCTCAAAAATGTAAGGTTGCAAGATTTGGATTGAAAATTATTTCTTCTTTAAATTCTAGAACATAGAATTATATCTATTCTTCTTAACCAACTGACACTAGTGTAGGCTACAAAACTAGGACTTTTGTTCACTATTAGCGGAAGCATGTTAGTGGACCCACACATTGTCAGCTTAGGCGGTTGAATTTACAGATGGCTAGAAAGGTCAACAAGAATGACAGTTGCATCAGCCAATTTGATGCATTTGCTTGCCAATAGTATCAAATCATTGATCATGAAGTTTCAGAGGTTGGATCTCAAAGGGAATAACTATGATGTCATCAACTAGATTGAAGAACAGTAGTCTAAAGGATAAATTTGACAGCAAGAAAATGTCAATTTTTATATTACATGGAATGTAAGATCAAAAAAATTGCTAGAAGGATTGGATACGTTTTATTACCTTTTGCCGAGTAACTTCCCAAAGTGGACCTAAGGCAGGATGGAGAAGAATGATGAAAGGTGGCCCACAAAGGAGATAATTGCTGTTGTCTTCAATCTAACAAAGGTATTAAAGAAAATGGATAAGTAACTAACAGAAACATGAATTAAGCAATCCATAGTACAATATAAGAACATTGCACCAGATAACACAAATAACAAAGTATGAAATGAAGCAAAATTAACAATATAAACTGTAGAATCTCAAAAACAAAGTAATAATAGTTATTCAGTATGTATCAGTATGGTTATTGAGAGGATCCCAAATTACATTGCTTGGGGGATTTTGTATGTGCGGGGAGGATTTGGGAAACAAGGCAAACTCATACTCCTCAGAGACGGTAGTTTTTCAATTAGATGGAAGGAAGAGGTTGGCCTGCAATTTAAACAATAGTTGGTAACTTGGGACCATGTAAACTGGAAGTTTATTTTATGTACACTACTTATCCATCATGGCTGTGGAGAAAAAAAGAGTTGCATGAAGAACATTTCAAAACACCAATAAATAGAGAAGATTAAATCAGAAACATGGTCACAGAAAATCTAGGGGAATGGTCACTTGTTTCTAAGCAGATACCAGGCATTTTCTCACATTGTTATGACAACTTTGGTGGATCCCACTTGATAAGGACTGGGCGAAAATTACTGTTGATGCTGTAATGATGCATCAGACTGGTAAGGGTTCAATTGGGGATAATTTTAATATGGATTTTCTTGAAGCGTTTGGGAGAAAAGTGAGGGAATACTGCATCTTTGAATGACAAATATGTGCAGTCACAGTCAGACTTGATGCATCGTAGGTGTTTTATCATATTCATCTTTAAGTCTCATTGCAGATCATATTCATGTATGAGCACACTTGTTTTATCATCAATCAAGCAACATTAAGTACATGACTGAAAGTAAAATCTTGATGTTCCCTAGCTAATTATGATGTCTAACAGAACAACTCAAGTATAAAAGAATATACCTTGGGAATTTCTATATTGCAATGGGAAAGCAACTCTGAAGCATTTCTAATGATATCCAAAAGGGATCCCTCTGGAGTCTGCTTGATAATAAAGGGAAAATGTAAAATAATTTAATTAGCAAGAAAAAATAAATATGACAATCGAAGGAACAGTGAAAAGGAAATGAAAATTCCATTACAGAATTTAAGAAGTCCTCCATAAATTTTCTTACATCAAACATTTTATGGAAGTTTGAAAATATAAGAAAATCTATTAGAAGTTTTACTCACAAATGCCCCAATCAGTTTAATCTTAAAATGAAACATGTTATCTAAAGAACACAATTTAGTTCACCATAAAGTATCATGCTAAAAAGAAATTAACTAGTAAAAGAACATCACAAATTGTTTAAGCGTTCACAGCACAAAGCCACTAATATTGTCTCACCAAACGTTCACCGATGATGAATATTAAGCATACATAATGATTTGATGTGTACATTTTTAAGCACCACATCCAAAAGAGCACTCTAATCTTACACAATTGATATAAGTGTAGTGAAAATTAAATTGATAATAACAATAATAAAAAAAATAGCAACATCTAATTTACATAGGTCGATTTAAGTTAGGTCAATGTCCATAAGACAGGAGTAAACATCCATTATAACCAAAACCATAAATGTGAATTGCAGACTTAAACAATGATACAATAAGCTCACTTATAAACCAAATATACAAAATCTTATAAGCATAAAAAAAATATAAAACTTTCACAAAAAAATAAGATCCCTTTATCTTGCAAAAGAAAAAACACTAAAAAGAATAATCTCTTCTTTAAGAAAATTTTTTGCTCTCATTCTTACTTGTTCTCATCTTTATGATCCTTATAATATTTATAAATTATAAAGAATACATGTTTAATATTAAGAGTATTAATATTATAATTGTGTTTATAATTAGTTAATCATAATCATAAATTTTTATTTTATTTTTCAACAATAATTTCATAATTTTATATTTAAACGTACGATAAATGCTATATTCTAGAAAATAACGTTAAACATCATGCTTGACATATAACGAATAGTAAGTACGCATAATTTTGCATTTAAATAAAAAAATTCTGTCCTCTCCAACCAATATTATGATTAAACATATAACCTCACTGAAATTGATTCTCCTCTTTAAAATCAAGATATTATCTATCACATAAGCTAAATAACTCTAGGCAATACCTGAACTTGTTACAATTAAAAAACTCTATCATCATATCAATTACACTAGAAGTTGTATTAGTTTTTAGCACATTCATATCGACCTTAATCATGATATCTCAAACAAAGTAAAATATAATATCAATATGCTTCGTCTTATGAAACATTTGATCTCTAGTTAGAAAGATGTATTTCGAAAGTTTAAGTATATAATAATAATATCTAATATTCTTATAAGATCAACATAAAGACCTCTTAACCAAATAACTTTTTCATATTATTTTTTTAGGTATTATATACTTAACCTTTATAATGAATAAAGCAACAACAAACAAAAGTATTGTTCTCCTACTAATGGAAAATTCTTCAAGTATAAACACATGTTATTAATAATCTCCTCCTATCAAAATCACTTAAATAATATTAATTAACATATCTAACAAATAAGCTATCAATTTAATAAATAATAAGCAAACAACTTATGTACCTTTGAGATATTATATAATCCATTTCATTATTTGCTAGTATAATCCTCTTAGATCAACCGTGTATCTACTAACAATATTGACGGTTAGTACAACATATAAATGAGAAGAAATCATGGCGCATATTAGATTGCCCATTATGTCAAGGTAACATACCTATTTTATGCATTTAAAGTCATCTTTTGATCACAGTGAATCCCTTTTGAATAATTTCAAATAACTAAAAGATAATAACTAACCTAGAATCAAGCATACCAAACTTATTTAAGAATTTTTACATAAAATGCAATTGAGTTAACAATAATTTTCTAAAATCTCTATCCTCAAGATATCCACAACAAAGATCTTTGTTACTCATAAGCCCTTTATTTTGGATTCACCTTTAAACGTGGTTCTTTAGTTTTTCTTTTTTGCATATAATCAAAATAGTATTAATATACAAAAATAAATTCAAGTGCCACCTAGAAGCCTTCGTGGAAAAATGCAAACATTATACTTGCACCTTACAAAATTTTGTTTTAATTTAAAAGTATCAAACCTTCTATAAAATTGTCAAGGACATTGTTTTAAATCATATAATAACCTTTCAAGTAAGCATAAATCATCCTCTTTGTCTTGAATACTAAAATACAACATAAGAATTTCTTCCTTTAATTCTCCATGCAAAAAATCCTTTTTAATATCAAGTTGTTTTAACTCTAAGTCAATATTTTGTTACTAAAGATAACAAAATATGAATAGAAGCATATTTGATAGTAGAAAAAAATATCTCATGAGTATTCGTTCCCTCTAACTAAATAATAGCCTTTAGCCCCTAATCATAATTTGTACTTTGCATCATCCATGCCAAGAATACAAAATTTTTTGTAAAAACCCACTTGTAACAAATAATTTTCTTTTCCTAAGGGCATTTCACTAATCTATAAGTTTGATGTTCACCAAAAGACTCGATTTCTTCTAGTATAGCTAAAATCCACTTCTCAAAGTCTAATAAATGTTGCTTCTAAAAAATTGGAAGACTCCTCTTAGATACATGTATCCTTTGCAACTAAAATTGCATAAACCACAAAAATTTCATATCTTTGTGGTCGTCATACACGTTTCCTCATTTTTTTTAGCAACAATTGTACAAACTTGCTATAGAATTCGATGAACATCTTGTTCTTCCAATTGAACACATCAAGCTCCAACTTATATAATAACTTAACAATTGATCTTTGTTGGTGTTCATAACTTTTATTATGGTTTAGAACATTTGAGCACTCATCAAAAGTTACATCTTGTTAATAATAACTTTTAAGTGATTTTGGAATTGAATACAATAATCTATATCACTTTACACAATTCAAAACCTAAGAAAAAGAATGTTTTAACTTGTGGCTCCAATTTACCTCCATTTTAATGTGTATAAATTAAATAGCCAAATATCCTTAAGATTAAATAATTAGCTAGATATATTGATCATTCTTTCCTAGAGTATTCAAGACAAAAGTTATATTTAAAATTTATTCACAACGTAAGTTGCTATAGAAATTGTTTCTATACAAAAGTCCTTACCCAAGCATAACCAAAAAGCATATAACTAGCTCTCTGTCACATCATTTAGTCATGGTGTGTGAACAATTGTTCTATGCTTGAAAAATATTCTTTTGTGCAAAAATCATTAAACTCTTTGTTGCAAATCTTTTCTGCATCCTAAAGACAATTACTCAAAAGGATCAACTTTACCTATAACTTGTCCACACAATAAATCTTATTTATTAATAAAAATTAGACATTCCTCAGTCACATGTCTTCATCTCATTTAATGCAAATATTTGGTGGTGCAATAATCTATCAAAGATGATAAAGAAATTGATGCACACCAATTCTCATTACTCCTTGCAGCACAACGATTGCTAATTCTATTAGCTTTCATAATAACCAAAGAGATTTTACTCACCTTGAGATTTTTATCATCTCCAATAAAAGGAGCAACTAGAGTCATCTAATACTCCTAATGAAATAAAATTCATCTTAAGTTTTAAAATATTTGACACTAATTAACGTTTTTATAATATAACTATTTTGCATACAATAGTGTTTCCCATCAATACATTATCACCATCATATAACTCATAGGATGAGAACCAAATTTTATTCAAAGGTATATGATATGAACAAGTAGAATGAAGAATCTAATAATCATCATTCCTAACTCTTACTATTATTAAAATGAGAACAAAGATTTCCACACCTACTCTTTTGAGACAACATTACTTTGGCCAACTTGTCAATTTTTTTGGTTGTTAACATGCAACTATTTTCTCTTTAAGGTACAATAGCTTCTCTTGATCTGCTCTTTTTTTCTTACAATAAATACAAATCAGATTTTTTATATTTTTCTTAAATTTATTTCTACCATGGTTTGATTTAGATCTGCTTTCTAGGGATCTCCCTTTAACCACGAATCCACCCACATTTTCCTATTACCACTCTCAAATTTAATTATAATTAATTTTTAGAAAAATAAAATTTTCATGATTTTTAAATTAATGATCTCTTTACTATACCATAAGTATCAAAAAAATGTTTTTATGAGAATGGTAAATAACACTAATAATCATGTCTAATCTTCAATTTTTATCTTCACTTTAATATTTTTAAAAAATATAATTATCAAATTAAACTAATTCAAATGAAACTAGATGGGTGTAATGCTTGCAAATGAAACAAAACAATCTTCGCTTTTAATAAAGCATGATGAAAGGCTTTGTCAAACATATATAAATGCTAATTAAGCCATAGACCAATAGTTGTGATCTCCTACAAAACCTGGTCAACACCTTGTCTAATAAAGATAGTTGGATTGTTATAAAGGTTTTTCTATCAATCTACTCATTTTCTTGCTCTATCATAATTTTAGACATTTTCGACTGATCCAAGAGTGCATTTATAAGGTCTTGTTAGACTAGCTTTTCTCTCATCTTGGTTTGTTGTAATCCAAAAATATTTAAATCCATCAAATTTTTCAATCTCTTAATTTGTCATAATGAAATTGAACTAAGTCAAGTCTTTGATACTAGATTGTTAAATTTAATCCCATGCAATCAATACAAACAAATCAAAAAAGGATTGATAAATACAATAATGACAAGAAAAGAAAAATAAAGATATCAAATTTGTATAGTTCAACTTATATTAAGCCTTCATTTACAAGAGAGGAAAGAAGATATATGACAAACAAAATCATAAATACAAAATGTGAGCTCAGACAAGGACAACCCATAACCTAAATATATTTAATCATAGAAACATAAAAGAATATAAACTCTCTCACAAAAGAACAAGAAAAAATAACACCTCTTTCTCGATCTCTATAATATATTTATAGATAACAAATAACATAAGTTTAATATCCATAGTCTTAAGAATATAATTATATTCATACTTAGCCAACAATATTCATAATTTTCTTCTTTTAATTTTCAATAATAATGATTTTATACTTAAACATGTGATAAATATTAATTTTTATAAATCAACAAAGTTAGACTTCGTGTTTATCATATAATGAATGATAAGTAGCACAATTTTGATTTTGAATTCGACAAAAACCATGCGAATCAATAGTTAAACAAAGATCAAATTATCCATTTCTTGTTAGTTAATTGCATGCACTCCTCTTTTGACTTGGGTTCCCTATGATGCTTAATGGGCCTTTATCACCTTTTTATGAAAGAAGCCACATGGTAAATTACAGAGACTTAAGTCTATTTTTTTGCCAAGTAACATGGCATGCTCAAACAACAGATTAATTTCTGCTCTAAATCTTGTATGATAATTTTCTTATCAAGAAATGACAACCATAGCTTATCATCTGTCAATAATCCAGGCAATTGTAAGCAAAAAAGAATTGTAACACATTCAAAAACCACCGCAGAAATAGAGGAAAGGGACAGAACACAAATATATAAAGTTAAAGTTGCTTAAAATGTCCATCAAATATGCTTATGGTGAAAAAAACGAACCAGAACGTCATAATACTCGAGGTAAATTGCACAACAAGTGATTTAGATATCTATCATATTTAGGATGCCTTCTAGCATAAAACATGCCTGATGTAATGACATATCTGTCGCTTTCCTTCTCCTTTTAGCTGATGAAGTAACCCTCTTCCTTTCATTATGCACAATAAATGTGTCTAGTGAACCTGTAACCCGTCAGGCATACAAGGCAAGAATTACAAAAAAATGAAACAAGCTTTTAAAGAGAAAAAATAATACAACGGAGGCCAAAAATCACCATACTCTCTATGCCCTTGTTGCATCTAAAAGCATAAGTATTGCGAAAGCTGTCAGCAATATTCTGCATTGTGCATTCAAGCCTACCGCCAGACATGCTGCAAACTTGTTAAAATGTGAAGTTAAAAAGAATGGCATAAAAAGGAAATATTATCACTTAAAATGAAGAAATGAGAAAAAAAAAAAAACAGCTAAACAAGAAACCTTCACCAAGGTTTGTACATGTTCACAAACGAGGGCAAGATGAAAGCACTATATATTAGAAGACCAAGCTGTATTAATATTCTACATTTAATAAATAATTGGAAAAGACAAATAAAGAATGCAATGGGAACGTTATAATGGAAGCCAACAATTAAGAAAAAATCCAGAAATCTACCCATTATTATGCCATAATTATAGCATACAAATTCAGGAAGATGCTTTCAACTCAACTCAACAAATCACGTGTAAAATATTGGAAATACGTGTAATACAGGAAATTTTTGTTTCCACTCCCCTTTAAATGCATTTATCTTTTCCTAGTGAGATGCCAGATTGATTCCTAGAAAGTGACAAAGAAAAAGAGTCCTACAATTTGAAGTCTTCCCAAAAGGTCAACCATCCTAGGATTACTCCAAGCCAAGAATGCTGAACTATAGAGCTTTGAAAAAAATATTTAGGTATCAAAGATATCTCTTAGGAGATATGTTAACAATGTTCATAATTATTTTACAGCCAACTGATTAGGGATCTAGTGTTGATCTTAGGAGTTTGGCCTTGAGAGGGAGTTGTCAAGGAATGGTTTCACGAAGGATGATTCGAGAGGTGGTCCCAAGGAATTGAGGATGTCGAGAAGACGATATCTTCAGGGATGAAGATTTGACTCATGGAAGTTTCGCAGGAGAAGAATCTCAGGAAATAAGGTAACGTCAAGATGTTATGAGGGTTTGAGAAAGAAAGGCCAGGAGACAACCCTTTGAGCAATGAGGGATATGCTCAAGGATGAAGTCTTGGAATTTATATTTGATGAGATGCTTATGGCCCCAGGGTGTCTCAAGAGCTAATCATTTCTTGAAAATGGATCTCAAGGAAGAGATTGACCCATGATGTTGATCACGAATGTAAACAGCATACTTCTTATTCAAATCGGGAGTTGTGCAAATTGGGTCAAGATTCTAAGAGAAGGCTGTGCATAGCTAATGTAGTTGTTTAAGATTAGAGATTCTGAGTTAGTTCCTACTTCTTAGAGAATTTAAATTTCATATATGTTGGTCTATAGCTATAAAAAAGACCAAAAAAGATGAGGTTTGCATATTCAGAATGCTCATGAGGAGCCAAGTAGCACCATGAGAGCTAAGCATACAATGTATAAGAAGATCTGAAAGATTTGAGAGTGATCTAATAAGGAGATCAAAGTGTTCAAACTAAACTGTCTATGAAGGAGAAAGCTAAGGTCTCAAGAAAAAGACAAGGCTACCAAGTGATCAATCCTGCGAAGAATTGGGTCTTGAATTTGCATTTTTGGATATAAGGTTTGGATCTCAATTTTTGTTTTGCAAGTGGAGGGTTGAATACCAGCTACTACTTCTCAAGGGTTGGTGAAGTCCAACAAGGTATTTGGTTAAGAGAGAAATTTGATATATTGTGTAGATTAGATTTTTCTCTTACATAAGTTTAAATTTTTTCATGCATTTTTTTCTATTATGTTTAGTAGTATTCCACATAATTTTATTACCAACTTTGTGTTTAGCCTTCTTTGATTTGCCTTAAAAATGAATCATAATTTTGGTATCAAAGTATATATCTTGTCTCAAGAGGACCTTGATGTGTAATTTGTGATCATGCATATCTGTGTTATGGATTGGGATAATTGTAGAGAATAATGACAACAAGAAGATGGATTAGAAAGAAGGGACATCAAGATCATTGGAAAAAGCAAGTGATGTAGCAACTCCTAGTTAAGTATTGTCACTCACCAAAGATTCTATTGATAGCATCTACCTATTAGAGAGTTGTACATTTTTGTTATAATTCTTACAGCATTTTTAATTCTTCTATATTGTATCTATGATTTTAGTATTTGTATTTATGTGATTGTATATGGAGTGCCAAGATTGCCCATATTAGCTAATTGAGTTATCAGGTTTTCATTAGTCTAGAGTCTAGGAGATATTGTAATTCACTAGTTTGATGCAACTGGAGTTGATTTGGATGTTTCAACAATGTTTTGGGATTACTTGTAACCACTAGAGATGATTCATAGAATTTTTTAGTTCGAGACATCTTTTTTTAAGAAAATTACAAAATACCAATGTATTTCTAGTTATATGTGTTTTGGACATGTTGGCACACTAGAACCAGAGTGTACTGGATTACTTGGGGTATTAGATGTGCGTCACATGCTCTAATTCACAGATTATTTTAGTTCGAAACATCTTTCCAACCTTTCTTTGTTGATCTAAACTACACTAAGATGTCTTTGGACCATAGTATGTGGTTGTGTCAATGTAGACCAACTTGGTAGGATCAAAACAATTGCAACAACAACCATATTTGATTGGACTAACCAAATCAACTACACCATGCAGTCAAATGATCGCATCATGATATCAATCAAAGAGTGCATTGCACTATCAGTTGACTATACCATCCTATCAGTGAGAGATTGTGCTATGCCAATCTTCAATCTCAATCAACATGGGGTTAAGTTACATATTTTGTAGCATGTTTTGACACCTTTATTCTTTCCCAAATTACCTCCCTATATAAGAGCTTGCAATCGAGAAAAACATATAAGAGAATATTGTTCATTTTTTGAGTTGTCTGAAGCTTGAAGCATGCTTTCTCTTTCTTTGCTGTGATAATGCTCCAAGGAACCCTAACTTGTGCTTAACTCCTGGAGTTATAGCAAGCATTGAGTAATCCTAAACTCAGTAGCAAGTCGCTTTAATGCCACTAGAAGTTACACTCCACATTCTATAATTGTCTACCAATCTGATTTCATCTTTTAAGGTCTCTTCTTGCTTACAAGAAAACTGCCATCTTCAAATTATTGTCCACTTAAAAAAATAACCCTTTAATATTTTTTTGAATCTTCTTCTATATGTTGTTTGGTACCAAATGTAAAAAGTAATCACTGCATTTGATTGAGATTTTAGCAAATTACCCATCGCTCAAAATCTGTTACAAAAAAAGTCAAATTTTTGTACCGCTATCATTTGATTATGTTCCTCAAAAATGATTTAAAATAATTGTTGAGTGATGGCCCATGTTTTTATTCACAACTTTAAATCCATCATTTTTTATTTAAAATTGTTACATGAGAAGATTAAATTTTGAAAATCAATTGCTATCAACTTTTAAGATTTCTTATGATAGTACTTTATTACTTGTTGTCGAAACCTTATCAAAATTCAGATAGCTTTGAAATTTTCAAAGCTTCTTCTACTCTCATAGAAAAACAAATTGATACCCATAACTTCATAAACACTTTCGCTATTCTGTTATTGGGCTTCTCACTCTCTGTCCAGACTTATTATTTTTATCATTTTCTCTAATATATTTCCACCACCACTTCCAAATGCTTTTGTCACTATTACTCTTAGCAATAGTCTAACACCATTGCTATGAATGTTTTGTGTTAGTAGGAGGGTTATCTAAAGCAATAAGTACAGCTTTTTATGAAGATTATGTGGCCATAGGAGTCAACGATGTTTAACAATATGAATCCAAGAGGTAAGGGTGAACCTACTTGAAGGAGGTTCAATAATAACAATTGAGAAAGGGACACCATTTGAAAATAATGATCTTGATAACAATTGGGTAATTATAATAAAAAAAGCACAAGGTTTCATGAAACCCTTAAAAATGGAAGCCCGTATCGATGTCCTAATATATAGAGGTGAGATGAATACTGAGAAGCTAAACACTTCTCTAGACCAATTAGAGATGATTTCTTTATATATTGGTATAAAGAGCATTAACAAAATTGTTTTTGCAAGGTTAGAGCCCACCCATCATGTGTTGGCATGGTGGAACGGGCTTCTACTCTCAGATGCATTACAGGATTGAGATCGGTGTGATTTCAAGAAGCTTTTATGAGAAGCATCATACCCATAGACTACAATGAAGCCAAATGGGTATGCACTATGACAATAACAAGACAATCCATGTAAAATGACAGCCTCACTCAACGTAAATTTGGAAGATAATGAAGCATTGACCAAATACTTGGCAGAATTATCTTCTGATATCACCATAGAGTTCACATTATTTCTCTTCACTAGTATTGACTAAGAAAGTACAAAGCTAATGCCATCAAAAAGAAAAACTAAGAATGAGAATAAGAAGCCAAGAATTGAGTTATACGACGAGTTTTGAAAAACAACAAGCCGAAAGGACAACAGATGGTGTCTCCTATTATGGTGCCCTCAGTTCTATCAATAAATTTCTCTTATGCTGTCATTGTAAGAAACTGAAGCATTTAAAAGAGAGTGCTACAAGTTGCATCCCAAGCTAAAGTCTTAGAAGGGTAAGCTTGATTCCAAGAAGAAGAAAACCACAAGTATTGCCGTGGGAAGAGACCACATGCTCGGGGCGATGACTATGCTTGATCCTAGCCTAACTCCGATGATGAGGACTACAACAGGGTTCCTCTTTGAGAAATACTTTACCTTGGAATTTAAGCGAAGCAAGAGCTAGCAAACACGATCATCAACTCGAGGTGTCATGGGAATTTAATTGTCATACATATCGTGGATACTTTATCCTATTCCGTACACTTTCGAATGGATCAACAACCAGAATGAAGTGAAGATCGAGATACAGTGTCAAGTGAATTTCCTTATTGGTCGAAACTCCATCAAGAAGGTGCTATGTGATGCCATTCAACTTGAATAGTGTTAAGCGATTTTCAAGGGCTCCTAAATGTGGGAGTGTGATGTGGTGCATTACCAACAATGACAAAGGATGAGATTTTGCGAGGATAAAGGAGATTTGTTGCTCAAGAGGAATACAAAGGTGCAATCTAAGAAGGTGTTGCAAGCAATAGGTATTTGGTTGGTTAACTCATTTCGAAAGGTCAAGGAGGTCCTAAACCAACTGTTCTGAGAAGTGATGCAATAAGATGAAGGACTCTAACAAGGGTCGAAGAAAGTTATCCAAGAAGAGGATCCCCAAGAAAAGGTGATATTGAACCACATGATGTTATGGTAAGCATAACAAATGTTGATGGCAAATGGCCTTCCTTGGTTGTGACTATGATGTGGTAAATAGGTCCTTTAGAAAAAAGGCACATTAAAAAGGATCTCAAGGGCTTGTAGCTTGCCTTCAAAAGGATAGAAAGTTGGAGATTCAAAGGCATTGGAATAGTTCAAAAAAGGGGCATATGATCTATGATCAAGAGTTAATCTTAGAAAAGTTGCCGCAATACAAAGTTCTTGATGCATGGTTTCCAGAAAGATGACTCAACAGGTGGTCTCGAGGCATTAGGTTGAAGAGTTGAGAAGATCGAGACAAATGAAGATAGGACTTGTGGAAGTTTCTCAAGCGGGTGGTATGTACACAATGAAGGTACCACGAGAAGCCGTAAGGCCTTAAAAAAATAAGATCTTGAGAACATTCCTGTGCATGAGGGATAGGATCGAGAAAGAACTTTTGGGATTGAAGGTCTCGAGAGTTGCTCGTTGCTCGAGGACGTCTCAAGAGATGCTTGTGTCTCATAAATGGGACTCCAAAAAGAGTCTAATTAATGAGGATAATCATGAAGATAAACAAGAGCTTATTTAGATCAAAATTTGCACAAATCAAAGCCAAGATTCCGTGACAAAGTGGTGCATGAAAAATCCAATTGTTCAAGCTAGGAGTCATTTGGGAATTAGCTTTTAGTTTGAAAGCAATTTAATTTCCATATACCTTGACCCTTAAGCTATAAAAGGGACCAAAAGAAATGAGGCTTGAAAATTTTGGGAGTGATTTGATAGAGAAATCAAGGTGCTCAAACCGAGTGGACTCTAAAAGAAAGTGTGAAAGTCTTGGGAGAAAGATAAAGCTAATGGTTAATCAATCCTTAAGAGAAATTAATCTAGATTTTATGTTTTCCAAGACAAAGTTTAGCCTCAAGTTTTTCTTTTTGAAGGAAGTATTAATTTTTGAGTATTTTTTCTAGAGAATGGTGGGTCTAACAAGACATTCACTAGAGAATGGAATATGTCGTATATTCAATATATTTTGTTTTTCTCTTATATAAGCTGAAGTTTTCCATGGTAATTTCTAGTGTTTTGTGCTTATTTACTGTTATTTAGTATTGCACATGACTTTGTTGTCTCTTTTATGTTTGATCAACAAATAAACAACACATTTGCACAATAAAAATTAAATGGTTTGGGTCAAACCATCACAATGTTTATACAACACTTCACCTAGCATTAAAATTGCAACCATGTATAAGAACACCAAAATATTTACTTCAATTGATCATTCCTAATTCCATCCATATTAAGGAAAAGAACAAAATTGTACAAGTTACATTATCAAAATTCCAGGGGTTTTGCATTAAAAAATCAAAGATAACCAAAATTGTAATGGTTAAGAGAAAGCTTTTGTTCCCATTCACCCCCCTCTCCACCACACGTACACAAAGAAAAGCGAAAAAAACATACAACCACAAACAATAATGAATCAATCCAAGAAACGTTTACCATAGAATGTGTACCTTCGAGAAGTACCTAAATCGTCCACAAATGTAACAGGCTTCTTTAGGTTCAGGACCATGCCTGGTAAGCAGCTCCGGCTTTTACTAGCTCCAATCATCTCAGCAGCCTTTAAATCAATGTAGAGAACATTTGTATTGGCAGGAAATTCAGCCTGCAAGCTTACGCCAAGGAAACACAATTTTAAAACAAGTGAAAGGTTAGGAGCTTTAATAGATGACCAAAAGACAAATTGAATAATACCCAATCTCTATGTTTTTAAAGGAGCATTATTGAGCGAACAAGAAACAAAACAAAGGGGGGAAAAGAACTTAAAAAGTAAATTAACAAGCTTATACTAAAGCCTAGTGCTGTCTATATAAACCAAGTAGAGCAGATGAAATGTCAGGTTATTGTATAAAACAAAGCTCCCAAATTCCTTGAAGAGGACAAGTGTTAGATATCACGATAAAGGAAGGAAAAAATAGAACAGAAGCAGCTAAAATTTGACCACATAACAGTTCCAATATCAAAAACATTGTCGGCTTTCAGGGTAATCTCAATCTTTTTAAATGAAGATCAAAGCTTAATGTTGGTCTATGATAAATCAACTCCAATTAGCCAACGTGCATTGAAATATCTGAATTTATGGAAAAGCATCAGGTGGAATTAAGTTCAAAAGTGGTTACAATTAAAGCCAAGATGGAACGTCCTGATTCTTCAACTACAACTAATTTAACTGTGCTTATTGCTTGAGTACTTGAACATTTTTATGAGTTCTTTCTTCTCTTAAGTTCAACATAAACTGATACCAATACATCAGATCTAAATATATAAACAGTGAAAAAAAAGTCTGTCAAACAAGCACACTTCGGTTTTAAAGAATTGACAAATAGTCCTGCTGGATAACCAGAAAAGTAGCACATTGCTCACTATTAGGAGAAAATAGTGCATAGCTACACAGTGAATGATCTACATAGAATTCAAAAAATGTAGAAGCTACAAAAGTAAGTTTTGAGAATGAGCACAGACAATGATCTTGTGCCTTGTAAGAAAAATTTATTATTTTTATACCTGTCAAACGAAACTGGCCCATCCTTTATACCATACTTCTCAAACTCAGTGTACTCAATACACGAAAGACCATATTCCCACTGCCCATTTCCATTCTCCTTCTCAATAAGTACATTAATACCTTCTGTAGCTCCAAAGTTCCTTCGACAGGATGCAAAACCTAATTTCTGAAACAATGTAACAACACAGGCAAAATAATGCGTTAAGACATATTAGGCATGTAAAAATCACAAAATTTTAAGTAGAGAAAATATTCTTATGAAAAACTATCAAAATAATTTACGTAAGTCAATAATTACAAAACTTAGATGTAAACTGCTAGTGAAAAAAGAACTTCTATCTAGATCTTGCAAGCAATTCATACCAAACATGAACATAAATTTTAAACAGAAGAATAAGAATAGAGTAACGAGGAAGGATTATGTAGTAATATAGATGAGGTTGATTAGCGGCCAAAAGCTCAATTCATAGCATAGAGTTGCAAAAACGAGCAGTATTAAATATGGAGGCACAACTTAATAAAGGCACAAGTTATGGAGATGTTAGCAAAAGATAGTCAAGATATGTATGACTTACAAATAATAATTTTGATAGTTGAGACCCTTTCTAAAGCAAAGAATTGTTGTGTGAGAACTATAAGAAAGAAAATCATGAAGAGCTAGAGATAAATTCATAAAACTACGATAGATTGGTATCCAAGTATTATGCAACAATTGGCTTTCAAAGGAGGATGGTAGAATTGAGTGATAAGATGAATTTTATGTAACCATGAGCACTAAACAAGGTATTTGAATAGACAAATATTAGGAGTAACAATAATCTACATAAGATAGTGAAATAGACTCCAGTCTTTGATATAAGTAATTGGAGGTCAAAAAAACACCATGAAGATGGACCAATAGATCAATGTGTGCAAATAAAGAGGATAGACCAAAGATATCAAAGCTAGCTGCTTTGTATAAAAACTTAAAATCAAGTAAGCATCTGTACTGCACTCAAAAGGAAGAGCGCCACTCAAACAGAACGTCAGTAAAGGATTCATAAAGGCAAGCCCTACCAGCTAATGATGTGGAAGAAGTACAAAATGTTCATAGAGAGTTCTTTTCAAAATTTCATAGAGATTATTTCAGCTAGCCATTTATAATAACTTAAAATTAAAGCACACATGAAATCCCTAAATGTTCTCTTTAGGCTAGTAGACCTCATCTGTTCCTGGTGGAAATAGTAGGAGGGAAAGCAGATAGGGCAGTTGGGCAGGTGTATAAGTGTACTGATAAATAGACTCGGCTATGAACCATAAATACCTTCTCATGCTTCAAGCCTATTCCAGCTAGTGCCAAAAGAGTCACATCTGTTGCAGCAACAACATTACTGTAAAAACACAACAATTATAATTAAAGTCTTGCATCCTGTTAGACATTTGTGTTGCAACATCAATTTTGGACAGTAATAACACTCCATGTAAAAATAACCTGACTTGCCGTACAGTTGCGGCTTTTCTTCCATGACTGTAGAACCATTCAAATACGCCTTTATCATATGCAAGTTTCCATATTGCACCATGACCACCAGGTTTGCAGACTAGGGAGAGTGGTCCGCTACACAACCACTGACCATCTTCAGCAGAAACAACAGGAACCATTGGCTAAAAGGACCCAAGAAACCAAGAGCTTAGTAAAATTACCATAAAAAATAAGATATCAGGGGATCCACAATGTCAAAGCAGTTTCAGCTCATCATCTGACTGGAATAACAGGTAATATACCTGTTCAAAGAGGTGAAAATTCTGCCTGCCTCTCCCAAACCAGCCATGTTTCTCAAAAAGTGCAGAAATGTGTTTATGGTTGTTCTTCACTGAACTAGTCATGATTGCAACAGGAGTTGTACACTGCTTCCCAAAAACCTTGAAATATAAGTGCTCTCTAGCCTTGAAGTGCCAAACAAATGAGTTAGCATTCACTACAAAAGCAGTTGGGGTTGGCATAGAATATCTAAAGGCTTCACAAATTATCCAAGTTCTACAAGTTCAGAAAATATAAAAGAGCAAGAAAAGGTTATGGCATGGCATAGAGTAAACATTTGCATCATAAATATGTAATCATGGAGAAAGCACAATATCAATGTCTCCATCTTGTTGTAACAATGAAGCCAAGTACGAATTATTCTATGATGTTTATGCCTTCAGAGTTTGCCGTGTCAGTAGTTAACATGATACCACAGAATATCTGTTTTGGAAAGCTATTTCACTTTACAATCTTATATATTACCAAAAATGGAGATGGCAATCAAATAAGCATAGTCATAGAAAAAAATGCTGAAACATGAGCCACTTCAATGTCAACTAATTAATACCAAGTAAAGGTGCAGCGCATCAACATGACAATTATTTATCTATCAACATAAGCACCATCGTCAGTATTCCACAAAAAATATATAAAACAAAGAATTTTTATATGTGAACCACTCATGCTTAATGATTAAAATACAGGATGAAGCATATTTTTATGCCTTTATACCCATCATTAACATGAAACACTTGATTCTGAGGCAGTCCAAATGCAAAAAGGAAGTCTTTCTTTAATGTGAAACTTCTATATGCAATAATGTTGCATAATCATCCTCAAAGAATGACATGTAAATTTCCTTTCACTTGCATAAGATTCATGCCACCATCAAGATGGTACTAATCCTAAAGAGGGACCTTGTAACCTTATTGGCCCAAGTCTAGTGCATCCATCGATAACACACACACACACACATCCATCAAAGGCCATGTTATAGTAACCAGTAATTATGGAAACTGGATTTTATAAGGGATTCACAAAAGAATATGTCGATCTAATCTGACAAATGCACTACTCTAAATGAATATAGAAAACTCAAGCAAGCATATATAGAACACAATCTAACGACACAAGCTTTAAGCTCGCATAAATCTGAACCATGGAATACTATTTGTTTGGAAATAGGACTTACCTCAGAAGTTAGCACAAAAAAACGATATGCTTTCAAGGATTTTATATTATGTGGCTTAGCTTGATCTCAACAAACCAATCAAATCAAACCAAAGTATTGGAAAATTCTCCCCAAGATTAGTTTATTTTTTCTTTTAAAGGGACAATCAAGAATCTCAGAAACATTATCATCATCCACTTACCAAAACATGAAACAAATCCACATTTAATGATAATAGAGAAATAGTACATATTTGACTAAATCATTGTACGTTAGTTATCCTTAAATTGAAAAATATTTCATTATTGCAAGAATTGATCTAACCAAATAGGAATAGAAATTGAAACTAACTTGATAGATGTAATAAAATGTTGCTAGTTTGATCAATGATCAAGTTAATTGCATCAAGAAAAAAGGACGAGAAAGGTTTCTTGAAAATAAAGCTCTCTATTGGTTGTTTTGAGGAAGTCGAGATGAGAGTTCCTATTAAGGAGTTTTTGGGAAGATGTGTCTTAATAGTAACTAAAGCTTACTTGAATATATGCATAAGGGTGTTAGAATCTCAAGAGCAAGATCTTGGGGAAGGTAGCTCAAAGGCTTTGGGCTCGAGAAGCAATTATTGAGAGAAAACCCTCATTCGTGGGGTAGGCTCAATGAAAAACTCTTTGAGTTTCAAGATTTTGGGATATGCTATTAGATTAGATGACGTTTTAAAAAATGCTTGTTAGGAAATGAGACTCAATAAAGAGCTAATTTAGAAGATTGTTAGTACAGATAATTGGATCTATGCTTATCTAGATTAAGAATTGCATAGATCAAGCCTAGATTCTTGAAGGAGGTTGTGCAAGACATGGCTAATCGTACAAGCTTGTGGTTGTCTAGGAGATTGGTTCCTAGTTTTAAGAAATGTTTGAATTTCATGTATCCTAACTCTTAAGTTATAGAAATGAACCAAAGGAGATGAGGAAATGATGGTCAATAAAGGCAAAGGAGTTGAGAGATCCAAAGGGGAGACCTAAGTGCTCAAGAGCTCAAAGGAAGATCTAAGGGATTTCAGTCCAAAGAAGAGAGCTAATCTTGAGAAAGATAGAGCTACACTCAAGGCAATGGGGTCTAGAAATTATGTTTTCTAAGAAGTGGCAATTCTCAGAATTTGTTTTTCTATGAGAATCAAAGTTCAACAAGATATTTTGCTAAGGAGAGTGGGAGAGGGGGGTATCATCTATAACAGTAGATTAGGTTTTCTCTAATATAAGTTAAGAGTTTTTTTTATATATTTTTGAGTTTTGTATGTATTATGTATTCTCTATATGATCTTTTAATATTCTGTTATGCAATCCTATGTTTAATATCCTTAGTTTTTACTTTATAATAGATCATAATTGATGACAAAATACAAATCTTGTTAGGGGGAGGATCTCACAAATAGTCTTTAATCACGTATAATCTTATTAAGGAGTGCAAGAATTGTTGAGAATAATGATAGTAATAAGACGACATGAAAATGAAAGGCACCTAGATTGTTGAAAGAACAAATGGCTTTTCTAATGTAACATAAGCAGGTTCTTATGAAGATGATACAATAGATAGAGTTTATGGCGTTTACTAATGCAAGCCGCCCATAAGAACCTACCTCAAGAAGGACGACTGATAGGACGTCAAAGGATGATCCTGATGAACATTAAGAAATTACGATTGACGGGAGAGGTCTCCTACAACCCTTCAACATGAAGGCTTGCAAGGATATTCAACCAACAGTGGCAAGGTGGATACCGAGAAGTTGAACACTAGGTTGGATTAGCTAGAGAGACGTACTTTTTAATCCATTGGTAGTAGCACTAACAAGGTTTCTTTTGAAAGGTTAAAGACAAATCATCATGCATTGTTGCACTAAAATGCTCTTCAATGCTCAAGTGTGTTGCAAGAATGTGATTAGAGTTAATTCAAGCAACTTTTGTGAGAAGCATTTTATTCTATAGATTATGAGAAAAATAGGTGGAGGTAATAGTGTATATTACAATAATAACAAAGGAAATAGCTGCAAGACTATAAAACTAAGTTTTAAAGGTGGATAGTCTTACATAGTGTGAATCAAAAAGAGAAAGGGATACTAACCAAGTACTTGGTGAGTTTACCTTCTTAGATCACCAAAAAAGCTCATGTTGTTTCCCTTCACTAATAATGGCCAAGTAAAGCAATTATGTCCATCGAGAAGAACCCAAGAACAAGAGAAAAAATGGAAACTTCAGTTCTTTGCATGATTCCACGTCATTTGAATAAGTTATTTTGCATTTGACCTTCTTGGGTTTTTATTGAAGAACACAAGTTATAAAAGAATAGGATTTTAAGGGCTCACTTTGTTACTTTCATGTTATGTTCAATGGAAACTTTTTTAATTGCAAAAAAGATTTTGAAAAGATGCTTTAAAACAGAACTTTTGAAAAAAAAACATTTCACGCGAGACAAAAAGGAGAACTTATGAAAGATATTTTGCACACTTCTGGCAAGTTTAAAAGGAAAAAATATATGTTTTTCAAAAACAATAAATGAACAAAACCTTACACATAAATATGTCATGCACAAGTTCTTCCATCCAACCATTACTTACAAAACTATCTAAAAACACATCACATGTTTTTACTAGATGTTTTTTAGAAATCTCTAACACCATAAAAAATAAAGATTATACAAGATCATTATTGTCAAGGCCCCATCTCACTTTCTACTTCAACATAAAAAATATCAAAGTTTATATACATTTAAAATAAACCGGTGATAACACAATACCCTAAGTCAAAAATTTGACGATAAGACAATATCTATCTATAAACTAATTTTGTCATATAAACTAAATGAAATATCAATATAAATAAATAATCCAACTCAGAACTAACATAAACCATTCAAATCATAAATATGATGTTAAGTTTACACAAATACATAGTATAAAAACTCATGATAAACCAACCACTGTGCCAGTTAATAAGCATAATCTTTATCCACAGTATTAAAGTTCTTAATTCTCAATATTGTGAATATGTTATCTATAATATAAATACTAATGAGATTTTAGAGAGTTCAACAAATAACTAATGAGATAACAATATATAAAATAATATTATAATAATAAGATATAATAAAGTTCATAATTAATTTAGTCATGATACAAGTAAATCAATAAATTCAATAGAAATTATAAACATACAAATGTATATTTTTTTATCTTTTCATTTTCATTCTTTATATATTATACTATAAAAATAAACTATTATTTTCTTATTTTTGTCTCATTTCTACGATGTAGTTCATATTCTCTCTCAACATATCATTATCTTTTGAAATTAATATTAATAAGACTTCATAAGGATATCTTTATCTTTAAAGCTTGTCCTCACCCTGTATGATGTTATATTAGAATTACATAGACATAAGTTATTCTTGCCCTATATCATATATGTAAGACATTTTTATCATAATCATATATTTTAATATCATATAGCCATAGATAGGAATCTTTGTCATGTGCAATCATAATATAATCCAATAATATATGAGAACAATATCTTTAAAAGCATGTCAATCATTTTATTCCATTTTCTTGTTTAATAGTTCAACAAGCCAGATATTCATATTTCAAATTATTTCCTTATTATAAAGTTTTTCATTATATTATATGTTAACAACTTTGTTATATAATTCCATAAACGAATAACACATTTACAAAATGTTTAATAAAAAGGTAATATGACAATATATAAAACTTATCAAAAAAAACATCTAAATATTCTTCATGCTTAAACCAAAGATAACATACAAAAAAATCATTTTGATAAATAATACAAAATATAGTTACAAACATATTTACATTATAGTTATCAAATGCACTACCTAAATCCAAATATTGATTTCATTTTCTAATCACAATCTTTCTTTAATTTCCTACAACGTTGTATACATACAATAGTCAACAAATGTTTCTGATGTTTGGAGGGTGGTATTGTTTCTGATGCTCTCCACTTTGTGAGAAAGCTGCCTGCTTTTCGCCTCACTCATGTTTTGAGGGAAGGCAATGCCCCTGCAGATTGGGTGGCAAAATTTGCATGCTCGTCTGATATGTCCTGGGAAAGGGGAATGTCCCTACCCAAGCCGTTACTTAAGCTCCTACTAGCTGACTTTGCTTTTAAACCCCCATAGTGGGTTGTATAATGTAAGCCTTGGCCACTTTTTGATCAAAAAAAAAAAAAAAAACAAATGTCTTATATATGACATGTTTAATAATCAATTAAATTCATCTTAATTCTTTCTATACACTTAAATAACTATCCAAAACCCTGCTAATACGATTCCCTAATACTTAGGTATGATCATATAGAGCTAAGAAATCAACACTATATCGTACACGTACGATCCTAGCATTGTATAGTACGTCCAGTCATATAAAACATTTTAAATCACGTATCATACAGGTATGATCCCCTGTGTTTCCCATTACTCAACCTGTTCATCTAGTCTGATCTACATGTACTATAAAAATATCAAATAATACAATACACCATATCATACTATACGTTCCCATAAAACCCCTTCTATTTTAGCATATTTCTTATGATCGTCCAATATGATCCATATTATCATATCATACAACTCAAGAATAATTTTATTTTATTTTAATTAATTTTATTTCTTTCTCCCACTAAATGCTAGCATCATCCACTAATCATATTAACAACAAAACATTGTAATGTACTATACAATTTGTTAACCACTCTGACCTTTCGGTTAGCTTAAACTCAAAGCTATCATAAAGTACGATACCTTTATTGACTCTATATAATTAGCTCATCTGTGCAATAGTAATAGCGCCCCTAGTACTAGTACGATCATTGAGATCAATTTAGTACGATCCATTCAATAAACCTCATACAACCCATTATCATAACCTTACAACTCATATTATTGTGGAGTTTTTAGCTTATCATATCGTACGATTCCGTTGTACGATACATGTAGCTACTTATTCTCTAAATCCTCTTAGTTTCACTTCAAAACACTTTCAACTCACTTTATATTATGGCCAAACTATTAAACACAAATCTTACTTACACCTGAATGCAATCATGCTTAAAAATAAAGAGAATTTATCAAAGAGTTAATTAAATACTTACCTTTTTCTTAGGAGATTGTTGCTTTGTTGCTTTCCTATTTCGTTATTATAACATTTCTTTTCCTTCACTTGCTTCCAATCTCGACCTCGAGCTGCAGCAAAGCTTTTCCCAAAGATTTCGCACCTTCTATTTTTATTAGTCAAAATCGTACACATGCGATCGAATTATACATGCAAATTGCATTTAATTTGAATAAATAATTGCCACCAAAAAGTACCTCTGTCGTCGTACCAAATGGTCTAAAAAACTGACAAAAACCATAATTATCAAATTTACATTTTACTTTTCTGATATTTATTTTTACAAATCTACCCTCTACAAAATATATTAAACTTAAGATTATTTTTGAAATTGCAAATCTATCCTGACACATTTGATATTCCAATATTTGCAAATCTATCCTTTGTCAATCAGATTTGAACAAAGCTAAAATTCCAAAAAAATGCAAATGTACCTTAAGCAACTCTTTAGCAATTACAATTATACACATATCTTTAAAAATTCATAAAAAACTCTATATATCTTCAAAAATTATAAACTCAACATAGTTTAATTTATCTCAAAGAGTTTTTTTTATTGATAAACTCAAATAATGTTTTCGACTAAGTTCGAAGGTATAACATGCACTCTAATATTTTATTAATATTTAAATATATAAAAAATATATTCTAAGAAATTATCTTGATCAAATTTATTTATACTTGATAATGATATTCTTAGATTGATTTCAACATTTCTATTTTTTTATCTAGATTAAATATTGAGAGGTACTATAATTATAGAAAGAGATGCTTCGCTCATAAGATAAGTATTATTGCAGTTTATAGTCAGCTATTGACAATGAAAATGACTAAGAAAATGCAAAGTGAAAAAGGCTATGAAAATTTGAATAGAAAGCAAATATGACATGAAAGATAGACCATGCATAGACAAAAAAGGAAAAAACATACATAATATACCACATTTTTATGCGAAAAACAAAAATTAGGAAAAACCAAAACCTCGCAAAAAGCTTGAATGATTCGCTATTCAGTATTGTCATAATAGCCAACTCCCTCCCTTTATAAAACTTTAAGTAGAGACTAAGGATAAGATGATGAAAAGAAAATAATGCCTCCCTTGGATGGCAATAAAAGAAAAAAGAACAAAACCCCCTCCATTGCATCTAAGTTCTTTTACAGAATTTTAAGGAGAAAGACCAAAAGAAGATAACGAAGAATAGGTAGACAAAAATAGAAATCATGTCTTCCATGGATATACCAACAAAGAAAAAAGGTCCCCCTCCCACCAAAAAAACTCTTCATACATTGAGCCTGAAAAGAGAAAAGAATATAAAAAATGATAAAATATCATAATTAGGGAGAGAAAAAAACTATTTACCATCAATGTAGTATGCAACTCAAGGAAAGATAAATCCTAGCAAATCTTTTAACTTTGGTCTTATTGCCACATAATACGTACTAATTGACCTATAAATTTTATAACATTAGTCCCTTGACTTCCAAGAGGTAATCATTCACGTGCATCTCGACCATCACAAAAAAGGCAAAACTTCGCACGGCTCTAAGCCTACAATGAGAGAAAGTTGTTCGCGTTGACGACGAGGAAAAGATCAATGATATCACCACAAAGGGACCATTTTGTTATGGTTCTCAAAACAAGAATACCAAAAATGATGATAACGAAATGACTATAAACAAAGACAATGAGCATATATGTGACAACTTGGCTATAAAGCGAATGCATAAACAAAAACGAGAACAAGCAATGAAGAGCAAGGAAAAAAATACACAACACCTTTTTACGTGGAATCACCATAGTAGGAAAAATCACAACCTCGCTGATAACACAAGAATTATCTACCATTCACTATTGCCATTGCAATTAATTCCTTCCTTTTATAGAACTTCAAAGAGAGTGATCAAGAGAAGAGGAGGAAGAATAGGTAGATAAAGAATCCCTTGGATGCTAGCAAAGAAAAAATGGGCTCCCCACAAAACTCTTTACATCCTAGATCTTAAAAAAGAAAATTATTGCATAAATGACAAAATTGCATAATAAGGGAGAGAAAAATTTGTCTCATATCAAGTCACTCATGCTCAAAGAGATGCAAATCCTGGACTTGGTTTTAGCTCCTACATAAAGGTACAAATTGGCCGACTAATTTTGGAAAAACAAATACTTGCGAAAGATATGGAGGTTCAAGAACAACTATCCACCATAACTATGCTATAAGTACATAATAAGGACAACATAATGGAGATTTTTAAAGGAATTACAATCCAAATTTGAAAAGTATATGTTGATAAAAGCACACAAATCAATTTATGTTCAAAACTATGCTAAACA